>JAHLJT010008446.1:52287610-52385896 GCA_031308135.1 Acheta domesticus
AATTGATTTCTTGTAGCATTTTGAAAGTGCAGCGGATAGCTTTATTAGGATCATGAAACTGTTGTTCTCTTGTAACGCTGTTATTGCTGTTGCGTTGTAAACTTTTCGGCCCTCCCGGTGATAAGTTTCTGATGTAACACGAAAACTGTGATAGAAACGTGTATTGGCCTCATCAAAGAAATTTTCAAATATGTAATGTGTGGAGTCTTTTGGTTACCAAATAAATTGAGCAGTTTGTGGAATTTCTATCAAAAGTGGTCTACATAATTACAGTCGTAAAAAATAGTTTTAAAATCACCATATCGTATATTATAACAGTTTAAAGTGTGTATCAAGCACCGTTTTCAAACTCTTCCCTACAATGTGAAAATTAAAGATTGTTAGCATCTCGTTTTCCATAAAAATCTAGGCAGAATATTTTAATACCGTGAAGTGGCTATATATGGCCAATTAATTTTCATTGGGTCACTTCCCACGCTTTGGAAACTTTCCAAGATTTGATAGATGCAGAATCCTTGAAAGCGAACGTTGAACGACGAGAATGAAGGTATTTGAGAAAAATTATTCCGTTATCTACTTTTACTGAGAACTTCATCTCGCATGTAATACATCGCCATATCTGTTAGGAATTGTTCTATATTATAATTCAAACAAATGATTATTAAATGTTGTGTATTGTCTCCATTTATAACGGCTATATGACTCAGTAGCAAAAACCCATTGCAACATGATGTTATGAAACTCAAGAGTCAATTGTCAACAGTATTATGCCATTTCCCTCATTCTTGCCATACAATAGGTATTTGTTATGATCAATGTATAAAATGGAGTCATTCTTGGAACTCTTTCACCGTGTCAGTAAATAATGTCTACGACGACATTGAACTTACAATGTCTTACTGGAAGAGTGAAATTTGCAAATATTTTCGATTGCTCATTCACATACGTTGAAACTTCCAACACACCCCGAGCCAAAATCATCGTTATTTATCGAACTAAATTGATTCAAAATTTTAAACCGGGATCTCTTTCAGGAGCTACGTCCGCCAATATGTTAGAAACCAACCCTAGATAAATCAAGAAGAAAATCATCACCCATTGCACTTGATGTGACAGAAGTGAATCGGCTTGATAACTCGTTAAACGACACAACTATATGTCATTTTCGTCACACTTCAGCACAGAAGCTATTTGATTCGTGATCGTTGTAAATTGGTGATATGTAAGCGACTAGTATAAAACCGAATAATTTTTTGGAACTGATAGTCATTGAACATGATATTAATAAAGTTCTTCAAGCTGTAAGTACTTAAAGTACAGGGTAGTTATAATTAAACTTTCCCTACAGAACACATTATACAAGGAAACGAAGGTACGAGAACCACACATGCTAGTATTACTGTGCAGAGTATGGGGTAAATGACTTCTATTCGTCACAACGCCACCGGCCAGTTCCAAAAATGGCCACCACACACGTTTCGTTCCCACTATTGTTGATATTATAATCTATTATATTTTTTAATTTATGTTCTAAAACGTTATTTTTAGTGATATATTCTATTACTTTATTTCATTTGTATCTTTCATCTATATTTTTTCAGCCACGTGGTCACTTAATTATTGTTATTAAAATTAATTAACACCTGGTTGCGTTTATTAAACAGTAATTGCTCGATTTCGGTATCGGTCAATAAAATTTATTTAATGGTGTTCTAATGTGATTCGGTTCGTTAAGGAATCGATTCTTTCCTTTCTATTCCGATTCTAGAATCGATTCCAAATTTTCGAATCTGGATCGACTCCAGAATCGATTCTTTTACAGGAATCGAACGTTCCTAATCGCAACAGTCCGAGCTAAAGGTGGCCAGGCGAGCGGCGCCCACGGCGCGGCCAATGACAAAGCCAAAGCCAAAGCCGTCCGCGAGCGAAATGCTCCGCGGGCCCCCTCGAGTGCCCCGGGGGCGCGGCGAAGGTGGAGGGATCGGATTGGAGTGGGGCACGGCGCCCGAGGGGAAGGGGGCACGGCGAGCGGGCAGCGGCCATCGCCGGCCTCCACGCCGCCTCCTCCGGCCTCCTCCGGCCTCCTCCAGCCTCCACGGGCCTCCTCGGCGCGCCTCACCTCGTCTCGCGCACACCTTGTTTCGTCGCGACGGTCTTTTTGCGAGATTTTCCGATACATTCCGTAATGATAGTGGACGTGCGCGTTGACACGGACGTGAATTATACGGAGTCGTTGCCGGGAGCTGGCGGACGTCACCGCTAGACGGGATAAAAATCGACCCGTGGGCTTCGTATGGTCCCGTGGACGGCAACGCGGGCCCATACGTTCAAAGGCTGTGGGAGAGAGGTCGCAAACGGGGCAGCCATAATATTTTCATCTTGCGAATTTCGCTTGCAAATTTTTCGGCAGAGATACATTTACTTTTGTGGGCATATTTGCAAGCAATCTCAACAATATGAATTGGTATTTGTAGTCGATCTTCATAGGGATGAATATTGTGAATGGACAGCTAGATGACTATACTGCGATTTATAATTCTGATTCTGGTGGGAATCAAGCTATTGACGGTTTCATCCAATCGGGAGCTTGAACGTCATCATAGTGACTTCACTGTAGCGACATACTATAAGCTCTCGAATGGATGAAACCGTCAACAGCTGATTCCTGCCAGAGGCAGAGTTGAATAAATCGCAGTATAATTTTTCCTATTGAGTCTGAACATACGTAGGTACAAACATATGAAAAAAAACTGAATTGCTTCATTAAAATTATGAATATTATTTTGGAGCGTTTTTCTGTATTACGAGTAAAATTACAATGTTGTTGACATTTGTGTGTGGAGGGGGCGGTGTTACCGCCAACAGCGCGCTCTACTAGTGCTCTCAACACTAACTAGGCAAACAGATGAAGGAAATGTTGAGAAACTCGTAACAAGCCTGTTCGTAACATTTGTTACATTCGTTCGTAACATTTGTTTCCTCGTAACATTTCTTCCCTAGTTAGGTGACAAAAAATGTGCAAATGTCCAAGCTTCTGATTCGTTGTTCCCTAGGTTAGAACGCTGACATCATCACGTGACCACGAAACGTCAACTACATTCTTATTTTACTCGGACCTTAGAAGCTAGTTTCAAATAATCTGCACCCATGCACAAAATATTGTGATTAAAAATGCAACGCAAGTGATAAGAGGACATTATTAGCAAATCTTCATGGTATTGCAGTGACTGTGACTATTCACCCATTTATTTCCACTTCCTTATTCATTGGTCGATCAAATTTCCTTTTGTTAAAAACTCTTTTAGTGTCCATATTATGATTATATCACTCATATACTAACGAATAGGCGCATTGCATCGATCTAGCAGAGTGATCTAGCATCAAACCAACAATTTTGCGGCAAAAGTTGCAAACAATCGCCGCCGAGGGCTCCAACAATGACCTTCGGTTGTAGGTGCACGCAAAATTAAAGGGTTAATATATTCGCATCATGTTTGTTTCTTAGATGTCACGTATAGTCGCAAATTTATTGTGTTTTATTTAGGGTACGAATACATTTTACTGGTCTCCTTGGAAGTATGCGAGAATTGCATCTAAAATCATAATAGTTGGTAACAGTTGTTTTTTCAAGTCTGTGTCTTTTCTGGATTGTGTGACTCTGCTGATTGCAAACCTTTGTGTGATGTATGCTTTTATTAGCAGTAATGTATTTTCACGGACCCGCTGATGATCATACATGTGGTGGCAATAAGAAGCGACTTTTAATTCAGAAGGAAATTTCTCCAAGCAATTTTAGAAACTGGAATATTTTGAATGTGTTTTGCTATGAATTTCACGATGACGTTTATCCTTTTTTATTGACAAGAAAATCGGCTTATTTGCAGAATACTTCTATATAGTCGAAGAAGCAACTTCCAGCTAATTTACATCCTTGCATCATCAACATTCCATTTTCTGCACATTTTAAAAGAAATGTTTGGGCCAAATAATTTATTTCTCGTTCCTACTTTCTCATTTCAAACTCTTGATTTAAATATAAAATTCTCGGGATATATGAAATTCTAAAAATGATTGACGTGCATTTTGTTATAGGTGGGTATTATAATTATTGAAATGGCGATGAATGTTATCCAGAATTCCAGCTATTCATTTTCAGAAATTCTTAGAATTTAGTGCTAAAAGTTACATAAATTTGCCTACATTTCCGAAAACTGGTGAGTCTATACTAATAGTACGTATTTATTCTCCACGTTTCCATTCTCTGATGTAACTGTTGGCGAATAAGACTATACTTTTTTCAAACACGGTGACATTTGAACAGATCTCTAATAATTATCTATAACTTGTATCCTAAAATTGTATAATTGCAAGTTGCAAATTAAAGAAAAATAAAAAAGCGAAGAAAACCAGACGTAGGCAGCATTCCATCAGCACCATCTTGCCGTCTAGTGCGTTGTTTTTCATGTGGCGGCGACTATACTAGTGGTTCAAACGGGTTGTGACTCCGGGGCTGAAGAGGTGACGGTGACGGAGGGGGGGGGAGGGAAGTTGTGGAGGTGGAAGCGGAAGCGGCATCCCCTATTTCGAGGAGTACTGTGGAGGGAAAATGCTACCATAGCGTAGTGATTGGTGGGTTGGATGTTAGTTGTCAATCGGTGTACTTCCCACCACTTAAAAGGTCATGTAGCAAGTCAGCATATCACTACTCTAAAGATGCTACAGGGGGATGTTTTATACTTTTTTTAACTGGCTAGTGGTTAGTCACTTGGCGCTTGAAAGCGATGAACACTAACAATCAACTCTTTTAGGAAAACATCTGTGTTTTTATTTCTGTACAGCATTTTTGTGGAAATTGATTAATATTAACTTCATCTACATAAAATAATATTTCGTCGATTCAAATATGTATATTCATATATGTATTGTGCATCTGATGAAGGCTTGCTTATGTTAACGGAGATTTGCCGTCATAAAAAAAAATTACTGTAGTTAGAAAGAATTATTGCATTATCTAATATATTTTCAGGAATATTTTCTTAAGGATTGGATTAACTGTAGTAACACAACAAAAAGTAACGGATAAGAGATATTATTGTAAATTAGCCGTTAAATTGGAATATATTTGAAGTTATGGTGTTTATCTGAAACGCTCAGTTTAACGGATTCAGAACTCCGACGAATTAGAAAATGTGTTTTTATAATACTTTTGTTTGGCGTTTAATGTGTTATAGAACATTCTGACCGATGCTCTTCTCCGGTTTGTTTTTTAGCATAGAAGCCAAAAAAACCTACGAAATTCTCCAAATGATTCGTGCTCCATAAGCGTAGAATCGAATGTTTCAACACGATAGTTGTCACCTCGTTTCGGAGTAATTTTCGCCGTGAATGACAAAAAAACAATGTTTCTTAATAATAGTAACTTCCCCTAATTCAGCTACTTGAATTTTCCTGGCGGATGCCCTGGCACTCGTACCACAGCCGAGACGCAAATTCGCTCCCCTCCTCTGAAGCTCCTCCATCGCGGATGCACAGCACGTAGCCACTTCGCCGCCTATGTACTGCGACGCATCGGCACGTTCACGTTCCCGACAAGGGAGGTTGCTGGCTTCGTGGAAGTGCGAAGCCAACCTCTCTGTCTTTCCCCGTTCGGTCGACAGGGCTGCGCCGCACGGTGGCAGCTGGGACCTTGATGCCTACGGCAGGTAGCTCTCCGAAACGACCAGCGGCGGAGGCGGAGGTGACGGCGACGGCGGTGGCCGCGGCGTTGATGGCGGCGGCGGCGGCGGAGAGGCGGGGTGGTTGGATGGCGGTGAAGGCGGTTGCAGAGGCGGAGGCGGCGCCGGCAAAGACGGCGGCCGGGACAGCGGTTAGGGATGACGTGATGGTGGGGGTGGGGTCAGTGGCGACAGAGAAGGCGGGGGTGGGCTAGGCCGTCGCAACTGAGCCTCGAACACTGTTCCCAAATAGCCAAGTGGCGAGCGCCGAGAACGAAACGAACATTTTCTGGTAGAACCTCATATTGCGAAATTTTGAGGACATTCGTGCATGCATTCTTAAACAGTCAAATTAACACAACGAGAAATATATCAGGATAAAGAAATTGTTTAGTTACTATGGTTTATTTGAAATTCAATTCGTTTTACAGCTCCCTATGCGACGTGATCTTTCAAACTGTGTTTTCAGTTCACATTTTAGCATGAAATTGTATGTATTTATTATTATACTTGTAAAGAACAATTTAGATATTTTTTTTTATCAATCTGCGTATCATTGGATATGCAGGTATGTCTGACGCCTTTCATTAAATTATCAATGAAAATGTAGATAAAGGCGACAACAATATAAATCAGCTCTCATATTACAATGCTCAACTACCTCAACTGAATGAATAAAGTACATTTCTTGTACTATTGAACGACGTAATTTTTTCCCACGGAGTGTCGTTTCGACCCACTGTACTGTGCAGCGCGGGCGGCTCGACTGGGAGCGGCGGCAGGGTCGACGATTGGAGCCTGCTCCTAGTTTACTGCTATGCGCAGACAATAAAGGGCGACGGTGGCGCTGAAAGGCGACGCAGCGGCGGGGAGGAGATGGGGATATTTGATTTACACTTGGGCCTCTGAGGGCATTCCCTGGGGCTCTACCTGCCTCTGCCGATGCAGCCCTCGCTTCTCCGCCTTTGATAACGTTGGACGCCCCGACAAAAACTGCGCTCTGGGCGCAAGCAGCTGATTTTTTTAAAGTTAAAAATGATTGGGAGTCATAATTAATCAGATGGGACGTGTCATCATAGGAGCCCTATTATCTATTATTTCTTACAATAAGTCATTTTGACGTTCTGCATTTTTTTTGTGTTTCTAATCAGGTTGTTACGTTCGGCAATAATAGTGTCAGTATCATTGATTGTCTGTGATGGAGTTAAGTGACCTCTATCTCTGCCGTTCTTGTAATTAATACATATTTTCACCTGAGAAGAAGACGTTATGTCAAAGTTGCCCGACTAGGGAAATAAAATTAGAACGTACTCAGAATTAATTTTTCAAAAATACATGATTCTTATTCATTTGTCTACCATTATATTAATGAAAACGAGTATTGCCATTTCTTTCATTAGATAACATTTAGTTTTTCGCGGTTCAGTTAATAGAAGGCCGTAAATAAATTAATATATTAATGTTAAATTAAATAAAAGTGCTAATTAAATATACATTTCGTTTCAGAGTTCACCCTAGAATTTCTTATAGTTTAGAATTGTAGGGTGCTATTTAATTTCTATGAAATTTAGTCTTCTTTAATTCTGAAAATGATTCGCAGGATACACGTACTATGAGAACGATTATTACTTCTTCATTGTGATTGCCGACGGCAGAATTAATAACTACTATTATTTATAATAGCTCACCGACTTCTAGATTACTGTATCCAACAGATGCCAGTAAGAAGAATAGGAAGCAACTACGAAAGGCCAAAGGTACGTTGTTTTAGTACTATTGTTTTGATTGCAAACAGAGCACGTACTCCACAACTATCAGACATGCCTTTTTTCTCAGTACTCAAATATATTTCAACGTCACTGGTTCGTTTTGTAGTTTACTGAGACCCACCGCAATCTTCACTGCGTACAGAAATGCATTGGATGGGAGGATCTCCAAGGCGGGGATCTAATGTAAACAGACAAAAGCGCTGACTCTGGCATCGGCAAAATTAAACAAAACAAGTGATACAGAGTTATTTTAAACCAGTAGCAAAAATGCATCATTTCATGAATCACGAAATTCAGAAAGGTGCTTTAGTAATCGAGTACCTAACATCGGAAGAATTATTCCATGAATTCATCACTAATAGGATCATCACTTCTTTATTATAGACAATGAAACACGCCTTCATTTAATGTAACAACTTGTAATTCACTTGTTATAGAAATAAATACTGAATATTATCTTTCTTTCACATTTTACTTACTACGAAATAGGACTGACAGCTCTACTTTTCCAACAAAGGAAACCACGCCTTCACATTTCGATCCCCTGAAAAAAAAATATCGCTATCCCACGAAGCGCGACCTTTGGTCTTCGAAGTAAGAAAACGGTAGCTGTAAGAGCACGGCTTCCACTGCCACCGATATTTCAAAGTGCATGAGCTCTGTATTAAATATCGCTCGACCGCACGCCCTCTTTCCCCGCGCCGGCGCGGCGTCCCCCAGTCCTCCACGGCCACGTGGAGCACGCCGGCCCGCCCTCGTCGGCCCTCAACGAGGTCTCGACACCCCGGTGCGCGCCCATTGCTCTGCGCGTCGATATAAATAAGTTTATTACTAGAAACGGTAGCAGCGGGCAGCCGGTATTTGCGCGCCGTACAACCAATTTCTAATTAAGATTGCCTGCGCCGAGGTGTAAATTAGCCGCGATAGAAAGCCAACCGATACGGTGGCCGCGGCTGCCGCGTCGAGGCCGCGCCGATGGAGATCGGCGGAGGTGGCGATGGCGATGGCGGAGGTAGCGGAGACGTTAGAGGTGGGCGACGGCTGGGGTGATGGTGGTAAAGGGGACAGCGAAGACGGGTGACGATGGAAGTGGCGACGGAGTTGGCGGCAAAGGTGGCTACGGAGGCGGGCGGCGATGGTAAAGGCGGAGGTAACGGCAACGGTTTGGGAGATGGCGGTGGAGGCGAGAGCGGAGACGACAGCGGAGATGGAGGGGGAGGTTGCGAGGGAAGTGGCGGCGGAGGTGGTGTCCGATGGCGATCCCGGAAATGGTGGTGAAGGCGATGACGAAGGTTGCGGAGGTGGCGGCGGCAGGGGTGGTTTCGGACGAGTCGGTGTTGGCGAAGGCGAATGCAGCGGAAACGGCAGAGGTGGCGACGACATGGGAGATGGTGGTGAAGGCGGCAGCGGTGTCGCTGGCGGATGTGGCGACGAAAGTGACGGCGGCGGAGGCGGCGATGGTGGAAGTATGTGATTGCGGAGGGTGGAGGGAGGTGGAGGGAGGAAGGTGGAGGGAGCTGCGGAGACGGTAATGGCGGAGGTAGCGGAGACGGCAGAGGGGCGACGGTCAGGGAGATGATGGTGAAGGCTGCAGCGAAGATAGTGGCGTCCGATGTGGCGGCGGAGTTGGCGGCACAGGTGTCTGCGGTGGCAATGGCGGAGGTGGCGCGACGACAGGCGAGATGGCGGTGGAGACGGCGGCGGAGTTGGCGGCACAGGTGTCTGCGGTGGCAATGGCGGAGGTAGCGGCGACGACAGGCGAGATGGCGGTGGAGACGGCAGTGGAGGCGGTGGCGGAAGCGGCAGCGGAGGTGGTGGCGATGGCGATGGCGGAGGTGGCGGAGACGGAGGATATGGCGACGGCATGGGAGATAGTGGTGGAGGCGGCAGTGGTGACGACAGCAGAGATGGTGGGAGATGTGGCGAGGAAGTGGCGACAGAGGGGCGATAGAGGTAGCAGCGGCGGGGGCAGCGGCTTTGGGGGCGGTCGGATTGACGGCGGTGGCTGCAGCCAAACTGGTGGATGTGGTGGAGGTGGTGGAGACAGGCGGAGGTGGTGGTGAAGGCGCATCCGGCAACGACGAAGGCGGGATAGCACACGGGGGCGGAGGCGGTCTGGGGGTGGTGGTGAAGACGACGGAAGACACGGTGAAGACTACGGGAGGTGCAGATGTAATAAGCGAGGCGGTAATGAAATGTTAGATCGCGGCGCGGGAGGAGGGGAACGCCGCGGAGGCAGGGCCGTTACGTTATGTGCTATGTTACTGCTAAGAACGGAAAAAATAATACGATACGAGGTAACTCTCGGGCGAAGCAATAAAAGCAGATTAGAGACAATGGAGATAGGATTTAAGGAGATAGGATTTAATAAGATATTGGTCCGATAATTGGTCTATAGAAAAGGGAGAATGAGTTTGGGAAACAATAGAAATGAATCAGTTGATGAATAAAAGAATTGAAATTTTTAGAAGTGCTGCGAAAAGAAATTGAATGGTTTGTCAGAGAATCATATGGAGAAAGAATTGTGGATAAGTAAAAAATTGAATTAAGGCGTAAAGAGAATAAAAGACACGATGAGAAATGGTTAATTGAAATACACTGAACAAAGAAAATTGAAAAGTATACACATAGACAATAAAGTACAGACATTTAAGTCCTAATTTAGTTTTCTCTGAGGTAAATAAAAGGGCTCAAAATCCTATCTCAACTAAGGTAGCAAAGAAAGCTTGATTTTATTTCTCTTTTCAACGATACACAGATTAAAAGCTGTGACGTTTGAAGGGGGAGGCAACGAACACGACGCATGTGAGCGAGGAGGCTGGCTGGGCAGAACACACGGGATGCCGACAAGACCAGATCCAAAAGACCAAGACCTTCTGACTAACAGTAATCGACCGACTCGGTGGTTCCTGTGCGCCTACACTCATCGTCCTCCCTCCACGCCTTCACCTCTCATGCGATGACCGCCTCGGACGCGAGCGACGGCAGCAGCGAGATGCTCAAGATGCTCGAGCGTGCTCCTGCGTACGCAGCACGCCCGCAATTAACATTTTACAATGCCCGAGATTGTGATTTCTTAATATTTCCCCAGTTAGTTATTGAGCCGGGCGAACGTTTGTTGTAATCCGGTCCACGAGCGGCGTGTTCCTTCGCCGCGGGCCCGCCCGGGCCCTCCAGCCACTCGCCCCCACAAAAACGACTACCGTGCTTTTTTGTCCGTTAATTATGTGGAATATTTGGAGGAGGCAAGGCGGGGGGAGGGAGAGAGAGAGAGAGAAAGAGACGGAAGCAAAAATAAAAAGGATACGACCTTAATAAAATAATTAGTTATGATAGTCATTAAACTGTCGGGAGATATCGCCAGCCCGCGGCGGCCGGCGGAGCAGAGCAGGCTAGCGTTTGTCAATGGGCGGGAGCGAGACCCGGGGCTATGGAGGCGGAGGCGGCGGCGTTGTTGTGCGCGGCGAGGCGGTGACGACGGGGGCGGGGGCGGCGGCGGGCGTGGTGGTGGTGGTGTGTGTGGGGTGTTGTGGTAGAGGCTCGCCCGCGAAGCCGACCGCGCAGCGCAACGCTGCGTGGGTAATATTTCGTCGATAGATTTGCATGCTATTGACACAAATCGCGGGCGGAGCTCTGGGAAGTTATTCCTTTCCGTATCGCCGGCCAAGCCTAAACGCGCGGCGCGGTCTGCAGTACGCGGTGCCGGCGTAGCAAGCACGGCGTCTGCGGTCCGAGCGCGGATGCGCGGGTCGGGCGGTTGAACGCGTGTCCGCGGACCGTGAAGAGAGCGCGCGCGATCCGCCGACCGCTCGACCGGACCGCGGCTCGTCCGATGGGCGGCGGGGCGGGCCGTCCGCGGGTCCGTTCGGCAGGCCGCCCGCCCGTCCGCCCGCCCGACCTCGTACGCGGCCGGGCCGCTCTTTATTGGTCTCCGCCTCGTGCTTTACGAGGCAGATTAGCCAACCTTCCCCTCGGCTACCACGAGCCGCGAAGCCCCGCGCACCTAGTGCGGAGGCTGCGGGTTCCCGCTCCGCGTCCCCGCCTCCGCCCCGCCCCCCCACCGTTGTTCCCCGCACGTGTCCCTGCCCACGCGGCTCCCACTGCCGCGGCGCCACGCCTGCGGTTTTCGCCAAGCTGTATACAAGCAGGGTACGTATATACAGGCGCCTGCGCTGGCTTTCAAAGGAACGCTTCGTCCATTCACTGTCGCGATGTTGGGACAGCGACTTTGCAAGCTGGACGGCGAGGGGTTATTTTCTTGCTAAGTCCACTACACTTTTCCTGCCAAATATCCACTACATCCCGATGGGGTGAAAAAAAATTAATACAAAAAATAATTATATTTTCGCGGAGTATAGATTTTTTAAATATACACATTTCTATCCTCTTATCAAGTATAAGTTGTAAGTTACTAAAACTGTGCATTTCTCGCTAGACGGAGAGGGGTTATTTTCCTGCCAAGTCCAGTTATCCACTTCATCCCGATGGGGTGAAAAACTTAATACAAGAAATACTAATATTTTCACGAAGTGTAGATTTCTTAAAAATATACATTTCTATGCTCTTGCCACTATTAGTTATAAATTACTATAATAATGCATTTCGAAGCCAGAAGTTATCACAGTACCATATTAATGACTCTAAACGAGATAGGTGACAAATAACTTGTACCAAGAGACTTTCAAATCCTACAAGTACTCAAAAATGCAAAAACAGGGAAGCATGTGTTAATAATGTTAGTATTTCACGCTGTCAAGCATACTCCAATCAATCTCTAGATCACTGTCAGCGAAAGAAACTCCCCGCCCGGGTCGTGACTGTTATGACAACGCCTATTATCAAGAAAATTTAAATGGAGAACATTTCTAATTTTTCAAAATTCTGGACAGGATATTGGTTACGCTTGAATTACATTTCTTTTAAGTTGCATATTTTTAGAGATATCTTTACGAAGTGTTACCTAGATATTTATTTCTGCCGTACTTGGGAGTTCATTATTTTTAAAGTAGTGCTGTTACTTGGATAATGACGAGTTTACACTTGTGTGACTGCCTGTAAAATATGAGGAGTCTCCTATGAACATTCATTTTTGTTTCTCAACGCAAGCTATTCTCTTCAGTGGTTATTCAAGATCACGTGAGGATTTTTAAATTTATGCTTTATTAACGTAATAAAACAGCTCTCTGTGAGTCGTCTTCAATAGGAAAGCTTTTTTACTGTAGTCTACCATTATGTAAGATTTCTCTTCTGGTATTTCACCGACTGCAACTGACGAAACTATGACTTGACCGATCACCAATGTGAAACATTTCTTGGGCAAGAATGTGCGAAAAAAAGTAATAAATATTGCGCTTGACTCGATGAGAAAGAACGAATTCGAAAGATTGCAGATTGATCGTATACTGTCAATTTCTTCTTACTCTCGGGATGCTGTGGAAACCTGAGATCATGGTAGCTGACCTCTGTGATCGAATTCGTGATCTTTCGAACTGATCGTATCGGGACAAGCACAGCTGTCGTAGTCAGTTTTCTTGTTCGAGTATTTATTTCTGTAACAGCTGTATATTGTGTGGTAACTGAAGTTCCTAGAAGTTCTATGGTAAGACTTAGCAGATTTGAACGATTTTCAATTGCTGGAATATTGCGAGGAATTTACTTTGAAGATAAACTCTATTACTAATTTCCAATGCGCGCAGAAATTGAAAAAGAAAAGTACGCACCTTCGACTCATATGGAAGGTGGCTATAGTTTTATTAAACACACATGCTTCCAGGAAAAACAAAAAAAATGAAACAGTCATTCAATGATGTATATCAAATCAGAGATTAACTCATAATTGAATGCAATAGTACCATAAAAGAATAGTACATGTTCAGAATTATTCAAATAGATGATTCCATTGTCTTTTCTTATTACCTAGTGTATCGTCACTCGTAATAATTGTGTTGACCAACTCCATTCATGTGAGGGCGATGTTTTACGAAGAAATTCTGTAAAACAATTTGGAGAAAACGAAACTTTTGAATCGTAATATGTATTTTATGATAATGGATGTGTTTAGTTACGACGGTTTACGTATATTGAACAATATCATTGAAGGCTTTAACACTTTTGTATGATGCCAGTGACTCGGTCTTACTGCCATACTTGGAAAGAATTGTAGAGTGGTCGACCAAACTAATCTAAGTACCAAAAATTAGAATTGTGGGAAACGGGAAGGAAGTGTCTGAGATTCGTAGACGGTAAATACAAAGGCGCCGCGTTTGGTTGCAGATTATGAAGAAATGGAAAGGTTTTGAGTTTCAGAGTCAATAGCTCTGCATTGGCCTTGGAAATTGCATTACTTTGAGATAAAAAGACGCAAATCTGAATTTTTAGCTCCTGGATCAATATGCTCGACCACTCTACAATTAATTATTTGATGGATAGCTATGTATGAAGATACGATGTCAGTGATAATGGATCAATGGTAGAATGGGAGACAGGGCAACAGTGAAACCCAGGGAAAATCTGTCGCGATTCAAGCTTTGTCCGTAAGAAATTCCACATGGATCGCCCTGGATTTCAACGCCGGCCCCAGAAGTCGTATGTCAGCGGTCAGAGTTATACCCAACTTAACTCCTTAAACGGATTTTAGAGCAACACCCATAAATACCCCCTAGTTTTTCTTTTGAACCATTCTCACTCTATACTCCGCTTTGCATAAGCTACATCCCATCCCCATCATCCGCCCTTCTCTCCCCCCTCATCCGCGCCGTGTTCCCTCTACACCCCGTCATCTGTGCCTTGCTTCCACCCCTCCTCCGTGACGCCCGCGGACCGACCTTTCCTGTTCTGCTGTTCCGTCCCGCGCGCTTGCCCCCTACTCCGACCGGCCTTATTCTCGACCTCCTATCGTTCTTCCCCTCCCTTTCCCCTCTCCTTCCACCCACTTCCTGCTTATCCCTCCCTCATCCTCTTCCCTTTTTTCCATTCCTTCCCTTTCCTCTTCCTCCCCCTCCACCCTCCCTTACCTCTTTCACCCCTTCCTCATACCCCTCCTTCCATAACCCTCAAATACTCCTCGTACCTCCCATTCCCCACCCATTTCACCCCGTTCTTCCTCTCCTTCCCCCCCACCATACCACATCCTCTCTTTTCCCCATCCTCTTCCCCGCCCACTCGGAAACACCTTTCCTCAGGCTCATCTCCGTCCCAGACGCGACCAACCTTTCAGCACCTTTCCCACTCTGACCCTCCTCAGTCGCTTCTACTCGCCCAACGTGCCGTCGGCCCCTGCTCGGCGGTTCCGCACTATTCCGCCGGCTCTGCGAACCTTCACTATCGCAGCACTCGGGGAAATATAGCTGTTAGCCGGGGCCTCCCCGTGTGCGGTCATGCACCGCTGCGCTGCCCGCGCCGCCCGCGCCGCCTGCGCTGCCGAGTTATGTGAGAGATTCGACGTTCTGTCGTGAGTTGTGGGACGCAAGACTGTTGGGAAACTCGATCGCAGTTCTTTTTTCTACCGCAGCAAACGGATCTCTCCGAAACGCCCGCCGTTCTCCATCAGCTACGTAATCCTCGGCTGAGTAAGCGATCTTTCGCTCACCATAAGTGATAACATTCGTTTCTGTTCAGTTGGAAAGAACAAGCGTCTTCCTCAATTGTGAGGGTTCCTATCTATCGAATGTAGTGATAAATTACAGTATGAACGCCAATGAAACGTTCCCTGTACTTGACACAGAGACCTAGCAATACCCTGTAATTGAGCAAATTGAACTCATTGACCATAAAAAATTAGAGAAAAAAGTTCACATTTCACGTGAAATTCAATTTACCAGCACTAAAGAGTAATTTACAGTTCTCCTAATACAGTAAAGTTATTTATTCCTGCAAATGTTTTTGAAGTGTGATTCAAAAATTCCCATTCGCATGGTTTTGCCTTTAATTTTTTCATGGAACATGTATGTAGAATTTGTGATTAAAAGTTAGTCTATTTAATTTTTGCTGTTTTTGTTATTTTCTCCTGGAATGAGCAAATTCCGATATTACCTGTTACTTATCAACCATTCCATTTTGCCGCGGTGAAAAATAGTAATACTGCCTGTCGTTTCCTTAACTAACCAGATGAATATTAATTGTCTCGTAACCGATGGGGAGTTATTAACGACCCTCGTGCCTTTTACGATTTTGTTCACTCTCCCTTCACCAGCCAAGGCCCCATTCACCTGCCCACTCTCCCGGCCAAAGCAACGCTGCGGGTCGCCGGAGGGGGAACGTGGCGCCACTGACAATGCTTGTGCGTTGGGCACCTGCCCTCTGTTCGTTTGATTGATTGGTTATTTCCTGTATCCGGGCGCGCCAACTGCTATAGTAATTACTCCCATCAGTGTAGTGAATGTTTTATTGCGGGAGGTGGCGGTGTTCTTCTCCCGCTGTATGGCGAGATCCTAGGCCGACCTACACGTCAGGCCTAACCTTGCAGGGGGTTTCCTGTCAAGGTATATCCCACCAGCAGAACACTGCCCCAGCCGGGACAAACGCAAGGCTCCTGGCTGGTCTCCCGTCGTGCTTGGTCGTGTAGTGCACGTAAGTGTGTGTGTGTGTACGTAAGGAGTGAGAACAGGAAAAGGAAGAGAAATGAAAGATCGCACGCGGTCAGTGGCCAATTTGTTAGGGTACTGTTCCGGCCTTCACCTGTTATTGATAGAAGAAAGCACAGAAAACTACCTATCAGAGCAGTCTGCCGTAAGAACTCTCTTCCAGACAGTGGTTGAATTCTACCTAGGCATGTATCTAGTGCTGAAAATCGTCCGTCGGGACTCGGATCCTAGGACCTCTCGGTCAGAGGCACTGTAGTGATATGTTGATGCCCTAAGCCAATGCTGCTGGTCCCTCTGTTCACCATCGCGCGCGTGGCGTTGTGAAATTGGCGTCGAGCCGATATCTCTCTCTTGTTCCAATGCTGTAGCGGAAAATCGCCGTCTCTTCGAAACTATAGTGCCTCGCCAAACTCCAGCCAAATTATTACCATCGGCTGAGATAGCTCAACGCATCAGGGTTATTACTGCAGCGTTACTGACAACGGGGCTCTACGGTTTGAGTCCCGACGATGACGGATTTTCGACACCTGCTAGTTAGTTTAGCTAACTAGCTAAACTTATAGGTTTAATGCAGTCTCTGTCTAGAGGACAAATGTACCGGCCTGGAGATTCGATCTGTAGATTTCCATGGTTTCTCCTATCATTATTAGGCGAACCCCGTGCAGTACCTTCAAAAACGGGCCATGGACCCCGCATAGTCTTTCCTTTATCCTTGTCTCATGCTCTACACCTACATACACTAACTACGACACATATCGTGAGACCAGTTCGGGGCTTAGAGATTGTCCTGTCTGGAGCGGTGCCTTGCTGATGGAGATATCTCAAGAGGAAAACTCCGCAAGCCGACGTTTACGTTGGCTAAAGGGCTAGTGGCATAATAGTGTCGGGGCCGGCAACACAAAATATTCAATCACTCAGGTATTGGCTGAAAATTGCAGCTCTTTGAAAACATCTGGTATCTTTCCGAACTAGAGCCAAACTAGAGAAGGTTGCCTGGCGACATGGCCGCGCACAGAGTCGCCGTGATCGATCGCCGGCTAACCAGTGCGAAACTTGTGGGGAACAAAGCAAGCCCAAATTTTCTCAGATTTGCCCTTTTCCTCATTCCACCATTTCTTCATGGTCTTTCACCTCATAATTATTATCGTTATTATTTCTTATTAAATCGTTTTTCTTGGGCCTCAATTGGCTGACCAGTTGAAAGATCACTAAACCCAATAAATATAAAAAACTAATACAGCATGATGTTCTTATTTACACGCTTTCTATTATCGAACGTTTTGGAGTTTTAGCGAATGCGTTCATACGTAGTGTGGTTTCTTGAACTCCGGAATCTTTCGTCAAAAGGAATCGTGTCGACCGGAAGCGAGACATTGGGAGAGAAATAGGAGAAAGGAGATGATTGGAAAGGAGAAAGCCGGACGAGAGAGAGGGAGAGAGAGAGAGAGAGAGAGAGAGAGAGAGAACAGGGCGCCCAGAGGGATGACTTGCAAGGGCAACTTGCCTTAGGCTCCAAATTACTTGGGGTCCGCATTCTCTCATTCAAATCTTATAAAAATATATATTTGTTTCTAAGTGGAATTAACTACTAAACGTTATTTCTGTTGCATGTGGAAATGAACTCTGCCTATGTATTATTTGAATAAAGGCAAGAGTGAGGGCGAGTGTAAGCTTGATAACTAGTAAGACAGCGAGTGGGAGAACGCGTGGGAGAACAAGTGAGAGAGCGAGTGAAAGAGCGAGTGAGAGAGCGAGTGAGAGAGCGAGTGAGAGAGCGAGTGAGAGAGCGAGTGAGAGAGCGAGTGAGAGAGCGAGTGAGAGAGCGAGTGAGAGAGCGAGTGAGAGAGCGAGTGAGAGAGCGAGTGAGAGAGCGAGTGAGAGAGCGAGTGAGAGAGCGAGTGAGAGAACGAGTGAGAGAGCGAGTGAGAGAGCGAGTGAGAGAGCGAGTGAGAGAGCGAGTGAGAGAGCGAGTGAGAGAGCGAGTGAGAGAGCGAGTGAGAGCGCGAGTGAGAGCGAGAGAGCGAGCGAGAGAGCGTGCGAGAGCGCAAGTGAGAGAGCGAAAGGGAGTGTGACGATGTGGGAATGAGATAGCAAATGCGAGTGTGGGGTGATAGTGAGGGCGGAGTGCGCCAGAGAGCGTGGGTGGCGGGTATCGCATTCAGCGATGGTGCACGAGAGCGTGTGCGCGCGGGAGAGTGGCGTTGCTCAAGCGCCGTGGCGACGCGACGAGAGCCGCAGCCAGCCCGCGCCGCAAGCGTCTGCAACTTCTCGTGCCACGAAGTCCGTTCCTTCACGTAGCGAACGGTAAGGGATAACAGCAAACATCAGTACCTCATGCGCCTTTGTAATTATCTTCTGAAGACAGGAGCAAATATTTCCCTAACAATTCTAGCCAAAAATGTGCGTTGCAACCTGTATTCATAATTCAATTTAATGTGAATTTGAGTTGCGGTTAGAGATCCCAGAGCTCAAGAAACCGTGCCCAGACTGCACGGAGTACACACAGATTTTAACTGTTTTTGACTTTATATACATAGGTAATTAAACAAATAAAAATCCATTTGGCTTGGAGGCTCTTCGCCAACGCTCGCTAACGCTGAGCGGTGTCTCGGAGAGAAGCAACCCGAATCTGTGTTCACGTGATTGCCAATCGCTCTTTTGTTTCAGGCTGTACAAATTATATTTCTACTTTCGTATTTTGACGTAAGTACCTTTATAATAGTAAGATTGACATTCCTAGTGAGCTGAAGGTGATCAATATCCTAGGTGCACGTATCACTTTTCAATTACGATCGATACCATTGAAATCAGATAGTTACGAAATACTGTTACGAAATATCGTCAGTACCGTAAATGGGGAATCAACCCTGTGAATCAAAATCAATGTAACGCTAAAAGAAAAGTGTTAAAATCCGACTGCATGCAATAATTTCTACAAGACAGCGTCTGTTTATTCCTTAGAGTTAGCTGGACACTAGATAGACTAATCGAAATAGGATTCAGCAATGTTACAGGTATTAGGGTATCAAGGGGAAATAGAGAAGTGCTATGGAATTGTACAAGAAAATGTGGTATCTTGACGGAAAATTATATGAAATGGCCATAAATGGATGCAACTTTAGACGGTGAAGGGGGGATTATATAAGAGTTGTGAGAGAAAAGTACGCGAAGAAATCGGGGGAACGAATTGGTGACGGAAGAAAACTTAGATTAGCGAGGACTTGATAGATTAACAAGAAATGAATAATCGAAATATCGTTAATACTCGCCTCCCATCGCTGAACACTGAAGAAAAATTCGCAATAGCTTAATTATTATTCGTAGCTAGATATTTGTTTATTTTTCATTTACATCCGTGACGTGTACGAACATTTCGTAGTCTGTGTAGTCAAAGTCCTTTCGGTATTTACCTGCCCTTACTTATTTGGCTGTTTTAGTTGTGGCAACCTAATCGCCAGGCTTATTATTTTTATCGGCGCTTCACTTCTGTGTTTGATGTATTGAATAAATAATGAAGATAAAGGTCAACATAGTCATAGTCGGCTTTATTTGAAAAAGACAATCCAGCGCTATTATTCGACCCGATACACCATACGCCCCGAGGAAACAGGCATGCACTTCCGAACAATACCTGAGAATTCATCAACGTGGGCAATATCCGAAGGCAAATAATAGTTGCCATCCGTTTCAACTTCAGCAAAGTTGACATCCGTTACCAGCATCAAAGCCCGCCCGCGTGTATATATCGCGACCTCTGGCCTTCCCACCGCGCAATTCTATATTTGTCCCATTGAAACCAACGTCCCCCACCCTTCCCGCGTCTCCGCCCGGCCGTCGCGTGGGGGCGAGTGGTTCGCTCATTAGGGAAGCCCGAGAGCCCGAACGGCGCGTCGCAGGGCGGCGCAGCACGGCGCGGCCCGCCGGGTTGCTGACCGCTGCACGGCGGTGGCGACGGCGGCGGCGGCGGCGCGGGCGTCGCGGCGCTGCACGGCGGCGCTGCGGCGAGGCGGAGACGGCCACGGCGACGTGCGCTTCGCCTCGGCTCGCCTCGGCTCTCGGCGCAAATTACTCAGCGACAGCGCTGCAACCGGTCGACGCAATGGGCCCAATTAAGGCGCCTCGCGCGGCCTCTCGTTTCGAATTGAGCTCGTGCGCGCGCCCGCCCCACCCCGCCCGCAACCCCCGACGCCAGCCGCATCCCCAACCCCTTTCCCTACCCCAACCTCTCGGAGCTGAGCCCGTGCCATATTCTTCGCTGGCCAAGACACCACCGAAGAGCACTCTGTCCGTTTCTTTTTATTTATTTATTTATTTATTTATTTTTATTTATTTATTTATTTATTTATTTAAAAACAATGAAACGTTTAACCTTTGTGGAAAATATAAGATATGCACATAGAAGCGAAGAAGGGACTATGTCAGCTTCGCTCTCAAGATCGGTGGGGGTAATGGTTGATATCACACTCGCGATGGCGGTCATTCACCCGGTAGCATGCATAATTACCTTATTTACAATTACAAGTTCAAGTATTTTTAGTAAATATAATAGAAAACATAACAGTATTGCGCTATTAATGCCGTAATCGTAGAAAGTTCTATAGTGCGTTTTATATAAGAAAAAATATTCTGCCCTCAAGAAAGACAAATGTCATAAGCATTCCTTTTATATATCAATGTGTCAGTGGACGACTATCGATTGAGGGTTCTGTTTATGGTTTCTCCAAATGTTTCCTGTTTAACACTCGGGAATTGATAATAGAACTCCTCATTTGCGGAGCATATGACATGCAGCGAAAGGGGAGCGCAGCGAGAGAATGGGAATCTATTGTCCTGTACTTTTAGGATACAAGTTTTCTACGACCTATTAGAATACTTGATGAACGTTTGTAGCTTACAATGATTCAATTCATCCAGTTCTTTAATTAATGCCACATCCCACTTGTGCAACACTTCACCTTACTCCTGAGTTTCAGAAAATGAGCACGACGCCCAATACCACACCACAATCATAAACCAAGAAAGCTTTTGATTTGCTAAATATAATAGACGTGTGTGCCCTTTCATTTTTAGAAGTTGATTTCTGCTTGTCAATTATCGTACTCTTGTGAACGGTACCTGCTGCTATTTACCTTACTTGTAATAAACTTAATAATGATAAATCTTTCTCCTCTAAATAAATGTATCCCCTGTACTTAAAAAAGAACACTCCAAAACATAAATCATGGGCTCACTTGAGCGGGAGGAAACCCACAGTAGCTCGTAAGGTCTTTAGACAGTCTGACATCGAGGGTCGATCTGGCATCCTCGCGCAGTCGGGTTGTGGTAGTCGATTTTGAAAGGCTAGCTTCCCACGGACAAAGAACTCAATCTTCTTTGTGTAATGCCCCTGGTAACGTAGCTTTCATTCTGTGTGTTTATTATATAGAACTTGTGTTGTACTTTAATACCGTCTATCAAGATCTCGTCACCTACGAACTTCCGTAGTAATCATTCAAAAGTTACACGCTGAGAATGCTTGTTTAGCAAAGTCGTTCCAGACAGAGAGATATTGTCAGAAAATTATGACGAGATAAATCTGTCGTGAGAGATTTACTGACATCTTATGAATTGTTACGATATCTTGTGCCATACATTGTAAAATGAATGGCATCGTGACGATCGTGGCCTATTTGTTTCATGGTGGCAAATTTAATATACTGAAAGTGAAGGTCATTACACTGTATGTAGCTTATATGGGCGCTCTTATGCAGTAATCTAGGTACGATAAAATGACATTATCGATTAAGAAACGTACAAAATGTATTTGACTATTTTCAGTCATGTTCCTATGATTTATATCAGCAGCCAAATCAAGTGAGAGAACAAATGTAACGAGGAGCCTATAAGTGCAGTTGATCTAATATCGTAATGGTTTCATGAGAAACAATAGTGAGGTAATGGACGTGACTATTTATTATTGGCGCAGGTCAGATTTGCCAACGATGATCTTTAATTCAATTAATAACAGAGTAACGTTTCCTTGCGAATGTTTCTTTGCTTGGAGTAGGGAGTCTGAAGCGGGCGGCCCAATTGCCATGCCCTGGCACAGCACTTATCAGCGAGCAACCCGCGTGGCCCTCTGCTTGTTGAGTCAACGCGACGGAAGGGGTGGCGCTTGGGCACGGTCTGGCGTGATCGACTCTAGTGATCCTGCGTGGCACGCGGGCCACTGCAGCCTTGCCCCTACTCCTGCATTTGAGCAGCCCTGGTTTATCTTTTACCTCGCATGCTTGTATTCCTAGAATTTCAGAACTTAGTCCCTCATGGATAGGTAAACTTGTTTAATCACGAAATGAAAGGGGATTTAGGTGTGATTACTTTTGTAAAAATAATCACAAATAATTACGAAAATACTTTTTGAACACTTGTCATGAAGATAATTAGTATTGGCAAGATGGCATGTCATGAGACAAATATAATTCCTAAAATAATAGGAATACCTTTGACCGACACAAAAAGTATAATTTTTCCTGAGAATAAAATAAGAATACAAATACTATTAATCAAGTAATATTCTAATATTTTATAAAATATTTGTGTATTACTTAATTTAAAAAATATCTACGAGATTTCATGTAGATTTCAACGTGAATTACAACCATTAGATTCCAATATCTTTGAAATCACAAAAATTGGGATTATTCTGATATGATCTAGATTTTTTTTAACAATTATAAGTAAACATGATGAATTATACAATAACAGTTACTTCCAATGAAACAGTCTTCTTTTTCACTTTGTCTTACCTTCACGTGGCAGGAGCTATTTCACCGAGACAAGAAGTGCCCGCAGTCATTCGTAGTTCCTCGTTCACTAGACATTCCTTGGGAACGATCTCTTATTTTGTAACGAGTAATAACAGGTGCTACAAAATGAATCTACAGTTCCTGAGTGATCGTTTTTCAGCCGTCGTTACTCCTTGAATGTTCTCGCGATCGAATGACGACTCCGCTGGCAGGCTCGGCTATATATCTGCCGCGAAGGGTCGTTTGCCACGAGTTCTAGAACTCCACATTTTAAACTTGCCAGAAGCTAGAGGTCGTGATGCGTATTACGTACTTTTCCCAGTCACATTATTTTTATATGAAACTGAATTACACCAAGTTAATTGGGTATTGACTATTTTAAAAGTTATATGCAGTGACACACTAGACTTTACACGGTACTGAAAATTTGAAACAGAATGACGTGCTACTGGCAATTGACAATTTTACATCCAATTGATTCCTAGCGAAATATTTTTATTTACTTTTCAAGTAGAAAGAATAGAATAACGAACCTTCAAGTGTAAAAATGAGACCATACTCTCTTTAATATAAATGCATATTTTATTATCATTGAGTTAGTGAGGACACCGGTACATATTATAATCGACTATCATATCTGGAGTAATGTATTATAATAATGTAAATAGTACATGAAGTTATTTGTGAAGGCACGTCGTCCCCGAAATGTTGGATCAATTGGTATCACATCTGTACCGATTGTAACCAATCGCCTCAAAGATGAATTGAAAAAATAACGCGACCTCTGCTTAAGGCATGCTGGATTTACTACTAATCACGGGAAGAAAACTCGTTTCCAAGCGAGAACCTTCGTCCCCTTCCTTCCGCGTGTAACGAGTAGCGACAGATCTTTTTCCCGCCGATGCACCTCCCTTTCCAGAAGCCGCCGCCGCCGCCGACGGCAGCAGCTGTCGGACTGAAGCGTCGGACACCGCCGGAGACCTCGGAGGGTCTCCCGAAAGATTTTTCTATCGAATCGTGATTAGAATTTTATTCATTAAAGTCCACGCACCGCTAATGAGACGATTAACATAACAAATGGCCCATTGTAAACAAAGTACCTGCTCTTGGGCTGCCGGGCCGCGCCGCGCCGCGCCGCGTCGACGCTAAGGTCTGTGAGCGAGAACGCAGCCCCGTTGATCGCCCGGGTGGGTTTCTCTTACCTGCAACAGAGGAAAGGCACAGGAGCTTTAGCGGGAGGCGCGCAATAAACAACATCCCCTCGCAAAGCGCCGCAGCTAATTGGACTGCTGCGCGAGAGGGAGGTCCTCGTGAGGACGGGCGGGGCGTGGGAAGGGGGAGGGGGAGGACGCAAGCACGAATTTTTCGGTGCGCGGTTCCGCGAATCTCAAACGACGTTTCTCGTTTGCGTTTGCTGCTTTTTTTTCGTTTGTTGATCCTGCGATTTACGAAGAGCATGAACGTTTCTCTTGTAGGATCGCGTTTCTAGCGAAAAAGGAGGTGAACTTTAAGATCACCATCGGCGGAGGCGACTCGGGTCAATTCAGGTCGTGCATCTAATTCCAAACTTCGGGCTCTGGGGGGAAAGAACCCAAAATCTGCGGTCTCTGACATGAATTGAAACAAACCATGCAATATCTTGGGAATAAATTCTGCGGCTATGTGAAAAATAATATGTATTTACCATCATTTTTTTATATCATGACCAGCTTTCGACAGCTTACCCATGATCAGATTTACTGTGAGGGAGCCAGATATTTGACAAAATAGTCTAATTTCTAGTTGCCAGACAGAAGATCTAATTATAGCTAAAACGTTGAGATCTGCGCATGAAATAAATAAAGTGATGGTCAAAACGATTCCATTTATTCAAATAATTGGAATGCCAACAACCTTCGGGCTCTGGGGGGAAAGAACCCAAAATCTGCGGTCTCTGACATGAATTGAAACAAACCATGCAATATCTTGGGAATAAATTCTGCGGCTATGTTAAAATAATATGTATTTACCACCATTTTTTTTATATCATGACCAGCTTTCGACAGCTTACCCATGATCAGATTTACTGTGAGGGAGCCAGATATTTGACAAAATAGTCTAATTTCTAGTTGCCAGACAGAAGATCTAATTATAACTAAAACGTTGAGATCTGCGCATGAAATAAATAAAGTGATGGTCAAAACGATTCCATTTATTCAAATAATTGGAATGCCAACAACCTCTCACCAATTTTCCAATATTCCGTGACTATATTATATTGTGATTTGAAAATCAAGTTAGCAAGGAGATCGTGATGAATTATCAGATTTCATTACTTGGTCCCACAATTAAAATAATTACAATTCATCTTTATCTTTACACTGATCGTGCAGTTCTGCGTGATCAGAATACTTGTGTCCAGATATCATTCGGATAGCAAGTTAGATTCGTTATTGAAGATATTTTTTTGGATTAGGACGTTAAGCCAGCCAACTGTGCATACGGAATTTACATAGGGAGAATTTTTGAGATTGTTGGCAAGCTTGAATATAATTAGTTTGCTACATATCATTGAAGTTTCATGAACTTAAAAGCTCAATTTATAGTTATAAAATATGTTTACTCCCCAGAAAATTTCGTATTTCATTAATTTCAATTTCTCCGCCGTAAACCGAATTTGTCTGAATTATCTTAAACCAGATAATATATTTAGAGAGATGTTAAAATGCGCGATACGCAATACGACATTTTTCTATAAAAAAAACTTGGTACGTGCATTCTTAGCATACTTATAAGAATAATGAGCATTTCAGCAACGACAAGAAAATACTCCGCTAACACTTACTCGACTACGTTGTCTTCTGACCTTGTAGTCTGGAGGCTTTCAAATACTTCGTGGAAGGCCTAAATTCTTCACAAGCGGCATCACTCCAGACAAAGATTAAGAGGAGGTCCTGTGACTTGACAGCAGTGAAAAGCCCAGGAGGCGGTCATCGCCGACGCGGAATCTCTCGGGTGGCAAGTCACTGCACCCGTGTTATCTGGCGGCGCGCATCAGCGAGCGGCGGCGCAGCACGGTAGCTTCTTCCCACGCACCGCTCTCCCCGCTCTCCCCGCTCCGCCGCCCGCTACCTCATCGCTAGCATGGCCGCTGCCTCTGTTGTGACTCTGACTGGGAGGTCCTAGGTTACAGTCCTGACGGTGGTGGATTTTCTATTCTAGTTAGAGGTTCGAGTCCCTGACGGCGGCAGGATTTTCGAAATCAGCTTTTCAGCTATACTGCGATTTTCGTAACTTTGCCCCTGACAGGAATCAGCTGTTTCGCTGCCCTCCAATCAGGAGCTTGTATTTCGCGACATTGACGTCACTATGGTGACGTTCAAGCTCCCGATTGGATGAAACTGTGAACAGCTGATTTCTGTCAGGGACAAAGTTACAAAAATCGCAGAATAGGTCGAATTCAGTCGCTGTCTGGAGGAGAATTCGAGCGACCGACTGCTCTGATCGCTAGTTTTCCGTGGTTTCTCTGATAAACACCAGGCGAATGCTGGAGCAGTATGTTTATATGCACTACACTACTACACATGCCGGGAGACCGGTCGGGAGCTTTGAGCTTGTCCCGGCTGGGGGTGGTGCCCCGCTGGTGGGAGATACCTGGTTGAAGGTAAACCCCGCTAGCCGACAGTAGGTCGGCGCCGAATCTCGCCATCCAGCGAGAAAAGATCACCGCCATCTCCCGTGTGAAAACATGCATTACACTTACAGGGCTAAAAGTAGTTAACGCACCAGGCATCACGAACAATCAATAAATCTATTCTAGTTAGATAGCTAGGTCGAATTCAGCCCCTGCGCTATCTGGAGGAGAATTCTAGCGTCCGGCTGCTCCGATCGGTAATTTTCCGTGGTTTCTCCGGTCAACACCAGGCGAATGTCTGAGAAGTAACCTAACGAAAGGATCACGGACGTCACGCTAAACTTCCTTCCTCATCCTTGTCCTATTTTCACCACACACTTACACATGCACATTACTCACATTTCGAAGGCGGATGCAATAGAATAGGGAGATATTTTAATTGTACAGGTGTCCCTTGTATCGACAATAATCCTGTAGACTCTTATCGATATTTAAGAAAGTGTAGTGTGATCGCTTTCACGTTGAAAATGTTCGTTTTTGAAAAAAATAGGTTCACTTTTCTGCATCCGGACGACAAATGAGAATACTCTGGGATGCACCGAGACACACGCTGCATTAAGGTGTTGTACAAAGCCAGCACTAAAGCGGCGGTTATAGTGGAGTTCATTTTAGCCGAGATTTCAGTCAGCTGACGTCAGCTTTTGTTTCATGCGCCAGATTCATTCAAACACGTGATGGTAAACGAAAATAGTCTTAGTGAGCCGGAACGACCTCTTTCGACAGCGTCTGAAACCATTGGCTGTCGGGCGAAGTTCTGTTTCATTTGGGTTTGTCCGTCCGACGACGGCCGACCGAAATTTCAGCCGACCTCGGACGTTTTCTTTCGATGTGTCGCATTCATCCGAACACGTGATGGTAAACCCATATGGTCTTACAGTACTGGCACCTTATAATTGACTCTGACAGTTCTCTCGCCCCGTGCTGTGGTACGTCATGTGCCCTGCTCTGAAGCAATCAGCTTGCGAGAATTTGTTTACTTTCTTACAGCCAGGGTTCAGCATTGCCGCTCATCTGACACACATGAAGTCGCGGAGGCGATAAGGTTCGTCTTTGGCGAAAGTTATGAACATGACATCAACACATGACATAGCCTCTCAGTAAGCGTTAACGTTTTGAGATTTAATTTATCTGCGATGTAGGAAATTTTAGCCAAAATCGACTCCACCGCGACCGCCTCCTGAAAGTCTCGGAGAGGCATCCCCGACACGTCAAAGCGGCTTCACACATTCGCTATTCGGCGAACAGCGAGCAACCGCTCGCCGAATCCCCAGTAGTGTGGATGTGTCGCTTGCTATTTGCCGAGTGACGAACATTCGGCGCTCGCCCTACCCACCGCGTGTCGGTCTTTTGGACACATCAATGGGAGCGAACATTCGCCGAACACATCAGCTGGTCGGGATCGAGCGAGTAGCAGCTCGCTGCTCGGCGAATGCCGAATGTGTGGAGCCACCTTTAGGCAATTAACCGACGACCCCGTATTCCTACTTCATCTCCACCGTCGACCACCACCGTCTCCCCCGTCCACCGCTACCGCATAAGCCCCATTGCCGTCGTGCCAGCACGGTGTCTCTGTGTGTGTGTGTCTGTGTGTGTGTCTGTGTGTGTGTCTGTGTGTGTCTGTGTGTCTGAGTGTGTGTGTGTGTGTGTTTCTGTGTGTCTGTGTGTGTCTGTGTGTGTGTGTGCGTGTGCGTGTGTGTCTGTGTGTGTCTGTGTGTGTCTGTGTCTGTGTGTGTGTCTGTGTGTGTGTCTGTGTTTCTGTGTGTGTCTCTTTGTGTGTCTGTGTGTGTCTGTGTGTGTGTCTGTGTGTGTGTCTGTGTATGTGTGTGTGTCTGTGTGTGTGTCTGTGTGTGTCTGTGTGTGTGTCTGTGTTTCTGTGTGTGTCTGTGTGTGTCTCTTTGTGTCTCTTTGTGTGTCTGTGTGTGTCTGTGTGTGTCTGTGTGTGTGTCTGTGTGTTTGTGTGTCTGTGTCTGTGTGTGTGTCTGCATAAGCCCAATTGCCGTCGTGCCAGCGCGGTGCTCCGCGGGTGCTCGGCGGCGCGGGGCGGCGCGGCGCGGCGCGGCGGTCGGCGTGGCAGCCGTTTCCACCGTCACCGGCGCGCTCGCGGCGCGGGATGCCCGTCGCCGAGGAGTATTAATTCTTCAATGTCATCGCTCTGACGTGGAACACTTCATTAGACCGTAATACCTGCTACCGGGCGCCACGTGAATGAACGTCCGTCCGGGCCTACCCTCTGCCCGTCTCTCCCCGCGCGGTCGCCGGCCGCGGCTCCCCGCCTGTGCGCTTGTGCTTCTGGTTTCTAGAGTCGCGTTTGCGGGTAAGATGGACAGATAGATACTTTATGCCAGAATTGGGCGTACGTTGCACGCTGTCAGACTACAGACATATACGCGTACAAATAATTTTGTGAGAGTAGATTTTATACAGGCAAAACGTAGCTCATGGAATTCCATTTATATATATGTGTACATGTACACATGCATATTCGTACAGGCATACATTTATGCACACTTGCATGCATGTATACTCATATATACGAGTACATACACCCATACCTACAAAGGCACATCCACATCCACAAAAACATTCCCATAGACATGTACGAATACAAACACGTGTGTATATATAGACAACTCAGACAACTGGATATAAACGTTTACCTAAGACTACTACCGATTACTACGCACAGATAATTAACATTACAACATATCATAATTTACACATCATCATACGGTTCATAATATTCATATTAATGATACAAAATATTAAGAAGTTGAGTTAACAAAATTATATTACTGATTACATTCAATTAACATAAATAGAACGCATTTGCACTGAACGGTCACCAAAGATTGCCCTTCTCTAATATTACTTAGTACTGGTTATGTCACAGGCGTGAGAATTTCGGCTGAATGAGTGATTTTAGTAGGGCATGGCCCCAGTCATCCTACCGGAAGAAATAAATTGGAGGAGACCATCAATTATATCCCGAAGTTTGTAAGATGAAATAAATTGTTGAAAGTTTATACTTAAGATTTTAAGAGATATAAAACAACATGGATTAAATGATTTTAATTACTAGGTAATGCCGTAATAATTTGATAATTGATCATTATTAACTCGTTTCAATTAATATTTAAGAAATTTAATGTTTTGTAATAATTTTTTGACACGTTCGAATAGTTCCTGTGCTCTTTTTCCGCGTATTTGTCAAGTAACATGTTATTAGTAGATAATTGCTTCATGTTCCATGTCACATTTGTAATTTAAAGTCATTTGCTGAGTGTTTATGTTCTTTTCGGATCTCATGCTAGTATTATGTTGAAATGCTAATGAAACCGTGTAGTGTAATGATTAATATTCTTGTTCGCATATTACAAGTGTTCCTAAACTATTTTGTTCAAGATCCACTTCAGGATTTCCTTCACCGCTCCGTCTTACAGAGTAAAGTAAATTTCTTTTTTAAACACTTCATTTTTGCAACTTATTTGTAGTGCATTTCATTTGCTTTTACGATAATATTTTCTGTTCCTTTCGGCACATATAGTAATTAATAGTGAACACTCTAAGAGACAAGAAGAGAGGCGAAAACCTCCGAGATGAAGTCTATAACACACCACCTCCCGAGATATAATGCACTACACGTATGGCAGTAATTACATAAGTATTTGTAGCGTTCGAAATCAATACTCACTCACTCACTCACCCTTAGCGTACACTCAAAATACACGTTGGTTTTTCAGTCCGAGAAGGTTGGAAAGCATTCACTCCGCATCGTGCACCTGCATGGTGTTGGCCAGAAAAGCTTATTTTTTCCACAAAACGTGGCACATCGTTTCCAGGTTTTCACTCAGGTTTTCTCAACCAAAACTTTCGTTTGCACCCTCACGCAAAAAATGATTGGAGCGAAAAAAAATGTTCGTACAAACTTCATGCTGTTCGGAAAACTTCACTATCTTGACGAAAAGGGGCATATTGTTTTCCCAGGTTTGCCCAACTAACAATTTTGACGCATGCTTCATCATTGTTCCGTCGTTGCTTCTTTCCGGCTGAGTGTTCCCTTCCCACTCGTGACTTCTCGTTTCAGTCACCGCGCCCTAGTGTCGGTGTTGTTCCTCGAGAAGGACCCTTCTATCGGGTGGGCGACTAAGTCTTTTAAGTGAGGAATGCACTAGACATAAGAATAATGGCTGTGTTTCCTGTAAGGCACCCAGGGAGCGGGATGGTACTGTCAACAGATAGGAACATATCTTTCATGAAGGAAAACGAAGCGAAATGGAAGGCACCTTTAGTGCGCTGGGCAATGAAATGTATCACTTGATGTTACCCAAGTGTACAAGTAGATACAGAGCGTTCTATACAAATTGATAAACAAGGGAACAAAGAATTCTCAGATGAAGAAATACGGGTTAAAATGAATTGAAATTGCCACAAAACACCAGAGAAGTGTCAGAGAGAACACATGGCGAAACAAACCTCACATTTGTCATTCCTCATATTACCTTCATATACTTGAATGTGCCCCATGTGATGATATTTTTAAAAGCTGTCGTCAATAGATGAGTCAGTTTGCAGTCAAGTAATATATCAAATCAAATCAAATCATTATCGAGTAAGTAGAATCAGAGAATTATTTAGAGTAGAATAATATATTTTAGGTTGACGTAGCACAATTTTTTATGCATTAAATTAATAGAGGACATCGGAATGTAAAACTTGATTAATTAAATTTATTTATTTTGCGTCAAAAATGTAAAATCTATGACGTACTGTAGGGAAGTTCGTGCAATCTGTGCACATTTTCTTGAGCTCTGGGATCCTATTCCAACTCTAATCCTATAAAACGTTGAATTCTGAATAACGGTAGGAACGAGTGGTTTTTAAAAAAAATATTCGCACCCTTGTAATAAAAAAATCTGCAAACGGAATTGCGATATAGATTTTGGGTCTTATTCTTTATTGTGCTCTATGTGAAAGAAACAACTTACCCACGAGAATATGGAGAACGATTATTTGAAAAAATGTTTTGACCTCTGAGCCAAGAAAAAGTGCACAGATAGTGAAGCTAGAAGTATGTCCAAAAGAAGTTGAGGTAAAATATTTGTATCAGGTATTTAGTCTTTTCTAATTAAAGAGTACAAACGGTTAACTAATACATAAAATACTGTTGTCAAAGTCAGTATTACTTTCCTATTCTAATGCAACAGAAAATATTTTAATTAACACATAAACGTTTGTATCGATTTTAATAATTTAATGTCATCTGGAATAGTGTTGTAAAATGACGTGCATGTACTCTACGTGAAATTTTTGTAGTGAGCTGTTGATACTGACACCTGATGAATATGATTTCTACGCCGTGCGTTATAATTGTAGACATCACGTCGCTTTTCCCGTATACTGTTTTAACACAAAAAACCTGTTTTGTGCAGAGAGCGCGATTTAATTTCCCTGCAACCTCATTTGCTTCCCATTAATCGACGATATTCAAGTTACATAAAAATTGTTTATGTCTCTTGGTTTTGTAATAAATGAGAATGGATTTTATAAAACTCTCAATTTTTGTGCATTATTCCGTAAAATAAATGGCGATCTCCGTTCCTGAAGTAGCTATGCATCTGCTACCAATTGATGTAATGACAGAGATAAAGTCTTATTCCTCATAAAAAGAGTTTTATAATATTTTATATTAAAATCACAATTGTTGTTTTTTTTATTTACAGCAGTATTACGGGAAAGGCACGACTTGTATTGGATTAAAATATGATCCCATCCTCGATTAAGTCGGTTTTGTAACAAAACAGATTCGTAATTTAAGAGGATAGGCAATGCAAGAATTTTTAGCCTAACAAAGAGATGCTAACAATAATTACGTGGGTGGGATTTACTTATTATTCATACAATTATTTTCTCTAATCTTAATGTCTGGGAGCTATCCCCATAATATAACGCCGCATCTCAGGCGGGAATAATTTCGCAAAATGTACGCAACGAGCAGTTTGAAGAATGTCTGAATTTGAAATAATATGTAAATTTGTATTATGTACTATAGTACGTCACACAGTTTTTAACTTTTTTTGGGATAAATAAATTTAAAAAATGTTATTACGAAACATACTTGAGGCATGTTTTATTACTATTTACTGTTACTTTATGGCAATGAATATTCGTATCAGTAAAGAGAGAACAGTAGTTCTGTTTCGAATCGATGAGGGCATATCAATCGATGAGGGCATAGTATAAAATCGATCCCTGTGGGGCCCCATGTGCAATTAGTAATGAATAGGAAAGTTCAAAATACAATGTCCCATCATTCCAGTAAGGTATTTGTACTTTTTGTAATTGTTGTTTAAGATACGAAGATTACCAGTATAGAGTAACATCACGAATTCTATACGATGGTTAGCTTGGCAGTAAAATGTTACCATCCATTACATGAAATGCTCTTAATGATCTAAAAATATTCCAATAGGTGCCTTATTTCAATTTTTGATGAAGAGACATCTTTAAAAAGAGAATGGCCGTTTCCGTTTATTTGATTTTTTAAATTTAAGTTGGCAATCTGAAAACACTTTATATTGACTGACAATAGTTTCCATTCTTGTATAAGGGACCTTTTAATATTTTTGAGAACACTTACATGAGAGAAATGGGTCAGCCACTTTGAAATTAATTTTTGTTGTCTATTTCGAAAAGCGTCTTAAATTTAAGCGCCTAGACGAAAAATATTTTAAAAGATCATGATAAAGAAGTGATCATCGGTGAACATGAAAAATAATATTCGGCCGGTTTAGATGAATGAATGGATTCTTCGTCAAAGACTAATGGACCTACCACTATATACACGTTAACTCGCATATTTAATGCATCATTATGCCTTTAAACCTTTAACGTGCGTGATTCCTGTATATCAACTATTTCACTTTCACGGTGAGTAGTATGTGCGAGTAATTCACTGCATAAAACAGAATTGTCACTGTAATATACGAAGTTTTAGTGAAATTTTCTATAGCAATTTGACCCCCCTGTCAACGTAAAAACATCCGATCTCCGAACTCTTCCGCCCTTTCTCGCTTACCCCGTTCGGTTCCACTTTGTTGCGTCACGCTCCGAACGGCACCCATTCACCTTCCCTCTCCCCACATCACCCATCTTTTCTCGACTAATTCTTTTCTCGAGCCCGTTGTTCTATCGTAAAACGTCAATTCGTCCAGTGTACAAAACGATTATTCACTCGTCAGACTCGCGACATCATCTTTGTTTCAACGAACAATTGTTTGAGCAGCGAAGCGTTCAATTTCCTTCCTGAAAACAGCAGCGGACGCTCTGGTGCGGGACGCAGGCGTGGGCCGCGGGTGTGGATGTGCAATGTAGTGTGTGGACCCGCCCAGGCCTGCCCCGATCCGTCCTGCTCCGCCTTCTTCCGCCCCCTCTCGCTTTCCCCGTTCCGTTCCACTTTGTTGCGTCACGTTCCGAATGCTATCCATTCGTCGCGCCTCTGCCCACCACGTCTATCTCTTCTCGACAAATTCCCCTTTCCCCAACCCATTGAAACTTTGCGTTTCCCGTCACCTCTTGTTCTTCCCCATATCGTGTTTATTCTCAGGTTCGCATGCCTGCACTGTCCCTGCCTGTCCCGCTTCTTCACTCCGTCACGTCTTCTCTCGACCCACCTTCCGTCTCGCATCATTTGCTCTCCTTGTCCGTTGTTCCTACTTTCTTATCCCTAATAAATTACTTTCTATTCTTACGTCCATGTATTTTATCTCTCTCCTATCGTCATGGTCTCTTCTGTTTCATACCATCCACCCTTTCTACCTAGCATCGCCTCACTTCATTCTCTCCTTCGTTTCTCAATCTCATCATGTCTCATCCTGACACTGGGTTGCACTCCGCCCATTTTCATCTCCCAATCCTCTCTTCATGTCTTTTGCGGTTCGCGGTTCGCCCCAGCACATTTCTTTTCGTACTTCTCAGCACCGTTCTGCTATCCCCTTGCGCTACCGTCGCCGCGGACTCTACCGCCACCGTCACCATCAGCACCATCGTCACTGCCACTACCTTGGCCTCCTGCCCCCGCCGCGCCGACCGCGCCTCCTCTCAAGCCCCCGCCTCTGCCCTAGTCCCCACCTCCGCCATAGCCACCGCCTCCGATCTACCCATCGCCTCTGCTCTGGCCCACTTCTTCCCCACCCTCCGCTTCCGCCCTTGCACCGCCTCCGCTTCCGCCCGCCCCTAGCACCCGTCTGCGCTCTAGCCTCCGCCTCCACCGCCCCCTCCCCCATCGTCATCCCCCTCGCCGCCGCCGCTGCCGCCACAGTAACCGCTACCTCCGCCGCCACCACCACCACCACCACCACCACTACCAACACCGCCGCCGCTGCTGCCTTGTCCCTATCCCCATCCCTTCCCCTATCATGCATGTGACATAGCCTCACCCCCACCCCTGCCCTCGCCCTTGCTCCCGCTCTCACAGTCGTATCCTCCCCCTCTTCCGCGGCGCCCCCGCAGCAACTGCCGCCGCCACCGCGGCCACCGCCGCCGCCGCCACCACCGCCACCACCGTCGCCGCTTGATCTATCGCGGTCGTGCCTGGGCGCCGCGTACGCCGAAGGAGAAGGATGGCGGCGGTTCCCTGCCGTACCTAACGTGTCAAACGTAATCCCTCTTGGCCAGCCCCGCCATGCATATCGCCGCGTCGAAACTAATGGTGATAATTTATTTTATTGGTTATGCATATCGGGAGCGGAATCTAGCGGAGAGCGAGCGAAGCCGAGCGCCTCAGAGTGGCCGGGCGCGCGCCGGGGTACCCAGCGCACGATGCACTTCCAGCTGGCGCACGGGCGTTGCCGTATGTTCGGAGCAAGGGCGGATCCAGCCGATCATTTTGGGAGGCATCATAGATTTTTGTTAAATAATAAACATATTTATTATATTATATATTATTTTGTAGAGCTTAATATACAATATTATTGCTTGAATAATTACATAATTTTAATATAAATAATTTAAATCAATTGTGCCCTGTAAAGAAAGGAAACAAACGAAAACCCTAGGCTTCCTAGATCCGCCACTGGTTTGGAGACATCGCATAATTTTACTTTTTCGCAAGTTCTCACAAATCTCGCATATACGTACTTTCTGGCATATGCTTACGTTGTATAGAGATGGTATTATAAAACTGCAACAAAAAGACGAATTTTGGACAGAAAAACTCGTTTTGTGGGACACTGATACCGAAAAAGTGGAAAGTTCTTGTTCCTATGTGAAGAAAATAACTTTGTCTGACCGTTTCGTAGTCAGAACCCCTGTATTGTAAGCCCTTGATGCCGAAAAATTGGTTGATGTCAAAACGTCTGACCGTCTGTATGTGAACAACGCAAGCGGCTAAATGTTAAGAATATAGAGTGTTGGACTTTCTATGGATGAACTGACTTTATTTCTCATGAATACAGACAGTGTTCACTCTACGATATACAGTTCAATATAATACAATACCTAGCAACCAGCGTCATTACTTTATTTTCAGCAGGAACACAACAATACCCAGAGATGCTGTCCTCGTTGCTACGTTCTGCAATATAATAAACAAGCGTGAGATAACTTCATCGATCACTAAACCGTAGGCAGATATTCACCCCAAATGATATTTTCCCGTCGATTTGGAATTTGAAACAGATATTTAAATTTTGGGTCTACTTTATAAGAAGCCTCAAGGACATTTTCAAAATTGGCTCCACACGTTTTTTTTTTAATTTTTAAAAAGTACCCGTATACAAATGGAGAATATCCGATTTTCGTTGAAGTCTTTGAATATTCGACAATTTCAAAAGTTAAGCATTTATTCAAGGTCATCCTGCAAATAAGTAATGAAAATAGGAATGTTTTTGTTTACGAAATCACTTCTTCAAAATTAGATTTGTAAATGAAGCTATAGACTTATTTTTTCAAAATCTAGTAGTTCTGACCTAATATTTCGTAAAGGCTATTTTAAAAACACGGTTTTCTCAGACATGTCTGCAATTTTTTCTTTCTTTCGGGTACGCTTATAAAAACGACCCAGGTACGCTTTTCGTTGAGCGCTCTGAATTTTCGGAAATTGCAAACCTTACAAAAATGCGAGAAAGTATGTGATGTCGAAGCACCACGAGATCTATCATATCGATGTTATTGAAACTCTCACGGAAAAATTGGTTTCAAGACCTACAGGCAATGAAGGAATCGCAAAAGGTATCTTGTAGAAATTTTATGGGAGAGAATCAAAATTCCATGTGCTCAAACGTTTTGACACTCTTGTGTTGCGGAACACCCGCATTGTAGAATAAAATGTGTCTTTATTAGACCTTCAAACGCTCGGACGTTACTCTTTATATTCCGTTTGTAAAGTAAGTACGTTTATAAAATAATGACCTTAACTTTCATTTTATTGACAAACGCGTTTATTTAGTACAACAAATTATAAATGCATTTTTAATTACAACAAAATCATTAGATTATGAAATTATTATGAAATTATGAACGTTAGTTTAGTTATACCAAAGTAATTTAAGCTTATTTAAATATTATATTTTTTAAAGCAATATTTCTGATGGCAAAATGTTATGTCACTTCTCAAAAAATTTTCATGACAGCAATTTAAGCTTCAAAATGTCATGAAAAATTACTCTGTGGCTTTTGTCTTACTGCAAATTGGCACCATTGTTTTTTCATAAACTACAAAAGAAATGCACCTTTCTCTTGCTTGTAAACATTAACAAACAAAAGAGTGACTTATCTAATTTTGTGTCTCGTGTCATGACATAGTGACTTATATCATTTTGCCAGATTTATTCCCACTTGTTCAAAATAAATCGATTGCTTTCGCTTTTGTTATTAGTCAAACACAAAATGTTTTTAAGTTGCAAACTTTCGTGGCGAACCATGTGGAGGCGGACGCAGTGCGCGTTACCTGCAGCCGCGCTCCGCCAGTTGGCTTTTTTTCAATTCCTCCCCCCCGTCCAGTTACCCTGGTGGGGTGGGAATTTATTCAAATATAGGGGAATCCATATATACTCCAGCCGTTTTGGCTTATGGAGTTAAGGGCGGGCTTTATCTTAAAAATACTATTTAAAACTAACTTATTACTACTTAAAACTATTACATGGCTAGCCTCTTTGAACCTAGCCTAGTTTATTGACAGGTGTTGACCGCGCCAGTTGGCCGCGCCGTGCGTCACCAAGGGAGGCCGCGTGCTCCGGAGGGAAACCCAATCCGCCCCGCCGCGTGCACAGGAGCCGCGCGGCTCGGCGCGGCCGCGCGAAGACACGGCCGGGAACACGCCGGCCGCTCATCATTAATTTATATGTAAATATTCGCCAGAGGCCCCCGCGCGTCGGAACAGATCGGAAACACGAGGCGCGCCGGGGCCGCGACGAAGAGGGGAGAGAAAACCCGAAGAAGGGGCGGGGCAGGGCGAGGCGGAACGAGGCGGGGTGGTGATGGGCGGGGAGGGAGAGTGGCGGGCGGGGAGCGGGCGGGGCGGAGTAGGGACGGGCGTGGTGGGGCGGGGAGCGCGGGGGGGACGTGGTGGGACGTAGCGGAGTGGGGTGGGGCGGGAGCGGGTGGGTTGGGGTTGGGCGGGCGGGGTGGGGCGGGGGTGGGTGGGTTGGGGCCTGGGCGGGCGGGGTGGGGTGGGGGCGGGTGGGTTGGGGGCTGGGCGGGCGGGGCGGTCCGGGACGGAGAGTGGCAAGGGGGGCAGGGCGGGAGAGGGCAGGGAGACGTGACGGCCGCAGTAGCCCAGAGGAGGTGCAGGAGCTGAAGTACGAGGTACGGGGTGGGGGGCATATGAGTCGCCTACGTCAGATATGTCCGCTTCTCGCCTCACGCTTCTACTCCTGTCCGCCGCGCCGCCGCCGGTCTACACGGTTGTGCGCCAACGACGTGGGGAAGCTCATGTCACGTGGGCTGTGCGTGATATCTCGGGGCCCGCGGGGCCTCCTCCGGATCTGCTATTGATGAGCAATTGCCGAGCAATGAAATAAGATTTTAATCATGTCTAATTATTATTTCTGGCGGACGTCTGTAGCTTGGTTGGTGAGGTAATTGACCTTCGTTGGATAGTCTGCATTTGTATTTCGGAAGAGAGACTTAACTTTACACTCGATTATTCTGATCAGATACCAGGTCCATTCATACAAAATTCATTACAACCGGATATGTATGACGGGTATGACGTGCTGGCACAACACCCGGGTGACAAGGTTAATTATTTATTGAACGTTCCTAGATGATGCAGATGAATACGCACCAGCTAATAAGGAACGATTTAAGTGCTTTACTCAAAATATTTAGGACATATGGGAAGCAAAGGAACCTTATTTCTGCGGAGAGTTCTTGTGTTGGTGCATTCCATTTAGCTATTTCTTTTATTAGCATAACTGGACTTAGCTACTTAGCATTCTCAGATGAGTAATTATATTTATTCTGTACCATTTATATTACAATTATACTTAACTTCACGATACGTCTTGCTGATCAATTACACATCTTAAATAACGATGTTAATATTTTATTCTCTTAAAGATATTTAGCCTCAGCTGTTATGTTTCGAGATGTATCCTTCATTACAAGGATGACTTGGTAGAATATATTACTGATAGAAAGTATGTCTATTTCGCCTTGTCACCATTGAAAAAATACGCAGTTGTTATTATATATTAGAAATCTCTATTTTTAACCAAGGGTTGAGCATATCAATCTCTGTTCACATATCCCGTCCTGTATCTTGCTTCCACATCTCTTTCTGAAGCCCAACCGTACAAAAATAAAATACCATTTAAACACGAAGTGTCAAAAAACATTGAGAAAAACGTCTCGGCATCTCGTACGATGAGATAAAGTTTCGATTTCTCATTTTCTTGACACATATCATGCTTGATATCGAAAGTATCTACCGCTTTTTTATTCTTTTAAAAAAAGTACGAGTATAGACATGAAATGTCTGATCTGGAAAGCATCGAATACCATTACGGACCTTCGTTTTTATACGTGGAGCACTTTTTCTCAGTCCCGCATTCCTTCGCCACACTGACGACTCGCGACCGGCCGCCACCGCTTGGCACCCCTGCGCCGGTGATAAACTGCGCACTACTTCTCAGAAATTTGCATACATTAAAGAATTTCCAACGATTAATTAATACTTTGCCGAGTTGTCGTTAGGGCAGGTGTTACGGACCTCGAGTGTAACGATTAAAGAATCAAAGCAATATTTCTCAAAATATCAGTTTTTTGTTCAGCTGGTCGTCAATCCTGTCAGGGCGCCCTTGAGGCGTAGTGAATCTCTGTTGGGGGGAGGCGGGTGGGTTGGCTGGCTTGCTGGCTGGCTGGCTGGCTGGCTGGCGGGCGGGCAGGCGGGCGGGCGGTTGGGCGTGCGGAGGCGAGACCGCCCCGGGCGACTGGGGCGGGCGGGCGACCGGCCGGCCGGCCTGCGCTGGCAGAACAGCCGCACCTCCACGCGTGGGCGCCTTGTCACCAGGGCTGCCATCTTATACAGGCTGGCTTACTACCGCGCGGATAGCACGGGACTGGACGCATTAACGGGGCAACGCGGGGCGTAGCGGCTCTTGGACCTGCCTACCATTTCTGGTCGACGGGAATTGAATTCAACGCCTGTTCCGACTGCGGTGAATTTCGTTTGCAGAATGTTGCATATCGTTAGAAGTTTCTTTGGAAGATGCAAGTATCTACTCAACGTCAGGGACATGGATTCATTTTGTGAATGTGGTGGAATATACAAGGGACCATATCGTACAACTTGATTTAACGGAAAATGGTGATGGTATTTTGAATACTCGGGCATCTGAAGTGACGTATATATCTTTTTAAAGGTGTTTATTCTGTCCTGTAAAAATTCTATCATTGCAGTGATACAGTTCTTGTGAGGCGTGTTTTCTGTTTAGAAATTTGTAAGAATGAATAAATAATTAGTTTCTGCTAAAGGAAATATTATAATTAATATTAGATACACGGTAAAAATTATATTCTTACATACTAATTTCGGAGTTTCAAATCGATCTGTTTGTTGAGTCAACAAATTGATTTAGTAAAAACACATGTTCGGCGCCAAAATATCTAATTTCTTGTGTTATTATGTAATATCGCCCACACAAATATCTTGCGAAATTGATAACTTCTTCAATTGTTTGTTACTTTCCTTCTAAGATGTAACATTTTAAACTGCATTTTCTTAAATGTTTGGTTTTCGCTCTTGTGCATTTCTTCATCAAAAAAATCGATATCTACGACGTTGTCGGTACGTTTTTAATATGTTTCTTCACATCATATTTCGGTGTAACTTCAAAACACTAAATCCATTTGGCGGCTCTGATTACCTTCACTTAGGCGGGTGTTGTGGCGGCCCTGCTTGTCACGTTGCCAGAGGCTCGGAGGCACGTTGCCCTGGTCTATCACGATTGGCACCCATGCCTCAAGTAACGAACGGCCTCGTTACCTCTAACGGGGGACGGGAGAATAAAAACAAAGACAAGTACACAGCATATGTTTATGTTTTGAGCTACGAGAATTGATATGGTGTTTTTTTCGAGGGCGTAATTTAGTGTGTCGTTCAATGCTTTTTGATGGTTTTAATCTGTGATTGGCTCGTCTGTGAATGCAATACCCGAGTAATCAAAAGGTCCAATCGTTCGCTACATTTATCACGACATAGGTAGTTGAGAAAATCAATAAAACTACCTTACAGCGAGTGAATACGAATATCAATTCATTTGATACGCTGAATTCCGAATGTACTTTCTTTTATGAATTTTCGATTGTGGAATATTTCATATATATTTTCAGTTTTTGAATTTGAATAGTCGATTTGGACCTCAGAACGAACGAAAAATATTAATTTCTTCAGCTATGAATGGTATGTGAGAATAAATCTCTTAAGCTGGGAAAGTGATATATGACCAAAGATCAGATTACAAGACTGGGAAGCTGACTGTACATCTTGAAATGCGCGCATTGAAACAAGTTACCTTTGCCAACTCGCTTCATTGCACTTCATGAAAGAAATGATAATTACTGTCTTCTTGTCTCGTATAACTGATGTTCGAATGCAATGCGTCATCATATTTTCATGTAATTTAAATCAGAGAAATCAAATGCAACGCCCTACTGCATCTGAAATTATCTGAGAGCCCTCTGATATATTTCCTGAAAGTTTTGTTCTGACATCAATCTACCAACTGCGGCCCGCTTGTTTTTACACCGTACAAACGAGATATTCTGCCTTTCCACTTCATACATTATGCTGAAAGACAGCAAGCTGTCAGTCAAGAGATGATACTTATTAATTAAAGAAGAACAGAGACGAACTACGCGAATAAAATATCAGTGTATCTTTGGGGTGTATATTTCTCCAACAAAAAATCCCTTACTTTTTCAGTATTCTTTTAGACTGATGTCTTGACTGTTCTCTTTGTTAATGGAAATTTATATAACAGAAATAACCACTTCTTGGATTAAATGAAATTCACTTAAACCTATTGTTTTTTGTTATTATTTTCTATCATTGCAGTTGTCTGAATAGATAATTCAAAATCTGAATCTTACAAATGAATGTTGGTTTATTATATTACGTGGTTAACATTTATTACATGAAGGTCACCTAAAGATTTAATAGCCATTGAAATAAGAAAGAAAAGAAGAATAAGGAAGGAAAGAAGTAAGAATGAAGGTAACATAAAAATAAACGCCAACATTCGGTAAAAAAAAATTAAATCGAACAGAATACATGTACGAAATGGCGATTGAAACGAAGCGATGAAGTCAGAGAAGTACAAAAATGAAAAGAACAATGGAATGACAAATTATAGAAAAAAATACCTCTAGTAAATTTGTAACCCCTTAAGATGTCAAATGGTTGTTTAACAGGATGTAACTCTGATGAGTGGCAATAGTAAGTGTTCCACTTGCAATATTTTCAGTATCTTTTCAAGTCGAGATATGGACGTTCGAGAGAGGTGAGGATGAAATTCGATGGTGCGATGTGGTGCTTGCGGGGACGTCCGAGGGGACCGTGGGGGCCGGGTATATGTATGGAACTGTGGCAGTGGCAGCGGGACGCCCGGACATGATCTTATTGATTGATTGATTAATGTTTCCGAGCGCATCAACGTATATGGTGATTACCCCATAAGTGTACTTCATGTTTTTGTTACGGGATGAGACGATCTTCCCTGATCTTACGCTGGATGGCGAGATCCGGCACCGACCTATGTCGGCTTGTGGGTATTTTCCCCAACCAGGTATGTCCCACCAGTGTGGCACACTTCCCAGCCGGGGCAAGCTGTAAGCTGCCGACTGGTCTCCCGACATGTGTGATAATGTGGTGCATGTAAGTATGTTTGCAAGGACGAGGAAGGCGTAGTCCATGGCCCGTTTGGTAGGGTAGTACTGCACAGACATTCGCCTGGTTTGGATCGGAGAAACCGCGGAAAACTATCGATCGATCAGAGTAGCCGAGCCGGCCACTAGAATTCTCTTGCAGACAAAGGCTGAACTCGACCTAGCTATCTAGCTAGTCTGGCTTGATCCGAACTGCGACGGCGCCGATACGAATCTCTTGCGAGGGCGACGCGTTATTTAGGAGGGAGGGAGGCGGCGGCACGCTGTGAGGACGGCGAGAGCGGCGAGGTAGGTTACGACTTGAGAACGGCGAGGATGGTGGGTTCGTTGAGGAAAGCTAGGGTGGCGAGAACGGCGAAAGAGTGAGGACGGCAAATACGACAGTATGACGAGGACGACTAGGGCGGCAAGGTAGGCGACGACAGAAAAGGCGGTGAGGATAGTAATCCTGCAGAGGTCAGTAAGGGTGGGGAGTATACTGATTCTAGTTAGGAAGCAAAAGCTGCGAAAGCCAAGACGAAAGTGATGAGGGAGTGGCTGATGAGAGGGATGTGGGCTTGAGAGAGGCAATGTCAGCGAGGGCGACGAGGAATGTGATGGAGAAATCAGGGGAATGCGGGCAGTGGTAGCGTGGAGGGTTTTGTGGGCGGTGAGGACAGTAATTTCAGTGAGGATAGCAAGGGCAACGATGGCTAAAGGAAAGTCATGACGGTGCGACCGGTGAGGAAGATCTCGGGAATGAGGGAGGTGAGGGCGGCAAGGATAGATATCCCGATGAGAACAGTGAAAGTGGTGTGTAGTGATCGCAGCGAGGACAGCGGGGGGCGTGCGATGGCCGAGAAGAAAATGATGACGGTGCGACCGATGAGAAAGATGTGAGGCGAGGGAGGCGAGGAAACTGACGGAGGTAAGGGCAACTGGTGCGGAGGAGGCGAGAGTGATAACACTCCTAATAATTATGACTGCGGCGAGAATATGGTGAAGACTGTGAACTTTGTGAGGACACAGAGGGTGGCGAGTCTAGCGATCCTGGTGAGGGCTGTGATTGTGTGGCCGGTGAAGGGCATGCGAGCGACGAGGGCGGGGAAAGTGATGGAGGCGAGGGCAACGTGGGCGGTGGAAGCGAGAAGGGTGGTGAGAGGTCGGCGTTGCCCGGAGCGCCGCCGGGCGCCTGGGGACGCGCTTAATGCGAAATCGATGCTGCTCGCGGCCAATTATCCGCCGCTGACGAGGCCACGCCTCGGCGCCGCACGACTTGTACGTTTACGCGCGCAGGCGAGCGGACGACGCGTCTTGCTCTGCCAACCCGCACGTACTTCCCCACCTCGCACCTTCCTCTAGGCTTGGGAGAACCTCCACAACAGTGGTGTCGAGGTCTTCTATTGGTGGCAGTGGCGCGCGTCGCGGCACCGTAGCATGCCACGAGCATCTGCGCAACTAGCGTCAGGAAAGGGATTATTAGTAACCCCACCGTTTTACAATAGGGATAGCATTGTCTCTGGTGGCGGGTAATGAAATGCGTGGAGGGGCGATTTCGTTGTGGCACTCGTGCCACGGACTCCCGCTCATGGCATCGACTTTGACAACACTGCTCTAGAATTATTTCTCTTGTGAAAGAATGAAACATCAGTAATGTTACAACTAGGACCATGCGGACTTCAAATCTAATATTATACAGTATGCACCGCGAGAGGTGGCTCAGGTGCACTGACACTGCACTCCCGGCATGTGTGATAGTGTAGTTCATATACGCGTCAGTGTATGTAAGTAAGGGTTGAAGAACGAGGAGGAAAAGATCGCGGGCGGCCCGTGGCCCGTTTGTTAGGGTACTGCTCTGTCGTTCGCCTGTATCAGTGCAGTGCCTCTGACCGGGAGGTCCTACGTTTGAGTCTTGATGGTATCAGAATTTGCGACTCTAGCTACATAGTCAGATGGAATTCAGTCGCTATCTGGAGGAGAATTCTAGCGGCCGGCTGCTCTGATCGGTAGTTTTCCGTGGTTTCTCTGATCAATACCAGGCGAATGACGGAGAAGTACCCTAACAAACGGGCCACGCACCCCCGCCATCTTTCCTTTCTCGTGCTTGTCCTATCTTCACCCCTTACTTACACACTTACACTTATATGCATTACAATATCACACATGGCGGGAGACCGGTCGGGAGCTTAGAGCTCGTCCAGGCTAGGGCGGTGCTCCGCTATTGGGAGATACCTGGTTGGGGAAACACCGTTTGTCGACAATTGGTTATTGCCAAATGCAACCATCCAGCAGGGAAGATCAACGTCACGTCTCGAGGAAAATATGCACTACACTGACGGGACTAATGACCTTAGGAGTTGACGCGTCCGGAATCTCTAATCAATCACTATACAGTATGCGGCAAGCAGACCTCCCGAATTTCATAAAGCAAACAAAGACAGAAATATTACTTGTATTTGTGAACAAATACTATGCCATTTTACATTACTTAGTTTCAAAAACTATGTCCAGTAATTGGTGTCCTTCAGTGCTGACAAAATGACGCAGCCGGAGAGACGGAATGTCGTTTTGTCGGACCTTGCATTATTAAATAGAAAATTGCAATAAATTCGTATTCTCCAAAATAACTACATGCTTCTTCAGGTTATACGAGACAAGTGTTTAAAGATTTTTTCTTCACGTAATATTCGCTGATGTGTATGACAGACTACCTCAAAAGAGCTGTTGTGTCATGGCTATCGTAAGTGTTGTTAAATATATTTCATTGTATTGAAACCGAAATTCTCGTGATGGTTACAGTACCTGCCTAGAGGTAACTACCACACGAAGTGTAGTAGTAATGTAGACTTCAATGTGAAATGTGAGGTTGACAGTAATGATGGTTCTAGTTATGTATTCTAAAAAATAATAGAAATACATTAGGTTTTTTTAAAATGTGGTATAAAGTCTTAAAAGTTTGGTTTTTATATTGACTGAAGAAATAATATGTACCTATGATGTTTTGTCATTCTACATTTTCCTTTTGGTGCATCAAAGTTCACTGTTTAACACGAACAAGAAAAATATTTATTATAACAATAAATATAATACTTTAACTCTGGATATGACTCATACAATCCTTTGCTCTCTTCTTTCTGAATTGAGTCGGATAATTAAAACTGAACGCTGATTACGTCTTGTTCAACAGAAAGAATCAGGCGGCAAAATATACTACTTTCCTACACAGCAATTACTAAAATTATCGGTCTTTTAATCAATTCCGTGATTCTAAAATTAATGGAGTGCTACAGTGAATTCTGTGTTTTTGAGGAGCGCGGAAAAAATATGTAATACTGTGAAGTAGGCTATACTTTGCTTGCTGGTGGCAATAATGACCGTTTCTTGATCCTACTCTTGCAGGACATCCGCAATGCTCGTGGTTCTGACGATGGTCTTATTTAAGGAAGAGTCATTAGGGATAACCAATTGAACGCTCAGACATAAGGATCTCGGAAGATCACGAACAGATCGTAACCTGTACTCATGAGGAATGACAAAAACTGGTGGTATGTGCGGTGGACGACTAGTCTCGAAGCCGACACCGTGGGATAGAATGTGAACTTGCGGCACGCGAAAAGAACGTGACCTAATACACGAAATAATTTTAAAATTAATACATGTGCCATACAGAATACAAGGATACAGGATACAGACCTTGCATAAGCTCTTTTAGCAATACACGTTCGAGTTTATTTAATTTATTTGGACATTATCAAATTGGCCATTAGCAAACCATTTTGAGAGGCATAGACATCTTTAAAGTAATAGATGGTTATGTTTACTTTATTTTAATCCATAACAATAAATTACGTGAAAGTCCAAATTAACGTCTTGGTCTTTTTCATTCCTCTTTTTGCCCAAATTAACATTTCCAAATAAAGATAGGGCTTGTGATTGTTGTTAAAAATAACTATAAAATAATTTTATTAGAATAAACAATTATCTCTGTCTCAAAACCTACAACAAAATGTCAAGTGTTTTTCTGGATGGTGATTATTTAATGAAAAATAAAAGCAAGAAAGAAAACATTTTTCTCTCTCCCAAGTCCTTAAAATTGCATATTTTCGAAACGGATCGCAAGGTTATTAGAGCGACATTTAAAAATAACACTGACAGAAGATTACGTGTCACGAAACTGTTCAGTTTCTGAATGAAACGTGACCTGATACTTCGGATGATATTAAAGAATGACAAATACATTATACTACAAAACAAGTCTTTATTTCCCTGTCCAAAATTCTCTTCAGGTGAATGACATGACTAAATGTGTGATGGTAACGACAATAATGTTATTGAGAAAGTAGCAAGAAGGAAAAAAATCTGCCATACGTAACTTACTTTCATCGAACTTATAGCAATATTGATAATAACGATGATGATCTCTCGGAGAAAGAAGGATTGAGAAGCTTTACTTTTATCTTCCTTTTTCCCCAAGGCTGCTAAAAAAATTATGGAAGGAGGACATTTTGAATAAAATGAAATTATTTACATTAATAACTATTTCATTTATGAGGGGTTGGGGGTAAGCAGGAAGAGGGTGCGGAGAAGACGGAGGCGCCAACGTGGGCGGGGGAGGGCGGAAGCGACTGGCGCTGGAGAGAGGCCGGTGAAGGCGGTGGAGGAGGCGAGGGTGGAAGCGGGGGAGTGGGCGGTGGCGGGGACGCAGCAACTCATCGGCGACCGCAGCTCGAGGCGAGGCCTTATTGCTCGGCGGGCTTCGCTCGCAGCTGTTGTGTCGCCTTGGCGAAGTTTCCCCCGCCGCGCCGCAGGGCAGCCCCCGAGGCACGAGGCCGGCTCCTGTTTCGGCCCCGTTCTGGGCCGCCTCGCCCCCCGACCCCGCCTCCGCCCCCACCTCGTCCCGCCCCGCCCCACCCCGCCCCGCCTCTGTCCCGCTCCCCGCTCCCATCTTCTCGCCGCGGGCCCTTGCTGGGCCTTCTTCAACTCTATGCTGCTGTACTACCTCATTATCCGTGGGTATTTTCGTACAAAGTCCTAATCTGTTCCTAGCAAAACATTTACACCAAGATGGGATGCATATTTTCTTTGGGGTGGGGGGAGACAGGTTTTCATCAAAGTGATCTGTCATAAATATAAAGTATCATATTAAAAAAAATTAAGAATTGATGTTCAAAGAATTAATGAACATGTATACGATATTTTCCTTAGAGGGTCATCAGAGATAAAATTATGACATTGAGAGCTATTAAATCAAGAGCCAATAAAGTAGACGAGGAAAATAGCTCATTGTAAACATGAAGTGAATATCTAATTTAGAATATTCCGCATCTATGTTTGCTTGACACCTAGGGGAACTGAAACTGTTCCTTGACCTATTCCAACATATTAATCATCGCTGAGCGGAGGAACGTTTGAAGTAAATATGAGTACTGAAGTTATTAGTTTAAATGGGCAGTGCTATACTTTCTGGCACCGTCTTTCACGAGTGGCAGTTGCATATGTGTGGCCATTTCGTCCCAATTGCCTTTCTCTGAAATGTGGACTTGCTACAACTAAGTGAGACCAACGTAAGAGCTACGTGCAAACTTCTAAGGTTTAACGTGAATGGGTAGCGATACAGTCGTCAGTTGACCGAACCGTTTCGTGGGCGAACTGGTACTAAGCTCTAGTGGCTTTGCGCATAGACGTACTTTAGTTACCGGTTTAATTGACAGGGGGAATTGATGCACTGCTTTAAACAGATTTCTGGTGAAATATGCGTCGCCAAAATATCTTATTACGTAATTTCCGGTAGTTAACGACCCAGATAGTAACTAATTCGCGACGTTCTCAGTCGTGACTCATGGGTACTTTAAGCTTGAAGCTCAGGATGAAAAAGAATTGGTCATAGAGCGAGTTTTGCCTTGGAATGTTTTCGTGTCGATTCGTCTTCTCGTTGCCTCAGTGTCCAGAGAATGGAACTAAATATTTTCTTGTTTAGATACTTTCATTTTGGCCTCAGGTATTCTGTCTTAGAGTTTGTAGCTTTACATCGTAACACAAAAAAGTATTTATTTGTGTGCCGGAAATTGGCGATTGTTTGACAAAAGCCCTTATTGTCGAGCCCTGATGCCGAGAAAGTGAATAAATCTTGTTCCTGTATTCAGTAAATTACTTCTAACTCGTCGAGTTGTCAAAATCTATGTTTTGTGGGTCTTTGATACCCAAACATCGACTGATGGTAAAACGTTTGTCCGCCTATCCGTCCTTGTGCCTGTGTGTGGTCAACGCTAGCGCCTAAACCGTTCAGACTATTTTCTCCCAAATTGATATTCCATGATCGATGTGAATGAACTCGAGATACGGCGAGTTTGGAACGGATATTTTGATTTTTGGGGGTTTATTACAAGACGCTTTAACATTTTCAAACTTTTCTTGAAAACGAACCCAACTTTTTATTAAAATTTGTTGTCTGATAGCGAAAGGGCGCTAAAAATGGCGCGTGTCTCATTTTCATTGAAATATCTGAGTTTTCCAAAATTGCAAAAGTTCAAAATTTCTTGGACATCTTCCGAGAGCTACGATATTGAAGATTGATACATTTCTTAATAAAATCTATTGTTCAAAGAAAAACCTTGAAATAAGGTCATGTAAAATTTTCCGAAAATATGAATTGTTTTAGCACAATATTGCGTAAAGTTGTCAATTTTTAAACATTTTTTCCTCAAACAGCCAATTTTTTCTTTCAGTTGTCTTTTCGTATATATCAAAGAGCGGAAATCTAATTGGTGCTGGGTCCATCTTCGGCAAGCTCTGTATTTTTGAAAATTGCAAAAAATTAACATTGCAAACAAATAATATTGAAGATAGAGATTTTTGTCTTAAATAAAATATGTTCTAAAAAGTATATATTAAAAAGACTGCACATTTTTTTGGAAAATCGATTTACGTTTGAGTAATTTGTACTTGAAGTTAATGCAATTTATAAGAAAAAACATTTTCTCAAAAACGGGTCCAAATATTTATCTTCAATTTTTTCCCCACGGACAGAGCAAAGATCGCTTAAGAACATGGAGCAGTTCTCTTTTTCGTTGAACTATGTGAAGTTTTAAAATTTGCATTATTTAGAAATAATGCTCTAAAACGTGATCTTGTAGTGTCACTAGTTTCATCATGGAAGATGGGAAGTAGATGTGATTTTTGTTATTTATTATTTTTGTTATTACTTATTATTTTACGAAACTTTCAATATCTATGGTTAAAATTATTTCTAAGCTATGATAATAAATAAGAAAATTTTGCGTAACGTGAGAAGTTTGAATATTTTTAGATTTATTGACAAATTTTTTAATTGGATTTATGTTTGAATTTTTTTCTTTGACGACCAGCATCACGTAATATTTCTCAGAGAAAATAATTTGTGTTTGACTCTGCGGTCTGTAGCAGAATGACCAGGGAAGACAGCAATTTGTGGAGATTCTACAGGGAGGTCTTTTCAGTTTGCGGGAATATAGGATGGTAAGATTTCTCAGGAGGATAGGAGAGTCGCACGAGAAAGAGGAATATCAGAATGACTTTCAGACAACGAAAGACAGAGACACACAGGCCAACAGCGGAAAGGCTATGAAGAGAGGGGAGGGCAAGAAATATAGGGAGACAGAAGTAAGATAGTGAAAATAAGAGTCATGACCACTCATAAAATAGAGAATAAGTGAACTATTAGCAAAGGCTGGAGTGAGCAGATAATTGATATTCTGAAGACGCATAATTTTAATAAAATATTGCAACTTGAATGGAGGAGTGGACGGGAGGAAGAGGGGCGGAGCGGGTGGAGAGGCGCTGCCTTGGGCGGAGCGGCGGGGACAGCGCGCGGCCCAGTGCGCGACGCACCGAAGCGAGCGCCCAGAGGGTGGGGCCGCGCCGGGCGACGTCGCAGGCGGCGCGGCGACGCCCGAGGCCACCGGTCCGCCCTGCACCGCGCCGCGCTGCGCCGCGGGCGCCCGGGGGACTCGCCCTGTGCAAAAAGCCCCGCGGCGGGGCCCGCTGCCCACTCGGGTCAGAGCCCTGCGTCGCCGCCGCCGCCCCCGGCCTGGGATTGCGGACGCGGAGTGCGAGGCGAGCGACGGCCGCCGCCGACCGCAGTGCCCCGGACGCCAAGCAGAGACGGACCAGAGTTACTCGGAGGTACTCACGTCCTTAGCTTCAGCACCAGGCGAATGACGGAGAAGTACCCTAACAAATGGGCCACAGACCGCCCACCCCCGGCCTGGGATTGCGGACGTGCAGTGTGAGGCGAGCAACGGCCGCCGCCGCCGCCCGCAGCGCCCTGGACGCCAAGCAGAGACGGACCCGAGTTACTCGGAGGTACTCACGTCGTTAGCTTCAAGGGAACGCAGGGAGAAGGTGGATCCTCACCGACCATTGGGCAGGATTGAGTGTCCAACAATCCATCATAAAAGTTCGACGGGGAGCATGAATCTCCCCTGTCAGGTTGTCTAGATTCCGGAGGTACTCGCGTCGATAGCTTCGAGGTGGAGGCATTGAGGAGACGGGTTGAGGGCCTCAAGCCCCCGGGCTTCGGTCCGGGCGACCCTTAGACGTGCTCTAGGTTTTGTCGTGGCAGTGCCCGAATACTCGTGGGTAACTGAGCAGGGATTCGTCGTCGCGTATTGTAAGTGGCGCTTAAGCCGATTCCGTTGTTAGTCTGAAAAGCTGGTAGCTCTAAGCTGGCAGAATGGCCCTACCCAGGCTAAATTGGGGAGGTTCGCGTAAAGGGTAACTGCGTTCCGGTGGTAACCGGACACCAGCCTCAAAGAGTTCTTGCACTGGAAGTGGGTGCGGGTTAAGGCCAAAGAGTCGAGGTGCCAAATCTGGGGAGGAAACCTCCTTGTAGAAAGAGAAACAGTGTATTTATTTAATTTTAATTTATTTATTTGGTCAAAAAACAGTAAAAATTGTATGTGACGTATGGGGGAGAAGATTATCTGCGCACGTTTTCTTGAGTTCCAAAGTTTAAAAAACAACCCAAATAATATTTTAAAAAGCGCGAGATTAGCACTATTTGAAACACTAGACATTTTCGTTCTTGAGTTATAGAAAACATAATTGCAACGGTAAACGATCTGCAGATTTGATTTTTCTGCATTGCTAACAAAATTGTAACTCACCCTTAGCTCTACTCTTACTATTACAAGAAAAAGGAGTGCTCAACAAAACGTGCACATAGTGAAACCTAATTTTTGACCAGAAGCAACACAAGGAGCCATCTCAGCATTTGCCCAATGGACTAGGGAAGCTGGACAAAAACATGATCGAGATGAGTGTAGGATTGTAGCCCACGCGAGGAATGTCCTGCTCAAACTTTTTGCGTCAACTCCAATACAATCATAATCAACATTATATTATTAAGTAATAATACTCCCGTCCGATCCCCAGGTTCAGATTGGTGGTTTAGGTTCGTGATAGTTCAGCATGAGACTCTTACACGGCTTAGTATGTTTCAAAGTGTGGGGAATAAGCGAAAACTGATTATAACGACGTCGGTGTCTACAATCTACTGGTTTAACGGCTAAAATCTTTTCCGAATTCTTGGAACTGTTTTAAGTGAAAAGCCATTTATTATGACATTTCTTATAACACGTATCGCCTTCAGCAACGTCTTATGCTTCGATTGATCAAGGAGCTGCATCGGGTATAACAACAAGTTATTAATACAATGCACTTTCACTTCCTGTGCATATTATCTTGATTCTTATTTGTCAGCAGAATCGGTGTAGCTACCTCTCGCAAAGAATAAGAGGCACCACCGAAGCATAGAGCACTGCCGAACCCTAAGAAAAAGTAGTATGTTAGTAAAGTAGTGCGGCTGATACACGAGTTTCGAAACATGTTACTGTATTGAAACGATATCGGAAAAGAAGAGAAAAGTGTTTACAAAGTGTCTTATTTAATAGGGAGATTAGAAATGGAGAAACTAATAAAGACAATGCGAAACAATTAGGTGTATCCCATTCGTCAATTTCAACAATATGGAAGGAAAGAGAGAAGATATATATTATTTTGAAACAAAATTCGCTGAATATGAAGCGAGCGAAATCTTCCGAGCTCAAGGTTTCGAAGAAGCTTTTTTTAAGTGGTTTAAAGAACCATGAGAAAGTAATGTGCCCATCAGTGTTCCTCTTTTTTAAGAAAAAGTCGACTTCCCTTGGCACGTAGGTAAGTTCAATTTCGAGTATTCGTCTGGGACACACTTGGAAGTTCATGACATCGTCAGTGGAAACATTTATTGCGAAGGAGCTGGCGTTCTGACAGTGTAGCAGACGAGTGTCTTATTTAAAGTAAACAGAGCATATAATTTATACCAATAGGTAGTTGTAATAGATTGTTGCTAGTAGTACCACGTGGTATGTATTATTTATGTAAAATTTTGAGAAATATTTTTTAACATTTTTGTTTACCTATTAATGGGCCTTGGGTTTTAATCTCTCTTAGTTTGTAACGTCCTTTTAATTTCTGTGTGCGAAAAAGTTGCAATGTGAAGATAAATTTACATCATCGGTCATGACAACCAAAATATTTGGTCCCTTCACGGTCGTTGTAACTGGTTTTGATTGTAGTTTGGTAACTAACCTGGCTTCAGAAAATAAAGAAAATCACAAAACAACTATCTCGCGAAACTTTCACAGTATACTACCGTGACAAATAGGGACGTAGTGCATCATCAGAACAACTTGTGGCCCTCTTCAGAGCTAAGTTACGATATTAAGAACTTGGGCGATGTTTTTGTCACTTACTCTACATTCGTTCTGGCGTATACTGTAATGACAGTTCTTGTAGATCTTATTTCTGTACTAATGCTTTTAACTTTTTACTATTAGTCAGTATAATATCTGCACTTCATGTTCGCTGTCGTTAATAGTATAAACTACTTAGTATTTGAGATTGTATCCTCTATTCATACTTACAATGTTTTAAACACTAAACAATAATGGGTATTACAAAATAACACGCCTCTGACTTTAAAAGACTCACATTTCATCTTGCTGACGTTTGTTCTTTCTCACAAGTAAAGGTTATTAGCCCACTGAGCCAGATTTCCGAAGAAACTTAAGTTATCTATTACATCTGCATACATTAAACACGAAAGTCGTTCGTCAACTGACACATCGAACAAAAAGAACGGTCACTTTTCCTTCATTACTGCTTGATTTGAATGTGTAGTACCGTTACTCGAAAATTAGCATGAGAAAGAAAACGAACGATTTCTGGTCACACGCCGCGTGAGAGACGCGGGTCAACGTGGGGAAATATAGGAACCAGGAGCGTGATGCTGGGCATCGGAGCCGTACGCACTGTTTTTTATATGCATTTTCGTTTTTATTTTGATTCCGGAATTTTGCTGGAGCTCACGCGAGACCGGAGTTTCCGGTCTGTGTGCGAGAGCCTTGGTCCGAACTGCTGATTTCTCTCGCATCGGAAGTTAAAATATGCAAATAAAAGCAATTATATCGTGACGCAACGACGAATAAAAAATTCCTATAAATAAATCATAGATTTCTTTCTCGTGTTTACGTCCTCCTAACGGTTCTTCTGAATACATAAAATCATATAGGTTTCTAACTCAACACCTGTGATTTGGTTCCGATTCAATAGTTACCACTAATTGATTCCGAACTTGGTCGAAAATTTCGTGCGAAGGGGCAAGCGGCTCTCTGAAAGACAAGCTCCGTTCTACAGTAGGAGTCATATTTTTGGTTGTTGTATTTATGCAATTTGAAAGGTGATATTCATGTTCATGAAGCAAATCAATTTATAGTTAATGATATTTTTATGAATCATATAATGTACGTACATTCTATTCTACTTAAATTGTTTATGGAATATTTTTTTATTCTAATTTTTTAAAGAAATATGAATTAACCTTGAAATATGAAATAATAACCGGAGAAAATTCTTAAACTAATGTTTGATGAACAAGTTATTATTATTATTCGTAGTGTATTTTTAATTAAAATTTAACTACGCATCCTGAAAATGTAAATAATTTTATTAATACTCTTTATTGATACTGATATTGAATATATGTTGAGAATAATGGACATAAATCTTTGCAAACTAAATGACAATAATTGAGTTTCGTTTTTATAAAACACATGTTTTGATCAATGAAATAACTATGAGCTTTCTATTTAATCGGTAGTAAACGGTTTCTTGCTACATATAACTTATATTGATACACCGAATGGAGGAGAAATTTTCTTCGATTATTTTTCTCGGTACGTTGAACAATCATTAAATACTGCACGTTTATTAATATTGTTTGTTGTAATATAATACATGAGTTAAAGGTGACGGAACATAAAAGATGTTTACGTATTCGTTAGTTTGTGTACTCTACCATAGTCCACATTATATTTGATATATACACTACAATGGTTTGAGCTAGCAGAAGCACTATATCGATGTTTCTCTACTTTATGTTTGTTCTTATCGATATTATGAAGGTAATTCATTTATTTCTGAACAGTACCTTTACGGAACTTGCCTGCCGTTTGCATACATTACTGCAATATGAACGATCATACTTTCAGTCAAGCAAATGTACAACTGCAACAGAACGTATTTGTTATACTGTATTAAGCTATGGGAGACGGCCAGAAAGTCGCCGTTGTATACATTTGTACAGCGCTTGAGATTTGTGTTTTATCTTTATTTCGCGGGCGGAGTCGCTATTTCAAGTAGGATGGCCGTTCCTGATACGCCGCCGATAACCGCAGCCCTTGTAACACCTCTCTCCGAAGCGGCGCGGCGGCCACAAAGAACGGCAGGGAGCAAGCCGGCCGCGGTCGTCGCGGCCTGTACCCAATCTTGTCTTGCCAGCGCAGGCCGCTGAGGGCGGCGGAGGCGGCGGCGCGGGGCGGCCCACGGGCCACAAGCCAGAGGCCACGGGTCACCGCGCTCGCCAGAGGCTTGCGACACGCGGCCAGTGGCGCCGGCCGGGCTGGCGCGGGCGGAGGCGGCGGTGAAGTGGGCGGGGGAGCTGAGGGGGGACGGGATGGCGGTGGACCAGCGGAGGAGGAGGCGGCAACGATGAATAGAGACCGGAAAAATATGTAGTATTAAACGTCAAAATATGTGCATAAATATGTAATGATAACAATAAGAATATGTAATAATATGTAAAAGCAGATATAATATATAATATTAAAATACACTGTCTATAAAACACATTTACAAATAACGAAATTACATTTAGAAACAAAGTCCTAAATAAATTTTAAAATTCACTACAAACGTTTTAGAAACATTTTGGAGAGCACAAGTCGATGCACACTTTGCATCATACAACTTTCCCGTCAGTAGTAAAAACTTCATCTATTGTAATCCAAGACTTTAACAATCTTTTCTCGGAAATTAAGGTTACAGGTCACATAACGCGATATCATGCTACGTTTGACAACTGCATTATACCAATAATGTAGGGGAAAATGCTATTTAAAAAAAAAATACTTATTTTCAGAAAAAAATGAAATTAAATAGACGAAAATTGATATAATAAGAAAATATGCTGTGAAAAGAGCAAAATATGTAAAATACGTGATATAGTACTCAATATGTAAAAATATGTAACAAAAATTCGATATTGCGTTAGGAGGGCGATGATTCGCCAAGATTTCAATTTTGAGAACGGTAAGTAGGAAGACAAAAAAAAAGTGTAAATAAAAATCCGGTGTCTAACGATGAATGTACGGCGGTGCTTAAGGTTGGGTGGAATAGAAGTTGAAGGGATAGAGTGGTTTCGGTCGACCAACGGTGGAGTCACCGGCGGAGGAGATGGCAAGGGTGGATGCAGTTGTGAAGCAAGCGGCGGTGTTTGAAGTAGGAATGGGCTTAGCGTTGAAAAAAAGATCGGATGGTGACGGTGGACCAGCGGGGAGACACCAGTGGATGAGGATGTGGCAAGGCTGGATGCATGCGGCGGTGATTGAGGTGGGGGTGGACTCGACGCTGAAGTGGATAGGGTGATGGCGGTGATCCAGGGGTGGAGTCACCGGCGGGGGAGGTGATGGCAAGCGTGGATGCAGTGGTGTAGCAGGCGAAGGTGTTTGAAGTGGGGATATACTTTGTATTATGCAGGCGGTGCTATTTGATTGATGTTTCCGGGAACGTCAACTGCTATGAACATTCGTCGCGTTAGGGTAGTAAATGTTTTTATGCCTGGAGGTGACGGTGTCTCTCTTCCTCTGGTTAGTGAGATCCGGCGCCGACCTGTACGTCAGCTTCCGAGGGAATTTCCACTCCTGGTAACCCAACCCTGGTTTCCACCCCTGGTTTCCACCCCTGGTTTCCAACCCTGGTAACGCAAAGGACACGCGGTGGTGTTTGAGGATGAGGTGATGGGGTGGAATCGGCATTGAAGGGCGTAGACAAACGGCGATGGAACGGCGGCGAAGGCACCAGTGGCAGTGTATTGGAGGTGTAGTGGTTGCGATGAACACAGGGGTGGAGGCACCCTTGGAAATATGTAAATGTGAAGAACATAGAACATCTGTGAACACAGGTGACGGCACTGCAGGCAGCTGTTTGACCGACAGTGGAGGTGATTATAGACGTGAATGTGGGCGCTAGGCGGTTGTGAAGGAAACCGTGGATACGACGATGGAGGCGGCTGCAAAGACAAAGTAGGTCGCAGAACGGCGGCGAAGGCGTCAGTGGAAGTGCATTGGAGGTAAATTGGTTGTGATAAAGGCAGCGGTGGAGACATCGCTGGTGGAAATATGCAATTGTGAAGAACAGAGGGCGGCTGTGGAGGCGACAGAGATGACGCCTATGAAGCCGATAATGGATGCGATTGTTGAGGTGGCAGCGGAGACAACTGTGGTGACGACGATTGAGACGACTGTAGAGGCAGATTAGCTTGTGGAAGGGTGGCGGAGGAGATGAAGGAAGGAATGCTAGGTGGAGACGTCTAAGTCCACTGTGGAGGTGCGATGAACCTAATGGTGCCACTTGTCTATTGTTAAGCAATGGATGACTGTAATGGCGACGGTTGCGGTGATAAAGTAACTTGTGTAGGAAACGGTTATGGACGAGACGAACAGGGCAACAGTGAAGGCTATAGTGGTGGAAGTGGAGATGTGGGTTGGGGGGTGGACGTAGGCGGAAGAAAGCTGCGGATGGGGAGGCGGAGGTGCCGTCAGAGCGACGATTTTTTTTTCGTACACGTACGTGGCGCGCGGGCGTTGACAAGGCCGTTATGTTACAGCCATTCATCAATTGGATTTTTTTTAGAAACTAACAATGTGATCATGATTCAGAAATGATGGGAGGGTTCTGTGGTGTGATGAATGATTACGAATTTGAAAGGAAGTATTAGAATGATGCAAGACAACACAAACGGGATATTCTCTTACAAATGCGCTGCAAACCCGTTTTGCCCCTCTCACGGTATAATCTAAATCCCGTTACACAGAAGTTGAAGTATAGCCATTAAACTCAGGGGTTAGCTAATGTTTACTCTCTGATTGCTATGAGTTGCTTCATGCTTATCGCGAAAGAAACATAAACATGAAATTTTCTTTGTTAAGAAAACATTAACAATTCAGTACAAAAAAATGATACGTTCAATTGAATTAATTTAATTCAATTGCATTAATTAATTAAATACATTACATTTAATGTTTATTTACCAATGTACATACGTTTTCTAAATCTTGGAATCGAAAATGTCTAGTTTTTTTTTTTTGAATGTTGCTAATCTGTTGGTTCGTTATTCATCATTAGAGCCCGGAAGTTTGGCAAAATGCATTTGCTATTTCATGACTTTTGATAATAGGAATCACTTAATTGTTCTTTTGGTAGATAGTTGTTTTAGTAGATTTTCATTTTGCCTATTTTAGCTTCTGATGCCAATTTTTGCCATTTTGTCTTATTTTGCCTTTTCTCTGCCTTTTATGCTATTTTTTTTCACGTGGCAGAGATTTTGATCAAGCTAGAATCACAGATACGTGGAAGTCTAGGCAACACGAAGGCACGGTCGTAGTTGTATTTTTTCTTTTTGTTAAAACAGAGGTTGCGTTAAAATTATTTATGATATTTCCTCATTGATACCGGCAGGATTTAATCGCTCACGAAGAATCCCATCCTACTTTTGCTAATAATGCCTACTGATCGATTTTGAGGGTAGCTCTCAGTGTATGATACATTCTTCTCAGTGCTGGCGATGACACAAGTGTGAAGAACAAAAAATATAATTCCGTTTTTACTTATGCCATTTCAAGATTCGAACGGGAGTCCACCATAGCATTTCGAAGAGATGGGTCGCGAATAAAACAAATTCGTAACCATCATACCGGGTGGTCATGTGGAATCAAGATTAGACGAAAAATGTTAAAAGACAATGTATTTTTTAGTTTGAATAAAAATGTGAAACATTTGAATGATTAATTTTTATAAAAATGCCTTTTCAACGTGATGTGTCATTGTTTTTACGTCTTTTTGCACCCCTACTTAAGCTAGAATAAATACCTTTTTTCATGCCTATTTTAGTAAAAATAAATGCCTTTTTTGCCTGCCTATTTTAGGCAAAATAAGTGCCTGAACTTCCGGGCTCTATTCATAGTTAATCTATAGGTAAAGAGTTGGGGGATATTCTGGAGCTCAGGAATATGTGCGAAGATGAAACATCTCCCGTACGTCCTTTTCAGGTTTTACTATTCTTTGACGAAAATGAACCAAATAAACGAAATCAAATTAATTATTACATACTTTATATTCTTAATATTAATTAATGATGTAAACTTTTTAAATGAAGAGGGAATGAACATGGTGTAAATAAGCTACGAAAGTCAACAACCCTGAAAAGTTTACACGTGGCAAAAGCCTCAAGCTATCACAAATATATCCTTAAATATTTCTCGCGAAATAGTCTGAATTTAAACTCGGTGCCAACGTTAAAAACACTGAGTTTAATAATATATTTTCCTTTCTTAATTATCATGAAAATAAATTCGCAAAATAGCCTATGCATAATTTTGAAATGTAGAAAACAAATATTTTAAAATAAATTATTTTATTTCTCTTTAACTGAAAGAGAACAATGTACTTCAAGAACCTCCCGTGGAAAACCGTCCTTGATTTCAGTCAATTTACTTAAATGTGATAACATATTACAGCGGGGGTGAACACAAGTATTGTTCGTAGAATCGTAGACGTAGTTCGTAGAAGTCTGCGTTTTAGTAAACATTTAAACAGTGAAGAGAACAACTGAAAAATGCATTTTTAATTCATTAAAATATAATTTATTCCTTTCGCTAGGAGGGTTCATGTAATTTATTAGATATAAACTAAGATATTCATGATGTCAAATTTTGACGTTGATTTTCAACGCCAAAAACGTTTGTGCGCTATTGCGTGACTTGGCACACGGACGATAATATTGGTGGTATGAATAAAAAAGCATTTGCTCAAAGTATCTTCTCACGATCATGGGCATTTTGTCTGAATATATTGTCCGACTACCAAGCACAAGCTCAAGTTCTCATGAATGGAAATATTCATAGAGTGATGAGAATATTCTCATGACAAATTGAGAATATTCTCATTTTTCTACGCATCTGATGCAATTTTGTTCCGTTTTGCACTATTTGTATACCGTTTTCTGAGTGTTTTAACTTACCTCGTCTCTGTGTTTGTTTGTATCGTTGTTTATGAAAGTTGCTATTGTTAGTTTGTGATGTATATTTTTCGAACTTATAATTCAATTTCACGCGAAGTAGAGCAAATAAATTGCGGAAGAGTTGTTTCAGCTCCCCAAAGCAAATCTCTATGTTAACACGTGCCCTAGGCAGAACAATGTTATAAGCCTCTTCTGATTTAGTAGTCGGCGATATGTATGACGAAATTAAACAAGGACAATTCCAAAACCTGCATTTCGAAGAAGCAAGGCCTTGGCATTTTTAATTTTAATTTTTCGTAAATGTCTAGACTTTTTTCATGTTCTGGAGTCTATTACCGATTCAGATCAGGACACATTCACGCTAATTCACATTTACCTGCATTACACTGATGTTTGCATACCCTTTTCTATTGAAATATTTATCCCTAAAAATTGTATGTTTTAACAAATAGGAATGTGTTCAATTTATATTTTTATCTGTTCATTTCCTCTTCAGGTTGTGCAAATTTAATTCATTTTGAGGCAATGTCGGTTACATGAAACATAACCTCAACAACTGTTTTTTAAACTCTTGTCTAGAGAATGCCCAAATCTCCACCAGTACCTCAGTGAAAACCAAGATCACCTACTCACAAAAACACTTTCATTTCCGTTTCATGTTAAGGAGTGCCTATTTAGCTTCCATCGGTTCTTGACTGAAAAATAGCGTTGCCACATATTTAACATTTCTGACTAAAAATCGTTATAAACCCTCGAAGTTGTTTCCTACTAAATTGCGCCTCACCATACATCTTCTTATATTCATGAACAAAGCTGTCTTGAAAGAGAACTTCTTACAATAAAAGTACGATAACTTCACTCTCAAAAGTGAGGCACCTGAAGACCAGACAAAACAGTCGGAGAATATGCTCACAGGTAGAGAGTAAATTCTCAGTTTTTATTCGTGTGTAAGTGAACATATGCTCTATTGAGCCTAACTAAGAAAGAGAATATTTCTCAAGATTGAGAATTTCCGATTTTTGCAGAACATTATCGAAATTTTTATTCATATACTACCGAACATATGCTCTAAAAGGGAGTAAATAGCATATGCTAAATTTTATTCGTTCCCTTTATAATGTTATACTTGTGTCTACACTTACAGAGATTTTGTATAATGTCTGCCTGCTTTGAGGAAAATTACATTACGTACTGAAATAAACTCAAATGATGCTAAACGGGTGTCTCATTATTAAGGGGTCGTTCAGCAATGACGTACACAAAAAGAACTTTTTAAGCCCTCCTTCCCTTAGTACGATCTCGTAACATAAATTTTCGGCCTCCTCCAGTGTACGTGCACAACATGATTCTATTTTTAACTTACTTACAAAAGTGTAGTATACGTAGTATAGTAAATAATTAAACGGCGGTTAAAGGAAAAAAATAATTAACCGATATACGTATTACAACATTAAATATGATAGTTATATAAAGTATAATAATGAAAAACATTAAAGGGAACTGTAATATTTGAAAATTCCTTACAAATGTGAAATGAATATAACTAGAGATTGTAAGTTCCATATCACAAAAATGAACCTGAAAACAAAAATCATAAATAAAAAGTAAATTATTATGTAGATAATGTACACTAGAAATTAAATTTTTGCTTTAGTCTGTCTTGAGTTTTTAAACATCGAGAGGGGAAGTTCTAGATACTTTTTCAGAACCTTTTCGTATCTATTCTTCAAAATGAATTCAAATGAGACATTTGTTTTTGTAGTGTATGTACACTTTTAATTACTCCCCCTCCGTCGTACAATTTCGTAACCAAATGAATTACTCGCCTCCCAATACCCTGAACGGATTTCTCCAATCGCCCCTAAGGAAACTAGCCAGTGGGTTAACAAGCACTACTCCACGTCTTTGATTTATGACATACTTGAACTTTTTTGCAGTAGTTGTACATGCTATAACGAGGTTTTTCACATAAGAAAATTTCCTCTCATGCCAAGATTTATAAACACGCCCATATTACTGAACATTTAGTTTGAAAAAGTGCATGCTCTGTTATATAATACACACCTCTAAAATTGCAATTATTTCTATGTCATTAACATATTTTGTAGGTAGTTGTTGAAACATTTACAAACATGCTACCTCTCTGTGTGGGTACAATAATACTCAGTTACAGAGAAATGCATCTTGATTTAACTATTCTGCTTTTCCCCTAAGATCTTTTTCGTTACGTTGTTTTCGAATTGTGATATCTCGCACGGTTTCTATTTAACTTTTTACTGTTTTACCCTGAACCCAAGATATGGAAGACTTTAAGGACCACATTTCCCGCGACTAAAGCTTTAAGAGATTGTAACAAACTTTAGTGATGCATTAGAGTAAGAAATGTCATGTGATAAAAAAATTGGTATGGGAAAATTACACTGGATTAAATAACTTATTTACGATTGATAAAATAAGTAGATTTTTAATTGATTCTTACTCGAATGCTTAATTACTATTCGGTAGTGAGAGAAGGGATAATCATCCACAACAATCTATCTGTCATTATAGATTATCACAAGATTTCTGCTACCAATACGGAATTTACTATTCGGTAATTCAATTCATTTAATACAGAAACAATAACAGCATTTATAAACATTCATTACAAAAACTAGTAAATCATATTAAATGAAAATAAAATAGTATATAAAGCTTAAAAAAATACTGCAAAAATAGGATTTAAGAGTAGGACGATGTACAACTCGTTTCACGACCATGAGTAAAGAGAGTGAACTTTGATGTAGATTTAAGAGAAAATTGATACTGTAAGTAACGAAAGAGAACTCATGGAAATGTCGATTCTCTAGATTAATTTTTTTATTAGTAAAAAATTTGTGGTTTGAAAAACTCGGGTAGTAAGGTATGATTTTTAAGAATTGATCATTCCTAGTGCGAAACAGACTTCGTAATGTGTAATGGAGCACATCGTTACCACCGTCACCAACCACTTCCATTCCCTCCATCACCAACCTGATCGCCTCCGCCGCCGCTTCCACCAAACCGTAAAGTGCCACTCCGCCAACAATGGCTGCGGCCAATGGCCCCTTACGGCCGGTCGGGGGCAGAAGGCCGGGGGCCGGAGGCCCGGGGGCCGAGGCCCGGGGCGGGGGGCCGGAGGCCAGGGACCGAAAATCGGCTGGCGGGATGGCAAGGCGGGCCGGGGGCGGCGGGTCCCGTAGTCGTCGGCGGCAGCAGCAGCAGCCCCACCGCGGTGGGGTTTCGAAGGTAAATGGCACTGGTAGATTAATGCCCGGCGTTGCGTGGTCTTGACACGGCCGTAAGGTAACACCACCTACAAGCGCGACCTCAATCCCGCTCGCGCACGGCGGCGGCGGAGCCGCCGGGACGGCGCGATGCGACGGCGCGACGGGGCGACGCTCGGACATGAGACGGTGACGCGACGGTGGAGGGCGGGGGCGTCCGAGGGGGAGGGAGACACGAAGCGGGTAAGCACCGTGCACCTGAGGATACCCCGGTGGCGAACACCACTTCGACCTAAAACTTTTCGGACGTGTTTGTAGTCGATTGTTCGAGAGAAGTGAACATTCTTTGGGACTTTTCTCCCGCTCATAACCTTCGAATCAATCAGCGGATTTCGATAGTTGGTGAAGTAAATTAATTTACGTATTATAAGCATGAGAATTACGTACGCTTTTTACTTTCTCCCCTTACTACTTTTACTTAGTGAAGCGAAGGTATAATACTGCGGTGGAAATCCGTAATTTTTCAACAGAAAACTCATATTATCTGGCACTAGTAACGAAAAAGTGGATGAAGCTTGTTCCTCTACGTAGTAAACTACTTTGTCTCATATGCTGCGTAGTCAGAATTTGTTTTGTAGGTACTTGATACAGAAAAATCGATTGATGGTAAAACCGTCTGTCTGTCCGTCTCTCCCTCCGACTGTCTGTGGTCAACGATAGTGCCTAAGATCTTCAAACTATTATCTCCAGCATTGATATCCCCCGTTCGATATGAGCGAACTCAAGGCTCTCTGAGTTTGAAACGGATATTTTGATTTTAGGGAGTACTTACCATAAAGACAACATTTTCAAACTTTTCTCAAAATGGCACCAAATTTTTTTATTAAACCTTGCCCTCAGATTGCTTAAAAGTGTGGGCTCAGAAGGATCTTAATTTCGTTGAAATCTCTGATTTTTGAAAATTTTAAAATGTAAATATTTTCGGTACGTTCTCTTAATTACGATATTAAATATAGATATTTTTTACTTCAAAACATCATGAACATTTTTTCAAAAATACAAGTTGTTTTTCCTTAATTTGCTTGAAATATAGGCAATTTTCAATTTTTAAAACAATTTTTCTCAAAAAACGGCTCCAAATATTTTCATTAAATTTTCTCCTGATATGTATCAAAGGATGGTAAAAATGGTCTTATTTCCGGAATACTCTCAGAATATTCGAAAATTGCAAAAAGGTAGAATTCAGAAAAATACAATATTGATGATAGAGACTTTTCTCTAAAATAAATGTTCAAAAAAACTGATTTTTAAGAAAGCTGGTGTACAATTATTTGAAAAAAAATATTCGCTTAATCTCTGCTTTAAGTTCATGCAAATTAAAAAAAAGATTAAAACTCATTTCTCATCCCAAATCTCATTTTTCGTACATTTTTTTTCTGGAATACCATTATGTTCCGAACGCAACATTTGATCATTTTAAAAGACGAGAAAATGTTCTCATTTCGAAAATTGAAGAAATCAAATATATGATTCGGCAATATATCAGAAACCTTCAATGCAGAACATTTTTGCAAACATATTTCCATTAAAGAATCCAATACGGAATTGATGTCATATTTCTCACATAAACAGACAAAAAATATAAACAATGTTTTACGTAATACCGATGTGCTGAAAGAAGAACATTAAATTCTTCTTCTTGATCAGATTTTTCATTTGGCACAAGCGGTCAGTTTAATAATGCATTCATCTATTACATGTTTATCTTTAAATGAAGTGTTTTGGATGCGGCAACTAAACTCTCCTTCGTAAAATTGTAACCATAACAGCCAAGTGATGAAGAATTATTGTTCAGAGAAAAAAATAGCAAATGACTATTGAAATTAAATGAAACGAAACCTTTAAATGTAAAGTTTATGATTTTAATGAGATGTAGAGGAGTCATATTGCTTTCTCGCTTTCTTATGTAGTAAAGAGTCCTAAGTGTACTAAGTGTGCTTAGTGGTTAGGCGGAAGCATCATTCGTCATTCTATTGCATTACTGCAATAGAAAGTAGCGATTTTTCGTTCAAAAAACTAATATTGTAGAGCCCTGATACCATAAAATGGATAAATCATGTTTCAGACTCTCAGGCAGAGAGCAAAAAAACATACGAAAAGAAAATCGCGAGAAATGAGAATTAAATTTTTCGACTATGTTGTAAGTAATATAAATGATTTAAAACTGTGTGTAAGAGGTTCCCCGACGTCAGCAAAGGACAATGTACCCATGTATTCGCAGCTTTTCATTGGCAGGTCACGTTTTGTAGAAATAGATTTAGCACTTTAATACACTACATTCAAAACGTATCTCGATTCCGCTCTTGTGCCTTATGTGAAGTTACAAAATGTTCCTGAATTGTAGAAGTACAAACATTCTATCATATCTTGTAAATCTAAAATATGGGACTGCTGACTTCACTATTCCTCTGTAGAACACCGTTGTTCGGATTTTAATCGTTCCAAAAACATCGTCTCCGCCCGGAATCGGAATCCTGAATCACGATCCACGGAACCAGAATAACAGTCCAACCCTTGTGGACAACGCAGATGTGAAGACGACGGCACCGATGTGGTAGGCGGAGAGTGTCACCAAGTCGCCAGCGATTTAAAACCACAGAGCGGGCCACTCCAAAGAGGACTTGCTTTCGTGTCAAACCCAGGGGGAGCCACGAGGCGCGGGGAAGGAGCGGGGAGGGGCGGCGGGGCGGAGGTCAGGCGGCGGTGCCCAGCGGGGGACGACGCGACGGTGCGTCGCGACGCGGCGCCGCGCCAAGCAGATGGCTGGCCCCAGCGGGGGTGGGGAGCGGGGGCGGGAGCGGGAGCGGAGGGGGTTCCGGGACACAATCTCGGCCCATTAGGAAATATGCTCCCGTCCGAAGAAAGAATGAGACACGGGGAGGCGGTGAAACGGCGGGGACTACTGCGGACCACGCTCCGACGACGCGCCTTCATTTGTTTCGACGGCGGGGGCGGGAGAGGCGCTGGGTCGAGCCAACGCAAAGCAGAGGCCGTGGTGTCATTCAAGGACAAGTTAGGCATGGCAGATATGGTGACTGTTTATGGGAATGGAAACAAATGATCCACAAGGGAAATATTTACGAAATACATAGGAAGGAGTCGTGTTGGATGGAGACACTAGGGATTGATACTACCAATCAACATGGGCGCTTGGATCTGAATGAGATTTATTATGGTTGGATTTGTTTACATGACTGTTTTAGAAACAGATAACACCGTCTAAAATACTTTGTTTTGCGTCGCAGAAATCCAAGAAGCAAATTGGAACGTGAGAAACAGTGCAACATGAGGAGTGAGCAGTGATATATCCACGATGTGGCGGTGAAGACGTTAAACATAGACATAATTCGTTCTGAATTAATAAGGCAAGGACCAAAACTCCCGTGATTGATCTCTCGAAAATTAGCTCTTGCAAAAAGTGTTGGGAAGCTAATTGTAGAGAACATGTGTACTAAACTGAAAAGGAATTACATTGACTGCCGATTTTTTCGTAGTATATATTTTAGATAGATAGATTTATTTAAACTGCAATTGGGTATAACTCGGTGGCAGCTAATTACAAAAATATAAAAATACACACTATCAGTAACATTGAACACTAATACCAATAATAATAAGGTAATATAACTAGCAAAAAAGATGAGAAGAATTTTGAAGAGGATTTATGAAAAAATATGGGGAATAAGACGTTAAAGATCTTGTGGAATGGAACATGCAGAAGATGGCCTTTTCATAAAGACATTATTCAATGATTCGAAACGGATTTATATTGTAACATGTTGAATATCGGAATAAATAAAAAAATGAATGGAAATGAAACGGTTTTGGATGGTTCCAAATATTACTAAAAATTCATTCTTTATGTTTAGACGTAAGTGAGAAATTGTGTACATATAAAATTGTAAAAGTCTCTTTTACGATAAAATCTAACCAAATTTTATTAAATAATTAATAAACGATTAGCAAACTTTTTATACGAAGTACATAAAGATTATGGTCCAGTCTAACGGCCGACTCTACTGGCAAATGGAATTTCACACTGGTTTTTTAGATATGTATCATAACCTCTAATCAGGAACGTTTGCAAGTTGAAATAGAAAGATGAATACATTTTTTACGACTACACAAAACAATATTACTTTTAATTCTGCTATGAAAATGTTAAAAAAGTATGTGTTCAATTTCGCAAAATTAACATCTAATGCTTTAAAAAATGAAGAATATTTCACTTCAGTTTCATGCTAGACCAGCCGTCTTTTGCTGAATGATAATGTAATATTAAACTGTACAGATGCAATAGGTAGGACAATAAATGAAGAATATTTATGAAGTCCATTCTCATTTCGCTCCGATTTTAGTATCATTATGCAAAGGATACTTCTTTTTCTTGTCGGTTTCGCGGAAATGTATTCCTAATTTCGTTTTTATCTATAACATTTGGGAATCATTATTCTATTCATAAATTCATAATAAAATTCCTTTTATATCATTACCAATCAAGGTTACACGCCATTAACAACTTTCTAGCTAGCATTGCATTCACCGCCTTTACCAACATAATACACATTTCCCCAGTAAACATGTACCTAATTCTTTCAAACAAACAAACAGACAAAAAACATTCAAGACGTGTCGGTACTCTCAGAGGTTGTAAGCTGGCCGACAATCGCCTTATCACGATCCCCTTCACTCAGACGAGCGCCTTTGCAACATCTACCCCACGCCGCCCTCACGCCAGCTGCCTTCGTTTTCTTCTTCTTCTGCTTCCCCTTCTCGGTGGACGTCGCCCTCCCTTTCCCGTATTAAGACGCCGGCGATAGGATCTTGTCACTTGTTTAATGTATGCGTGTCGCGCGCGTGGCAACGAGCGGCGCATCGCAGCGACGCAGCCCCGCCGCCGCCGGCCTGTGGCTGGAGGAATGTGTTCGCTTGCGCGGTTGGCGTTCGCGAGGCCTTCTCGCCGCTGGAACAGAAACCCTCCGGCCCGAAGTCGTGTTCGCCGACGAAAGCGGCTCAGGGCATCAACTCATGTCACGGCAGTGCCTCTGACCGGGAGGTCCTGAAGTTCGAGTCCCGACGGCGGCAGGATTTTCGACGCTGCGTAGATAGCTCGGTCCAACTCAGCTGCTTTCTGGAGGAACGTTCATGCAGTCGGCTGCAGTACCATAACAAACGGCAGGATTTTTGACGCTGGCTAGATAGCTCGGTCCAACTCACCTGCTTTCCGGAGGAACGTTCTTGCAGTCGGCTGCTCTGATCGGAAGTTTTTCGTGATTTCTCCGACCAGTACTTAGTGAATAACGGAGCAGTACCATAACAAACGGGCCACGGACCGCGCGCGATCTTTCTTTCCTCTTTTTATATCCGCATCCCTTATTTACACACGTACATTTACACTGACAAGAACTACACTACCACACACGTCGGGAGCGTAGATCTTGTCCTCTCTCGGGCGGTGCTCTTCTGACGGGAGATATATGGTTGAGGTAAAGCGAGCCGTCGTGTAGTTTGGAGCCGAATCTCACTCACCAGTAACCGAAGAACATCACTACTACCGTGATTAAAACATGCATTGTATTTACGGGAGTAATGACCATAGCCGTTGACGCATCCGGAAAAACCAAATAATCAATCAGTCAACCGAGCTCGTTTCCCGGGCTGACTCCTGCTCCGCGAACTGTTCGGATGTGGATGGATGAACACATTAGGCGGCGAAGTGACTGCCGCACGCACCGAGTGCAATGCGAACGCGAAATGGAACGAATGGCTTGCTACAGATGAACGCTAGATAAATCTCCGGCCGAACGCCAGCCTGGATAGACAAGATCGTAAAGGCTTAAGGGCCGTGGGTTCGAATGCTGCCCCAGGCATGGATGCTTGTGTGTGTCCGTATGCTTTTTCCGATACCGTTACCCCAGAGTTATAAAACCAATGTTAAATTACAGTGGTCGTTGTTGGACCATAGTAGTTGAAAAGCGACCTTAAACAAGTAAAAAATAAATCTGAAGAACGCTGGATAAATCAAATTTTCTTGGAGTTACAAGAAGGCTTGAGATGGAAATGTTGAAATGATTTCGTTGATGTCGCAAGGTTGTAGTTCTGTTCTATTCGAAACGGAGCCCCAATCGTGAAGTGTTGATATGATGACAACATTGTGAAATAATAATGTGAAAAACACAGTAGCAAACAATAAAACTACTTATGAGAGTACAATATTAGACTTACGATTGTTGAAAAAATAAAATATTGAAATAGAGTGCGGACGCTTCAGATGCGGATGAATGAAGACAACTGACTGAGAAATCGCCTTTTCGCATGCATTGCGTACATTGAGCGGTCGGTTTTCTCCAGATGCATGCTAGATAAATTTCGAGAACTCTGTTAACGTCCAAAGGGAGGGTCGAATGTTAATTGTCGATAAATCGAAAATACTGTGCACAGAGAATGGGCACAGAAATTAAACCAAATGAAAATATTGGGGCCACAAGAGCTCATACTTTTTTATTTGTATATATATATATATATATAATATACATATATATATATATAAATGTACTTTATATGCATATATTTGTATTTGTATAAATATTTATTTTCTTGAACTGGAGCACTTACGTTTCACGAGACAAGAGTCGTTCATCTACGTTACGAATTCGTGTTTATAAGTTGATATAATGAATTTTTAGTTTTGCGGTGTGCATCAAATGATTTAACGTTTTAATATGGAAGAATAGGTTGAATTAAGAAATCAGTTCTATCTTTAATAAGTATTTGTAGTAGTAAATACAGTAATAACTGGTTGTAGGAGGTTATCGGAACAAATTTTATACAAACTCTGTAATTTTTGAAATTCCATAGGTTTTAATAAAAATCAGATCTATGCGTTGTTATTAAGCCAACATTATTCTACTCGAGCAAATAATTTAAAGAAGAAAAAGTGGAAGCCATTTTTGGAGATAATTTTGTAAATGTCCTAAGGTTGTCACGTAAAATACCCTCAAATATTAAGAGATCCGTTTTCAATTCGATGGATCGCTACACCTCCATCATCGTTTGAGGAATATATTCATTTTGGTGAAAATCCTATCTTCAGTTCAGTGCGGTATTCTTCACGGACAGACGTTTTATGAAAAACATTTTTAGTGTCAAGTATCCAAGTAGGTATTTTAGCTGTGCGTAATATAGAGGGTAATGTATTACGTAGAGGAGAAAGAAAAACACGTTTTTGGAATCACAAACCCATAAAACTTTTTCCCGGTCAAAATCTAGACAGTTTTTCCAGCAGCATTGAATAATTTGCTCAATAGGGAGTACACGAGAATATAAAAACTAGCAAACAACTTTACTGCGATTAGAAGTAAGCAAAGAGAAGTATTCAAACATAGTGCCAACATGGTGGTTGCGGTTGAATGAACACTGCAAGCATCGAGACAGATCGTCGCTTCGAGTGATTTGAGAGCGCCGAGTGGATGAAAGATCTTTCTTAAATGAACGCTACATAAATCTTTAAGACTATCAATAAATCTGGTTTTCTTTCACACTCAAAGAGGATTGAGGGAGGCTTGAGACAACTCTGAGGTTAAGAGGCAAGACTATCGAAGTGATTTCGTAAATGTCGCAAAACTGTAGAACTTTAAATGTCCACGCGGGATGTCAATTGGTAAATATAGGAGATGCATCGACAGTACTATTCATGGAGATTGTGGTGAGTTCAGTTTCAAGGATGTCTATAAAACCGATCATTTATAGCTGTTATTGCGTTTTTCTCGAAAGTGGAACACTGAAATATGGTTTCATAGAATTCTGGATTCAATTTTTAGTCATACAGCGCTATTTTTGGAAGCTGGAAGTCCATTGTAATAGGCACACGAAAAGGACATTTTCTTAGAGGCACACAATTAATTCCATATATTACAGGATGGAAAACGTGAACTTTTAACCCTCAGATTAGTGAAGGTTAGAATAAAGGGATTATTTCTTCACAAATATTTGTCACCACATAAATATTATGAAGTATGAGTATTTTTAAATTGAAGAATTTATTGAAATGTATGAGTATTTTTAGTATTTAGAAGTACGAGTACATTGAATGATGAGTATTGATTGGTCTCTCAGAACACAGTTCTATGTAGATCCCCTATTGTTCGTACGTGCACCAATATCGTGTGCGCAAGCGTCCCTTTGCACGCAAACGCCGATAAATCCCTGCCATGACCGATCGCGTATTTCGCGACTCCTATTCTCATTAGTCCTCGCAGCGAAATAAGCGCGCAGGCGGTGGCGACGTGCACGTGAGCGCGCTCCTCGTGACATAGGGCCAGATCGCCCACGGTTCGCGCCACGTGCCACAATCGGATCGTGCGCCGTAGCTTTCGCGTCCCGCCCGCTCCCTCCCGTCCCCCGCCAGTCGCGACCCCCTCGCGATCCACCATCGTACCCCTACGTTCCGCCCCGCCCCGCCCCCCTCCCACCCCGCTAATCCGCCCCTCGCGCTCGCCCCTGCCGCCGACTAATATATTTGAATTTACGATAGAGTCGTATATTCATTAGCTCGCGCGCCGGCCGCTGTCAACCTGAAATATTTACCCGCTTCTTGGCCTTTTCGGTGCGGTGAATTTATTTTTGAAAATAAAAGAATAAATGTTTTGACAGGTTCAACTGCATTTGAAGCAGGGCGGGCGGGCGAGGAGCCGTCGTTTGTATGGTATGTAAAATTTATGCTGGAAATTTATCCGCGACCGGTGTTACCACTCCACGATTAAGGACGGCTCGAGTCCATTGTGTGCGCGGGCGGGCGGCGGGTGGCGGGTGGCGGGACGGCGGGAGGCGGGGAGAGGAGGGGTGGTGGAGGAGGGGAGAGGGGCCGCGAGGGGCGGTCGGGGGCGTCGTTACGGTCTATTGTGGTGCGGCCCAAGCGTCGCCAAGCAGGCGGGGCGCCGCGGACGGTGCCGGGCGGCGGCCAGCGTGCGGTCTCGGGTGGGTGGGCGGCGTTTGCGGCGAGATGTCGTGTTTGGCTCGGACGCCGCGCGGGTGGAGGTGGACGAACGAATCCACGCGTGGAGGGCGAGCGGGAGGTGGATGGCGTGGGAGAGCGGCGCTGGGAGGCGATGAAAAGACGCTACGGAGGGGCTGGATCTGGATTTCTGATTTACGAGCTTGTTAACTCGCCTATTAATTTATTGGGAGGATTAATGGAAGATAATGTAAATGAGTTGTGGGAAATTGAGAAGAAAGAAACATTTCAAGAGGATGCTTTGCTAAGGAAATCAACTCAGAAATATGGGGATTTCGGATGGAGATTTTCGTAAAAAACCAATAGAAAACTCTATGTGGCATGTGAGGGAGAAGTAAAATCTGCTCACATATTCTTGGGTTCACGATTTCCTACCCCACCCTTTTACTACAGATTTGGTTTTATATTTTTCAACAAAATAGCAACTAATATCATCGACTCTACTCCTACCACAACTACCAAAAGGAGAGCTGAACAAAAGGTGCGCATAATGACGCTATATTTTAATTCGAAAAAGAAACAAGTTGCATTTTTCCAGTATCAGTTTCTTTCTTTGTTAAAAAAGAACATTTGTGGAAGTGCACAAAATTAACAGAATTGACAAGGTAGTTCCAAAATGAAGGTAATAAATTGAAGGGAAAGTATTAATTTGTGAAACGAATCTCACTCTTCTGTAGCCTCAAGATGGTAACACTAAGTACTGAGAGTTTTCATGTGGACTCCAATACGTTTTAGTGTCCACTTTTGGTTTACTCGAATTTACTTTTAGCAATATGTTTGCAGTAATATATAAAAGATTTTTATTTTCATTTCAGAAAGGAAACAAAACGAAAGGATACTTAACGTATTCTAACAAGAAATTACGTTCCTATTTCGCCTTGTTAGACAAACTACTGAAGTGGTCACTTCCAACAGAAAAAAAACATTAATATTTTCATGTTTCAATTGTCCATTGTGCTTCGTGATGATCTCGACGAGGCTTCTCGCTCCAGGTTAAACACACATTCCAGAAAAGATGTATCTCGTATTTCGTCGCAGCCTGCGAGCGGAGGGGCCTGTGGAGGGGAAGAGGTGGCAAGGCGGCGCCGCGCGCTCGGCCGAGGGGCAGGTCGGCCCCGTCCGCGCTCTGCGGGGTGCGGCGGGGCGGAGCGGGGCGGGGCGCGGCAAGGCAGGGCGGGAGCCGCAGGCAGCGGTCGCCGGGGGCAGGTGTCGACGGCGAGGGGGGGGGCGAGGCGGTCCGCGGCGCGGGGGCGGCGAGGTGCTAGCGGCGGCGAGGCCGTGTGGTCGGCACCTTCTCCTCCTCCACCTCCTCCTCTACGCTCTCACCGCCGCCGCCGCCGCCGCTGCTTTGTGGGGGTCGGCACCGCCGCTGCATCGCTGTGAGGCACGGGGGATGTGTGTGACATCATCCTCGTCCGCTGAATGACAAAGCAAGTGCTTATCAAAAGCAAGACCGCCTCGGCCGCCGCCGCGGGAGCGCCCGTCCGCCTCAGAACTGGCCGCCGCCCCCGCCGCCCTCGCCGCCCCCGCCGTGCCCTCCGCCGCCCGCGCGCCCGCACACACACACACACACGCACGCCCGCTACGCCTCCAGTGTTTTACATTACCATAGCACCTCGCTTCTTTGTGTCTTACGTTTTGCTCTTTTCACTTTTCTCCTTCCATTTCCGTAAGCTTAATTCCAGTAGTGGAAACCGACCCGCACTTTAAAGTCAATGGGATCGTCTGGGCGGAAGGTTTTTTGCATGCATATCCTGGGCCCTGCGCCCGCGGCTGTGTCGGCTCGCGACACACGGGCTTGCCTTCCCCGTTCCCTCGCGCGCGCCCCTCCCTCGCTCCCGCCTCCCCCGCCGCCGCCGCCACCTCGCCGTCTCGCCACGCCTCCGACCCGGACGGAATAATTTCTTGCTCTTCGCCCCGCGGCCTCGTGGCCTCGCGGACCGCTCCTCCCCGCCCCTGCCCCGACCCCCGCGCGCTGTCCGGACTCCCCGCCTCCCCGCCGCTCACCTCGACCCGCGCGGCGGCGCCCCGGGGCGGGCCGTCCTCGCCTCCGCTCCGCCGCCCCCGCCTCCTCCGGAGCGCGCGCGTATTTGCACAAGAGACGCGGGAAGAAGACCCCGCCGCACGCCGCCACCAAACGACCAGCGGCTGCGCGCTGTTTTTAGGAGAAATTAGGAAGGCGGTTTTGGACGCGGCCGGAATGTTCTTCGTGTAGAAGAATTTACCGCGGGGCCTGTTACAAAAGCAGAAAATGAAACGCAAGAACGATTGATGGGCTGTGTCTCGCTTCGTATCATACCGCTGGGCAAAAGTACGGCGTGGAATGCAATTAAGTAGCTTTGCCTTGAAATTTTTGGTTTGAAGCGAAGGTAGTCCGATTTACCTTGTGTTCCTGGCGACCAAATTGCTTTTGAATAGATGTCATCAAGTGAAGAAAATAATCCTCTTTCATATCGATCCTAACATTGAGGTGAGCCCAAATAGCCACCAATAATAAAAAATAAAAATCTTTGGGTGGGTTTAAAGGGAGTGATGCTAATGAGTTTTAAAATTAATTTCATGATATGACACGACTTTCGGAGAGTAAGAATTTTTTATTGAAAATATGAGAGAATGGAATATTGTTAATTGAAAATTGAAATTGAAATTATGTTGGAAATGTGCAGGAAATATGAGGGAAACATGTAATTATCTTATTTTATATCATATTTTATAATCTATGCACAATTTCAAAATTTTGTATTGGTTGAAAAAGAGGGAATTGTAGAAGTGTTCCATTTCGTTAATTCCAATATTATTCTTTTTCAGTATCTCATATTGAAGATATTTTTTGTTTTGTTAATTTTTTGTTTGTTGTAAATATTATTAAAACTATATTATTCATTAAAATGCGTTTTATTTTAAGAGAACTCAACTTGACCATATTGGATTGATAGTATTAATTAATAGGTTAAATGAAAAGGGCATGAGAAGAAGACATTATTTGCGACGGTTTACTCCCGTCGCAGAGTGAAATTTCTTCTCAGAGCACTTAAGTTTTGACAGATATACCCTATTTGGTGCTAAGGAAAAGTAAAACAAAAGTAATGTATCTTGGATGTTCATTGACCCTTCTCTCATCACATAGATCAGACATTAGTTTTGTAGTACAAACGAAGACAGTGCCTTATTTCTGCGTAGTCCAAACGCTTATTTTGCGGTGGCTTTCTTGCTTTTGACTCTTAAAGAAAATTAAAAGCATATAGTATGTTCTAGAAACTTGGGGAAAATATATTTAATTTGACCGTTCCAAGTAACTGACCAGGCAGACCTTGTATCTTGTGATGACAGGACAGAGATACCAGCTATCAAATTTTGGAATTTTAAAGTAGTGGAAATCTCTCAAATCTGCAATACGACCAATATCTTCATCGGCTTTCACATCTGACCTTAAGACTCACGTGGGCATTTACAGTCAAGAGAATACAAAAACAAGTCTCAAAATAGGCGCAGCTCCTAAAAGAGAACCAAGTAAAGATTGAAATATTCCTATGAGCGACCCCGACTCCAGGGCGGCAATCCGGGCGGTGTGTCTTCACCTGGAAGAAGGGTGTCGGGCGAGGGCGGGGCGGGGCGCCGGGAGGGAGACGGGCGTCGTCCTCCGCCTCCGCTTCTGCCGCCGCTGCCGCAGCGACAGCTAATGGAGAAACACTGTCCAGGAGCGGGCGGCGGGATCAGCGCTGGCCGGAGCCTGCGGCTCTCGCCCCGCGCGCGTGTCGCACCCCGCCGCCCGCGCCCCACCCCTCCCCGCCCGTGCCCAGCCCGCGCCCCGCCCGCGCCCGTGCGCTGCCCATATTCAGCAGCCCACGGCGGTTTGGCGTTTGCGTAAGAAGCCGGCCGCCGCCCCCGCAGCCCGCCCGCGGCGCGCCGGAGAGAGGACGGTCGTCTCCTAGAGGGCGCGTCGCCGGCCGGGCACCAGGCGGCGCTCCGGCCCCACGGGCGAGCGCGCTGCTGCGCAGGCTCCCACATGACGGCGTGAGAGAGCGGGCGTGAACGCGGGGCACGTAGCGCTGAGGCCTAACGCCAGGGCCCACTGTAGCGCCGCCATGGAAAAGACAAAAGATCTTATTGATTGGTAGATTATTTTAAAAAAAAATAAAATTTGTGGAAGTGCACAAAACTAACAGAATTGACAAGGTATATCCAGAATGAATGTCATAAATCGAAGGGAAAAGTATTCATTTGTGAAACGATTCTCAATCTTCTATAGCCTCAAGATGGTAACAGTAAGTTCTGTGAGTTTTCATGTGCACTCCGAAATGCTTTAGAACGTCAACGCGAGTCACGTAGCGTCGAGGCCTAACGCCAGGGCCCACTGTAGCGCCGCCATGGAAAAGACAAAAGATCTCATTAATTGATAGATTATTTCCCTTTTCCCTTCCATCAACTAGTATGGTCAGTCGCGTAAGTCTAGTGCATGCTTTGTCATGATATACTTCCCCCACAGGATGGTGAGATCTGACGCCGACCTACACGTCAGTTTGAGGGGTTTCCCATTCAGGAATTTCCCATCAACGTGGCACTACCCCAGTCGAAAAAAGCTACAAGCTTCCGACATGCGTTGTAATGTAGTTCATATAGTATCAGTGTGTGTACCTGTGTACCTAAGTATTGAGGATAGGACAAAGAAGAGAAATCGCGCGTGATCCGTGGCCCGTTTGTTAAGGTACTACCACGGAAAACTACCAGTCAGAGCAGTCGGCCGATAGAATTATCCTACACACGGTGGCTGAAGTTGACCTACCTATCCAGCTGTACTCTATATCTCAACTATACGCTATACTGTATCCAGCTGTACAGTCGAAAATACTGCTACGTTGGAACTCGAACCCTAGGACCTCCCGGTCAGAGGCATTTCAATGACACCAGTTAATACCTTGAGCCATCTCAGCCTGTAAAAGATCTTATTTACACACAATTATGTAAAAAAGGAGCATTTGGTGAATTCCAGAGTGGTTTGGTAATCACATTGCGCGAATGCTCTGTCGAGAAAACGACGTGCATGCGTGTGCGTGCGGCCGACGACTCCTGATCTGTTGCAAGGAATACCTCCCATTTCACTCGCGACCTGCCCTATGGAGCAGTCACGTGTTCTCTCTCGTCTGGCTGCCATAAAACATCAGCAGTGTTGCGAGTACCAACGGTGAGAATGGCTCTTTCTTGTCGAGGTCTTCAATGAAAGTCAAGAGGTTTACTTTTGTATGTTTCACTCCCCGCTGTTAGTACTTAGCAACTACCTTTGGGTCAGGATCACATGCATATAGAATTTACTGTTGAATTGTATGTCTGGGTGAGACGTTGCCTCTTCAGAATGAGAGAATCATTGTCTGCAACGGTTTACCATGAAAACGCTGCTTGGGGAGCGAGGATAACTTTTCCGCTGTCGGAGCAACACACAAGAACGAGGGCAGGAGCAATGACATAGAAAACACGGAGGTGTATGAGTGTGTGCGTATGTGTGTGTGAATATACGCACATGTGTGTGTGTGTGTGAACAGGCTTTCGTATGGAATACTCATCAGTTGAAACATTTTTGAATTGTAAAATTTTACCATAAAATATGCGATTAACTGAAATACGATTAGGTAGTGCATAAAACGAATGAAATTCGCTTCATTCATGTCAGATTGAATACAGGAGACCACACATGTTTGGAGAAACTTTAAGTGGGAGGTAAACGAACACAGGACAGAACAATACTAACCAGATACCTCGAAAAAGCTTTGAAGATAGGCAAACAATATTGAAACTGATATGCACAAGAAAAGAGGTTTAAAGAGACACTCTGTCCCCAGCACGTTGCGAGAACGACAACGGCGTCCGTCGTTTTGACCTTTTGATTTCTCACAGTTCCAAAGTAGTTGTCACCGAAGTTTCTCTCAGCGCTTGAGTATGGCCACGACCGCCCACCACAGTGGGAGCCAAGACCCACCTACCTGCGCCCCAGAGAGCGAAAACGTGATGAGCCCTGACCCATTACGTGGGCAGAGAAAGCCGTGAAGAAAGAGGAAGCTAGAATGAATTTTCTAGATATCTGTGAGCGATTTAATAGAAGACTGAATTGAAAGTTATTTCTCTCAGTTTGGGCAAATAATGTTCTTGAATGAAATTGATTCGTTCAGAAATATCCCGGCTGCGGCGGTGCCCCGTTGGTGAAAATACCTCAAGAGCAAAACCCTGCAAGCCGACATTTCGTTACGCCTATTTTGTAATGCTAATTTCAATCATGTTTACATTACCACTTACTATGTTACGGTTCCTAAACTGATGTAATCCTACCTATATTGTGCACCATTTTCCTGAATGTGCCTTGACGTTTTGAGTATACTAGAATAGCGACCAATGCACCCGCTCTCCCTCTAGAACCGGCCTCGCAACCGAATCCGTATACGATTACTCAGCCGACCCGGCGAGGTCGCGACATGAATCCAAGACCGTTTTGGACGGACTGGTTGAGACGTGGTGAATAAATTTATTTCATGGCTGTTTAGCATGTTCCGCAGCATTGCGCAGTGTATTTTTTGAGTTCGCAAAACAGAGACCTATGAATCTCTGTGTTGCGTTGTGAAAAGTCGCTGTCAGCGGCGCCTCTTGCCGAACAGTCATCCCAAAGAAGTTTCATACAATGTTGATGTTGTAAGGGTGGCACAACACCAACTGAGACGTCAATTTGGTGAAGCACTGCAGGCGATTTTAAGATAATGATATAAATCTACAGTTAATAAAATGGCTCCTTTGCAAGTTGTATATACGTATGTGAAATACAAACTTAATTTCTGACATTTGTTAAAAAAATAATATCGACGTATATAACATTTCAGTCTTTTCTTGTTTCAGTGACTGTAACAGTAACGTAGAAAACGAGCAGGTAAAAGAAAGTAGACGAAAAATTAATATGACAGTTTCTTGCTCAAGGATGGGCGATGTCGATTTTCTGACGGATGTTGTAATTTCATTTCTTAGTCTTTTAGTTTACCAAAAATTCGCATTTTATGTGCTCACTTACAGTATTATATCGGGACATGCAATTTATATTGCAACGACGAAATTTTCTCAATGTCTACACAGAGGAAATTTACACCCAAATTACATGTTGCATGATAATAGACTAAGAAAATAAATTTTTATAAGCAGTTTTTACTATAATAACTTCAATGTTTATAATAGATACAGAAGTAAAACAAAGCTGCGAGATGTGTACTTAAATTAAACAATGTATTGGAGAACATTACTTCACTAATGGTGTTTGAAATACGCGCCATTCCGGTGGATACGGTTTTTTTGTGGATTGGCAAACCTGAACAGAGTTAACATTCACAGAACATCGTATATTGACAGTTTATTCTTTGAACGATTTTGTTTCGCGCGCGTCCAGTATGGCGTGTGGAGGCTAGTTGTAAAGGTGTGTGGTTTGCTAGTTTTTTTGGTGAAACTGAGGAAATAATTGGCGCGAAGAGAAAATGAAGAGAGGCGTAAACGTGAGTAATGTTCATATTAAAATTGTTCCGATTAAATAGGTGTGTACCTTGTGCAAAAATGCCGAGTGTAACGTAATATAAAATGTCGAACTGGATCTTCTTTGCAATTCAGCAGTGGGATGGCATCACATTCATTTGGTAAAAGCACAGTCTTGTTCGGTCGCGATTATGAAATTGCTACATTTGTGAGTGTTGCACTGCGCGCATCACAGACCCTCTTTCGGAAATGTGTGGACATTCCCTGAATTTTTGTAAAGTCACAAAATAACCTCTTTTGGTAAGTGCCCTATTATTTGGACCAATGCCTTTTATTGTTTAGAAAACATTGAGTATCCAATTGATATAATTGTCAGTAATATATATATATATATATATATATATATATATATATATATATATATATATATATATATATATATATATAAAATTAAGGTTGATCCCGACTGTACGGTACCCCTCGCTGTCACGGCCTCCTTATAATGGTCGATTTTCATGGCTCGTAATGTTTTGAGACGCCCTCATACGCTTTGTCCCCGCCGCATTATAATGCCAAATTACTTTCAGAGGGAAGTTTTCTAGCTTCGCTCACCCGGATCCAAGTCACGGCGAGGCTCGAGCCTTCGGCCCTCGCGTTCACTATAAACAACCTTGAGTCTATCCCTCGCATAATTACCAATTCACTTCTATAAGAAATCACTTCAGTATGCACATTATGTAAGAAAGCCTCTAGTATTCAAACTGCGCATTGAACGATACTTACGGAGGCCGTGACAGCGAAGGGTACCTTCAGTCGGGATCAGCCAAAATTGGCAATCCTCATATCTCTAATACGCCAAATTGTATGGAATATACCAGGGAAAAATACTTTCGTGAATTTCGAAAATAGATTTTTCGATTGCTCACTGAACGAAATGAATTTTATGGATTTGTGCTATGATTCTGTAGGTATCAAGTTTAACTCGTGGTAATTAAAACATAAGTATCGAAACAAAACTATGTTCCTTCACATCCCTTCCTCTTATATTTTTCGAATACATTTGTGATTTGTATATCTGATCAAGTTTCTCATTTAAACTACACGGATATACGGATGAACTGAAAAACACCGCTCGTTTCTATCTTCTTCTTAAAAATCAACTGTTTTGAGCATCCGCGAAGTTTTGAAGAGAACTGCGATAAGAGGTTGAAGTGCGCGAGCGGTGCGGTGGAAGCGGCGGAGATTAACGAACGGAGCTCGCGAAGCGGAGGTCAAGCGGTGGCTGAAACGTTCCCGGGGGGCGGGGCGCCAAGGGTTCCAGCCGAGAGGATTCTCCAGGCCGGGGGGGAAGGGGGGCGAGCGTCTACGAGAAGGACGGCGCGGCGGGGCCTGGAGGGCTGCTCTCCACGCGGAGTGGAGCGAGATGAGCAGTACTGGGTAAAGCGCGCAAGAGGCGGCGGCGGCGGCGGCAGCAGCGGTGGCTGCGACGCCGACTACTAACGCGACGTAGAAGAAAAATTACAAGCTGCAGAGCAGAAAGTAGAAGATAATAAAAAAATATGGGACAAATTGGAAAAAGTGGAATATGAATTGGAAGAAGAAGCAAAAGGTGAATTGGAAGAAGCAAAAGGTGAATTGGAAGAAGAAGAGGAAGAAGAGGAAGCTCAAGAAGTATGATTGATTAATTGATTAGTGTTTCCCGGCGCGTCAACTGCTAAGGACATTCGTCTCGAAAGTGTAGTGCACTTTTTTATCGCGGGAGGTGGTCGAGATCTTCCCCCGCTGGATATCGAGTTCCGGCGCTGACAGCTGAAGATGAAGTGGAGGAAGGAAGCAGAAGTAGGAGAAGATGAAGATTTAGTGGAAGAGGAAGCTGAAGATGAATTGGAAGGATATCAGAAAGAATTGGAGGAAGGTGAAAAATAATTGGAAAAGAAGAAATGTGAGAGAGGACAAAGACATTGACACAATCGGCAGCTTTTATGACACTGATTACACGTAGTACCTATATTTACGTCTGCAAGAGAGATGTTGTAAAGTGCCAGAATGGTATAAAAAATACAAATAACATTGTAATTAAAGAAAGACTAAATACTTTAATAACTGTTATTGTACTTCGAGATATTATAGTGAGGGGGTGATTAAAATGATCGCAATGATCGCGAAGACTACAATAACTGTCAATGTCTACTGGTGCGACGCCTGGAACGAAGATGACTGCAATGACGACGATGATCACAGCGACGAGATCGCTACGAATATCGGTGGCATGTTAGTTGAAAGCTTTGAAAATAAGTGGGGTCAGACATACAGTTTTCAACGCAGAATGGTTTTAAACAGTAGGAAAATTAATTTTTCTAAAACTGTTGATCATGAAGGCAGTGCAATACTTCTCTTCTATGAGTTACATATACCTGTCATTCAGTTGAACAGGAAGAAGAAACTTGCTGATGCCTGTATATTTAAAATCCGTATTTTTTGTAATGACCAGGATTAGAACTAATAATCAGCAAAAGCATTTTAACACGAGTTCTCACCAATAGCGTGTAGCGATTGCAGTAGAACGTTTGTAGCCACTTCTGTCCCTCTTTAGAGAACGCAGCTCTCCCACCGCTCTCTTGAGAAAGAAAGAAAGAAAGAAAGAAAGCCCTTCCGTTCGACCCCACCCCTGGCTTGCGACCTGCGCCCATGTACGGGAAGTCACGGCTGCATTGCCATGTCCCCGTCCTGTTTCCACGCTGGCGCCGCCGTCGTCGCCGCCTAAGCTCTCACCCTCGTTCCCGCCTACACCACCGTCATCTCTGCCTTTGCGTACGCCGCTGCCTCGGTCTCTGCCCACGCCTCCGCCGTCGCTCCTGCTTCATACCCCGGTTTCGCATCCCCGCCAGCATGCGGCGAGGCGTCGGCCCTCTCCATTTCCATACGCAGGGGCGCATCTAGGAAGAAGGCATGGGGGCCATGCCCCCCAAAAGGCCTAAAGTTTTCGTTTGTTACCTACATTTATTTATAAAAATGTATTTAAGTATTTATGTTGGAATTATGTAATTATTTAAAAATAATATTGTATAGTATTATGTATACGCTACAAATATTATATACAATATAATAAAAATATTCTTATTATTTAACAAAAATAATAAAAGTATGTTTATTATTTAACAAAAATGTATGATCCCCTTCGTCCATATGATCGGCTGGATTCGCCCCTGTCCATGAGCACGCCTGTTTTGATTTTATCCATCTACTTCGCCCGCTTTCTCCACATCTTCTTTCGGGTCCAGCACTACTTCTACCACTACTATTACCAGCACCGTCACCAATATTTCCACCGTCACAGCCTCCGCCTCTATCTCCGCCGCCGCATCCATCGGCTCGTCACTTCTCCGCCCCGAGCGAGACGCCAGAAGGCCCTCCGGTCCACTCTATCACCAGCGCTGCGTCGGCGACTCGGCATTAACATATTTCGTAGGAACTAGAACATTAACATAATTAATCTCGTAAACTCTGCTTGTGTTTACGTCCGTGTCCCGACGTAATGGCGAACATGGTCGCGCCTTGCTTCGGCACTCAACACGGACGTCTCCGCGCCGATAAGGGCGGGGCTTTAGCGCTGGGGGCGGCTGCCCGGCGACGATGTTGATGAGGGCGGTGTCGAGGGCCTCGGCGCTGTCTAAGATCGGAGATTTGTTGATGTCGGCGCCAGTGGTTTGGATGTCACGCTGGGAGAGCTCAGGCCCATACATAGGCTGTGTGCATACAAGGGATCTTACTACACCGTTGTCAATGTTCGGGAATGTTTGGGAGTGTTACCGAATAGGGAGAGAGCAAGATGCATTAGTTTGTACGTACGTGAGCGCCCTTCCAAAATACTAAAATTGTTTTTTCTTACAATAGCTTACAGCTGCAAGATGAGACCTTTCAATATCAAATGTTGAAACAAAATGACGAGACAAATTTTGTTTCGTAAATAAGTTGCAAGTTGGATTCAAAATACAGAAAAAAATGAATTATTGATTTTGTTTGTGATACGTTTTCAAGATATGTGCCTTCACAGAAAAAATGTGTATCTTCTGCGAATTTTTGCAAGTATTTCAAGTATTTTTAGAATGTTTGTTTACAATGTTATTTTTAGAATTGTTTGAAAAAGTTCTCAGTATTGATTTGCTTTAGTCTTAAAAAAAACTGACATGTAGTATTCTCATTCAGTTTCCGCAAGTAAAAAAAAATATACGATTATACAATGTCACTCACTGATAGTAATGAGTGGTATGAGTGGTACAGTAGTGAGTGGAATTGACTTTTCGTATCTCAAGGAAAGTCGTTTATGAGTTTAAAAAAACTTAAATTACAACTCTTTAAAAATAATGTGAAAATTGCGTTTCTCGAAAACGACACTTGGATAATGAACTGCAATTAATTAATTAAAGCATGCATTTAAAAAGGAATTGAACGAACGCCCCGAAAACTACGTATTATTTACAAAACTAAATTAAAACCAATAATACTGGAACTGTCTTCTTTATTTATAAAAAAAACAAAAATAAAACATTCTTATTCTAATGGCAAAGAAAAAATCACTGACATCTCGATATCGCACACTGGAAATTCTCGTATGTCGGCCCCCCCTCTGTAGCTCCGTCGACAACCGCACCGGAAACCAAATTATTTCAAGCACTAAAACAAAACAAATAATATGATACTAAATGTGGCTTCTGTATTCATAAAAAATGCTTTTTTTTTCTAAATGCAAAAAAAAAATCCTCGCTTCCATCTGGATTTTGCCCACTGGAAATTCTCGTAGGCGCTTCCCACTTTTCCCGTCGTCGACAACGGAAACTACAAATTATTTCCGGTACTAAGTTTAAAACCAATAACATGATACTAAAACTTTCTTTTGTACATTCAGAAAAAAATGCATATTTATTCTAAAGGAAAACAAAATCACTGACATGTGGATATCGCACACTCGAAATTCTCATAGGTCGCCCCCTCTGTATCGCCGTCATCATCTTTCAACACGAGCCCCGAGAAGCGGTGAGAGCGGCGGCGGCAGCAGCAGCGAAGAGGTCGACCGCGGCGACGGGGAAGGCGCCGCTAGTCGCTCGCTTTACATTAAGTGCGCTGTAATACACCGCAATTACCGCCATTACGCCGGGGAAGAGTAAGGCGCGCGCGTGTCGTGTCGCTCGGGTAAACAAGCGAACGCTTCTCTTTCTCCTATCATTATGGGCGTTTTTAGAGTCGGAGGCGGAGGCGTACCGGCCCTGGCGCCGCAGGCCTGCGTCGCGCAGCCTGCCTCACGGACGCCTCGCAGCCGACGGCACGCCGCTCCTTGGGCGCAGGGAGCTTCGAGAGCAAGAAACGATATCGCCCGTTCGCTGCAAGAATGGCATCATCCTTCGGCTGCTAATTCCTTTCGCCTTCTCTGTTAGAATAAACGACAACGGTCAATGAACTCACGAATTTTTAAAATGAATTTCTTATTGATTGATGTTTCCGGACGTGTCAACTGCTAAGGTAATACGTCCTGTAAATGTAGTGCGTTGTTTAACACGGGAGGTAGCGGATTACCCCAGCTAGGTGTCTCCCTGCTGCGGACACCTCCCCGGCCGGGACAAGCTCTAAGCTGCCCCGGGTCTCACATGTGTGGTAGTGTGGTGCATGTAAAAGTAAGCGAAGGGGTGAGGTTAGGCCAGGGAAGAGGAAGGAAAGACAGTGTGCTGCCCGTGGCCTGCTTGTTAGGGTACTGCTCCGGCATTCCCCTGGTGATCGGAGAAACCGCGGAAAACTATCGATCAGAGCAGCTGGCCCCTAGAATTCTTCTCCAGAGAGCGGCTGAGTTCGACCTATCTATGTAAATAGTGTCGAAAAACCCTGTCACCGTAAAGACTGGAAATCTAGGACTTCCCGGTCAGAGGCACTACGGAAACGACGCTCTTCAGACGCAATGAGATTCAAGAGGAAAAACCGTTAACCTTCGTTTGCTGCAAGAATGGCTTCGTTGTTGCCGAGTATGCAGCAAGAATTGCCGTTGATTCCTTTCGCCTTCTCTGTTTGAATAAACGCTGCTCCCATAAACGCCCGTAGCCTAAAGTGAGAGGGGGAATCCAACTACAATTCTGGGCTCCTCCAGGCTCCTTGTCCATTTTTTTAAAAATTTATACGTGAAATTTGGAAACATCATGTATCAGTTTCCCAAATTCTCAGCTTAAAAAGGGGAAAATCAGGGATTGCTCATAATTATAGACATGTTTGAATTACGTGAGTTACGGGACCGTACTGTCCTTGGCACACCTGTCCTCACGCGTATCGCTGCCCCGACAACAGTCCAGGAACTCCACAAAAAAACGAGTGTCTGAGAAATGTGGTAAATGCATCCTGTTTTTTCAGTAATCAAAATGAAGTTTTGATTGATTGATGTTTCCAGACGCGTCAGCTGCTAAGGTAATTAGTCCCGTAAATGTATTGTGTTGTTTAACACGGGAGGCAGCAGTGTTCTGAATGATGAGATTCGTTACCGACCTACACGACGAACGGTCTTTCCATGGAACCTATGGTAATTCTCATCACAAAATTACTACATTTTTTCTTCAATCTTCCCCACGTTCCTGGTGGTAGCTTCTATAATCCTGAGCTTGTTATCTCACCACTGCCTCGCGTAATTGAACGCTTCCCGTTCAACATATTCCTTAATCGTTTTGCAAAAATTAAATTACTTCATAACCTCTCTTTCTATATTACATATCTCCAAACGTCTTAGCTTTAGTCCAAATCTAATCTAGAACTATACTAATCGATTCGATACGGAAAAGCTCATCAACTACAGCTCGTGTAAAAATATGTTAACATAAATTACTTGGTTCTGCCAATGCAGTCATATGGCTGAATGTCATAACGTGTCTTATTAATATATTGTTTTTAAAATTAAAAACAAAATGACACAGATGTTTTGTCGAGTTTTCAACTGTGCTTCTTGTCGTGGATATGCGCAAGAAGTTCCGGTGACGAACAGAATGTGACGAAATAGGAAATTTACAAAAAAAATAACAACAAAAAATAACTTTCTTTGTGAATCTTTGCATCTGAAGTGAAAACGGTGAAGGAAATAGTTATTGCTGTTATTACGATGAACACGCTAGTGTTTTCTTTACCTGAAATGGCTCATTCTAAATGGCAACTTTCACTGGTCGCTGGGAAAATATATCTAAATATTTAGGATTTCGGACTTTCTTCTGCTAATGAATATAAGAGCGAAACTGAAAGTGCAATCTAGTAGGGCAGGCCTGCACAACGCCTGCTCCCGCGGGCATTCTGCACTTGGGAGCTGATCGTCTGCCCGCGACAGTGCCGAAAGTGCAAGTAGTCGGGAGTAGGAAGCTTTGCGGGGAGGGGAGAAGTCTGATGGAGCACTACGCGGCGCGTAGATTGAATGCCTGGGCGTCTAATACAATGATCTATACTGCAAAATTATTATGCCCACTTGTTTAAATGAATTATGTCTAATATTTCAAGTTACAAGGTCCATACTTCACTGTGTACGTTCTCTTCATTGCTGTATAGCCACCTTTGTATCCACCACTGTATGTATTTTCATTTTGGAATTACAAAAATTAACATGCTCATTATGATTCTTAAGCAATATTTCAAAGCAGTAGCTTTTTTTAAAAATTGTATTATTTAATTCTAAGAAAAAATACAATTTAATAATTGATTGTTCACCAGGAATGTTATAATCTCAAAATCATAGCAAAATGAAGAAAATTATGAGAACAATCTCTTCATTGAAGACTGACACAAAAATAGAATATGTGGCAATTCCAAGAAGGGTAATATTTAATAGCACATATATTGGTGACCATTTTCCCCCATTATGAAACTGAATAAAAGAGATCAACGAGGCAAACGTCTTTGACGATATGTTACGGACGATCATAAGATAATCATGGGTATTGTTAAATAGAATGCAAAGGGGTTTATATTTTTATACGATGTTGTAAACGACTCTTGCCAGAAGTTAGAGCAGAAAAAAATCATGATTTTTTTTCAAGAATAATATGTTTTTGCTTTAATAGAACCTCTTATTCAATTAAACATATTTTATGAAAAAATTGTTTATTGCTGTCATCATCAAACAAAAACACTTCAATTTTATGTTTTGGCAACACACTAAATTTGTGATTGCATCGTAGCAAAGCGAATTACGTTATCAGCTCTAGGAGGAAATATAATACGTGGTGTCCAAATCTAATACGTATCATTCGTTGTAGTTTCATATTTCGCACTGTCATATATCGAAAACAAACATGTTCAGTGTAATACAAAAGGCAATATTACATGAACAGTATGTGACCATCATGTTCTCGCTAATCGCCCTTTAAATTTACGCGCTTTGGTTCGAATTACGCTTTCTTATTGGTGATCCCCACGCCTAGAGTAAGTCTCATTCCTACCCATCATCGATTTTTGCATTTGCACCCGAGCTGCTCGCACGCAGCTCCTGACGTCAGTGAAATTGCAAAATGCTGTGCAGGTCTGTAGTGGGGTAACACTGGCGATACGTTGGCGATACAGCGTGTTTAAAATGTAGGCAACCCGCTACACAGTTTTATTTCTCCAATTTTTTTAAAAAATTAGAAGAAATAATATTTAGCTTAGGACACTCCTGGGACAATGTAGAGTCATTAAGACTACTGTATCACAAACGGTCAGGTGTTCTAAGTGTCAAGTTAGAACAAACAAGTTCCAAACACATTATCCTTAAGAGAGTTCGCGAAGTCAGGTAAGACAGTTGTTTCTCATCACATCCTTCAGTGTCAAACTTCGCGCATGAAACACTACGAGACAATTTTGATACAACTCCTTTTTGACAATAAATTTGCACGGCTGCAATATGGCTATATACGAGTAGAAAAGACTCCATTTTATTTCTTTTTACTAGTAATTCCTATCTAACAAATTTTGAGTTGTTCCATTGTTGTAGCAAGTGGGCGATGTCATAGCCGTTAGATTTTGCCCAAGATTACGATGGTCGTGCTTGTAATGTGGAGTAAATTTCGTCAGTGTAGATTCGTTATCATGGTCAGGGGAAAAACCTTATGAGACTTCCCGCAAATGCCTTTAGTAAAATGGAAAATATGCATGTTTTGTTTTCACCAATGGTAATTGATTGAAGAGGCTCATTGAAGGCTATGTAGTATTTAGCTTTTGCGCTTTTTAAAGTTGACGTATTGATGTCAGTTTTTAATTTCAAATGTAGCTATAGGGTGTATTTTGTGTGTGTGTTTCACGATTTTTTTTGTAATATTAATAAAGTAAAACCCAGTGATATCAGTAATGCTTACATTACTTGAATCATTCTTGGGAAAACTTATTTCAAAATAGAGCGTTCTCGACAAAAAAATGCTATGGCGTTGCTACTGTTAATGCACAATAAACTGAACTAAACTGGCACGAGCACTGTTACTAGTGTGCGAGATACTATTTAATTGTGTGAATACTCAAAGGAAAATTAATACGCAAATAACAGAACTTACATCCATGGATTTTGTTTCTCACATACTTCAATACCGTGAACGCAAAACGGTATAATGTAATTAAAAATCAGTAGCATCTACTTCTCAATTATAAAAATAGCTTTACAGTAGAACATACCATAATCTTCTACAAGTTTTGTCCATCATTACGCTTTCATGAAAACTTGAGCCAGATATTGAAAAAAAAATGGAATATCTTGTAGTATATCGTGAGTGCGCAGAAGTTGAGAGAAACAAATCTGAATGGAATGTCTGCGGTCCCCAGAAGACATGCGATTTCAACAAAATAGAATTTAGAAAATCATGACTACGTAGTTAACTATTTTTGTCTTATTGGCATTTGTTACAGCGTAATATAAATCGAGTAATTCCAACTTCATTAAAGTACTAAAAGTTGCTTTAAACAAGGGAATCGTCGCAACTTTCTGGTCTCGCAATTACATTGATGTCAGAAGATCAAAGAAAAACAACGATCGGAAAACAATCTACTGGAATTTTTTCTCTTTTGTTAATCACTGATCTTTATGAAGTAAGTTAAATATGTAATTTTAATGAATCGTTCTTATTTGGAAACATCAGTCTATTTTCAGTAATTAAATATTTTACATCTACTTTACTTCAAACTTTACTACGCAAAATATAATTCCATTTATTATTTAGCCGCAACGTTTAGGAAGAACAGAAAAAAACGCTGAAAGAACGTATTTTTGATTAGAAATTTCACTAGGAAAGACCATTATGCAATTTGTGCGGAGTTTCAAGTGACAAGAAATGTAATAATTCCAAGCGCTTAACTGTGCCAGTGGGCCGTGATATTCCCTGGGTATCGGTCTGCAACCAGTGCGGCTATGTGGCCGCCCCATACTGCGCATGCCGGGACGTCGGTCATGCTTTTATGAGCTCTCGGTTTACGACTCCGCACTAAAACAGGCGCGATGGGCGAGGCGACGCCAGAGGGAGGAGAGGGGGAGTACCATTCGCAACTGGCAATTCGCAGTTCTGTTATGTGCACTGGAATGTGCCATAAGGCACTCCTCTCATTCTGTTCTTTCATTGGATTCATTGCAGTTTATAAAGAGTCTTCAAAAGGATTCTTTTAATTAAATTGGAAAATTCATGAGTAAAATGTGTCATTAAATCGTAAGATATAGGAATTATATCAATTTATTCTAAAATATAAAACGTACAGGCGACCATCACTAATGTGAAATGTTATTAAATCGCTGAAAATTTAAATCTACTTATTAACTCTATTGATCAAGGTATTCAAAACTGCTCTTGATGAAAGTGTTTTTGAATGGACTTACGTAATCGCAATTTAGATCTTAAAAATTTATTTGTCCATTATACCATTTGTCAGGAATCTAATGACATTACAATACAGCGTTTTCTTTCCCAAATTATTTGTAACAGTTATGTAAAATTGTGGGAATTAAATTCAACTCACTATACTAATATTTTATTTTCCTCTTTAAAAACTCTCTTCATCAAACATCTTCTAATACAACATTCTATGACTATTCCTCGTTCAAAATAAAAGTTTACCATATTGATCAAAAGAAAATCACTATCCGGGGTAAAATTCTAGAAGCCAGCTGCTCTGATTGGTAGTTTCCATGATTTTATCATTTCCAGGCGGATGAAAAGCAGTACCTTAAATTGACGAGGACCCGCGCGCGATTCTTCTTTCCCTCTCCTGTCACCATCCCTATCCACAGAGCCGTGCGGTGATGTCAGTTCTTATCCCCAAAAATAGCTCATTCCTTTTTGTCTAAGAAAATTTCCACCGTCTGAGCAATTCCAACCCGTGTAAGTTTCTAGATCAAAAAGAGAGAAGAAACAAACAATAAGTAACAACAACCATTGTTTCTGCAGCTTCTCTGAGCAGGAGGTTCTAGGATTCAAGTTTCAAAATGGCGGACTTTCGACACTAGCTGTTGTACTAGATAAGTAGGACGAGTTAACTGTCTGGAGGTTAATTGAAAGCCGCCACAGTAAGACGCCTGCTAATTCGTAAACATTAATATAAAATCGTAACTTTTCTTGTCACTAAGAATATACTGTTAGACACAATCTTGTTTTTACAGTCCATAATTTGCTCGAAAATTTTTAATTTTAAGTGCAAAATTGAGACTAATGCAAAATATATTACAAGATAGTTGAATAATTCAGTTAAATAAAATGCAACTTTGTACACCTAGACGAAATGGCCTTGAATTTGAAATTCATCAGTACATTGAGTCGCTTGGGAACTAGCTTCTAGGAAGGTTCCACATCTCTTCAAGTTCAGTGTTGACAGTACTCAAGGCAACGAGCCTGAACGGACACACATTCGACTAAGGGTGTTGCTCGGCGAGGAATGACCAGTTGCCAGCGCCTCGCTACCGACTTCTCTTCTTCCTTGAGTGCCAGTGAGGACGGCACTTGCGGGCAGCTGCGGGGGACAACTGCGCAGTGGGACAGAATACCCAATTACGGCTCTCATATACGTACTTGCCCTAGAAGCTGCAATTAAGCATTAATTTTATATAGAAAAGACGGCTAAGAATACTTTTTGGCAAATTTATATGTAGTTCTGCCTTTTGAAGCTAAAAAATTAGAAATAATAAATGCATCAACAATATTTTTAAATAATTATGAAAAAATTTAATTAATTGTAATGTGTATATGCTTGCTGCGTATGAAACGTTTTTTATTGGAGTGTACAACACTTGATTAGTGAAGATACATCGCGTAAAACCAATATGGTAGCAAAAAAACATATATCTTAACGTGTGACACAATATATACGTCTTTACATGTTTTCCGCGACGTGGGCGTTTATTAAATTTGATGAATATAATGTTCTTTATTTCAGATAAGACCTCGAAATTATAATTTCATTGCGTAATTTTATTATTTTAAATTCGGTTAAAACGACTTTAGAATCAGTCAATGTGAATGTTTCCTAAAGGGAGAAGATTGTGGGAAAAGAGGGCGGATAATAGAACACATTTATGTGAACCATTATTACTTCCTTCTATCTTTCTCTTCCTCGTTTAAGTCAAACGAACTGCTTTTATTCGCCACGTCTGAGACTGGAGCTTTTCCAGCTCGAGACCGTTCACATATTTGTGACAGTAATTAGTAGAGCAATTCATGTATATTTGCAAGTTTTCATTTCACTTTTATCAAGAGCGGGTCCAGCCGATCATTTTGGGGGGGGAATCGTAGATTTTGTTTCATATACAATATAATGACATAATTGTTATTATATTTAAATATTATTATTAATAACTATTTAAATCACTTGGCCAAATAAAGGACGGTAAAAGAACACTCTAGGACTTTTGGACCCCCAGGCCCCCAGGTTTCCCAGGCCCCATGACCCTCATAGCCCCCGTGGATCTGCCAGTGACCTCCATAGTCACACCCATTACCAAGAAAAATCCTTGAAGCCAACGCAGCTCCGTCAAACAGACCTTCGTCCCTAGGTTCTGTCAGGGATTCCACAAGGCTTGGTTCTTTCACCAATTTTTCAGGTTTTCAATCTTTACAGCAGACTATCCATCTCCACACGAAGAGTATAGCTCTTTATTCAGGTGATACCACTAATTTCACTCCACATACTAATATCAACTTAGCCTATGACTACATACAATCCTACGTTACAGGTATACGAACTGGGCCAAAAAATGAAGAATTCAAATTACCCCTTAAAATCACAATAAAAAATATTCACACTCAGACGTCCTCCCTTCCCTACACCCTTACGAATAAATAACACTGATATCCCCTGGATTTCTCATTCTTCGCCACTCAAATAGTGTCTTACTAGACAAATGGTTAACTTGGAAACCGCACATTAAATCAATAGCCCATACAACACGTGTACAAAATTTTAAAATTATACCCGTTTATCAACAGAAATTCCCCCCTTAGTATAGAAACTGGGTTGCTCATCTATAAAATGATAATAAAACCCACAATGACATATGCTTGTCCAATATGGCGCAACGTAGCACCTACCAATCAATTTTAAAGAAAATCCAAAACAAATATTTAAGACAAATCTTGAAAAAAACCCTGGTTCATTTCTAATTCACAAATTCACCGAGAGCTTCAAGTACCTCTCCTCTCAGAATTCATCTCGCAAACCTCTCAAAAATATTATTCTATCTCCCCAGCATGTCATAACACTCCAATATTAAATCTCGTTCAAAACGCACATTATCCTTCACGCATTAGATTCAGATTCCCCGAAGATCTCTTTCGCCACCCCTGATTCATAAAATCATTGCTCCCTTTTCCCAGAAATACCCTCTCTCCACTTCTAAATAATAAATGCAAATCTTCCCTTAGTCAAGTTATTCAAATATGCAATTTTAAAAATAGTGAAGGGTTGCACCGAGGCTCGCATTTGCTTTAGGATGGCCCCGTAAGGTTCATTGTATGTAACATTGTATCCGCCAAAATCCCCGAAAGACGAAAGTCGAACGGGAAGTAAATAATTTAATAAAAATAAATAAATAAGTAAATAAGTAAATAAGTAAATAATTAAATAAGTAAATAAGTAAATAAGTAAATAAGTAAATAAGTAAATAAGTAAATAAGTAAATAAGTAAATAAGTAAATAAGTAAATAAGTAAATAAGTAAATAAGTAAATAAGTAAATAAGTAAATAAGTAAATAAGTAAATAAGTAAATAAGTAAATAAGTAAATAAGTAAATAAGTAAATAAGTAAATAAGTAAATAAGTAAATAAGTAAATAAGTAAATAAGTAAATAAGTAAATAAGTAAATAAGTAAATAAGTAAATAAGTAAATAAGTAAATAAGTAAATAAGTAAATAAGTAAATAAGTAAATAAGTAAATAAGTAAATAAGTAAATAAGTAAATAAGTAAATAAGTAAATAAGTAAATAAGTAAATAAGTAAATAAGTAAATAAGTAAATAAGTAAATAAGTAAATAAGTAAATAAGTAAATAAGTAAATAAGTAAATAAATAAATAAATAAGAATGGATGTGTCGCGACTTGCAACCTTCTGCCCCACTGTGTGGCGATGCCAGCGGCGGCGGTGGCGGTGGCGGCGGCGGCGGGGTACGCGGCCCGTTCATTCTCCACGGACGTCCATTGTCCACGGCGATTAAGAGGTTAGACGCCAGCCCCGCGCACGGAAGGCTCTCCGCCGCCGCCCCGCCCACGCCACCCCGCCGCCGCGGCGGGAGGCCCTCCGGGAAAGGGCGGGCCGAGCAGCCAGCGGTTTAAGGAAGCGTGTCGTCGAGACGCGAGTGGCAATCGGCGCGAAGTGCAGTTGGGCACACTCGTAATCGACGTGAAGGGCGAAAGGAGCATGATGCCTCTTGGTTTTGGAGTGGATGTCTTCATTAGTGGGTTCCATGCGCTACACTGCCGTACAAGTCGGGAGCTTAGAACGTGCCCGGACTGGGGCGGCGCCCTGCTTAGGGAGATACTTGGATGGGGAAAACCCCGCACGCCGTGTTGGTCGGCGAGATCTCACAATCCAGCGATGGAAGGTCACCGCCATATCCCCTTGATAAAAAAGAATGCACTACACTTACAGGACAATGGCCACAAGAGTACTGGCGCCCAAAAATACCAATAATTAATCAATCTTCATTAGTGCCAGCTTGTGTGCTAGAACATTCTGCCCCCAGGTGCTACTTGCGTTCTTTTAGAGCTGAACCGCAGAGAAAAAAGCAGTAGACCACCCGAATAAACATATACCGCATGGGTGAAGGTATGTATATAGTTGGCAATTTAGGGTCAGGTTAATGTGACTTTGCGAGCTACCAGTGCTCCCAGGCCTGGGCACTGTTTTTTATTTTAAAAAATTGTTTATTCTCGTAAATAAAATAATTGACAATGAAAATAAGAAACAGGACCATGAAAGTGAACAACAGAAAGGAATGGAGTAATAAAAGATGTCATCTGCGTCAACTTCCAACAGAAAGGAAGGGAAGGAAGGGAAGAAGAAGAAGAATAAGAAGAATAAGAAAAAAATTGAACATTGCGTATACACTAAATGAGCATACGATTACAAGGCTAGCTCTTTAGAGTCAAGCTAAAGAAATTCTTTTTTGAGTCTTCTATTAATGAAACTACAGATTTGAGTTGAATAGTTTAGGGACCATAAAAAATGAAAGTAAACTATATTACAAAAATGGCAATGGGGTTTTGTGTTTACATGTCCTTAAAGAACCTTTTGCACACATTTTTAACTGTACTTCTTTCAATATTTTATTCTTTGATGGGAAGCCCTAATAAGACTAATGAAATTTCTGCCGAGAACTGTTCTCTTTTTCTCGTAACGATTTTTCCTAATTTGTTAAGTTTCCAACCAAACTGTTAATAGTGACCCGTTAATATTTGAGACCTTCATTTTGTCGAATATTTTCGCAGGTAGCTCGACGAGCAAAAGCTAACCAGAAGAAACACATTTTTAACGTTGGACATTCAAGTAGTCGTAACTTTGCATACGTAAAACTGTAGTCGACGTAAATAGATGTTTTATCTCCGATCTGCATCTGTTCCACGGAGAGCGTAACGGGGACTCTGCAGCGGTCGCCGCCTGTTCCGTGGTGTAATCGCGCAGCCACTTCAGGAGCGGCGTCGAGCAAGTCGGAAACTTTTGCGAGTCGTGAGGGAAGAAAAAGAGACTTTAATCTGCGAGCGGGCGCGCTTATTCATCGCAAATCAAAGCTCTGGCAGCTGCGGTGATGTGGCGTCACCGCGAATTCGGAACGTGCTTATCTCACAGCTCGAGAAAATGTGGGCATAAGATCTCAAACAGATGGTGGATTCTGCAGCGTTACGACAGGTAATGCAGGTTCGGTCTGTTAATATTCCGTAGATTTCGATGATAGTTGAAAATTTACGAATGGATTAGAGGAAAAATAATACAGTAGTAAAAATGCTTTATATACATGTTATAGCTAGGATTTTTATTAAACGCAATGACGTAATCAAACATTTTTGAGTTACAGTGTAAGTGGCATGACAATCATGAGCTTTGAATGTGTTGTATATATAGTGTACCTTAAAATCGAAATGACAGAGATATTAAAATAATGTTTTTGCTAAGAAAGCATTTCTTAATTTTGATACATTTTCCGTAAAACACAACTTTTTAGTTGAGAGTGTAGTTCTTAAAATACACAATAGGTTTGCAATTTTTTGAAGAGCATAAGGTGAATATTCTGAAGTTTCACGTCAGATTACGGTGATTACAGTTTCACTTGCCTAGACTACAGTGTTCTAACAATAGGAGATTTACAGGAGTGTCTCGTCTGCATGATCCAGATTCTGCAAATATTCATTTCAAATAATTCCAGCGGATTTCGTATTTTCATGTACATTTTTGACCAATGAAAAATAAACACGTTTTTTGGAGAAAGCTCGAAAATGTAAACTTGAACTAATAGGAAAATGAAACTACGTGAATTAGCAGCCATGTAACATTTGCCTCCAAGATATTTTATTCTTAAACTAGTTCAACATCGTTTTGTTTTGATGTATTGGGATCTTTCAATTCTTACATCTCCAGTATCTGTCTCATCAATGACACTTTTTTTATCTGTGAAATTGTATTTGGTAACAAACAGTAGTTCCCCTTATTTCACATCGTTTGGACAGACCAAACAACTTGTGTATCTAACAAATCAAAATATATAGATTCTCCTCATTCGCACAGTCACTTATATTCCTAAAGGATTGAGTTTCAGGCATATTTTATTACGTAAGCATTTGTTCATTGAAGTATTTGTGTTGCAGTACAGAATTTGTGTCAATGTGCTCGCAAATCGTGTGTTTATTTTGGTTTCATTTTGTTGAAAATAGTGCTTTTAAAACGTACGCCAAGCGGAACACATTTAGAGAATAACATAATGTCATAAGTTCATGACTTCGTGAAATGAGTTTCCATATCACCGTCATTTGTGTATCTCTCCATACACACACAACTCATCAGGCCCTTTTAGCGGCTTTCATTTTCTATTTCCCGGCCGCAAACATTATACGCAGTTGTTTGTCACCGCGTACAAAAGTGCACGCATGCTAATTATTATGAATTTTCCGGTAATCTAGCCGGGGAGCCATTACAATTGGAGCACGCCAGGTGGCAGGCAACATCAACGTCCTGTTTCGCCCGGTGAAAGGGCGGCGAAAGGGGGGCGGGGAGGACGATTTTTTGATGACGTTGTTGTTTACGACCCTTGTTACGAGCACGCGGGAAAAAACTCGGCGCTAGCCGCCTCCGGTACTAAAGCAATCACAGAAACTTCATCACAGGCATTTTTTACGCTAGATTTATTAATTCCACACGAAACGACTTCTCATATTGCGACGTTTATTACTTCCGCCCAATGCGGTAAAAAATCTCATTACCCGCTGCAGGCCGG
>JAHLJT010008446.1:52386896-52418068 GCA_031308135.1 Acheta domesticus
TTAGTATGCGGACGGCAATTCAAAGTTGCCGCGCTAACTGCGCGGCAAAGAGCGCCGGCAGCATGTTCCCGCCTCCGGCAGCGCGCAGCACAGAGCGTCGGCATCAGGCGCGCTGAGCTTCGTCAAGCGCGCCAAGGGTGTGCTCAGAAACCAGCCACGCCTGTTACCTGGGCTCCGCGCACTGGTGAACCGGCCAATCAGGGGAAGCCGCGGGAAGCCTTGCGCGGGAGCTGGCCCAAATAAAAGGACGCCGGCGGAGGATCACCGGCAGTAGAGCGCTCGGCGTGGTTTCAGCCAGATGGCAGATTGTTTTTTTGTATATGAAGTTTTGTGGTAACTGTACATAGCGGCCGAGTTGGCCCAGATTTTTGTAAATAAATATTCTATGGAAAGTGAGTGTTTTTGAGCTATAACAGTGGCGACGAGTAAAAGGAGAATGAACGCGGAACAATTTTCACAAACTGATGGCGTGTCTACAGCAGCAACAGCAGCAGCAGATGGCGATGATGGTGCAGACATTGCAGCAAGCGGCAATTTCGTCACGACCGAGCAGCCCAGCCCCGCCGTTCGCAACTTACGATGCAGCAGAGGAAACCTGCGAAGAATATGTGGCCAGATTGGAGCAACATTTATTATGCTATGATATTAAAGAGGAATCTCGTAAAAGAGCATTTTTTCTGGCCACAATCGGCGCACCGTTAAATAGGTTGTTACGTAAGTTAAGCAAGGAAGAAGAGATTTCGCAGGTGTCATACGATATACTTAAACAGCGGCTGCTAGCTCATTTTTCGAGGGAGAACGCATTTAGTGCGGCACGCTACAAGTTTTATTCATCCAGAATGAAGCCAGGCCAAACGCATGCCGATTGGGCGACGGAGTTGAAGGGTTTGGCGAAGCGTTGTGCGTTTGAATGCAACACAGAGAAATCGTATGCGGAGTCATTGATACGGGACATGTTGGTGATGCATACGCCGGAAAAAGAAGTTCGGTGGGCATTATTGCAACAAAACAACCCGTCTTTGGAAGACGCCTTAAAATTAGCAACATCGTATGAGGTAACGAAGCATACGGCGCATCAGATGACGTTAGGCGATAGAGCAGCAAGAGATGTAGAGGAAATGAGTGTACAGGAGGAAAATTGGGTAGCCAAGCCACGAAGCAGGAAGCAGCAGGAGAAGAAAAGTCCTTCCACCAGCAGAGGCAAGCTATTGAAGTCTTGTAGACAGTGTTTTATTAGTCACGACAGGAAGGTTTGCAGATTCCTCAGAGCGGAGTGCTACAAGTGCGGTAAGAAAGGGCATATTAGAGAAGTGTGCAACAGTGGTTCTGCTGAAAAACAGACGACAAGAAATGGACATCGATGAGGTGAGCGGGCACGTCAGAGAAGGGCGCAGCAGTGGTTATGCCGAAAGCCAGCGGCAAGAAAGAGGCATCAATGAAGGGGATGGTGATTGTGTTTATTCAGTTATGCAGTGTGATGACAAAAGTAAATTGTTTGTAAACTTGGAAATAGGTGGTAAATCTGTATTATTCCAGGTGGATACAGGTGCAGCAGCAACTCTAATAAGCATGACTACTTATAGCAGCTGGGTTCTCCGCCTTGCGCCTCGTTGAACACAGTTTTTTATGGATATGCTAGACAGAGGATCAAGACGAAAGGTAAGATAAGCCTGCTAGCGAAATACAAAGCGATGGAAAGACAAGTAACACTGGTGGTTGTGGACAGTCGTGATGCGGTTAACATTCTAGGAATGGATGTTTTCACAATTTTTGGATTTACGGTTCAGGACCGCGTTTGTCATTCAGACTAGCGCCCTGCCAAAGGGAGGTAAAGAATGTGATAGATTTGAATTCAGAAGTTTTTTCGGAGCAATTGGGAAATGCAAATTTTTTGAGGCGCATTTGCAGTTGAAGAAAGATGCCACCCCTAAATTTTTTAAAGCACGACCTGTTCCCCTGGCAGTGAAAGATAAAGTAAAAAAGGAAATCGACAGGTTAGTAGATTTGGACGTCTTGACCCCCGTCAGTACTAGTGCTGGGCAACTCCAGTAGTCATAGTAAAAAAGAAAGACGGTAAAATTAGAATGTGCGGAGATTTCAAGAGCACCGTTAATGCGCAACTCATGGTAGAGCAGTTCCCCATCCCCAGAGCAGAAGAGCTTTTTCAGAAGCTAGCGGGCGGGCAGAGATTTTCAAAAATAGATTTGCGGGACGCGTATCTGCAGATCCCGTTAGATGAAGAGTCTGCGAACTTATTGGTAATTAACACACCGTTCGGGCTTTACCGGATACAACCGGTTGCCTTTCGGAGTCGCTTCAGCTGCGGCTATTTTCCAGCGCTGCCTGCATACGCTGACAGCCCAGGTGAAGGGCAGCGCCAACTACCTAGATGATATAGTGGTAACGGGCGAGTCGGAGGAGGAACATCTACAAAACTTGAATCTCTTATTAAAGACTTTAAATGAATGGGGCCTAAGGGTTAACTTGGATAAGTGTGATTTTTTTAAAGAACAGATTACTTATCTAGGTCACGTGTTGGATAGCTCGGGGATCAGGCCAACCGGAGAAAACTCAACGGCGATTCAGCAGCTTCCGGTTCCTGTTAATTTGCAGCAGCTACAGTCATTTCTGGGGAAGATTAATTACTATGGCAAATTTATCAAGAACATGGCGGAAATAGCAGCACCCCTCAACGCGTTGCGTAAGAAAGGCGTAAAATGGCATTGGTCGGCAGATTGTGACAAGGCATTTCGGAGGTTGAAAGAGAATTTAATGCAGGCAGTTAAATTGGAACATTTTTTGCCAGATAGAACGACTATACTAGCTGTAGATGCATCAGAATATGGTATTGGGGCAGTCCTTTCGCAGAAGGATGCTAAGGGTGTTGAGCGGCCAATTGCTTGTGTGTCAAAACGTTGAATGTTCACCCAGAAGAATTACTCTCAGATAGAAAAAGAAGCTTTAGCAATTGTATACGGCGTGAGAAAATTCAATGAATACTTGTATGGGTCAAAGTTCATAATCATTACTGATCATAAGCCGTTGGTGTCTTTGTTCTCGCCACACAAGCGTATCCCAGATAATACGGCGCGTAAGATGCAAAGGTGGGCGCTTTTCCTGTCTGATTATAGTTACAGGATACTTTACAGATCTACATATCAGCATGCTAACGCAGATGCACTATCCCGTCTTCCGCAAGGGCCGGATGCAACTTTTGACTCTGAGGACATCGCCTGTCTCCAGCTGGACCAAGCCGAAGAGGAGGCAGTATCAGGTTTTCCAGTCTCGTCATATCAAGTGGCAAAGGAAACAAAGAAGGATCCGCAGCTCAGGCAAGTGCTGTACCACGTGCAAACTGGTTGGTCCAGCGCGCATAGGCGAACCAGGGCGCTGACGGAATGGTATAAGCTCCAACACAGGCTGTCGGTTAAGGGCGGCGTATTATTACTGGCTAGCGATGAAGGAGTTAGGGTAGTGATTCCGCATAAGTTGCGACCAAAGGTATTACGCCTTTTACATGAGGGTCATTGGGGTATAGCCAGGACAAAGCAAGCAGCCCGCCGTTATTGTTATTGGCCAGGAATAACCAAAGATATAGAGGAGATGAGCAAGCATTGCGAAGCATGCCAAACTAGTCAGGCAGCGCCGAGAGCGGATTTAAGCTCATGGCCCCAACCCTGCGAGCCGTGGGACCGCATACATGTAGATTTTGCGGGTCCTTTCTTAGGGCATATGTGGTTGTTAGTAGTGGACGCATTGTCAAATTATCCGTACGTGATGCGCATGCAACACACAACTGCACCACATACAATAGATGCTTTGCAGAAAGTTTTCGTAACAGAAGGCCTCCCACGAGTATTGATCTCCGATAACGGCCCGCAGTTCATATCAGCGGAATTTCAAAAATTTTGTAAAAGTAGCGGGATACAGCACATTTTGGCTCCACCGTTCCATCCTCAGTCAAATGGAGAGGTGGAAAGATTAGTGCAGACGTTCAAGTCAGCCATGCTTAAAGCAACTAGAGCGGGTGCATCAGTAGAGCAGGCGTTACTTAGCATGTTGACCACCTATAGGACGTTACCAAATATGTCAGGTAGAAGCCCCGCTCAAGTATTGCATGGTCGGCAGCCCCGTACCTTATTGTCCTTGTTATTTCCGGAAGAAGTGCCAGTGTCAACCAAAGGCGCTAAATTCAAGAGAGGAGATAAGGTACTGGTAAGAGTGTACGGAAGTAATTGTAAGTGGCAACCAGCAATAGTAACTGCAGTAAGAGGAGGCAGAGTTTACGTCCTCAGGACAGAAGATAGAGCAATCTCTCGGCATCAATCACAGATTAGGAGACGGTACTACGATTCTGTAGTAGATAAGCAACAGGCGGGGGGGCCAGCGCAGAGCAGGGCAACAGAAAGTGTAATGCGTTTTCCCTTTTCAAGCCAGCAGGAGGAGCGGCCCACACTGGATTCCGGCGCAACCATCGAGGAGCCATCTCTACAGTCGCAGCAGCGGCCGGCATTGCGGAGGAGCAACCGACTGCGTCGTTTCACCCCCTACATCACAACTTCGGTGGGGAGGGTGTAGTATGCGGACGGCAATTCAAGTTGCCGCGCTAACTGCGCGGCAAAGAGCGCCGGCAGCATGTTCCCGCCTCCGGCAGCGCGCAGCACAGAGCGTCGGCATCAGGCGCGCTGAGCTTCGTCAAGCGCGCCAAGGGTGTGCTCAGAAACCAGCCACGCCTGTTACCTGGGCTCCGCGCACTGGTGAACCGGCCAATCAGGGGAAGCCGCGGGAAGCCTTGCGCGGGAGCTGGCCCAAATAAAAGGACGCCGGCGGAGGATCACCGGCAGTAGAGCGCTCGGCGTGGTTTCAGCCAGATGGCAGATTGTTTTTTTGTATATGAAGTTTTGTGGTAACTGTACATAGCGGCCGAGTTGGCCCAGATTTTGTAAATAAATATTCTATGGAAAGTGAGTGTTTTTGAGCTATAACAGAAGTGAAAGAAAATAATTTAGGAAATGCAACAAACAAATTGGAAATGTTACTGCTTCTTCAAATATTCTGCATTGGAGGAAAATTAGTCTTTTTAAAGTGATAAGATATGGTCAGGCATATTAGACATAAATATTATTCGTTATTGCAATGTCATGAAGTAATTTTGAAACGACTAAGATTAGCCAAAAGCGAAACAAAAAAGGCACAATCCGGTCTCCGGAGCGGAGCAGTAGGATACTTAACCATACTGCAATTTAGACTTATTTACTTACTAATCTAAACCAGCCTGCTTCTCTCTGTAACTGCCGGATTAATAATCATAATTACGTAATTATAATTATATTTTGTTGAATTTTCCCTAGTAGAAAATGCATCTACGAATATTTGCTTGTAATGAGTATTGAAGCAAAGTAATCATTAATTTAATAAGAATCAATTTTAGAGCAATTCCATTTCAATAAAACTGGTGCACGAACGATGCAAGTAGTGTCAGAATTATAACTATTAACCTCGATAAAGTGCTCGAACATCACATGTAAGTAATTTCTTGTTTACCATCACATTTCGCGGACTCCCTCTTCCCTCGGTAGGGAAGCTCGGCCGTGGAGGGCATTTCCAGAAAAAGAAGAAAAAAGCCAAATAAAAGAAAGCGTGTCTGATGGAAACCGTAATCGGGCGGCTGGCGGTGTCTCGAGGGCACGAATTTTAATTGCCCTCCGCATTCACAAGGGGCCGTCGCCTCACGGAACTCGCGGGGCCCCGAGGCGGACGGCGGGGCGATGGGCGGGTGACGGGCAGTGACGGGCGGGCGACCGGCGGGGGACGCCCGCGACCGCCATGCGAACAGATGGCCGGCGAGACACGTCCGTCCGTCCGTTCACCAGCGAGCGTCATCACCAAACCTCCCCGATCAACTGCATCCCAGTTACCAGCTTGCCCAGCTCGTTCATTGTCAGCTCGCCCGATCACCACACCGCCCGGCCACCATCCCTTCGGTTTACCCAGCGTGGTCACCAGCCCACCCGGTCACCATCCCACCCGGTCATCAGCTCACCAGGTTACCAGCCCACCCGGCCACCAGCCCACCCGGCCACCAGCCCACCAGATCACCAGCCCACCCGATCACCAACCCACCCGGTCACCAGCCCACCCGGCTACCAGTCCATCCGGCCACCAGCCCATCGGGTCACCAGCTCGTACGGTCTTAAGTCCGCCCAGTCACCAGCTTGCCCGGCCACCCTTCTTACTCCGCCTAATATCCACCATGGGCATGTGGATATTGTGATCTTTAGCTGGATGTTTCAAAGTTATGCGCAGCCGAATAATTCAAGAAGTACAATCTCACAAAATCAAAGCGACAGGGACAAATTCTGCATCATATTTCTTGGATCACTAGTTCGGTGGTTTGAGTAGGATCTCCGCCTTATGGAAGGGTGTGTCTCATATAAAGGTTTCATTGATGAATCACTCCCTTAAAAGAGTGTTCGACAAATACATGACGTTTAAACAAAAACAACCTGCATGATTCCGAATTATCAACCTCAAATTAGTTAGTTAAGTGGCTCTAATTTGATATCACTGTTCAGTACCACTCAATTTTTTTTAATGGTTTTCAATTTGTTTTACAGAGAAAATAAAGTATCCTTAATGAAACTTACGCCACATTATTTTTTATTCATATCTTCTAGGATATATTTGTAAAACGTCATTCAAACTTATCAAGCCGATTTCATTACTTTATTATTCCGAGAATTAGGCTACAGTTCTAACTTTTATTATTTATTAGTATTTATTTATTGATTAATTTATTGTACTTTAATTCACGACCAAATTAATGTGAATAACATTTCTTCCAGAGGTCGCAATTTAAGAACAAATGAGTTGTTTTCTCATTGAAGACATTATGTTTTGTAACAAAATAATATTCATAATCACGGCCATTTATTTTCTAGATGAGTTTTCTGACTGACCGACATAAATATCGTTGTACTCCGAAAAAGATCAGTTGGACCAACTCAGATTGTATTCCCCTATACATCATACACAGAGTGTACAACTTTTGAAAACAAAAAAATATTGATTTGATTTATTTCGTCAAAAAGAAACCGTAAAAATTCTATGTTCAGAATCCCTTCCCCATCCTTTAACTACACGTAGTTAAATGTTGAATAAAAGTACCGACAAAGTGTGGTTAGAAATATATGAAGAAAAATTTGCTCCCTAACGGCCCGACGGGACATGAGTAATATTTATTCGCAACGGTTATAAAGTACAAATTTGATTCTTTTGAGTTCTTAACAAAAAGCAACCCACTCCGCACGGCTCAACTCCTATCACAATTAACAAGAGGGGAGTTCGACAAAACGTTCTCGTAGTGAAGCTACATTTATAACAAATAATAAAACATTAAATCCGGTAACGATTCTTCGCGTTATCAACAAAAGTAATACTTCCAGGGGACTCTTAAAATATGACAAATGTACAGATTATCTCCTTAGTGGCTATGACTAAAGGTATAAAAGCTCCACATTTACCTGTGATTTTGAATGCTACACTCTTTAAAGCAGCTACCGAATCTGCAGAAGCTAGCAGCGTGCCTCTAAAGATAACGGTACAAGACAGTAACATTTATATATTGTGGTGTGCTTACACAATCGGCAATTCAATGTAATAATTCTTTACTAGCGATCTGCAAATCTATCGATTTATATTTAACTCATGTAAATGGGCTTACCTTCTACTACAATTCACGCAGCAACGCCCTCGAATTTACACTGCAATAAACTACAGGTTTATTTGCGAGTTGCAATAAGAAGTAAACCCTCGCACGTGGTTCGCACTTGAACTTCTATCATCTCCTTACAGAAAGTTATATGCGCTGCGAATGTCATATCTCCGCCATCACACAACTGCGCACATGGACTCCTCTGTCGTTCTATCCTGCTATACGTATCGCCCACCGCTAGGCTCCCGCAGTCTCCAATTCCCTCGCCACGCCCCCTCTACCGCCCCCGCCCGCGACCGCGCCCCCACCCCCCGCCCCCGCCCCGCACAGCCGCGCTGCCAAGCGTCGGGTCCGGTCTAGGTGTGGAAGTTGTCGAGCGCCGATCTCGATATTATGCGGCGTCCATCACGGTCGACGCGCGGGTGGGGGGGCGGGGGAGGGGGCGGGGCTAGTATGGGGGCGGAGACGGGGGCGGGGCGGAGCGGGGAGGGGCGGGGCGGGAGACGCAGAGCCGCCTCAGCCGAGGCCGGCTCGACCGCCTGGGGCTACGGCCCCGACCGCGCCGCGGCGACGCCGAGGCGGGGGCGGGGCAGGCGGCGGGGACTGTGAGGCCGGCGGGGACGCGAGAAGGGAACGGCGGGGGGGAGGGGCGTACCGACCACACCGCGACGCCCCGCGGGCTCACGCGTGACCCCAGCACTCCGCCTCCACTTCCCTTTTATGTAACGAAGGAAACTTGGGGGTCGCGTTTTGTGAAATGTTAATTTTCGGAACGTGAATTTTGAACTCCTTCCTGAGCGAAGTTGGAGGTCTCTCGCGGTGAAACACGACTTGGTTTATGTAACATTCTCCTTTGAGGCGGTCCTTTGAGGCGTTTCGGTTCGAAAACCACCGAGTCGTTATGTTCTATTTGGTGCGGGGGTGGAGGCGGAGGCGGAGGGGGAGTCGGCGGCGAAGGTGCGGCGCAGTGGCAGCGCGCCGTGGGGGCGGATGGAGGCGTAGAGGTGGAGTAAAAAGAAGTGGGTCACATCGGGCAATCTCGGCGCACTTTTCAGTCACGGCCCCGGGCGCACGGGCGTCGTTGCAACTTTTTGCCCGAGCGACATGCGCGACTGCCCTCACCAGCAGCGAGGTCCTCAAGGGCCTTCTCTTGAGAGGAATAAACAGCGGGGGGTTGGGACGTTTGCATGCCTTGCTTAGAGATGGAAGAACGCCTATTAGAATTCAAACAAGAGTATACAGAATGGTCGATGAACTAAATTCTCCAGTCCACCAACACACTGACTAGTAAAAATGTATTCCTGACCAAGAATTACTGGTCGTGTTAAACTGGATGACACATTTTCATAATCAAGGCTATTATCATCGCTCTAATGTTTACTGGTAACAACATTAAGGTCATAATAGTTGCCACTTGCTCACGGGATGTAGGGTTGTCGAGTTGACAAAAAATTTAACTATTTTTTTTTCTTCTAACTCTTGATGTAATGAACTGCATATGTATGAAACATTTACTGAGACGTGCACAGTAAATTAGGCGTTCATAAAATAAAGGTACATGTAGAAAAATATTTAATATTATAGTATATAATAAAAAGGTTCAAAACTGAAAGAAGTTACATCTGCAAGTGAACGACACGAAGAATTTCAAATACAAAACGAAATGAAGTAGACAAACAAATCACTTCTCTGGCCCCTGACAAGATATTAGTTATGAATATTGATATATTGGCTCTGTCATAGTATCGTAAGAACACAACAGGTGAGTGTTGATTATTTTGCTGAAATTAGGATATTTCGACCAATCATTGAAGACACTGAGTTTGCCTGGAGATGTCACGCGTCCGCCGCTTGGAGGGCACCGAAACGCCCAACATACGGAAGCCGCTCAATTATAAAAATCTCAAAATTTGCAGAACCCGCCCAACTATGCGGATCCCACCCAACTAAACGGATCGCCCAATTATACAGATCCCGCCCAAATATACAGTACCTGCCCAACTATACAGATCCCGCCCAAATATACGGTACCTGCCCAACCATACAGAAAGCTCCCAACTACACAGATCTCGCCCAAATATACAGATCCCGGTCAACTACAGAACTCGCCCAACTACAGAACCCGTCGAACAACGTAACTCAGGGAACAGCAGAACCCGCCCTACAACAGACCCTGTCGAACAGCAGAGACCGCTGAACAGCCGAGCAGCGCGGGTTGTTCAGAATAACTGTGACGCCGTCGTCATTCGAATGGTCCTGATTAATCCGCGTCCCAGGAGGGTGCAGCGGCGGTGGCGGCGGCGGGGCGAGGACGTCTGGGACGGTGGCGGTGGCCGCACCCGCGGGCAGCCCCGGGGTTGGCCAGGCCAAGCGCGCCCGTAGAGCTTTTTGCTCCAGCCCATGCAAAATAAGTCTCCATATTCCTCATGAATATTTTAATATCTTTAACGGGAACATGATGTCATCGAGTGCCGCTGGTACTGCGCTGCGGGGACCGTCGAGACCGCGGGGACGACGAGTGGGGACGGAGAGTGGGCACGGCGGCGGCGGCGGGAGGGGCCACAATGACAGGAATGCCGTGCCCCCCGGGGGACGCAGCTGCACGCCCCGCGTCGGCGCCCCCGCCGGGGGGCCCGGCGCAGTCGTAAAGGCTGGAGGCGGGCGGGAACGGGTGGGAGCGGGCACGCGGAAAAGAGCGCGCTTGCGTGAAGACCTGGGTTTTCCGGCGAACAGGGAAGGAGGTGCTGAATGTGACAAATGCAACCAGCGGCGGATCCAAGTAAGACTCGTAGATCATGCATTTAATCGGAAAAGTCGAATTTCAAGTACTTGGATGAGGAAGCCAAATAATTTTTCAACACCTTCATTACTATCTCTCTTCTTCACATCTTCATTACAATCATCACCATCACCTCCCAACACCCCACCTCCCACCATCATCCTAGTCTTTTCATCCATCATCATCACCCTATCACTTCATTCAGGCAAAGCAACGGGAAACCACCCTGATTATATCTTCCCAAGAAAACCCATCATAATAATATGTGGACCCATCTACATGAGTCACCGAATTTCCGTCTATGGAAGAACAGAACCAAAGAAGAAGAGTAATTTACTGATTGCTGAAACAGTAGTTTACCGATTTTTCGAGCACCATATGTTTATTTATTGGTAAAGATTTTCATAATGTTCTCCTGCGACTGATTTTCCTCTCGATGTACTTTCAGTATTGGACTTAGTAGATCAAGAATGATCTGCACCAGATCTCGATCTCTCTGCCAATTACTCGTTAACAAAATAATGATCCTCGGATGTTTATCATTAGAAAATTAGAATTATATGTATTTAAAATGTCTAAAAATTCGTATTTGGTTACTATTAAAATTCAGTAAGACGTTATGAGCCTGGAAACATTAAAATATAAATATTATCACATTTGAAATACGCCAAAATTACTCCTCTGCGAATTAAAAATATAAAATTTACAAACACAAATATTTAATTTCTTATATCAAAATGCAGAAAATGCTTTCTGCCAAAAAACAACTTTTTTTTGTATCCGCCGAAAACTATCCGAGGCAATGCATATACCGCACTTATGCGACGATTTGTTGGCTGAATCGGACGTCACTCAAATGCTTTTACTACCTCAGACGCATAGTCCCCGAAATGCAAAAACCGGTTAAGGAACGCGTTTTACGCAGGCAAGGGCGAAGGTGACGGGGCCGCGGAAAAGCCAAGAGACATACCACCACTGTGAGCTTTGGTCTGTTGACCGCTAGGAATTGGGTTGCTGTGTTTAATTACTATTAAGCGTGTCACATATTTATACCAGGATGACACACAATAATATCTTATTCTTTGTTCCGTACACATAAGATATACGTAAATAAACAATTACAATAACCTCGATTATGTCTCAGTAATTCATATTTAATTTCATTTCGACCTGAATATGCACTAGCAGCCAAATTGGGCTGCTTTAATAATACGATGAATGATTAATGAAATTGAGCAATAACAGAGAGGCATTGGAAAGGAGTATCCCGAAGGAATCAGGCGCGAACCCGCTTTGTGCACCAAGAATTCTGCGTTACTGAACAGGAGTTTATCCCTGGGCCCAGCGAAAGGAGAGCAGTCTCAACATTGCACCACGGACTGCCCCAAAAATCTGGAATGTTTCATGGTTTTGCGTGAAAGACCAAGCTTATCTTCCCAGTATCGTTCCAATTTTGGTATAAGTACTATTGAAGAGGCCTGCCTCGGTGGCTCGTTGTTTAACATGCTCGTTTTCCACGGCGCAACTCCAGGTTCGATTCCCGGCCGAGGCAAATTATACCTTAATAATAAAACTTATCCAATTTTATGTATGACAATCCCTTATTGTTCACATTTGCACACAGAACACAACGTTTCGTAACTTCTTTAGTTACATCATCAGGCTCCTTAATAAAAGGAACTGTTGTCCCATTTTTAACGGTCAACATTAACCCCACCAGTGGACTCAATTGAGTCCACTGGGGAGGTTGCTGTTGAGTTCACTATGTGTCCTCGAGTGCTTGACCGTTAAAAAATGGGACAACAGTTCCCTTTATTAAGGAGCCTGATGTAACTAAACAAGTCACGAAACGTTGTGTTCTGTGTGCAAATGTGAACAATAAAGGATTGTTATAAATAAAATTGGATAAGTTTTATTATTAAGAACCATACGCTGATAATCAGGAACAATTTTTCAATTGGTCTACACGTTTTACTGCAAATTATACCTGTGCGCTTTCCTTACAAATGTCCCAGTATCTATTGCTGTGTGACGATGGAAAAATCCATCCTAAGGTTATGAAGACCAGTAAATAAGGTGAAGGGATGTCTTCCTGCTAACCACACGAACCCTTTAACCCATGCCTGAGAGGCTGGGTCACCGCTGGACGGCCTAGGCCCGTTGTGGCCTGTCGAGCCAATGAACGGGAACTACTGAAGAGAATACGATTCAGAATAATACCCAAGTAATTACGGCGACCAATATTGCGCTTCTTTTGTGCGTTTTGTATTCTAGAAGAAGATTAAATATTTGTAAGACAATGTAATGTACACAATTGAAATTAATAAATACAATGATGACAAAATATGATGGAATTGATTTACATAAATTCAATATCTATTAATGTATTAATTGAATTTTTGTGAACCCCTTTTTCTAGATTTAAAAGTCTTTGCAGATTACCTCCAAAGACATCTAGCAAAACCATCCACAGTTTCAGAGGGTGATTAATAAATATTACTAAGCGAGTATACGTAATACATACTATTTTTATTTCAGATCAAAATTGTGCCTAGTAATACCTTTGTATTTCCTTTCCAACATAACACATTACATCGGCACTTGCTCCAATAGCCTCCGCCACTCAGCTCGGCTCTTCTCGTTTATTACTCGTCTTATTAAGCGCAGACTACGTAGAACAAGCAGACGTAGATTGATTTCAACATGTTCATGAGCGATAGTAACCTGGAATCTTCTCCGTGCGAGGCCAGCATCAACGCAGCAATTTATAGAGACAGGACAAAAAGTTGCGAGCCATCTATGAAATAGGCGAATGTGTCGTCCGTTAGTGAAGTCATTAATTCTTACGAGTTCTAATCATGTGTTCTTTCACACTGTGAGATAAATGACCTGGGAGACAAAAACAATGCTTTGTTCCCTCACAGCAAGTACCATTAAAATTCAGAATTGGCGCATACACAATTATTCTCTTTAGCGTTTTCAACATTTGTGTATTAAATAAAGTCTTTGTTGTCTACAAATTATTATTGTAACATGCGATATAATTTTATATGGTGCTTTATTGGTACCACATATATTTGCCCTTAGTAATTTTAATTACAAAATATTGTGTTTTTATGTTTGAATTATCATTCTTTTGTTTTGTTTTAGGTATGTATGCTGAAACTTCCTGATAACCTGAAATACCCCTAATATTAAATGTAAGTATTCATCTTCTGCAGTCAACGACTAATAAACTAATGAATTAAGCTATTTACTACTGCCATAACTATTGGGATATTTGTCATGAATTTTATTCAAATGAATATGCGCATTACAATAGTTTCTCCATGAATAATTCTAGTTCTTCGACAGCCCCGCGACAATGTACAAAGTATTGTAAACATGAGATTGTTTTTCACAGACATTCTATTGACATTGAGTTAAAACTTGCAATTTTACCACTGTATTATTTGTAACGGTTACATAATATTATAAGACTAGTTGAACACGCAATAATTTTCCTACCCACAAAAAAATTGGCAGGGGTTGGAATTAGAACTTAAGCGTGCAGGCTCCGCGATCAAAACGCTTATATCACTAGTATACCAACAGTTCCGACGTATCAAAATAAGAACTTTTGAATTTTCGAAATTTCAGAAGTTTTCATGATATTACGATATATTATTCAGTGAACTTTGTTTCAATCGAGCAAAAAATAAACAAAATCTTGTTTATTTTTCTTAATGTATCTCGATTTCACTCAAAATTATGTAAAAATGATTAATATTATGTGTATTTTGACTATAAAATGTACAACACTGAAACATAGGTTCTTTTTCCATACAGTGGCCAAAAACGTGTTTTTCTGTCAAAACAATACACCTAATTTTCGTTAAACAGCATTAACAAACTTTCTCAATATGGGGATTATGAGAAAGGAATATATAAATAACTTAATGCATTACTGAAATATATGAAAAACGAAACATTGAAATAAAATTATTTTCTGAGCGGCTCTCCACAAACTGAACATTACTCGCAGGGATGTCTTATGACTGTATTAAATAGCATCTCATGCCACACACTAATATATAACGATAATAGTAGACAATTGCCATAAAACATATTGTGGCACTGTTTTCTGTTCTTACGTTTTTGTTTTAACGTGATTTCTCAGGATTCCCTCGTATTCGCTCTACAAACTTGAACTCATTGAAGCAAAAGGGAATCTTATATTATATAGATTATAATTATCGGAGAAAATGGTAAAATGCCGTACAAGAAACGGATTACTCGGATAACGTGGCGCAAACCCCCAATACTCAGCATAAAGTTTATATGTAATGACGGACATTTGAAGTCGACACCGAGGTAGAAAAAGCAGTAAGTCTGCTATTGCACTATGACACTACAAGTGGAACTCACGGAAGAGTTCATGAAAGATCGAATAAGAATCGAATGTAACGTAAAGGTAGCAAGCTGCAGCTGTTCCGTGTCTCCCGCTCAGAAGCCAGTAATGTCCAGAGAGCACCCGCCTCGAATCGTCGCAAACTCTAACGTAACATCCGCGACACGCCGCTCGCCCTGACACCGCCGGTTCCACATTGCTCGCACCCGCCTCTCATCCACCCCTCTTCGTCTCTCCACCCCGTCCCTCTCCGCACCCAGCTTCTCAACCCTGTTCCCCCACCCCGCTCACCCGATCCATTTCCCCAAGTTTTCTGCTCCGTTCCACTCGCCTCTGCCACAGAAGTCCTGGGCCGTTCGCCCCTCTCCGTTCGCCTCGCTCCGCCAGCCGCTCCAACCCCGTTCGTCCCGTTCACCATGCCCTGCTGGCTCCGTCTCGTTTGCTCCACCCCGTTTGCACGGCTCCGTTCGCTCCGCCCCACTCGTCCCGTCCCGCTCGACCCGTCCCGCTCGGTCCGCTCCGCTCATCCCGCCCCGCTGGCCCGGCACTGCTTGCCCCGCCTCGCTCTCACCGCACCACTCGTCCCGCCCCCGCTCTCCTCACCCCGCTCTCTTCGTCCCGCTCCTCCCGGCCTGCTCACCACGCCCTACTTGTTCCGCCCCGCTCGCCCCACCCTATTCGCTCCACCTCGCTCGCCCTGTTTGCCCCGGTCCGCACACCCGGCCCACCCGACTGGCCTCGCCAAACCCCGCCCAGCCCCACCCAGCCTCACCTCACCTCGCCTCGCCACGTCCCGTCCCGCCTCTCCGCACCCCACTCACCCACATGGTTCTGTCCGTTCAGCACTCTCGCACTGGCCACTCCATCCCTCACTTCCCGCATCTCCCTCCTCCCTCTGCTTCTCCCCCTCCGCTTACGTCTCCCAGAACGTCACAGCCGCGGGCCACGGCCTGATGACGAGGGACTGGAAGACGAGCGCGCGGGCGCCCGCGCAGAAAAAGCGCGCCGCATCGCGCCGGCCGTCGATCTCTGCGCGGCCGCTGTCACGCGCACACACAGCGCCGCCCCGCGGCGCCCCGCGCAGCCCCGGCCCGACACGCGCCGCTTCGCCCTGCACCGCGCACAACCCACAACTCGGGTCTGGTTGCACGGTCCTAGAACTTATATCGCAAATTACATGTTTAAAACTCAATGAGCTCAATGAGTAGTTTTAGGATTAGATAGTATTTTTAAGATACATGCCCCCACAAATTCCATAAGCCTGGCTAAATTCAATAAGGCTGTATTGATCGATTAATGTTTCCGGGTGCGTCAACTACTTTGGTCATTAGTCCCATAAGTGTAGTGCGTGTTTTTTCTCGGGAGGTGGCGATGATCTTTTCCCCGCTGGATGGCGAGATCTGGCGTCGACCTATCTTCGACTAGCGGGGTTTCCCCTCAACCAGGTATCTCCCACCAGCGGGGCACCGCCCCAGCCGGGACAAGCTGTAAGCTCCCGACCGGTCTCCCGGCATGTGTGGTAGTGTAGTGCATGTTAGTGTAAGTGGGTGTGTAAGAGGAGAGGATAGGGCAAGGAGAGGAAGGAAAGATCGCGCGCGGTCCGTGGCCCGTTTGTCAGGGTACTGCTCTGGCATTTGCATGGTGTTGATCGGAGAAACCACGGAAAACTACCGATCATAGCAGCCGGCCGCTAGATTTCTCCTCCAGACAGCGACTGAATTCGACCTAGCTGACAAGCTAGTGTCGAAAATCCTGCCACCGTCGGGACTCGAACCTAGGACCTCCCGGTCAGAGGGACTGCAGTGACATCAGATTGATGCACTAAGCCACCTCTCCTGGTCCCAAAGAAGCACTTGTCAGTAGTTTTAGTCTTAGGATTAGTTAGTATTTTTAAGGTACATGCCCCCCCACAAATTCCGTAAGCCAAAACGGCTGTAATTCTATTGTACGCCCCAAATGTGAATAAACTCCCGCCTCTCCAGAGCAACTGGAGAGGGGAAAATTGAAAAAGAAGTTGCACGGTGCACGTTGAATTGGAATCAAGTGAGGAAACGGCAAAAAGTGCTCTGGAACACTTCCAACCGAGAGAGGCGGATCGGGGCATCAACCGGTGGCACTTGTTCGAGTCCCGACGGTGGCAGGATTTGCGACACTAGCTAGAAAGCTAAGTCGAGTTCCATGTCTGGAGGAGAATTCTGGCGGCCGACTGCTCTGATCGGAAGAGCTGCTGGTGGGAGATACTTGGTTGGAGAAAACTCCTGTAGCCGACGGTAGGTCGGCACCGAATCTCACCATCCAGCGAGGAAAGATCACAGCCACCTTTCACGATCAAACATGCATCGTACTTACGGGATTAACGATCTTAGCCATTGATACGCCCGGATCACTAATCAACGAACCGACAAACAACGAACACTTCCGCCACGGAGATCCATGTTCATCTCAAAGACAATATATCCGATGCGAAATATATCCAACGCGGAGTAAATATTTTCTGACCTTAAAAAATTTCACGCCGTAGATAGATTCTCAAACCGTGGGCAAAATTATTTCTGTATGCGTCTGCAGCCTATTGGTTTGAAGGTGCCAAGTGGTTTTCAAAGGCCACAGCGACCATCTTAGCTTTTCGCCGTATCCTCCTCCCCATCAGATGGGCAAAGACGCGCCGTTAGGCTGGGATCTGGTATGCAATGCCCTATAAGAACATCTACGCATTAACGTGGGTGGCGGCCGATTTGCCAGGTCGAATCCCGAACCCCACTTAGGGCTACTCTAACTAATACACCCAGGGAATACGGAGCCCCCAGTCCCGTCTTCACATCATGGTATCGACGCGAGTGAGACCGAGAAAATGGGCACCCGGGCGGGAGTAATCGATTCCCGCCAGTACTATTACATGTAAGACAAAATTCCTCGGTTCGAAGACCAGGAACCCCCGGGGGGAAGGTTTGTCCTGCTGGAATCGCGTTTCCCCCCAGACCCGCGCGGTGCTGCGGGTCACACGTCATAACGCCCCCCCCCCTCCGCAGGCAATGAGGCAGTCACAGTTGCACGGTGCCTCAATCAACCTATCAGCTGTTAGTTGTGGAAATCAACTGTTGTGGAAAAACGATAATATATTAGAAAAAGATTGAACAACGTCCTACGCAATGATTGTGAGGTTCATGACTTTAGGTCAACTTAGTAATAAGACGTCTTACATTGCCTGTTTGGCTAATCTAGTGGTGTCTTTGCCTATTTGTTTAGCTACTTCCGTACAATGGGCACCATACATATCTTGTAGATAACTGAAGAAACCCGTGTTCACTGCCATCTTTTCCTCTTGAGATAATAATGTTCAATGATTCTTGACCCGTGGTAATAATAATTATGAGGTTCAAGAGTTTAGGTCAACAATGAGTGTAGGTCATATTACTAAGTTGACCTAAACTCATGAAACTCACATTAATTATTACCACGGGTCAAGAATCATTGAACATTGTCCTACGCAATGGTGTGAACCGCAACTCGATACGTCTTGTAGCAACGAAGACCTTAAATAGCACAGTAAATTTCCTCGTTATCCGGCGTCGGCCGAAAACTAGATCCGAGTTCTATTACGGGTCGAAGTAACCAATACATATTTGACCCAATTCGAATTAATTCAAATTCATTATCATCTATCATTTTATTTTATTATCCTTAGCCCTCGCATTACGTTGAGAGCGGCGTGCACAGTAGCCGACCCGACGCGAGGCGACGGCGCTGGCTGCACCCAGGCGAAGGCGTACCCTCGTGCGGCGGTCGTGACGTGCGAGGTGCCCCCGACAGAAGCGGCAGGCACGCGGGCTTCGGACATAGACGAAATGGCCGGAGTGCGCCTCGGTGATGGCCGGGACACTGAGCGCCTGCACGTGGAACGGAGGAGAGGCGAGCGCTGGAAGTCGGAGTTCGACTTGTGATGGGTAATGTCCCTTGGAAGTGGTCAAGAGGAAGTGGAAAGAAGGGCAATGCCCAGGTCGTGAACGTTCAGCGCCGAAGCCCGCAGCTGCAAAGAATGAGGAGAGATGATACGAAATTGAGCAATTATAAGGAGACTGTGATGGCGGAAGGTTCCTGGTTTTCGACCCGAGGAATTTTATCCTATATGTAATAGTTCTGGCGGGAATTGATTACTCCAGCCCGGGTGTCCAGTTTCTCGGTCTCCCTCGCGTCAATAGCATGAAGTGCTTGCCGTGAAAAGACGGGACTGGAAGCTCCGTAGCCCTCGGGTGTAGCAGCTAGGGTAGCCCCCAGTGGGGCTCCGAATTCGTCGTGGCCCGCTAGTTATGGGTTTTTAGGATGGGCTTGTTCCGCTCATATGAGTGGCGTTTCATTCCGGAACCAACATAGAAAGATGGTAAGAGTGGACCTGGAAAATCGCCCCCACGCTCGTTAGTGAATAATGTTCTTATAAAGTACTGTGTATGTGACGAGTGCAATACATATTTCTGAGTGTGGGCGGGTGAGAAGGCTTCCTTTTCCTGGGCAGATAATCGTGCTCGTTCCGTGGCCTGTTTGTAACGCCAGCAACGCCAGTATTTGTTGCCCAGAGGTTGTCGGTTCGCGCAACGACGCGTCGCTTCGAATCGCGACGCATCGCATCGCATCGCACCGCATCGCATTGCGTCGCGTCACGTCACGTCGCGTCGCGTCGCTTCCTTCTCCCGACCGGACGCCACTCGACGCCCGGCGTCTGCCAAGCGTCGCGTCACGAAGACGGAACGGCAAGTGACGGCGTCGTGGCGGCATCGCGGCTGCCACGGCCGTCGCCCCGACGCGACGGGGCGGGCCATGCAATCAGGATTAAGCAAGCACATCAAAAGCCGTGCGCCCTTGGCTGTTCAAACGCCGCGCTGACATTTAGGCGACATCGCACTTGGCGGTTTCTGAAGACGGGTTCACTCAGCCCGTTTGGGAAATGGCGTTTCAGTGCTTTTGTTTTTGTAAGAGCCAATGCATGAGCATCAGCAAAGTTTGGAGAAAAGTTCAATTAAAAATGTCTACTTCTGTAGATGAATTCCACCAGAACGTTATTGTTGACGCCAGTAAACTAGATGCATAAGTAACTACTGGTGCTACAGAATGCCACAGACTTTCCCGTATTACTGTTCTATTTCCTTGGGTCTGGAGTAGCTATTCGGAATTGCCACATTTCTATTTCGAAGTGCCAGCTGCAGTCTATCGGGCCTAAAGAACATTTTTTTGATATTTTATTAATTTTTGGTTTCCTAATGATAGAACGGAAATATTAGAATATTAAAGAACAGTCAAACCTCGTCCTAAATGGCAATTTACTTTAAAAACAAATAGAGCCGTTTTTAAGAAAATGGCGTTTAAGCGCTACTGAAAATGCGAAATTTGAAGCTCTTTTTCACAGTAAACTTTACGTCATATTAAAGAGTGCAATTAGCACTATCCGTTCCAAATGTTTGAAGAAAAAATTTGGAGCCATTTACGAGAAAATGGCGTTTGAGCGTTTCTAAAAATGCGGAATTTTTGAGCTAGTTTTCACAGAAAACGGTTGACTTCTTGAAAAACGTAAAAGGACATTATTTAAAGTACATATACTCATAAACAAAATAATGTGAACCAATCGCCCGCTAATGTAAATATTAACGTCAGTGACAGTCCAAAATAATTCTTTTTCAAAATTCATTTTTGAAAAAACAAATGAATAGAGCAACATGACGTTTATATCATCTCCTAGAGTACAATGCACTATCCCTACCAAAAGTTTAAAGAAAAGATTTGGAGCTGTTTTTGAGAAAATCTTGTTTTTGAATTTTTTTAAATATATATTGCACGCAATATTGTGCGAAAACTACTAAAATTTTCAAATAATGTACATGACCTTAAAGAAAGAACTCACTACGAAGAACAACTTTTATTTAAAGGAATAACCTCTATCTATAATTTTGTAGTTGGAGGAAGTTGCCGAATAAAATTCAAACATTTGCAATTTTGGAAAATTCGGAGTTAATCGTGAAAATAGGAAGTAATCAACCTTAATAAGTGTATTTTACTCTATTCTTACGGGAAATTTAAAGAAAAAATTTGGAGCCGTTTTTGAGAAAATTTTGAAAATGTCTGGGGGGCTTCATGTAAGGTACCGCCAAATTTTGAACAACGTTTTTCAAAATCGCGGCGCCTCGAGTGGAAGCCGATCGACCAAGGCATATTCACTTTAGAAGAAATCGTACTGATGGTTTAGGCGCTAGGGTTGTTCACTGATCGACAGACGGACAGACGGACAGACGGACGAGCGTTTTGAAAAGAAGCACTTTTTCGGTATCACGGTACCACAAAACCTGTATTTCCGTTGAAATCTCGAAATCGTTTTTCCGTAGCATTACATAACTTTCCCTATACTACGTACATTACTCCGTATATACGTACGTATACGGTAAATAAAAAGGGATTGTAGCAAATTCAAAGTTTTTTATGTATTAACTCAAAATTGCGTCTTAAGCTTGATCGATCGATTATTTTGATTTTCCGGGTGCATCAACTGCTAAGATCAGTAGTCCCGTAAGTGAAGTAGTGTAGTGCATGTTTTATCCGGGAAGTGGAGATGTTCCTCTCTAGTAAGTGCTGCTAGCTGCCAGTAAGTGCGATCTCTCGCCGACCTACATATCAGCTTAGGCATTTTAACCTCCAGGCATTTCCTCAGTCGGGCACTTCCCCATCTGGGATAAGCTCTAAGATTCAGACAGGTCTACCGATATGTGTGGTAGTGTCGGGCATTGAAGTGTTGGTGAGGGAAGAGAAGGGGAGTAAGGATGAGCAATGAAAGATTGCACACGACCCAGGACCCCTTTGTTACCGTACTGGCCCAGCATTCGCCAGAAATTGATCGGAAAAAACACGGGAAACTACCGATCTAATCTGTTGCTAGAATTCTCCCCCAGGCAAGTCCATCGACGGGACTTGAACCCAAGAACCTCCCTGTCACAGCCGCTGCAGCGGTGCAGCTGGGCCGGTGAGGGTTTGTGTAAGCGCCGGTGAGCCGGTGGATCTAGATGGTTTTATAAAGAATTGTTCAGATATTTCACATCCCGAAACAAGTGTATATTGTATGTATCCAATGGAGTTATTGGATGCAAATGAGAGGGTATAAACATATCCACATTTTTTAAGGGGCTAAAGAACTTATTATGGATTACATGAGACCTTGTCTTGGAAATCAACGGCAATCTCTGGAACGACTGGAACCGTGTTGCTGAATGTGAGATAACCCGGCTACGTGGTGCAAAGAGTCATGCTTGCTTAGGCTGCCGAAACCAAGGCTCTCTTAATTAGGTACGAGAAAGTATTATCGCATAATAGAACTTAAATAGAATCTTTAGGTATGATGTGTAAAACTTTTAATATGAAGTCGATATTTTCGGTATTTTAGATGGTATTATGGGGCATATACCACTATCTATGGCGATAGAACTGTTAGCGGTAATAAGCAATAGAATTATACCAAAGAGGAAGGGAATGATTGGTCATGCACCTGAACTGCATTTGCAGATACAGCTAGCGGAAACCCTGCCAACAAGTGAGCATCAGTTTCAACACACAAGATTATGCGTCATTTCTTGTCCCCTCTCTGCCAAATGAGCAATGTTTGGAAGCTCGTATAATTGCTATATATTGGAATTATATCCTTGCAACCTATCCCAATTATTTACCGCATTGTTGATGGACGAATGAAGTGACATCAACGTGTATCTAATCTGATCATGTTTTCTAAAAAAAAAACACCAGTAATTTTGTCGTTGATCTAAAGAATCACTTCTGTGGAAATTAAAGCATTCGAAAAGAAAACATTAACAAAACTTCTTGCTCATTATCTATCAGCGGTCAAGGGAGTCATGGCGGTCCATTACCGGTTATCTACTGATTAATCGGTGCGTATCTAATTTCCATACCAACTTTAGAGCAAGCGGAGCAGACTTGCTGTGCTAGATCGCAAGCAGCTACTCTCCCCTTACTGGTAAATAACCTCTGGCGATCCACTCAAATTACGTATAGCCTCCGCGCTTACGCTACCACGAGCCGCTAATTGCTAGCCCCATCCGGGGCTCAGGGTGGTGATCGATCTGACAAGGGAGGGTTTGCACACTGGAAAGTGAAGTCTTAAAATCTATCAAAGCTCATATGAAAATTATCAGCAACAAAAATTATTGAAGTTTCTAACATGAATTCCATGTTCTCAATAGTTTTGTAAAACGTGTTCCAGATATTCAAATGGAAACAATGGAATGTATGAGGTTCATCCTTAAATGAAATTCAGAGCGATTAAAGAATAAGGTACTTCAGACTTTGACGAAGAGAGTCATCTTTCATAAAAAATATGTTTTCACACTTCTACGAGTATTAAAAGTAAATAAAGAAAGACAAATTCTGACAAGATGTATTTTGTCGAGAAAATATTTATATTACCCCGTTTCAGTATTCTAAACGGAACAATAATTTACGAATACGTAATTCTTCCTGAACATTACTAGCCATGATCATATAAAGATTAATACTATGTTGTAAACTGTTGCCCATAATCTACTGTTCTAGCTACTCACAGTTGCTTGATCACGTACATTTATTTGCTCAGTCATTCGCTATGTAACCTTTTAGATTAATCACCCATTTCGATCAGTCATTTGAAATAAGGAAGTAATGTTAGACTCGTAATAATTTGTAGAAAACATTGTAGTCACTTTAGAACTCAAAGTCATTACGCAGCAAACGTCACCCACGTGTTTCTTGTCGGCCTCTAAAAGATCACTTTGAAATGCAGTCGTTGCCTGTTTTTTTATATACGGAGAGTTTCCTTTTTTGTAAATATTGTAAATATCAAATATGTGTCAATAAATACATTTTTCTGCAATTTAGATTGCAGCATAGTTTGCACCAGCAAAAATTTGCAGAAAATCGAAAATTGAAGTTCTAAATGTAGAATTTCCTCTTTTGAAGTATATATTTAGACCTGAACTTCGCACATAATCAATTATTTACAATGTTATTAACCTACTTAAACCTGTTCTTCTTGCCATTTCATGGCAAATCTGGTTCATTAATATGTTCAAAATTAAGTTAAACCAATCCTAAACTAATATTGTTTACACAAGGTCAACATTCTAACAAAAAACTAATTAGTAGTTCATAATTGGATCAGTTCATTGAAGAAACGGAGGTAGCACGACTGCATATTACATAATTCTCTTAGTCTTATTACTTTATATCCGTACATACCGGAAGTGCACACTAAATAAATGGTACAAGCTGTTTGAGTGTCTTTGGACTCGTTGATTTTCTTCGGAGAGCCACATGCTCGGGCCTTAAGTCGGTCATAAAGACTTGCCTATTTCCTTATGAATAATGAGCATACGTATCTTGGATTATATCTCTTATACTACCGATCGCATGTTCAAGGAATCCGCTTATCCAACCTTGTATCATTCGAGGCAACAAATACAGTTTCTGTTCCAGAACATCTGTTTACTAGCAAGAGGGGAATAAGTGATATTTTTGAATAACATTTTTTACTCTGAATGATCATAGCGTACACAAAAGTACTTTAACAGAGTTTAAACGAGGACATTTAAAAATGTTCATACATCTGTCATCTGGACGTAGAACTCTGCTTTGGAATAATATAGGGCTGACGTGTTCATTATTTTTCTGGTTTACCATCCCTCTCAACGTATATTAATCAGCTATTCCTCCCCCCAAAGATACTATGCTCGCGAGGTAGCAAAATGCTAATTTTGTTTTTAAGCAAAAATTGTCTAATTCTTATTATTCTACACATATGTCAGAGACGATTCAAATGTCTGTTTAAAAAATAAATTCCTATTAAAATAAAGAAAATTCTGCGTCTAATAAAACCCATTCATTTTTCTCTTTTTGATAGGAATTGTACAACATATTATAGCTGCAATTCAGTAATATTTGGTTATATTTGAAGATTAATTATCATTTAAAAGGAATAATGGGCCAATAAAATGAAACCGAGGGGTAAACACTTTTCAAAGTGTAAAATTATGAAATTACAAAACCATCATGTACATTTTAATTTTAAAATTACTTTTTAATGTGTTTCAATACAAAAAGTCTTTATAAATGTTAAAGATAAGTAATTTTTTGTTGTTACATTTTGCATTATTCCTCTCGAAGCGGACAAAAAAATTGTATATTAAGAATATCAATAAAACAACTGCTGTAAAACAAGATCCAAAAACAAGAAAAATAGCCATTTGATTTCCAGCTTAATCCCCTCCAATTTTTTTTTCTGCACTGATTTCTTTATGTACTGATTTCCGAATGAATAATGCCTTCTTTATTACATGCTTGGATGGAATTCTGCGCAGAACAATAATTGTGCAGTCTACCGCCCGGTTCCAAGGCATCAAACATGCTATTTTGTTAGTTTACATGTGATACACGACGCGTGCATCAATCTGAACGAACGTCATACAGGAAAACTGAACTTCACGAAAATCGAACTGCAGCATGTACGGTCAGTTGACAAGTACACAAATAATGAGCGCTTCGTAAATTCGGCCGTGTGCTTCGCAAGTCTCCTCGACCTGTGTCGTACTGTGGCCTCAAACTCCGCGCTGCTCTGTATCTCCTTGCAGGTAACTTAGGCGAGTCTTTGCGCAAGAGGGACCGGAGGGCGGTAGGCGTACCGAGATGGGGGAGGGGTTAGCGGCGGGCTCGACAGGGGCGGAGGCATGTCACCCTAAGGCATTCGTCCGCCTCCCCCCCTCCAGCCCTCACGGGTCCTTACGCCCCCGCCACGCGCGGGGCCGCCGTAGGAGGACGGCAGCGGCGGCGGAAAAAGAAAGGTGAGCCGACAAGTGTTGGCAACCTTGCAAGTTTTTTTCCAATTTGAATAATTAAAAATTCATTTTAATTTGAACTTCTTTCCGTTTGCCTCGGGCGACGGATCGCGCGGGCGGAGTTGGCACAGGGAGTGGCGGTGACTTGCACTGCGATAGGGACACTGGCGGTGACGAGGGGGTGGTGGTGATGGACGCGGCGGCACCACCTGAAGGACACCTTTCGCATGTGATAGCTGCGGAGGGGGGTATGGGTATGGTACAACCAGCGGTGACGTTGGCGATGACAGAAATGACTGCGATGGCTGCGAAAAAGCCGCAGCGGTGGCGGTAGCCCAGCCTTTGGAGACGACATCACTCGTCGTTCGGAAACGACAGGTCGGTTGGATTGTGGATGGCGGCGGCTACGTCGCCGGCGACGACAGCGGCGGCGACGGCGCCGGAGGAAGGAGGCGGCCGGGCGTCGCGGGGGCGTGGGCGGGGGCGGCGGTCGAGGCGGGGAGGGGCGAGTCGAGGTGGAACGGGGTTCGCGGCGAGGGGCGGGGCTCGCGGGAGGGGAAGCGGAGCCGGCCGCCCCGGGGACGAGGCGGGCAGGTTAAGTGGGCAGTTTCGCGGAACCGCGTCTACCCGCAGGCGCCCTGACGCTCATTACCCACGCCGCCTGGGGAAGCTGCCTCTGCGAGCCCCCCCCCCCGCTCCGCACCCGCTCCCGCTGCTCCGCCCCGCACCGCTCCACTCCGCTCTCGCCGCCCGGACCCGCCCCGCTGCACTGCGCCGCGTCGCGCCTCGCCTCGCTTCGCTTCGCCGCCAGCTCGTGCGCGTGCGAGCTAACGCGCGGCGGCGGCGGTGGTGGAGCCGGCAGAGGGGCGGGGGCCGGGATAGGGTAAGGGACAGCGACGGGGACGGCAGCGGTGCCGGCGGAGATGGCAATGGTAGCGGCGGAGACGACGGTGGAAACGATGGCGGCGGAGGGGGCAGAGGGGGCGGGGGAGGCGGCAGAGGCGGAGGCGGCGGGGCGGTGTGGGTGGCGGGGGCGGCGGGGGCGGCGGGGGCGGCGGGGGCGGCGGGGGCGGCGGGGGCGGCGGGGGGCGGGCGGGGGCGGCGGGGGCGGGCGGGGGCGGCGGGGGCGGGCGGGGGCGGCGGGGGTCGGGGGCGGGGGCGGCGGGGGCGGCGGGCGGGGGCGGCGGGGGCGGCGGGGGCGGCGGGGGCGGCGGGGGGCGGCGGGGGCGGCGGGGGCGGCGGGGGCGGCGGGGGCGGCGGGGGGCGGCGGGGCGGCGGGGGCGGGGCGGGGGCGGCGGGGGCGGCGGGGGGGGCGGGCGGGGGCGGCGGGGGCGGCGGGGGCGGCGGGGGGCGGCGGGGGGCGGCGGGGGCGGCGGTGGGGCGGCGGGGGGGCCGGCGGGGCGGCGGGGCGGCGGGGGCGGCGGGCAAGAGGGGTCGGCGGGGCGAAGGCGTCGATGAAGATTGTGGCGCCGGTGGAGCTGGCGGGTCGCGCGACAACGCGAGTGTGTACATAAGTTGGAGGGGGGCAGGAGAAGCAGTGGTCACTGGTGGCAATCGCCAGACTAGAAGATTGAGGTATGCTGATACAGCAGAGCAGCAACACTGTTAGTCTTACAATTAAGAGACGGTCTAACCTAGGCGGTCCCTATTAATCAAATCGACGTTTTAATTGGGGTCCAGGTCAAGGGCAACGCTGAAGTACAGAATTATAGAACGGCCTTGTCTTCTTTTGCATAATTCAGAATCATTTAATCATATATTTGTTTGTTTGAATACTTAGAGACAAAGTAAATTTATCAGATCTGATTTAACACTGAAGAATTAGAAACAGATAATAATGATGTGATGTGTATTTAGTCAGTTGTAACACTGAACTCAACACAACTGAGAAGAAAAAATAAACCGGAAAACGACTAGGAGAATTATTTGTTTGAAGTTGGCATTAGATATTTTTCCACAAATTATTACTCCGAAATCGCAAAAGACACTATTGATTACATAGAACAGTGTAATGAACATGACTATACGCGCAACATGAGGCGAACGTGGCAGAGGAGAGAAATGTGGCTCTTTCTTGGACCTAGAAATATTTCACCACATATTCCTCTTCCGTTTTACATTTTGTGGAATGTCACTTTTACAATTTTTTAAATAGTGAAAACATTTATAAGTATATTAAATTATATTTTCCATGGACAATGGTGAGACATATATTATTAAGCATTATGAATTTAAATGATAATTAAGTTTCAAATTACATTTCACAAATTAAATAATAAATTATTGTAATAAGTTATATAATAAAGTTATGTTGCAGACATTTCGTTGATGATGGACATCGTCCAATGTGACGGATTTGGCAATTTTTACATTTTGGTATCAATGATTCAATTTGCTTGTTCTTTAGTTTGATAAGAAAATATCCAAAGAAAGCTAGAAATCGTGGTCTTAAAACAGAAAATTAAAAACCTATGTGACCTTTACAATTTATTGGTGATCGTATATCTCGTACGTAGTAATAGCCACAAGGGAATTTTTCGTAAGGTGCTTTCAGAAATACATTATAACAAAAAAATTTAATATTAAGATGCAGATGTGGAATGCATAAACGTAGCAAACTGTACATTATTAACGTTAAGAAGTGTTTTTCTTCCTCATCTAAAATTTTGTTAATTTTTTCCCACATGTGTAGTTGTGTATCATTAAAGACGATTTGTAGACCTGCGCCTGGGTAGTATGTGAACCAGAGCGCACTGCCTTCAGATATCTTGATTATTCCCATGTGGCACACGGGGGATTGACGGGGACGGCAACATTGCGAGTACGGCCTGGCGGGGATGGCGGCTGTCGGGGACGGGGGATGGCGTGACGGCGGCTGGCGGGGACGGCGACGTTGTGGGGACAGCGACGTGGTGGGGACAGCGACGTGGCGGGGACAGAGACGTGGCGGGAGTGACAACGTGAAGGGGATGGCAACGTGGAGGGTTGGAAGCGTGGGTGGGGACGGCGATATGGAGGGGACAGAAAAGTGGCTTGAGTCACAACGTGGCGGGGACACCAACATGACGGGAGTGGCAACGTGGCGGGGTCGGCGGAGTAGCAGGAGGATGAAGTTGCAGGAAGAGCGTATGGCAGATGCGGCGGCACAACGGGTACAGCGGTGGAGAGGGGTCGGGAGCATAAGGGGTAGCGGGCAAGGGCGGCAGGGCGGAGAAGGCAGCGCGGCGAGGGCACAGCAGGTAACGGCAGTTTGGCGGGGGTGTGGATGGAGTGCGGGGCTGGGGAAGGTGTCAGTAGAGCGGTGCAGGCGGTGCGGGACACATGGTGAGAATGGCCGTGGCTTGGTGGAGGGCGGCAGTGAGGGGAACGCGGGGTAGGCGGAGCAGGGCTATGTCCAGTCGTTTCGCGCTGTGCCCAGAACGTCCGTCCCTGCGAGCGGAACGGTGCAAGGCGATGGGGCGCCCATCCACAGCATGCAAATGTAGGGCCGTGAGGTGAGAGCTGGGCCACCTAAGCAACCACCGCCAGTGGCCCATGTGTGTTGCGGAAGGATTCGTTTACATTTCGGCGACTCCAAGTAGGGCTCATTGTGCCTTTGTCGCCTAAAATGTACAGAATAGATTACTATTTCTAAATAATATAAATCTTACATTTTTTCAATACTATCAACTAACGAATTTGTAAAATCTAATTATTTTAAATCTTGCCACCGAGTTCAAAATATTTTGGTAAGAAAAATAAAGGAATTAATAAAAATAATGTTTAATAGTTTTATTAATAAATTAAAATATATATTTTCCACGTAATCTAAAAATGAAACACATTTTACCGAAAATAAATTTTTTAAATAGAAAGACCATTTTCCTTTATTTTTCAAACATGTTCTTGCTCCCTTAAGTATTTTCTGACGCCGCCCTAGTCATCTTCGGCATCGTCAAGAGCATGCCGCGCATCAGAATAACTTTATTTATACTTCATTCTCTAAACACTTCATCCCATGAAAATTGTTAACGCATGCGCATGAGGGCCCAGTGCTTACACCTAAACTAGTCCGTGCGATTCCCAATATTCATTCACGGTTCGCCATGCAATATTCACTGTATGACGTGCCTCTTTTCTATTCTAAGTGTGTGGTGCATCATAGTGTATGTTGTAGTGTGTGTGTGAGTTATGTAAGTGTGCATGTGTGCAGTGTGATTATGTGTGCAAGGGTGGGTGAGCTTGAGTCTGTGATACATTCCTATGTACTACTAAGTTTTGATCACGAAAGCGTTGTATCATCTCTGACAAAAAAAAACTTTTTTCTTGTCCTTTCGTTGTTTTTTTGTCAATGGTAAATATATTTTTAACAATTGACATTTTTACACGAAAAGATACGCGACAACAAAAATATAGAATGTTATATTAAGTTTCCATACATTCAATCCGTATTCCCGAACTTTCCATTCCCGCGCATTTCCCTTCCCGTTTCCCACTCTCCGCAGTTGTGGCTCCCTTTATCCCGCGCGGACTTGCGGCCGCCTTCATTAGTTCCCTCCTTCTCGGGCGTCGCCGACAGGCCGCCTAACGCGGAGTTCAAAACTCGCCTCGGCGCGTCTGCGTATTGCCAGCGGGGCGGCGCGCGGGGGAGCGGCCAGGAACGCCCCTCGCGGCGCCTGGGGCACGCCGCCGCCCCGCCGCCGCCCCGCCCCCTGCCACGCCCCGCCACGCCCGCGCCCAAAACGCGCCCTGATGGGCCGGGAGAGGAGCCGGTAATGACCTCCGTCCGTCCGCGGCGCCCCGGGCGACCGGCGTTCGATAGCCCGGCCGCCTGCGCCTGTCGCGCGCGCCGCCGGTCGCAGACGCCGACGCCCGCCCACGCCCCCGACGCCGCCGACGCTGCCTCCGCCACCCCGAGACACCCGCGCCTTGCCCACCACTCCCCGTGCCCCGCCCCAGGCGTCGCACCCCGCCCAGCGCGCCCCGTCCCCCGGCGCCCCGCACCCATGCCCCCACCCCCCTCCTCCACCCCCCGTCCCCCGGCGCAAGGACTTCCGCGCCACCTCCTATGCGGCCCGCCCCCGGCCTCCCATGCCTCATCCCCCCGCGTCTCGCCACCAGAATCTGGGCCCCGCCCGCGTCCCCGCGCCCCGGCCCACGCGACCCAACCCCCGCTCCCCGGTCCCCGCGCCCCGACCCCCGCGCCCCGACCCCCGCGCCCGGCCCCCGCGCCTCGACCCCCGCGCCACGACCCAAACGCCCCGACACCCGCACCCCAACCCCCGCGCCCCAACCCCCGCGCCCCGACCCCCGCGCCCCGACCCCGCGCCCAGACCCCCGCGCCCCGATCCCCGCGCCACGACCCCCGAGCCACGACCCCCGCGCCCCGACCCCTGCGCTACCCCGCCACGTCACCCACCCCGCGCCCCCGTCACGTCCCCAGCACCCCACCCTTCGCGC
>JAHLJT010008446.1:52418168-52448624 GCA_031308135.1 Acheta domesticus
GTCAAAAAAACAGTAAAAACTTATATGACGTGTGGGGAAAGAAATTATCTGCGCACATTTTCTTGAGGGCCAGAAGTTTATTAAAAAAAAAAAAAAAAAAAAAAAAAAAAAAAAAAAAAAAAAAAAAAAAACGAAAACGAAAAAAATTATTTAGAAAATAATTATATTAGAAAAATAAAGATATTTGAAAAATTGTTTTTTCCCGAGTTATAGAAAATCAATTTCAACTGTAAATGAACTACAAGCAAAAGGAGTGCTCAACAAAACGTGCGCACAGTGAAGCTACATTTACGTCCAGAAGCAAAACAAGGGGCCATCTCAGCATTTGCTCTATGGATCAGGGAAACTGGAGCAAAAACCTGATCGAGATGGGGGTCATTGACCCGGAGGCTGAAGTACATTACTTGTTACAGGCGTATTAAATATTTTTTTAAATGTATACAATGCAAACATGAGACTAATTCATTATATATCTTTGTTTTGTTACATTAAACATTATTTTTCTTTTTCACGATCATATAGTCTCTAATTGTATAGAAACAGTTTTGCAGCAGAAAAGATTTTACTTTAAACTTAAATTTGTGTACCGACTTTAATTGTTTTATGTCATCTGGCAATGCGTTGTAAAGTAACGTACATGTATTGTATGTTGATTTCTTGTACTGAGCTGTTGATACTGACACTTGATGCACGTGATTTCTACGGCGTGTGGTTGTAATTATAAATATCAATATTGCATGAAAATATGTTCCCTCCGTTAAGTACGTCATTTTTGACAAATAGTACAGATTCGTAAATAAATAGACAAGGCAATGGTAGGATTCCCAGCTCAATGAAAAGAGGCTTGCAGGAATCACGTGGAAGGCATTTTTCATTATTCGAATAATTTTCTTTTGCAATCTGAAGGTCTGAATACTACAGGATGAGCTTCCCCAGAATATTATGCCATATCTCAGGCGGGAATGCACATTTGCAAAATAAACGCAACGAGCTGCATGAAGGCTGACAGAATTTGAAAGAATTCTGAATGCATAGCATAATGAACTTAATTTAGTGTTTAATTCTGTTATATGTACATTCCATTTGAGGTTTGATTGAATTGAAAGACCTAAAAATTTTGTTGCCTCAACATCAGCTAATTGCATATTGTTCATTTTCAATGGAACATGCGATTTCCGATTTGAGATGCAAAAATGCATTGAAACAGTTTTTCTTTCGTTAACAATTAATTTGTTATTATTAAACCAATTTGAAACTTCTGAAATTGTACTATTTACTGCTTCTTTTTGCAAAGAACATTCGTGTCATCAGCAAACAGAACCGTTCTTCCATTTTTAATAGACGAGGGCATATCGTTTACATATAACAGAAAGAGAATAGGACCTAAGATCGAACCTTGCGGGACCCCATGCACAATTGGCAAAGAATTGGAAATATAAGTATGTAATGTCCTTTCCTGCCAGTATGGTATTTCTACTCTTTGAGTCCGATGTTTAAGGTAAGAAGTTATCCAATCTAGGGCAATACCACGAATTCCATACGAAGGTAATTTTGAGAGCAAGATCTTATGGTCAATGACGTCAAAAGCTTTCGAGAGATCTAAGAATATTCCAATGGGTATTTCATTTTGGTCTATTGATGAAGCAACATCTTTGAGAAAAAGAAAAAAGAAAAGAATAAAGGAACAATTTTTCAGTATAGTATGAAAGAACCCTCAAATGTTATTATATATGACTATTATCTTTGAATATGATAATAAATATTCTACACACTTTTGAAGAGCGTCATTGTTTAAGTGAGTTTTAATATTCACGACAATGAACATCAAATGACAAGTCCTATATCAACAGACTAAAGTTTATAAAAATATTACTGTATTTGAAATAAAACAAGAAACAATTATATAAATATGAAAATATCACGTGAACTATTCAAAAGGAATTATTGTACAACATCAATACGGGCAACGCAACGTTTCAACCCTGAAATTTGGGCGACTCATCAGGTGAATGAAAGATTACAATGTATATAATTATATACATTGTAGGAAAACATTAGTACTGGGAATGCAGGTGTCTATCCTGAATCCCTTGAAAACGAGTTACGTCATTAATACAATAGACAACCAAGAATGAAATATTGGTATTAAAATGTAGAGAAAGACTTAAAAGCAAGCATAAAGCTGGAAACACTTCCATATTGTAGAAATAACATACACACCTTTGTATGACAGAAAATCAGAAAGAAAGACCTATACGCCGTAAACAAGAACACACATAATAAACCAAGTACCGTCTAAAAGTGAGAGAATCTCAAGGCCAGAATTCTCCCAGAATGAAATCGTAAACCACAATTTGTATGTCCCCACCGCCACGGTCGAAACGTTCTGTTGATGTTGATATAGTTCAGCAATAAATTCTATAAAAATTGTCTCCTAACATGGTCATCATAAAATTAAAGCTAGTTCATTTTATATTTCGAGTATCTAAACTCTTTGTCCGTGAACTGAAGTCATACACTTCCAGTTCGAGAATATTTCGATTGATTTCGGCTGAAGAAATGTTTGCCTCTTCGAGTATCTCCCGTAAACGGGGCACCATCCTTAGTCAAATCAGCGTCGCATCTCTTCGTCCAGCGGGGGAGAAACACTGCCACGTCAAGGGATAAAACATTAACAACAGTAACGGGAATAATAACTCTAGTAGTTAGGGAACCCTGAAACATCAACCAATCAATCAATTTAATGATTAGTTCGTTCTGATGACGCCTCGTCGCAGGCTGCGTTGCCGACTCTTCGCTTATCGTATGCAATTATATCCTAAGCACTGTGCACCTTGAGCAGCGGATTTGATCCTTGAAGAAGGCCATGACGGCCGGAATGTTGGCAACACATCCCACGCAGTTTCGAGGCGTAATTCCGACTACAGAGAACCGCGATATGCGTGAATAATTGACACTGTATTAGGGATCACTATTTATCATTTCGAGAGAAGGTTCATCACAAACACATTCATCCCTCCCCCGCCCTCAACTGCTTCTCTCTAAATAAGTGCCGGCTGCACGCGAAGTGCGGTTTCTCCGCCGGCTCCACCGAGCTCGTAGCTATTCGGCGCGCCGTTCAGCTTCGCATGCGAAATAGCGGTAACCTTTCCACCCGGGCACTTAATATCGCGCGACCACCTCCAATTCGAGCGCGGCTGCTACCGTCGCCGCCGTCCCCACTGCCCACCGCCACCGCCGCCAGTTCTAGCTTATGGCGCTTAGAACAGGTATTGAGCGCGCGTGCCGCCCGGATTACGCGCGCGGTTCGGGGCGCCGGGGCTGACCGACGCTGGTTGGCACGCCGCGCCGTCGCCGTCGCTGCCGCAAGCAACAGCAGCCGCCGCCGCCGCCGCCGCGGCGCGCGGACCTCCCGGAAGCGGGGGCGGGGCCATGCCATGGTGGGTGGCAAGGGGGCGGTGGCGACGGGGCTGCGGGAGAGCACGCGGCCCCGCGGCGGACCTCGTATATCCCGCGATTGCGTCACGCGGGACGATTATTCTTCGGCCGTCGCAAGGGGTGGCTGGCTGGCTGGTTAGCGTCGTAGCCGCCACCACTGTCACTGACTCTGTCACTGGGTCTGTCACCGACTTTGTCACTATCACCGACTGTCACTGATTCTGTCACTGACTTTGTCACTGACTCTGTCACTGACTCTGTCACTGACTCTGTCACTGGCTCTGTCACTGACTTTGTCACTATCACCGACTGTCACTGATTCTGTCACTGACTTTGTCACTGACTCTGTCACTGACTCTGTCACTGACTGTCACTGACTCTGTCACTGACTGTCACTGACTCTGTCACTGACTCTGTCACTGACTCTGTCACTGACTCTGTCACTGACTCTGTCACTGACTCTGTCACTGACTCTGTCACTGACTCTGTCACTGACACTGCAACCGCGCTGGGTAGAGGAGGAGCGCCGTCAGTCGTGGGGTCGGGAACGGCGTTGGTGAAGAGCACCTACTTGCGAGGACGGGGCAGAATTGAGACGGCGAACGAATAATGGGCACCACAAAGACTCTTGAGTTAGAAATGTAGGATGGATGGAGTGAGAGGAAAAAGTAATTTGTTTGAACAGTCACTATCGCAATCACTCAGCGAGGTACTGCGCTTGAATTATACTTATGTATATATTATTTTATTAATATAATATCAATAATAATAATAATAATAATAATAAAAAGGCACTGATAAGTTCATGGTAAATGTAAAGGTTCCCTTAATGTATGATTAGTGACTGATTACATTGATTGTTGAAATGGACGTGCTCTATTCGCAGTTGAGTCTCTTGCTTTGCATGGAATTTCAACCAGCATCCTTTCGAATCCGGTACTCTGTTGGCGATCCGACTCTCTCAACAAACCTGAACATTTGAAAATTTTGCTGAATTTGATCATTGGTCTATTCCAGTTTTTTTCTTCATTTCTAGAATTTTGTGTTTTCCTTACTGTGTTACGTCTGCTGTTGGTTTCATTTGAAAAAACGTTATGGGTTCTGCTAGTTTTAGCAAACATTTTACTAATGCGCATTTCTAGAATTTGGTTGCATCCTTTCACGAATTCCTCTTTTATATGTGGTGAGCAAGCTCTGTAGCAACTGCTAATACGCCATTCCCAATACTGTGTGTCGTCAAATAGATAGGTGCTTGGCAAACGTCGATGTTATAATTGCCCGTTAGTTTCAGGACCACATCTGATTTTATTTAATTTTTGCTCTAGTTTAATTGTGGTACTTTTCGAATTTTGTACACGGAAGTGACCTGGACTAGTCAGAAGATTTTAAATGATATAGTTGAAAGTGTCGAAGGAGTTGCTTTATAAAAACATTGAAACCGCCCTATTAAGACTAATTTTTGTCAAGGATCAGATAATTATCCACAAAATGAGTTATCCAATCACCTTTTATGTACAACTTCTCAACAATTTCGGATGATATGAACAACAAAAGTGAATAGTAATGGTACCACATACCAGAACAACTGTTTTCTAACAAAGGAGCAAACATCTGACGCCTATAACAGGCTGTACATTACTTGAGAGAGAAACTCTTTTGTGAAGGGATTTTGTTAATTAGTTTCCCATGAATTAAGAATAGAGGTTAAGAAAATTAGCACGTGTGAAGGGATTTTTTGTGTGAAGGGTCTTCGGTTGCACAGTGTGCAACAAAAGGCAATTTAAAAAGGATAGATGACGAAAGATTGAAATACGAGGCATAGAGAGAAGTAGCGTAAACTACTTTGCAATAGTTGACAAAAAGATAATACTAATAATATTCGTTTGGACCGTTTGTCTTATCTACAAGACAGAAATATGTGGTTGTACGTGATACTTCGAATTCACATTAGGATTGCTTCACCTGACGTTATTAGAATAACACATCACAGAAAGTCTACAACTATTCCGTTGTTTGTCACGAATCTATGAACTGCTTTTCTTTTCTATTTACAGTTCACATCTTTCTAGCCATCTATTCTCTATGATTGTTTCAATTGCCGAACGCTTACCAGTTATATTCTAGTGTCTTTGTATTACGCTCATTTCAAGAAACTAGATTTTTACGCGGGATTTGTTCTTGGACATGTGAAGAGAGGTAGAAATTTTGTATGAGACAAAGATAAAAGAAGTGCAGGTTTCTGGCGTCACACCAACTATGGATTTCTACTTTCTTTTTGCCCTACATCAAATGTCAGTTCCTCTTCTGTCACATCAAAGACATAAAGGCCGCGAACGTGTGGCTATTTTAGTCTATGCTCCGTAGCCAAGTTGAGTTATCGCGAAGGAGATCTTTCACGAGGAATTTAATTTCTCACAAAAAAGTGATGAACGAGAAAGCACGAAGTCGTGATTAACCACAGGCGTCTGCGTAATTATTTTAATTGAGTCAAGTGATGGGTGTCTATCGAGGTAGATTAGATTCGTCGAAATAGCTTTAAAGCTCGTTTAACTATTTTCTGTTTTTTTTTGCTCGTAAATGTGAACTCGTATGAAGTAAAGGAGAGGATAACACGGAGGACCACCCTGTGCTCAATAGATGTGACCTTTCGTAACAAAATGATTTACTGCTATTCGCAAACAAAATTATGATTTGTGACTAGAGTATTAAAGTTTATTAGTTCTGTAGACATATACACGAATCTCCTGCACTCATATCATTAATTACTGCATATTAATAAGGGGAATCAAAACACTTGATGAATGTGGGTGAAACGAAATAGGTTTTTTTCGTTATGCTCCGCATATGTACAGTAGAAGTTAAAGTGCATAATAGGGTTTCTCTGCATAAAAGGAACTTACTAAAACACAATGTATGAAGACAACCAGAAATTAATTCGTTCAAATGTTTGTGACATTAGCTGATTTATATCTTGGTGTCACAAAGGCAAAATCAACCACAGCAACAGCTGTCGAACAAAGCTCTCGAAAAACGTTGAGACAAAAAAAAAAACAACTAAAAAGTCAGAAAAAAAGTTTTAAAAACTCAAGACGCAGGAAAAGAAGGCGAGGAAGGATGAAAAATTAGGTGGCCTAGAAGAAGAAATAGGAGGCCAGGAAGAGGAGCGAAGGCCCAAGGAAATAACGAAGGAAGTAGCGGTGATAAAGAGGTGAGTAGTGATAAAGGAGATGGTGAATAAAAAAGGAGGTGGTAATAAAAAGGAGAAGGTGATAAAAGAGGATGTGGTGATAAGAAAGAAGGTGATAAAAAGGAAGTGATTAAAAGGAGGTGATAAAAAAGGAGATAAAAGAGGAGGAGACTAAGGAGGAAAATAAGGAAGAGGGCACTCAGGAAACAGAATGCAAAGATGATGTGAGAGAAAATGGACAAAAGGTGGGGAAACCAATAAGAAAAGCTCGAGACAAAGACGTAGGAGAAGACGCGGCATTACCAATTGCATCCCTTTCCACAATTCTCGTCGACTGTCTCCGGTAATTGGTTGCACGTCCAGCCATCTGCACGGGCAGCGGGAGCAGGGCAGCGCGCGAGTGGAGGCCGGGCGGCGCAGGCGGCGCAGGCGGTCGCGCACCGGGAGGCCCCGGGCGGGCTGGCGGGCGAAGGCGCCGGGGTCGAAGCGGACGCGCGGCCATCCGCCGGCGGCGGCGGGCGGCGGCAAGCAGCGGTGGCGGGTGGCGGCCTTGGCGAGGCGCGCGCCCGCTTAGCAACGCCCTGGCGGCGGCGAAGGCGCGGCGGGCGGGCAGCGGAGGCGGTGGGGGCGGTGGCGGCGGCACGCGCGACGCGCCTGGCCCCGCTGACGGCGCCGCGGCTGCGGCTGCTGGCTCGTGCGCGCGTCCGCCGCCAACCGAATCACGCGGAGCTGGCCTCCGCCCACAGCGCGCTCGGCGGCGCGGCGGGGCGCCCTGCAGTGCAGCCGCGCGCGCGGTCGCGCCAGCTCCGCCCAGACTGTTCAGCCCGCCCAGCCTCGCCCTGCGGAGCCCCACCCACCCGTCTCATTAAGTCCTCGCAGCCCCTCCCAGCCCCTATCAATCCCTCCTAGTCTCTCTCAGTCCCTCCCAGCCCCTATCAATCCCTACAGTCTCTCTCTGTCCCTCCGAGCCACTTTCAGCCTCTCCAAGTCTCTCTCTCAGCCCCTACCAATCCCTACCAGTCCTCTCTCATTCCCTTCCAGCCACTTTCAGCCTCTCTCAGTCTCTCTCAATCCCTCCAGCCCCTATCAATTCATTGCTCTCTCTCTCAGTCCCTCCCAGCCACTCTCAGCCTCTCCAGCCTCTCTCAGTCCCTCCAAACCACTTTCAGCCTCTCCCAGTCCCATCTAGTTCTTCCAAGCCCTTGATAGCCTCTCTCAGCCCCTATCAATCCTTTCCCGTCTCTCCCAGCCTCTCTCAGCTATTCCTGGTCTCTCCTAGTTCTTCTCAGCCTTTGCCAGCTCCTCCCAGTCCCACCCAGCCCCTCGCTACATTCATTCCTATCCAGCCCCTGACATCCGTTCCCAATCCTTCCCACACTCCTAGCCTCTTTTAGCCTTTCTCAGTGGTTGCTTGTGAGTCATCCACTTTCGACTGCACCCACAGTTCCTACAAGTTATGCCCTGATAACGCCAGAATCCTTCAGACCCCTCGGAATCTTTCACCATTTCCCAGATCCGCCCGTCTTCTCCCAGCACTACCCAGCCCTTCTCAATTTCCCCCGGTCTCGCCCAGTCCTGCCGTATGCCGCATCGGTTTGTCCAGCCGCTCACAGAGGGGGGGCTGGCCGCGCGCCTACCCGCCACACCCGCCCCTCCCGCCTCGCCCGTCTCAGCCGCTGAGCACTCGTCGCCCACGCGTTCGCACGCCGCCGCTCCACCGCCCAACAGTGCAGCTCACTGGGCCGTTCACGAATTCACCCGCCCGTCTGCCTACTAACTCAATCACCTATGACTCACGAGACCTCGGGTCTGCTCCTTCTGCGCTTACTCTTTCATTTCTTTGTTCGTTCAATGTTTCGTTAGCGAAGATTGTTGAGATTCAAGTCATGACGGATGGTCTTTTCCCTACTTCTCAAATTTGAAATCCACGAATTCATGTTGTTTAATCAGTAATATGATAACATCCGCCATTAATCTACGCCACTGACTCGAGTTATTTACTTCTTCATGTGTTAAATGATAATTCTAGAATATTTTGTCCACTGTTCAAATCCGAATTTGGAATATTCGTACAGGCGCTGTATCTTCAAACCTACAACTGCATTATTTCAATATCTTCACTCATCACCTGGTTGGCGTCGAATTTCAGTATTATGTGTTATATTCTGACTGGTTTGTCTCGCTTACCACTCATTCTTTAAACTTGGTTACATTTACATGCGCGAACAAAATGCTGGCGGAGACTTCATTCTGTTGACATTTCTCAAAATTTGATTGAGTGATTTCATTGCATTCAGAGTAGGGCAATTTTATCCTTTCATCATCACACCCTATAGTGTAACTTTGCAACCGCAATATTAATTTTAAATTATTACTGCTATGCTGTTTAATTTTCTCAAAACGTGAAACATTATCAGAACATCGTCATGATCTAAATATTGTGAGTAAATAATTAAATTTTCTTGGACTCTGTCTCTCTCTCTCTCTTCCTTTTTTGTTCTTCCCGCCAATGTACGCGATCAGAAGTCTCATCACGTTTCTAGTTCCCGCAACCCATATTATCCATAACCAGTCTCCCGTATCTCACTCCGAGAAGTTCCTCTCGGAGATACCTTGGACTATGTCCTTCAGCATAAAGCACCCAGCACTGTTTTCTTTTTTACTCGAGACCGCGCTCTATTCTACTCGACTGGGTGTATACGTGAAGCGGCATTACTGATTAGTCAACTCGCCTTATATGAATAAGGAAACGAGGATGATTATGAGCTACGTTTCATGTATATCTAAATTACTCTGTCTTCGTGATAACGAAAAACGTTAAAATTTGCTTTGTTGGTGATGAATTTCAGGATTATTTAGTAGAGTATATCTGAATTGAACGGTTTTTCGTCATATCAATGAAGAAGAGTTAAATTTCAAAACTGCTACATATTGTTTAGTAACAAGTTATGTACAGTGAGTGCTGGGTACTATTTATGATCATTACTCAGTACGGCAAATTCCAACCCTTTCGCCAATTTTGTAGATCGACGATGTCAGTTGTAAACCTAACCCGCGAAAACCGGTGTCTCGTTCCTACGTCAACCCCGTCTCCCCGTCTCCGCCAACCATATCACATCCATCACAACCACGTCTCCGCTTCCTCGACACCTCCGACAACTCTACCATCACCAATGTGCCGAAATGAAAGTGGAAGTTCGTGAATCATCGTCACCATCCGCACCATTTCCACCAGTTTTCCATCATCCGTCTCAGACGCTTACACGATCCCCACCACCTTCTCCAGTCTTATTTCAAGTTTCTCCTATACTCCTTCAACCCCACAACCTCCCTTGTCCTCTGCTCCATCTCTAACACTTAAACAAATCCTTTTCCTTCCTCTAGTCTTCCATCATCGCTAAAGACCACATCTATCAATCCTCAACCTTGCAATTCCACGGTCTAAGCTAACTCCGACAACTCAATTAAATCAAACTCAGCAACTCGTAGCGGTATGTATTTCTCCTTCCATTGCACCTTCTCCATTTCTGTCACCTTTTATCAACCTCGACCTTCCATTTTGGATTGACATTATCTAAGCTTGTAACATCATGGGCGATCTATTTTACTTCCACCAGACTATACACAAATAACTTATTCCGTTTTCAGAATTTCCGCCTCCTTCCCCCATGTGAACGTCTTTCTCGCAAGACGGACCTCTGGATTGTCTTCTTTGCCATTTCCCCACCGTCCTCGCAGACATTTCCCCGCCGCGGCGCGCCGGCATCGTCCCCGCCGCCATCGTCCCCGCCGCTTTCGTCTCCGCCGCTTTCGTCTCCGCCGGCATCGTCCCCGCCGGCATCGTCCCTGCCGGCATCGTCCCCGCCGCCGTCGTCCCCGCCGCCGTCGTCCCCGCCGCCGTCGTCCCCGCCGCCGTCGTCCCCGCCGCCGTCGTCCCCGCCGCTGTCGTCCCCGCCGCCGCCGTCCCCCGCCGCCGCCGTCCCCGCCGCCGTCGTCCCCGCCGCCGTCGTTCCCGCCGCCGTCGTCCCCGCCGCCGTCGTCCCCGCCGCCGTCGTCCCCGCCGCCGTCGTCCCCGCCGCCGTCGTCCCCGCCGCCGTCGTCCCCGCCGCCGTCGTCCCCGCCGCCGCCGTCGTCCCCGCCGCCATCGTCCCCGCCGTCATCTCTTCGCCGTCGACTCTACCGCCGCTTGGCTGTCGCCGCCATTTCCGCCACCATCGTTGCTACCGTCGTTACCGCTATGCCATTTACCACTGGCAGTGCAACCGAAGCAATTGCCGCCACCACCACCACCGCCGCCGCCTCCGCAGCCAATTCCCCTCTGACCGCAGCGTCCTCACCCGCAAGGTCCTCCCCGTCTGCCGGCGGTCCTCATTAGGCAGCGCTGTGTCCTCCACGAGCCGATGAATGGTCGTGCTAATAAACGAATGACAGCGCGCCGCGCCGCCTTCCACGCGGCACGGGAGGTCCTGCAAGTCGACCGCCGCGTCCGACCCCCCCGCATCGAGGGCTCCACGAGCGCCGATCTCCGCTTCCGGCCCGCTTCCGCCCGGCAGAACGGGGCCAAATCAACCGGAGACAAACGTCGGCTAATGAAGCTTCGTCGAGCCGCGGGAGAGGCTGGGACTTACGTGGTTGCTGGGACACTGAATTGCTGGAAAATTGCATATAATTGTTTCCGGACAAACATTTAATTATTTGGACTTGTGGTACGTTCGAAATTAGGGTTCTCCTTGGGCATCTAGATGATTATTTGTTGTAATGAATGGAATAGACTTCTGAGAAGATGTTTCGCTAATTTTGCGAAAATTAATGTAGCAAATGAATCGGAAAATGGAAAGAGGCTGGTAACAGCATGATATGACCTACAAATGCCCTACGAATTTCTTCACTCTCAAGGGTAAGAAACCGTGAGACGGCAATTATTAAATGCTGTGTGCTGATATTTGTATCTTCACTGTAATTAACGTATGAAAAAGTGCCTGGAGCATTCCATACGTCAGAGCAATTGGATAATTTTTTTTGCCGTTTCAACGCCAAATCCACTCCTATGACCAACTTGTTTCTTAATGAGTACTGTTTCTTAATGAGTATTGAAAGATTCCGGGGTTGATAATTCTGGAAGTGTGTACTTACGTGTACTTAGGAATAATTGATCGTGAAAGATGACTTCGGAGACCCTGTTCTATACTTCGTGCGTCGGAGACTTTTACCCCTAACTCCGCGAGGATTTTCGTGTATATTCTTTTTGTTTCATGAAGTTATTGCTATGATGGTTATATTAAGTGAGCATTAAATACTATAACACATTGCACCACAAAAATGGCGTTTATTTTTTTAATTATTTCTGGCAATAAAAAAATTAGAAAGAGTTTTTAAAAATGTTTACACTTTCCTTAGACCACTTATAACATCATTTGTCGGCGCTGTGGCCCTGTGAATTTCCATTGCATTTACCAGCTGCCGATCAGCTTCCTGGGCCCCCAGTGTGCCCGCCCGCATTCACGACCCGCCGTCCACCGTCCGCCAACCGCCAACCGCCGCCCGCTGCCCGCTGCCCGCTACCCGCTTCCCGCCGGGCCTTGGTTCCCCAAGGCCTCCGCAGGCGCCTCCGGGCTACCGGGCTAGCCCTGAAAGAAATATCATGTCGAAACGGTTCCTCGCGGATCTGTGTATTAATGGTCACTATTCATCATCATCGTCATGACGATAAAACTGGTCTTGCCGTGGCGGCGGAGGCAGCGTCGAGGACGGTGATGCTAGTGGCGGCGGAGGTAGGAGTGGATGCGGTGATAGAGGCAGAAGTAATGACGGTGGAAGTGTCAAAGATACGGCAGGGGGGCGGCGATGATAATTCGGTGGCGACAGCGGTGACGTCGGATAAGTATTTGTTACGCAAAGTGAAGGCTGTTACAGAGGCAGCTTTGGAGGTGATGGAAATGGTAGTAGAGGTGGTGTGAAGGTGGAGAAGGGGAGGACGATTATGAAAAGAAAGGGTGAAAAGGCGGTGGATTCGGCGGCGAACACGGGGGCGGAGTCGGCGGTAACGGCGATGTTAGCGGCGAGGTCTGAGGGCGACAGTGGCGACAAGTCGTGGAGGTTGCAGATGTAATGTCAAAGACGGAGGCGACAATGGAGGAAAATGAGGTGGTGAGGGTGTCGGAGGCAGCGGTAAAGGTGGTGGCGACAATGGGAGGATATGCGAGTGTCGGTGGCCACGGCGATGGTTGGGGCGCTGGCGGTGACGGTGGCGAAGGCAGTGGCGGCGGCGGCGGGCCGTGCAAAAAGTGGTCGGGTGTGTTGCGGCGGGTGGCGGACGGCGGTAGCCCAGCGGCGAGCGCTCTCGGAGCCGCGCGCCGCGGGGGGCGGCCGCCGCGCCACGCAGGAGAGATGCGTGCGGGGGCGCGCGGGGCACCGGCGCGGCGCCTGTCCAACCGAAAGCCCGCCGAAAGCAGCACGCGGAGATAGCGAATCACAACACATTGCGACCGGGAGAGATGGCTCAGTGCATCAACTCTGTGGTCACGGGGTAGAAGTTCTTAAGTCTATTTTTGGCGAAATTGGGTTAAGTACTGAAATTACAAGTTAAGTATCTATATTTTACGTCCGAATTCAAATGTTGCTCCTTTACGAGAAAAAGCATTGGGAAATAGCGTTGAGCGTACGAAAAAGCGTTGGCTCAATAATCTAACCCTCGTTTTCTCCAAACTAAGAACTTTTACCCCGTGACCACAGAACTGATGTCACTGCAGTCCCTCTGACCGGGAGGTCCTAGGTTCGAGTCCCGACGGCGGCAGGATTTTCGGCACTACCTTGTCAGCTAGCTTGTCGAATTCGGTCGATGTCTGGAGGAGAATTCTAGTGGCCGGTTGCTCTGATCGGTAGGTTTACGTGGTTTCTCCGATCAACACCAGGTGAATGCCGGAGCAGTACCCTAACAAACGGGCCTCGGACCGCGCGCGACCTTTCCCACCTTTTCCTTCTCCTATCCTCCCCCCTTACACGCACACTTACACTAACATGCACTACACTACCTCATATGCCGGGAGACCAGTCGGAAGCTTAGAGCTTTTCCCGGCTGGGGCGGTGCCCCGCTGATGGGAGATACCTGGTTGAGAGGAAAACCTCGCTAGTTGACTGAAGGTCGGCGTCGGATCTCACCATCCAGCGGGAAAAAGATCACCGCCACCTCCCGAGTAAACAACACATACTACACTTACGGGACTAATGACCTCTGTAGTTGACGCGCCCGGAATCACGAACAATCAATCAATCAATCACAACAGATCGCGGGGTAGAATGTGTTAGGTGAATCGAAGAGGAAGCAGAGATGCATGAGTAGGAAGTGGATGGCAATGAACATGTCAGAGGGGTAAAAACGAACGGCAATGAAATGGTGGGAGGAAAAGCAAGTTGTGAAAAAGAGAAGGATAATGTATATACGAAGATAGCTAATTGTGTGGATTCAATTCGCAGGGATATGTTCAACCCTATGGGAGTGTGTCATTTGCGAGGAGACAAGATTTTGCCGTTTCACTCGACCAAAGAGAAAATAAAATTGATGCAATCGTTATAGTCTTTTCTAAACTTTCAATTTAGTTTTTCACGATAGACCTCTTAATAAAATGATAGAATCGGAAGTACTGTTGACCCACGAGTAGTAATCTGAATTTGAAAAGTTCTCTGGGGTCGGTCACAGCGAGTTTGATTTGTTGACTTTCTATCCAAGGAGGTTCATGTGACGTCCGGCGTCGCTCAGGGAAGCGTGTTAGGACTGCTCCTTTTCTTATGTATGTTAATGATATATGTACCTAAATTCAATTGACAACCAGACTTTTCGTTGACGACTGAATCGCGTATCGGAAAATTAAAAACGATTCCGACAATGAATAGTTGCCGAATGACGTTGCCGATTTTCTGAAATGGTCCTAAAAAAAACCGCGGGTCCGTGAAAAATAAATCCAGATTAAGTCAAAACAATTAGTTTAACGAAGGTTTGAACACAGGAATCACTCAAATATACAATGGGAAGAAATAAATTTCCCTAGAAATACAATGATTCGAAGCGACCTCACCCTGCCTGATGATGGTCGCTACACTACATAGAAGGCTTGGAAAGCTCTTCATTTTGTTTTACGTTTTTTACAAAAAGCTGTTATACACAAATACAGGTTTACACTTCCTTGGTTCGTCCCATAATGGAACACGGAGTGCGTGCTGGAATCATTATAGGGAAGGTAGGATTAAAGCATTAAACCGAGTGCAGAAAAAACGGCCAAACTCGTGAACAGAAGCAATCGGGAGTATTAGAAATCATTAGTTACTCCTAGAAAGAAACCACGACTGTGTACCCTCTTCCAGACGTACACAAAGGAACCGGCATGGAAAGCTGTAAGTGAAAGAATGGAAATATCATGTTACTTAAGAAGGGGGGACCATACACACATACTAAAATGCAGAAAATAAAGAACGGATGTTTGGAATTCAGCTTTGAAAATAGGACTATTGTTGGGTTGAACAATTAACCTGCAGAGGTGCTAGTGACTCATATCAGGGGCACCCAAGATATGAGTTCAAGGATTCTTGAGAGCGTAACTGTAGAACACAATTAAGTGAACTGACGTTTATCAGGATAAGTGATCACCACAAAAACTGCATGCCTTTAATGTAGAAATTATTGAGTAGCGTAAGGGCGTGAAATTTAGTGAAGTGAAGTGATGAGCATGAGGTAGTGAATATGCGAATAGTACACATTTACTTTTTTATGTGTTTTATTTGTGTAAAGTTTCTATTTATTTTTGGTGTATTGATTTTTTAATTTTCTTATTTGTATTTATCCACTTTTTTGCTATACCGCCGAGCGTACGCTTATTGATAGGAATAAAGCATTATTATAAATAGAGAACCCTGTAGATGCTCTGTAAACGAAAGCGCTCTTCGTCTAATGCCAGGAATAAGATGAGGAACAATGCGGAATGAGGAAGACAAAAGAAGAACTGAAGAAGGCATGAGTGAAGTTCAAGGTGCGAGAACGCAATGTTGATTAGATTATGTTGGTTATATGTATAACAAAAAAATTACTCTAAAGTAGATTCTGAAGCAATCGGATCGAAACATGGGTGAAATGTGATTTTAATTTTTAATAAACATTTTTAATATATCATTTGTTTTATCCGTGTTGTATTTGTTAAATTAGCCCCCAAAAGCTTTTTACTCGTATTTGACGTTCTTCAGATAGCCTTTATTTACTGTCGTTCTCTAATTTTTCTAAATTGACAACACGTGATTGATTCTTTCCGTTGTTTTTTGTGGCGCAGCCCCGTGCGTTGCGGCGTGGCCGCTGGCTCCTGGCTGTTGGGTAAGTTCCCCCGCGGCCACTCGCGCCCTGCCATTAGCTCTGGAGGCGTGCTGCCCCGCCCCGCCCCCCGCCCCGCCCCGCACCCCGCTCCGCGTCCCGCGCCCGGCCACTCTTTCGGAGATATACCCGCAGCTGACGTAACGCTCGTGTTTTATGTTTCCTTTCTCACTGTGCGGGCGGTTTCTGTGTGCGTGTTCAGGAAATGTTGATTCACACTAGGTCAACACTTAATCGACGAGGTGGCGACCGTTGGAAGAAAAGTTGCTTGGTGGCTATCGATTTGCTGTCTTAATATTGGAAAGAGCTCCAACTACACTGATTTTATTATTAGGATTGTTTAGTGAATAACCGAGTGTGTATGAGGTTGCGAATGAGTTATTGAATATTAATAGAGCGGGAGGTCCACGGTTCGAGTCACAACGGTGGTGACGAAATTTCGCCACGAAATCGCTGGGTTCGATTATCTAGGTGAGAACTTCAGTGACCATCTTTGAGTTATTTGTTCACGTGGTGTCTTTCTTCAGATGTCGAACTACGCCCAGCAGTGAACTACGCTCTGCACCGAATCTGACTGGGAGGTCCTGGGGATAGTCTCGACGGTGGTAGGATTTTTGGTAGGATTTTCGACACTACTTAGATAGCCAAATTCAGTAGTTGTCTGGAGGAGAATTCTCGCGGCCGGCCGCTTTCTGAAATTCTGATCTGTTGTTCGGTGTGGATTCTCCTATCAGTTCCAGGCCGAATGCCGGAGCAGGATCCTAACACACGGGCGCGTTATCTTTCCATCCTCTTTCTCGTACTATCTTCACCCCTACACACACACACACACACACACACACACACACAACACACACACACACATGTAGATGCCCTACCTAACGCACATGTCGGAATACCTTTCGTGAACTTTGATCTTGTCCCCGTCCGATCTCACCGTCACCCGTCCGGAGGGAAGGAATCACCGTCACTTCCCGGTTTAAACATTCACTACACTAACGGAACTTACCAGAAGGCGTCTGAGAGAATACCTATAGAACTCATACATGAAGAATTATGTATGTATATATGTATGTATGTACTATGGCGCAACAGCCTCTGACGAAGTCTGGGCCTACCAGCGGCATCCCGGCCTTGCGGCCATAGGTTTAAGTGGTATGTGTGGTTAGCACATAAACATCCCTACGCCGTATTCTGGTCTTCTCAACCAGAGAAATGAGCTTTCTCATTGTCACACAGCAACATATACTGGGACATTGCAAGGAAAGAGCACACTATAATCTTACCCGACCGGGAATCTAACCTCGGGTCGCGTCATGGAAAGCGAGCACGCTGGCCAATGAGCTATATGAGGGCACATGAAGTGTTAGTACTAAATAAACATCATTATAATTATTGTCATGACCACCACATTTTCCGCCTGACATACCCTCTTATCGTTAGCAAAATGTATTAGTTTCTAAAAATCAATCTGCAGGTATGTATTTGAATGAACAATTTTCTCTTCCATTTTGCCTTTTCACCTTCCCCCTTGTATTCCCAACATTAACGACGTAACATTTTTGCAAAGCTGATCATTCTCAGTAATTATATTACAATATTGCTTATATACCTATGCTAAACTGAGAGAAATTATTAACCGTGAGACCCACAAGTTAATTAAAGACAATCAAAACTTTGTAACAGAGTACTACGATCATGAAAAATTGATTCATAATATAAATCAAGTAAGACACATTTCATTGCTTAATGCCGTCACAATCTTCAGGTTTTCAATTGTTTACAAAATTAAACACGAATTAAACAACTCACGAATTGCAAAACCCGAGGTCTTCTGAAGATTTTGATAAATTTTTAAATGTTATTTACAAGAACGAGCCGCAAGAAAACGTAAAATATTACCTTTCATGAATACAAAAGTTCGCGAATTTTTACCGGACAAAGGAATAAAAGAATCCAGCATTTAAAATATACTGGCGCAAATATTCGTACAAACATTTAAATTTGTATATAGTATATATCAATTTGGCTTATGACTTGGTATTAGTTACAAAGTTTATATTGTTTTTAACTAATCAGTGGAACAAATTGTAATAAGTAATACCAGTCAATTAGTAGGCTACCTTTAGCCAATTGTAATATTTTAAAAAACGAGGCAAATTGAGTTATTAGTGAAGAGAGAACAAGAACCACGATCAAGTTCCTTTCTGACGTTGTTGCCTCCACAACGGCGTGGAAGAGCGTGGAGGTGGTGCGAGATCTCCAGCCGCTTCCGCTGCGGAGTGTCCCTTTAGGTTGGAGGCGGAGAAAAAAGCAGCGCACCCTCTTAATGTCCACACGTATTTACTTAACTAAACCTGTTTTCCTTTCCTTTCTTTGCCCTCCGAGTGCAAGCGCAGCCCTCTGAGAGCACAGAAGCGGTTCGCGAGCGGGCGCAGGTTGCCCTTACCTCATGTTTGTCTTGTTCCATTTATTGTGATCCTTTTTGTGTCCTTTCTTCATGTTGTCTTGTTTCATTTACTGTCGTCCTTCATTGTGTCCTTACTACATGTTGTCTTCTTCCAGTTACTGTCATCCATCTTTGTGTTCTTACTTCATGATGTCTTGTTCCATTTACTGATATCCTTTTCGTGTCCTTTTTTCATGTTGTCTTGGTTCCGTTTACTGTCATCCTTCTTTGTGTCCTTACCTCATGTTTTTCTTGTTCCATTTACTGTCATCGTTCTTCGTGTCCTTACTTCATGTCACCTTCTTTCATTTAATATCATTCTTCTTCATGCCCTTTCTCCGTGTTGTCTGTTCCATTTCATGTCATTCTTCTTTGCGCCCTTCCTTCATATTGTATTGTTTCATTTACTGTTCTTTTTTTGCCCCTAACCAAGAGCACTTCATATTGCACGAAGCAAGGTTTTGAAAAACTCCTGGAAATAGCGAAATTTCTTCTTTCTTTCCTCTTCGTTTCTGGCATTGAACAAATTTTATATTTACGAGACACTGAAATTTAAAGCTGGTTGGATAATTATCGTTTCGAGATACTGGATGTTACATTTTCCTTTAACATTGTTTCATTTCCTTTACCGTGCTTTGGAATAACTTGCTAGTGTTGAACCCCAATTTTCTTCTCATTGTCGTACAACTTACAGGCTAAATGTATTTCTTATAAATGTATTTAAAACTTACATACTAAAGTTTTTTTTGTGTACTTTATGTACAAGTAATAATTAGGCCTTCTTCACTTTTGTGAACTGCAAAAATCGTGATTCTCTGTTTACTATTCGCCACCTTCTTTCTGAATTTTACCAATCGGCAAATAAACTTTCGTCTGAAGCATTGTGTTCTGTCTTGGAGTTATCTATCAGTCCATTTCTATAATGTACAAATAATTCGAATATCGGATCTCTTCATCCCTGATAACACAGTATTCAGCGAGTGTCTTTGCTACCGAGGTACTGCAACGAAGATAATTTCATGTCCCATTCTCTATTTTATATCCACTCTTTTTTGTCTTCTTTATCAACCGAAGATATTCAGTCAAGGTAAGAATTCAGTTCTATTTCATTTCACTTTGATGAGCTTCTATTGCACAGTTCACCTAGTAGTTCACAGTCTTCAACTAGTAATAATTTCTCCTCTTTTGTCAGTTCTAATCTCTTCTATTCTCGTCTGCCCTCGACATGTCCACGGCGTACACCCACTCGTTCTTTGCCGAAACCACCTTCTGAATCAGCCACCCTTCCGGCGTAGTGGCCACTTTATTCCCAGCGTCAGACAGACAGCGCCTGGGGCCCTTCGGCACGGCCCCGCCGCCCTCGCCGCCTTCACCATCCCCCGCCCTGCCTCGCCACCCACGCTTTCATCCCTCTTCCACCCACCTCCGGCGCCACCGGTGCCGCAGTCCACCCCATCCCGACTGTCCCGCCATCCTTCAGCCGTGCCGCCACGTTCTCCACTCCGCCGCCCCTGTCCCTGCCATCCTTGCCTCCCTCGCCTTCTTGGCTCCCCGCCGTTCCCCGTCGCTCTCCTACGCCCTCACTCCAAATTCACGTCGCTGCCCCCGATCACACAAGCGCCTTCTCAGTGTCCTCGCTGCCTCACCGACCACGCCACAGCACATCCACCATCGCTGCCATCGCCATCGAACCCCCGCCTCAGACAACTCCGTGCTCTGCCCCTCTTTCAATCACCACCACCACCACTACTACTACCACCATCACCCCATCACCACCACTACCCGCCTATACTACTTCTACTACTACTACTACTACCACCATCACCATAACCACCACAATCACTACCACCATCACTGCCACTGCCACTACCACCACCACCACCACCACCTCTACCACACCCCTTCCATCATCACCACTAACCTACCCCCTTCAGCACTTCCATCATCTCCTCCACCCACCTCCCTCTCTCTTCCACCACCACCAATCCCAACTCACCCTTCTCCACCGCTGCTGCCATCGCCGTGTCCGCCTCCCCGGAGCTCTCGTCGCCTCTGCAACCCCCGCCCCCATCGCCCCGGCGTCCCAGCCATCTCCTCACCATCCCTTCGTCCCGCCGCCCTCCGCCCCGCGCCTCCCCCCATCAATCTCCTTCCGCCCGCCCCCGGCGTCTGGGGCCTTCCCTCGGCTCGGCCGTGGCCGCGGCCCACGCTCCAATCGGCAGAATAAATTAAAATCTTTGTAGCGCATGCGCTCTCTCTCGTAGGGGAGTCCTCACCCAGCGCTGGTCACTTCCTCGGGCTGGGCTGCCATTAAATTTCAGGACTGGACCTCACGCTCATTAGTAAACCCATTAATTCTTTTTAATTGATCTTTTTAGGTTCACAATCATTACAAATACTGCCGCTCGTGAAGATTGGCCCATTGAGTGTGTGCCATCATCTACGGAAGGAACGTTCTTCACTGTACGGGTGTGCTACGTTATGTATTGCGATTGTGACCCACGACTTGGTGAGAGAATTATTACCAACGACCGTCTTTTTATATCAAATGATTTGAAGAATTAGAAATTAAATTTTTTATTTATTATTTATTTACGTCAAAAACAGTTAAAAACTGCGTATGACGAGCTATGGGGAGAAGTGAATTTTGTGCACGTTTTCATAATTCTGTAATTAATGCACATTTTAAATATTATTCTATTTTAACAGCCCAATAATTGGTTGAATATATTTATAAATTAAGGATAGTTCGTTTTATATAATATATTTTTCATGTTATACAGTGTTTTTGGCTTCGTATTTTCACTGTTCTATATCTAAACTAACATTTCTTTGGTTATTCTATATGTAAAATGTTTTCCGTTACACGATTGGCGGCATACGATTTAAGCGTAATTACAATTTACTCCTGCGTTGAAATATCTTATTATTATGCTTACAGCTATATTTGTAATGAGTTATGTGGGTAGCGGAAGCAAGTGAAAGAACTCCGTTTGAGTTCATGTTGCGTGCCTAATGCATGCAACAGGCTTTATTATCCAGTCGATAATGAATTGCACTTGCAGGTGCAGAAACAAGTTGTACTGTGTGAAGTGCCCGATCCCGTAACACCAAAGTTCAACACTCTGCCTTAGATTTCGTGTTTTTCCGTTGTCCTCACTACAATCGACAGACTGTACACATGGCTTCTATCATTATTCAGGCAATTTGCCATGCAATTTATATTTCAGATAGAAAGATTTGCTTTGTACAGAACATTCATTGTGCGAACGATTTACCCCAAGGCTAGTTACCTCCCTGTTCATGACATGGATTATGCAACTCATTGAAGACGCCAAAATGCAAGCAGAGGTAAATTCATTTTCTTTGTATTATTCTACCTGGCCCTCGATCACTCACATGTACAATAACGACTGGCATAACGATTCATATCCGTGAATATCCTTCCTGACCACTTTGCCGGTCAATCGCTCCAGCGATTTATCTGCTGGCCAAATCACCCGACAAATCCACTGTATCCTTATAAAGGAAGACAGGCTGCAGAGGCGGTTGATCGCGGATTTGCTTGTTTCGGCGCCAACGGCCGCCCACTTTCCGGACCCGCGACAAATGGAGTGCTGTGCCTAGTGGCTTCCGACAGGCGAATCGCAATTTCTAGTATTGCATATCAAATTAATTTTTTAATACGCATCTGTACTTTGTTCTGAATAATGAAATTGCCAATTTGTGCTGAGTCTTATTTTATGTAAATTAGCATGTATACGGCTCAATGATACAAATATTTCCTAGAGTTATATTTCTGCTGTAAGATGGAAATAAAAAAAAGGCGCGGCGTTTGTCGACGAGAGAGTTTGACTAATATGATATAATGAAGAAGACTTTATGCATAAATATATTACATCTCATCCGTATAAATAAGACGTATTCTATGTGGGTGTTCGAAGGCAGGCAAGGCCGCAAATGTCGTGTATCTGAACGAAGGAAAAAGCAGCTTTGAAGGCATGATGAACGTCTGACATTCGTTTGCACAAATGGTGCACGTCAATAAGCAATTTACGATCGTAAAAAGCCAGATCGCAATAGATCGCTATCTTCTAATACAGGCGACGCCCTGCGGTATTGCCGGCGGTCGTCACGGGGCGGAGATGGCTAGCGGTGTGCAGATTGGGCCGACAAGGACGTGATGTGGTCGAGTAATGAAAATTACCTGGACACTGGGTATCAGATTTTCATTTGCGTCTTTGGAAACGTACGTAAGGCGAGCGTCTGGTGAACTACATTTCAGTAGATGTAGCTCACCAGAGTGGATTTAGACGAAAATTTTTGGATGTTAATTGGTGACAAAGAAACTCAATGTCCATTGGGAGAAAAAAGAGGAATTTTTAATTTTTATTAGGAAAAATGTACTCCGAAAAAATCGCATTCGAAAAGCAAAAGCATTACTCGTCCAACTTGCCTTAACATCACTCAGGTAACAGAACAAAAAATATGTTCACTATAATGATGACAATGACAATGACAATGATAATGATAATAATGTGTCTATAGGGCTGAGGTCCAGACCGTAACGTCTGTTCAGTTAACATAATGATATTTATTTCCTTTCCATTACTGGTACAATTTATTCATTGATGAGAATTTCATTGCGATCCATCTAATTGCTTTATCAAATACATACACTTAAAACCGTTCCGAAAATAATTTCTGTTGACCGTATAAAACACAGTCTTGAAATCAGCGAACAATTGCATTTCGAATAACTTAGGCCACGCTTAGCCCTTAATTCGGAACGCATCATGTTTTCGCCGAGCTATCTTCCGTTACTGTGGTATCATATCCATCAATTAACACACGAAATATTAAAAAATCTAATGTCTTACAAAAGGCATGTACCAAAGAAACGCACCTGTAACTATTTCCGTCCTCACTTGAGAATACTACCCCAAGATCATCGGACACCCGAATTTTAAATAACCATTAAATAGCTTATTTCCGAAGCGACTTCACGAAAGACATTTTTTCAGAAGGGGAAAGTATTCACTTTCAGTCTTTTCGTTCAAGGTGGGTTTAACATATGAGAAACACAATTTCTGAACACAATACCTGGCAGCATAATGGAGAAACGTCTTCAGAAATATTGAAATAAATCTAGAAAACAAACGGAAATGGAGTTCCGTCACTTTGGAAGTAAGCTCATCAAGTCAGCGACGCATACCCGTGAAATCTTCCCGCGTCCTCGCTCGTCAGCCCGGTTGGAGGAAACTTCAGGACGGTCGCCTCCCGCGAAAACCGTTTTAATTAGAAGCGAACGAAATGAAAATGAGTGAGACGTCGCAAAGCCAACGGAGGCAGCGGCTGACTCCGTCTGTCGCGAACAAGAGGGCGCGCGCAAGGACCGCCACAGACGGAAGGTCGCCTCCGCGGGCGTGCAGACGTGGCGAGGGCGAGGACGGGCAGCGAGGACGCCGGCGAGGGAGAAGGGGGCGGCGGACGCCGTGCGTGCCGTTTTTCTCTGAAGCCGCGGACGCGTTTGTGGGGAAGCCGTCTGTCCGTCTGTGGCCCCACGCTCGCACGCGTTTCGGCGCGTGGTTAAGTGTTCCATTACGACATGTTGGTTGCGCTGTTCGCCGCCGCCCCCCCTTCCCGCCACCAGCCGGCCGGCCGCCCGACCGCCCGGCCCCCCGGTTGGTCGGCGCTTTCCTTTGCGCGCGCGGCCAGAGATGGAGATGAGAGCGGAGATGAGGCGGGGGTGGGGCGGGGAGGGGGACGCCGGCAAGGCGCGGGATATGTGTGTGCGTTGTGCTCTGCTGGACGATGAGCTCACACGGAGAACAGAGGGTGGCGAACGAGAACGGGTGTGGCAGCCTTGTTGAAAGAAGGTAAGTAAATGAGGGAAGGGGAAGGGGAATTGGGCGATGGAAGAAGGTACAGAGATATCAGTGAGCCCTGGACGATGAGAATGGAATGGGGAAAATGTAGAGAATGTCGTGTAGAAAAATTGGAAGAGAGATAGGAATAGTTGTAAAGAATTCGTGAAGAAAAGTATAGCAAATGAAAAAAGAACACACATTCTATAATTAACACGCAAAGGGCGTGCTGTGTGTCTGAATTAGCGGATACGGAGGACAGATAAAATAAAAGATGTCATAATGGTCTGCAAAAATTTTAATTTAGCACAATCACATCTTCCATTCCATCTGTACATGCTTTCAACAATGCCTCATCAATATTTTCGCATTAGTCTGGGAGATTGTTCAACAGCTTCGGACATTGAAGGGCGTATTGTATGATCGTATCATCTAGTAAAAATGATTTAATGCTACCACTGCGATGGATCTGCAACGCGAGACAGAGCATTTTCACCGCCAACGTTGGAAGAGACTGTTGCGATAGAGACGAAATAGCCCCGAGGTGCCACGACGTGTTTGCATCTGGAAGGCGGAGTACCGTTTCTGCGAAGACCGCGCGGGCAGCGGGTGCATTTGGGCCTTGCTGGTAGCGGGAGCGGGCTGAACATGAGCTCGGGTGGCTACGATGGAGACGGTGGCGGCCGTCGAGGAGGGGTGGAGTTCCGTAATGAAGCCGTGGGCAGAGGAGACCTTTATACACAGACTTTTTCTCGGTCAGTGAGCGCCTCTGTCGTCCGCTCGCCTCTCCGAGCGGCACCACTTTGGCCCGTTCATGCCGTCTCACCCACCCCCATCTCATTTCGCTCCATAAAGCCAACTTGTTTTGTTACATTTCTTTATCTCTCTTCTCCTCCTTTTTGAGGCGTCCCTCCCTCGCTCGGGCCGCTGCTGCCCTCCCTACCCCTCCTTTGCCATCCCCTCCCCCGGCCTCCTCTCCTCTCATCTCTTCTCTCCCCGCCGCGCCGCCGCCGCGGCTGTACCTTCTCCAACTGATTGCTTTACGAGTCGAGTATATGGCTGGGCACGAGCTAAAAACCGGCAGGCTGGAGCCCGGCGGGGCGCGGCGCGAGGAACTGCGGAGGTGGGCGAGTCGTGAAGCGGGGAGATGCGGGGAAAAGGCGGGGTACCGCCCGTGCTCACTTGCCCTCTCGCTGGCTTGGCGCTCCTAGCATAACGACTGCGTAGAGAGTGGTAATATGTGCTGTAACCTGATCTGTGCTTTTATGTAGCTATGAAATATTGAGTTTTTTCTCTCGCGTCAGCTGTAGAGCAGGCCTCAAGGTATATCGCCCCAGGGTAGGAATGAGGGATCGTTGAATGATTATTATGAATCAACGAGATATGTGACGGAATGTCCTTGCTTTACATATTATTCTTAGAACATTTTTCATGAGGAGTTCTTGGTTCCGCTCAGTGTGTCTACAACGGGCAATGTCGATAATTTCATCCCAAATCTTCACACCAATTGGACCGGACAGAAACTTTTTACAAATTCTCTGTATTCGAACAATATATTATATATATATATATATATATATATATATATATATAATTTATTATATGTTAAAATTATTATAATGTAACATATAATTTTAAGGGAAAATCAGAACTTTTGTAGGACTTTAAAATAATAACGTTTATGACATTAACAAAGTCCTCGCTGCATAAAATTTGCTGAACGATTCGCAGAAAATTTTAAAAACAATGTACGGAGATACTTTTCAATTGCCTCTACTCTCAGAGAAAAGTTGCATGGTTGGATCTGAGCAGATCAATCTTGAAAGGGATTCGGGCTTGAGTCGGGGCAGGAGGACACGTCCTTGGCCTTGCACAAGGAACCGGTCGATGTTGATTGCCAGCTGAGAAGATGGGCGAAGACAGACGCCGGCTTAACCGACGCCGAATTTGGTCGCGCAATTTCTCCTCTCAGAAGAGAAACGAAGGATTGTGCGACGTTCAGTTTACGCAAGAAGAATCGCGATTTTCAAGTATACTGAAGAAAACTCCCATGAATTAAAGTTGGTAATTTTAGTATAAGTGATATTTTTTATTTTTAATACGTTTCTTCATTAACATAAGTTTTAACTGTAAATTTACATGTACTTCCGTAAATAAGTGAATGTGTTTCAGCTCTACCCATTTTAAAGCAATCATTCCTCATAAATCATGCAATGTAACTTTAAAAATTGTTTGGAATGAAGAATTGTTTTTAAACGGAAAAGTCTGCCAACTTGCAATTGTGTGGGTTACATAAATTCGGTAAACACTAAGCACATTTTCCATAAATTACACACAAAATACCACTAAATCTACCTCTGAAGAAGTGTGAAGCACCCTAAGTGCTATCAGATCTTTATTTTTTGTTTCCTCTCGAACCACGCATGTAGAAGGAATACAAGCAATATAATATAATTGTTTTCTTTTGAGTTTTCATTAGATTTTTTCCCTTGATAGTTTTCTGCAAAAAATTAAGTATTATAGTTTCTATAGTAATTTAGATAAGTCGTATCTTCGGGATTGATCCCATTGCTCCAAAAATGTCTCACAATCACGATAACGACAAATTCAGCCTCGTTCCTCCTATGTGAGCGAATGGGGTTGCCATCCTTTGAATCAATTAGCGAAACATTCTCGGGTAGACATAAGCAACAATGAGGCATGCAAGTGATGGAATCTAACGTTGTCCCGTTCTATGTCAATTAGTGAAAAGAATCCTGAGATAGACATAAGCAGGATGAGGGAGGTAAGTGGTGGTGTCGGGCGGTGCTACTTTGTAAATCAAATTAAACAAATCCCGAGTAGACCAAAAGCAGCAATGAGGAGGCAAGTGATCGGGTCGGGCGATGCCACGTTATAAATAAATTCACGTAGAAGTAACGTGAAAAGAGTCCAAAGGTAGACATTAGCAGTAATGAGGCAGGCATGTGATAGGGTTGGGGAGGGTCACGTTCTAAATTTAGGGAAAAAATCTCGAAGTAGACATACAAGAAGCAGCAATAAGGAGGCAAGTGATGGAATCGAGCGACGTCAGGTTCTAATTAGTGAAAAGAATCCTGAAGTAGATATAAGCAGCATGAGGCATGCAAGTGATGGGATCGGGCGATATCAGGTTCTCAATCAATTAGTGAAAATAATCCTGAGGTAGATTTAAGCAGCTGTGATGAGGTCGAGCAATGCCACGCTCTAAATCAATTAGTGAAAATATCCTGAGGTAGATTTAAGCAGCTGTGTGGAGGCAAGCGATGAGGCCGAGCAATGCCACTCTCTAAATCAATTAGTGAAACGAATCCTCAGGTCGACGTAAGCAGCACTGAGACAGCAAATGACGGGGTCGGGCAGCGGGCGGCGTGGCATTACGCGGCCATCCGCGCGCGGCGACCGGATTCTGTAACGAGGCAAAAGCGCCAGAAACGGTGCTAGGATGTTGTCTGTTTTTGGCGCCCGCGGCCGCGCCGCGACGTGTCTTCCGTCGGATGTACGCCCGCGGCCGCGCCGGCGGCGGCCGACTGGAGCGTGGCCGGACCGCTCCGCTTCCTCTCCGCGCGGATGCGCCGCGCGCGGGATGCCGGAGACGGGATGTTGGATGTGGGATGCTGCTCGTGGCGGAGAAGCGAGCGAGAGAGACGGGTGAGAGTGAGGAGAAAGAGCTTGCTGCGAGTCCGCAGCCTCGCGCCCGGGTTCCGCGTGTGCGGTTAAGGATGAGGTGACCGATTTTTGGCCTGCGATTGCCAACCGAAGTTTTTGCCATTTGCGGTTTTCGTTTTAATGTAGGTGCATGGAAGATCAGAGGTCTGGATGCTCGCCGCTCAAATGTAATTTCTTTTGTATTCTTACAGTTTTTCAGGAGCGTAAATTGTATTAATGTTATTTTTGTGAATGGTACACTCGCCCTACCGCCTATAAAGCCTTTATTTATATATTTATTTATTTATATTTATTATTAAATGTTGTGAAGTGCGATCAGTGAGTCGTTTTATCACATTTTTTCTTTTAAACCTGGTAGACTTTCTGTCTAAATATCAGTTTCTACGCGTTTTATATTCCCATTATTTTTATTTGTTTAATAACATATAGTATTGTTATTTGCGTTGTAAATACTCATTTTGGTTTTAACTTCCACTAAAATAATGATCACTGTTTTATAAAACTTTAGAAGACTTCAGAAACAAATGCTGAAACGTTCAAATCACAGAAATGTCATACAGTAATTTTAAAGAATTTGCCTTTTACAAATTATTCAACTGTGTGATTTCGTGTAATATTTAAATTAATAGTGTCTGCAGTGTAAATTCATGGCGTGATAAGTGTATCGTGAGAAACGAATGAAAGTGGAGTATTTTCAGCCACTGTTTTTGAATCACAATGAATCGCTGTTCTTGTTTATGGGACACAGATAAATTAGTAGCCTCGTGCTCTCCAAAAGAGAATTACGTAATCGCAAATACTAAGCATTCCAGGATTTATTCCCCCTACTCGCAGTTCATTGACTAAACAAGCCCAGACTGGCTCGGCCTCTTTGTTATGGAGTAGCGCGTTGACTTCTTCAGGCGGCCTGCGGCGAATAAGGCGGCATACTCGCCGGTCTTCTTATTTGGAACGCTGCATAAGAATTGCAAAAAACCCTTAACGACTTCAAATCTCAGTCTTCAAATCCTTTAGCCCCTAAGCTCGGACCCGAGGCCGACACACGCGACTAGGTTAATTAACGTTATTTGTTCATTACGCCGAAAGGAATGTGGCCACACGCGATTTCCTTTCTGGCGTAAATTTCCGGCGGGGAGCACAGAATGAAAGAAATTCCTTCGGCGGCAGAAGCCACTGTGCCCTTCAAGGTCTCCAAAAGTTTCCGAGTAATTGTGCCGCTCCCGGGAAAATGCGAGTAACTCGGGCGCTAGCCGCAAGGCGGAGAACAACGGGGGGGGGAGCCTTCTTTTGCACGCCTCGCCGAGCCCGCCGCACGGCGAACTCACGAAAAAAACGAAATTATGACCAGCACAGCGTCCATGAATCCGTGCCATCGTTGGGACGACCCGTGGCGTAGAGGACGCTAAATTTTCACCTTTCTTCATCACCACTTGGCATCAAATTCCGGTCAATCTATGTCAGTCGGCTTTCTTGGAGACAAAATGGGTCTTTCGCAGATTTTCTCGGTTTTCCCGGTTTCACCCGCCTCTTCGTTCCACAATTTATCTATTACAATTCATAGTACACCGTTATATCATCTAGCTATTAATAACTGAACCATCCAGGAAATGGAGTGTATAGGAACTGAAATCACATTCGTAGTAAGGAATACAAAATCTTTCTCCTACGAATCCACGGACGGGCATTGTGGTAAATTTGGTTAATTATATGTACGTTGTAGACAGAGTATTTTTTGTAAAATACTTATTGATAGTGATTGTGATAAGTTCTAACAGGTCCCCTGGGACAGTGTTCACAGGTACGGAGAGTAAAAACAATAGTTTGTGTAATAAAATGTTAAGCGTGATGTTATCAGCTGTAATAAAATACAACCAGATTATATTTGCTTATAAATTACATATTATTTATTCCGCTGAATTAATATTGTCTATTGCAGTACATCTCATACCAACATACATTTCTTTTTTTTATCAGGCAATCACAGGTTCACAGACGCACAGACGAATACACATACCGTTACTCTGCGGAGTGTGAGTACAAATCCTCCGACAGAGAGTGAGACGGATGGATATGGAGGCAGTAATAGTAATGGAGGCAGTAATAATATACACCCAAAAGACTCCATAGCGATTTAAAAAGTCCTTTCATTACGAATTATTTGTAGATAACAAAAAAGTATGTATTAAATCGTGAAGAACAAATATACTGCATGTAAACCGATACACATTTCAATTTAAACTTGAAATTCTCTCTCTCAGCTGTGTAACACCATATTAAAAAAATCGCAAGTGTAAATTGAGATTGAATTGAATGAATTTTGCTCCATATTCTCCTTGCGCCTTTCGCCAGCCCTGCCATTTAGGCGTAATAAATCCGAAATCAAGAACCAAAAGGCAGGTGTTCTATTCCGTAAATAACTTAAACACAACAAAACCATATTTATAGAAATGTTGAAATAATTATTTGTTTCTCATAA
>JAHLJT010008446.1:52449624-52481702 GCA_031308135.1 Acheta domesticus
GACCGCGTAGATTATGAGGCCCCAGACGAGGCGCGCATATTGAAAAGCGTCGCGCGCTTCGGGAGGAGCAAGCTGCGAGGGGGGAGCGGAGGGGTGGCACAGTGATTCCAGACCCTGAGTGTTGATCAAAAAGAAAGAAAAAAGTCGTGTGTTACGGATTTATTATATTCACCGTTGTTTATTTTTATCTCCACAGAGTTAAAAAACGCAGGTCTAAGGTACACATCGTTTTGTATTCTTCTTCATGGTTCAGTTCGAAAGTAAGCCATGTGTGGCATGTGTTGTATTCCGGCAACGAAGTACAAAAGAACAGGTTAAAAAAATTATTCTGAAAAGGTTTGTAATTTAAGGATAATATCCGTTCAAAATGAATTGTGAAATGGATGGAATGGATTAATTGTTTTGATGGTGTATGCGAACATAAACACGAAAAATATACGATTTTTTAATGTTAAATAATGAATATTTGTTAATAATTAAAGTAAAAAAGAAATAAGAAATAATTGAAAATCAGAAAAGTCATTTATAATAGAATCTAATTCTGTAGAATTAAAGCCATCTACTTTGCATTTTCTTATAAAACACAACAATTATCTTTCAAAATCACAACTTTCATTTCAACTTTCTGCTTCTCGCAACTTCCTACAACGTCATTGCTGGCACGTGTTTGAATATAGGACGTTTTAACTGTGTTTAAGAACAATTTCTTTTGATAATGAACATAATTACCGCAATTTGTAAATTAATTATTTTTCAAATATTGAAAGTATTGTGATAATGATTTTCAAAAATCTCTTCAACTATAAAATTGGAGAAGAAATTTGCTCTTATTTCGTATTTCAAAAATGTTTAGGGATCTGCATTTTTTGTTTTTGAAATATTTGACCATATTCTTAAATAGTAACCCCCAAACGTCAATTTTCCATTGAAGTTTTCAATTAAATAGCTGTTTCTTATTTTTTTCCAACATTTCTTAATTTTGGATATCTATGTTGCCTTCATTTAAATCATGGATTTTTAATAATAGGTTGACCAAAACTCGATGCTTTTTAGACATCGATGTATTAAAGCTGGTTAGTAACTCTAACATTAAATTTTTGCGCAACAAAATGGAATTTGACAGTGGCCATTGACGCCGGAAGAAACTGCCTCTCCAGATGCGAAATAAGAGGAAAGACGAAGGATATACCAGGCGGAAAGAGGATCATCTAGGGACAGTCTGCTCGACGGAGGTAGTACAATCACGTTTGTTTGATTCGAACACCTAAACAGACAGTGGTATTATCAGTTATTATTTCATATTTTAACTGGAAAAATTAAAATTCTGATTATGGTGATTTTTCCGCCACGAACAGAACATCGAAAACGTAAAAAAATATCGTTAAAAGAACATCTATTTTCAAACAACATCTGCTTCAATACATTGATGTTTAAAACATGGATATTTTACAGAAACATTGATGTTTTGAAAACATCGGCATCGATGTCTCATCCTACAGGATGGTAGCTTTGCGGAGTTCCACGTGGTGGTGAAGGGTCGCGGGAGATAGTGGAATTGGAGCTCTTTGGAAATTTCCAGTCTAGTGAGAGTTGGGAAAATGTGCATGTTTGAGACCGGGCCTGACCTTTTAATCCAGTCTCATGTGGGCTGCGTGGGCGTGGTAACAAATGTAAAAATGGTTTATCACTCCATGAAAAATAATTTCAAAAACTTCTTTCCTTTTTCTCATTTGTGCGATACATTTTTAATATGGGATACATCGAGGGTAATAGCAACCAGTAAATCATGAATGCTCTGTTACACTGTTCTGCTCTACCATTGACGGTATGTAGTTTTGGATTGTGAGTCCATATTCTGTAATAATTGCATCTTTTCTACGACGGATATTTTTCTCAGTGTGTTGGGTTATTTGGTCTGTGTTTGCATATTATTTGCGAGGTGACTTTTGCAGCACGTTAAATGGAGAATCATAAGGAGAGTTACTTTCAAACTAGCATATTATATGTTGCATGCAGAACAAACTGCGGTCGCTTTGGCAAAAGTATGAGCGTCATTAATTGAAAAATGTGATCCAGATTCATTTCAGCTATTTTATTGAGAGTGAGTGATGATTTTGTACAGTAAGTTGGGTAAATCAATACAAACTCACTTGCGATTCTCTTTAGCAACATACTGGTATTTTGCGAATTTTAAACAAGATTGTGATATATTGATGTCAAATTGAATTTACCATTCATATTTCTAGCACTACCCGCGATTTTTCAATTTTCTACATTATGTTCAGTTAGTTGAGTTGAGAAGGAATTCATTCAACACCTGACACTAAGGAGTGGAATTCCGTATTTGATACCATTTCAAAATTTTATGAAATGGTTTGTAATAAAATATCACTTGTGATAAATTTTGAAATTCGCTTTCATAAAATTTTTCTTTTTGGTATCAGACGTCAGGAACAAAGAATTGAAAGAAAATTATTTGTCGTGAAGGTACTTATTATAAAAATAATTTTGCGAAATTTTTTGTTTACACAAAAAATTGGATGAGATTGTGAATTAATTTTCCATGTAATTATTTATTAACCGTAAAATTTTAAATTAAGTTATATATATTGACAATTAATCATAAAGTGTATGAGTGGATGTGATGCATTTGTTTGCGAGACCTCCATAGTATCGACAGCTAATTTCATATCTCCTCGTATCTTCGTGTAGAACCATCCTTTGTCAACCGGTTTACATTATATGCGATCATTTGCAATCATCTCCCCAAACTGTGTTCGGAGATCACCCCTTTGTAACAAAGCCCCGAGGCCTGCATTATGTACTGGCCCCGAGGCTTTCACATAATTGTAGGGCGCCCAAGATAGATATAGCGATAAATATTTGTTTTGTACACACTGTATATGTTCCATAATATGGCCCCATGATGTCGATAGACTGATTTTAAAATACAAAACTTCAGAGCATTAGTGCGCCTACAAGCCAGTGAGGTTCGCTTTTCGCGCATCATAGTTTTCAGTTTGCGAATTAAAGCGTTTCAAAATGATTTATCGAGATACTTTTGATTTAATTCAAACATTGATAGATATATTATTACATCTACTTACAAAACATGGGGTTCCGAATGTAGAGAATTGAATCCTTGGGAGGATGCTTTGACAACTTACCTGAAACAAGGAAATTAAAATCAGATTGGAACAGTTACAAAAAAAACACTTAATAACAATACTAGAAATATTTTATAATATATACAATAATTCAAAGTATATATTAATTTTATAGTATTGATGGTAGATTTGGAAATATTAAAAATTTCAACTCATTACCGTCCAATTTTATTTTTAATATTTTCATATTAAACTATAACATCAAAATTTGTTTCCATTGTCAGACATAAACGAATTTATATGAATTTTGTTCAAACCTGATGATGCGAACAATTAGTACGCGAAATATGTTTCAAAATATGAAAAAATATTGAAAAAGGATACACGAGTGTTTAAATTACTAATATTATGTAACAATCTTTCTATTTAAATATTTTCGACTGTTTATGAAATAATAGTTTGTCCCTAAGTTTTTTACAGCTTGTTCCTTTAAGAATCTCTGGCACCCTGAGCGGCGCCCCCCGTTCACCAAGTCCCTCGCGCGAGGCGCCACTCGCCTTTTATTGTCTTTTTTATAGAGCGTCCCCAGCCTTGACTTGGGCCGATTCGAGACAAACCTGTTGAGTCTCTTCTCCGTTTACTCATCTCGAAATCCGAAGCGCTGTAAGTGCCATTGCGAAAGTAACGGTGTCCATCAGTATACGATCCATGAATCATTCTCAATGTTTTGTGGCTACTATTCGTATCTTAATTTTTTCAGAAAATACGACCCCAGTAAAGTGTCACTACGTTGATAGGAAGCCCTCTTTCTGTATAAAAACTACATCGCCTTGAAGTGACATTTATCTGCCACTAAATTTCTCTCTCATTTTGTATTTTATATGTCTTCACTTTCCTGTTTCATTCCATTGTATCTTTGGACTCCCAAAGTATATTTTTAGGAGATGATTACTCACTGTCAGCAGTTTTCTGAATTCTTTTGCATTTTTGCGTGTCTGGATAAGAAGACGGACTTGTTTTTGAGAAAGTATATGGTTATTACACATTTGTCAGCTCTGGAATATGATAAAATATGGTTTAAGACATAATTACTTTTCGTGAAGTTCTTTAGAATGTGCTACAGGAAGTAATTCCAAGTCAGGAGACAGCGGGATATATAAAATAATACAGAATAATAGTCCACGATAGAGCAATCTATATAATGTATTCAGAACTTCTGATATTTTCATAGCTAAAATTGTTATTTTTTATTAGACCCATTCTGCACTTTTTACTCATTTGAAATAAAATAATAATTTCTCATGTTTTTTTTTTTTATTTCACCACCCAAGTATGATCATATCATGTTAACAGATGGTTTTTCGAAAATTTATCTAACATTTTTTACTTTTCATAAAGATCTTGTTCTGCTGACTTATTATTCCCATTTTTATGGAATCGTCATATCGAAATGAACTGTCAACGTTAACTAGAAATGGAGAGTGTGTCGACTGTCCGGATGTAATACTCACGGACTAGTTAAAGTCAGCTGGTTAAGAACTTGATCATAAAATTAGACGATAGTGACGGATTTGTAGTAATATGAGAGGCGTGTGACTTGGAAGAATCCATAGAAAAGACGTCTGCAAATCATCTGTGAAATTCAACGGAGGAGACACGAATTCTGCAGGTGTTTCTCTCCTCCATTCCTTGAACCGACCACCTTCATTGTGACCCTGTGTTTCTTTTCTCCATGTGGACCAACACATATCTCGTTCTTCTTGCGCTGCCCTTGCAGCCTGCCAGCTGCGTCGGCTTCGCCCCCGCCTCCGCCACGTATCCGCATCGCTGCCATCACCAACCCGATCACTGACACCGTGACCACCGCCATCACCGCCCCCGCCACCACCGCCTCCGCCACCACCGCCCCCGCCACCACCGCCTCCGCCCACCCACCGCCCCCGCCTCCATATCCCCGCCACCACAGCAACCGCCACTACCATCACCGGCCGGCCGCATAGCTTCACCGCTTCCGCTTCCTCTGCCTCCCTTGCTACTGCCATCTCCACTTGATCATCACCACCGCCCGTGCCCATCCGTTTCCCCTAAATTCTTGTCGTCGTTTCCGCTACTACCAAATACCTCTGCCATTTCTCCACTCTGCCGCGCCATCTCCACGACCACCACCACCACCACCACCGCCTCCGCCGCCGCCGCCCTCAGGGGCGCCGCGCCCTGGGGCCAAGGTGAAGACGCTCGTACAGCTCACTGATGGTCCCCGCCTTCGAATTCCGGCCGCCGAAGGCAGGCGTCGCGGCGCCGCCACCGCCACCGCCGCCTCCGCTGCCGCCGCCGGCGGGACCAGCCGCCGCCCCCAGGGGACGCCTGGTTCCATTCCGTCGCCTGCAGCGTTTGCCAACTGCGGCTCTCTTTCTCTTCTTGCACCGGGGCAGGGGCGATGGGGGCCTAGGCGCAGGCTGAGGAAGACACATGGCCACGAGGCTTCACGGGCATCGCCTGGCGGCGGCGGCGGCGGCATGTGTCAAGTGAAATCGCAATTTACTAAAAATATCAGCATGTTTTTAAATGTTACTTAATCTATTCGTTGATAATTCTGATGGTGCGCCCCGATTGAGAGCAGTAATAGCTTGTATGAGACTTAATGTCAGGTAATTAGTTTCATTTCAGCCCTTAGAAGAGAGATGTAACTATATCACTTTCCAATCGCCTCGATTCACTGAAAAAGTACCTAATCTGACTGAATATCGATATTTATATAAAATGGTATTCAGTACGTTCTTCATGTTTCTGCTATCAATTATTTTCTGCTATATTCTGCACATTTTTATTTTGTTTTATAAAAGATATCGACATTTATTTTTTACTTTTTTCCCAGGTAATACAAAACAACACGATAAAGGTTTTTCTGTAGTTAGTTTTTAAAAACAATCAATTTAATGTTGGGCGGAAGTTCCGTGTGTTGAAGGAAAACAAACATAAGTAGAGCGGTAAAAATGAACAAAACTAAGCTAATTTAAATAACATACATAATACCGTTAAAATACTCAATATGTTGAAAGCTGAGCCAACTATTTAAATGTTCCTTCCGACTAAGAACATAATTCTCGGTAGTCGATTCGAGTACCATTCGAACTCCTGGCCTTAATTCTTGGACACATTTTATAAGACATTAATACATTTACCAAACCAATAGTGAAGAATTCATCGTACTCTGGACTTCCATTCTCACCTGTTTATTCATATATCATATTCCGTCATACCTACTTTGAAATCATTCTGAACATTACTATAATTGGACAATGGACTAATTATCAGAACGGTCCATTAAGGGTTGTCTGTTCTGAACGTCTTTGTTCGTTTCTATCACAATGCCAAGTAGAGTTTTATTTTATTTTAGGCAGATTTTTAATATGAATTTAAATTTTCCCACCTTATTTGATATCTTTTGTCAAAAACAGCGGCTTGCCATGAAATTTACTAACACCTCCTTTGTTATAATTTGTTGGCTCGCGCGGCACGCGTACTTGAAACCGATGTTTGAAGATCATTCTCAAACTTCTAGATCCAATGGCCCAGTTCTAAAGATTTATACAGGATGTGAAATTGGCATAATAAAATCCAGCTTGCCTACGAGCTCCCTTTGACCAGAACGGAAAGTGAGTTTCTCGCGAGTGAATGAGTGACAAGTCAAATTAGACCTGATGTTCCGTACGTTTCTCGTAACCTCATAACCTGAATTAAGCGGCCATCACTACTAACGATCAGCTATCGCTCAACCATTAATGACCGATTAAGAACGTTTTCACTGTATATTCTAATCAAATAGCTGCTGAGGAAACAAAATAACCGATATAAACACTTCTATAAATCTGTATCCACGCGTAAGTTTTGCCCAAACAAACATTCTTCAACACATACATCTTCCTTGCCTTCCATGGAAGCCGAACTCAAGAAATATGAAAACAATTGAAGCGTCATTGGCTTCTTGGGTGGCCAACCTACTCCCGTTCAAGGAGCTCCCAACTCGCTTTCGCCTCTCGGCAGATTGGTGTTCGTCAGGTGGTCTGCGTTATGCCGTCATCTCGTCAGACCTTTGCGGCGGCGCGGACATGCACTGGGAGCCAATAAGACTCAACGTTCGAGACCTTCACCTTCTCCCTGAGAGCAGCGAAAGAGCGGTTGGAAACACGAAACCGTTTGGGTAACCGCGGGAGCCTTTTTTAGGCGAATCCGGAACGCTTGGCAAGACGTGTTGGCTCTTGACTGGTGCGCCTTGTAGGTCGTTTGTCAGCGCGCTACTACTCGGCTTACACGCGACGCGTACTATGTCGAATGCGTCCATCGATAATAGTCAGGCGGTGATGAATTATTTAATACATACACGCGCACGGGGAGAGAGTACAGCGGGAGCAGGCGCGCTGTTAGTGCGTCGGCCATCACGTTCGGGAGATATTAGGGTGTCGGGTACGAGCACTGGGGTTGTCTGTTCGAACCGGAGGTCGTATCGTTGCTTGTCGGCCCGTCCCGCGGAGTGGCAGATTGTTACAAATGGTTCACGACCCTTTCGAGAACTACCGTGTTCTGCCTTGCTCCCCTTTATGCTGGCCTTTGGCAAGACGTTTTGATGCGTTATGCCTCACCGAAAATAAACGACTAATGCTCGGTGTTCGTGTTGAAGTGTTTGTAAGTATTAGAAATTAAGTCTAGAGACGCAGAGAACAGGCTACAGTTCCATAAATGTTCTGCACTATGTATTTACTTAACGTCGATACTATGTAAACGAGGAGAAAACCTGCATTGGGTGTCAGGTAGCTAAACAAGGGACCAGTGCACATTAGGATAGTGTTTTCTCGTTCCTGCGTCACGAACTTTGATACCTCCAAAAATGAGACTTCAAAGAAGGCTGCATTCATCTTTACTTTCTTTTCCTAAACTTGGTTTCCTTGCTCCCACTGCGGTAGCAATTCTTGAAAATCGAAACTTTCAATACCAGGAGTTCGAAAATTTCTGCTTGCTTCAAAAACACACTTTAAAGTTATTGATAATCACAAAACAGTATTTGTTTAATGACAATTTTAAGGAAGTAAATTAAAAGGAGATCATATATGCTTAAAATGGAATTTGAATATGCAAATGTAGGATTTGTTATTACCCAAATAATACTATTCACGAAGAAAACAACAGATTCTAGAAACTGATCTTCATGAACTAAAATATAAAAGTAGGTGAAGAAACGCAAGCAGAATTTTTTAACTTACTTCCTTGGAATTCCCCTGATCATTTATTTTAATTCAAGTTCATTCTCAAGTGAACTTCTACTGCTTGTCATCCAGGTAGTGCTATTGCGTGTCGATTTCACAGGAAAAATGTATAGATTCGACTTCTTACTTTTCTAAAATCAACTACAAAAGATAAACAATTGGATTAAGGATTGAAATGGAAATTGTACAAAATGTTATCGATAATGTGAATCGCCACTTCAAAAACTTACAAATCTTTGAACGTTAGCAGAAAAATTAAAAACAATGACCGTCATATTTTGGACTGAAAGAAGGAAAGAAGAACACCGGCAAATATGGATTCAGGAAGAAAACGAAAAGAAAGGGTTTAAAAGACAACAACGCCGCTGAGTAACACCAGACAAATGTTTTTTCAAAAAATATCTAGCTTACTGCTCAAGAACAACACATAAAATACACTCATATTACTCTACAATAATTAAATATCTTAATAAAAACAGTCTTTACAAATAATGCAATAATACAGTAAAGTAAGTACGGATATACAGCATAACGGCGGCTTTATATACAAAAATATCAAAACCGTTGCTCGCCGACGACGCAGTACGTAAATAGCATATATTTAATGTCGGGTAGTCTCTTTCACGAAGCCTTACTTACGTATCAAGTAATTGAAAACTTATTAACATGCATTTTCCCAAAAATTTCAAAGGAGAGAGCGATACGCAAAAATCGTGCATGACGGGGCATTATTATTATTATTATTATTATTATTATTATTATTATTATTATTATTAATAATAATATTATCATCATCATTATCATTATATTTCCTCTACATCACGACTAAATGTGTTATGAGTCGGTTGAATATAAAATCTACCCCAGATTGCAAACAGCTACCTAAGGAGCAGATCTAGGGACTCACGGTGCCTCTACAATATTTAGCGCAAAATGTGGGCTGCTCCAGATAAAGTAATTTCTTGCAGTTCCCAGTCTTTTGAATTGACCTGTAAGTTTATTCAAGTTCTTACACAAATTCCTGCCTAGGGGTAGTTTGTCTCTGCCGCAGGCGGTGTGGAAGTTGGGCCCGGAACAGCGGAGAGCGTCCACACATGGCGCGAGGACGGGACCCTCGGCGGCGTCGGCGCCGTGGTGGCCGGCGGCGGGCCGGGCGGTCGGGCGGGCGTGGGGTCGGTCAGACGGCGGGCGTCGGCGTCGGCGCTCGGGCGTAAAATATTTGCCGAATTACACGCGGCCCCGTGATGAATAGTTTGCACCTGAGTGACGGCGGGCGATAAAAGCGCGCACTTGGTAATTAAAAACCAAAACAATAAAAAAGCGCTTGATTTATTTCCGATGGGCTAAACGCGTAAGCGTGCGTTAAATATAGCGGCCTGGGTGCGAGCGCCCGCGTTGCTTGTCGGCGATACCATCGCCCGGACCCCCCACTTTCGGATGCCCCCTTCTGCTCTCCTGGATGCCCCCCGGTCACGATGCGTTCTTCCTCCCCTCCCCGTCCCCCCTTCCCCCCGCCCTCACAGAGCGGCGCCGCTTTGCTCTCCTTCATTAGAGGGATCAATCTGCCATCGTAGGCGATAGGGCGAGAAGCAGGTCGCCGACTTCCTTAAGTCTTCCTTGTTAGGGTTATTTACTTGTTTTGTTCTTTTTTATTAGATGGTGGTTGGGACGATATGGAAAGAAAATTGTCGAATATTATCTAATTTGCAGTTTAATATGTTCCGTATATGTAAGATTTTTCTTCCGTACATGTCAGATTGACAATTATTGAATAAATACAAAGGTGATTTGTTTCCCGAAGATTCTTTTTCTTTATACTTTTTATTTCTTTGTCTCTTTTTAGTGCGCGTGAACCACTGGTTCTTGCCTTTCTGTTATCTCACCTGAGATCGATTTATTCTTAAATACATACAAAATTCTTATAACAAAAGATCTCCATTATTCAACTAAATTTTAACTAGGATTTTCCTTCTTGACTTCTGATTAATTTTTGTACTTTTTTATACGTTCCTTCTACCGAATTTTGAAGTGCTCGTCACCTCTGCAAACTTTTCGAAATTCCTCATTTCAGTAAAGTGTTCGTTTATTACATTATCTTAATGAATTTTCAAGCACGACACGATATGACAGCACATCTTCACTTAAATTAGTCATCATTATTTTTTTATTATGGGTAATCTTCGTTCTCCCCTCGTATCCGGGTTGTAAAGGGCCCCTTAGCTGTGCTTCATTAGTATGATCAATCTTCCATAAGATAATTCGCCGACAACAGGCCCTCAACCTTCCGAAGCGGTAATCTGGGATCTCTTTACACTAGTTTGCCCCCTTTTATTTTATTTCTCAAGGAAGCATGCTGGTTTCATGCGAGAGTTTTAATATTGAAATGGGAATTTTATTAAAGACAATATAAATATGGTTAATTAGTTACTGTATTCAGTTCATAAACTTTTGAAATTGATTTTTTTATAAGAATTCGACCTCCTAGCGTCTTGATTTATTAAATCCTCGCGAAATTTTTTTAGGTAAACAGTTGCTGACGAGAACTACCTGCCAAAATAAAAAGTTTTTGATTATATAATCCAGATTCGTAGGCTTTTTTGTAATATTTCGAGGTGTTACCAACTTATTTGGAAGCAACCACAGCCCAACATGATTTTCGTACATAAGTTTCTTTCCTGTATAGTGAAGCTGATGATGCTCAAGTTCTTATATTTAAAAAAATATTGAATAAGCGAGGCCACTGCAGTAGCTGACAGCCATACCAAGAAGATAATTTAGTGCTATTTTAGAAGTTTACAAACCTCGTTCTCCAGTCTTTAGAGCACGTTTTAAAAACTCGTGAGTTCTTGTTGAAGGTAAAAAGACGATATTTGTGGAGCTCTGAAATGGCTGTAAATTTTTCTCTTGGTTTATTCTTGACAGTCCATATTATATAGACTTAATGTTGGGAGCTCAAGTCATTGCTGCTTAAAAATATTTCAAATAGGGGAAATTGTGACAGTCAAAAATGTTCCTAAATTATCCGCTTGAATTTATGGTCACGTTATTTTGAAATGAGTCTGCTGGTTAATGAACTTCTCAAACAAATGTATTCCAATTTAACGCAGATATAGGAAACGTGCGATATCGACAATGAATACAAAATTAAAGAAAAAAGAATGATTCTGCATGCTAATAGCATCAGATAAATAATGTGTGATCACACAATTCTTAATGAATAATTTTATCATGGGTCACAGAATATTTAAGTCGGGTAGTGACGTCCACCTCCCTGGACTGCCAATTCTAATCCATAAGGAACGAACGTCTTGAGTTTCAGATAATTGCAGTGGCAAACACACGTTCCATTAGATTCGGCATATTGTGGCCAGCCCAATATTAACAATAGTTATTATATTCTTCATGAAGTTAGTATACTCTTCTTAGTTATTATATTCTTCTTCATTATTATTATGCAGTTTATTTTAATGTTTATTTTCTTTTATCATAAGGACAAATACACAGGTTATACAAGACCAAAGCGTATTTATCGACGTTTTTTTGTTAGGAATTCATTTCTATTCTACTCCCATAAACTTTCGAGTTATTCCTGTTGTTGAGATAACCACAGCCTTCTGCATAGTCTTATAAATATTCACATTAATATTCAGGTCTTTTAAACTTTGGAAACAGTGTCTAGGGAATTACTGCGGTGCTGGAGATGACAATGGGGATAATTCTCACGTGGTCCATATGCTACTGTTTCTTGATACTTTCAACCAGCGGAGCATATTTTGAGATCTTCTCGACATACTTCTCTTGAAGGTTTTTTGTGTTTGGTATGGCTATGTCGATCAAGTAGACTTGCCTTTTCGTCTTGTCTCCTAGAACCAAATCATGCCGGTTGTGAGTGGCTGTCTGGTGTGTGAGAATTGTCCTGTCCCAATAAAGTCAGCATTCATCATTTTCGAGAACATTGTTAGGTACGTATTTATAGTAGGGTACCTTGCATTCTATAAGCTGGTGTTGGTAAGCAAGCTCTTGATGCAGGATCTTTCCAACTACATCATGGCGTTGTTTATAATCAGTTCCCGAGAAATGAGTGCATCCAGATGTAATATGGTGGATGTTTTCCTGTGCCTGGCATCCATACCGACATCTGTCATCTTGTACCCCAGGATCTCTTACTATTGCTTTCAGATAACTTCTGGTGGGTATGACTTGATCTTGTATTGCAAGCATAGTGCCTTCCGTCTCTGGGAATATCTGACCTGCTATTAGCCAGTAGTTCGACGCTTTCATGTCGACGTGATCTTGACTAATTGCATACAGATGCTTTCCATGCAGAGGCTTGCCCATCCACGTTTCCAGTTTTTGCTGTTCTGTATAAATATTTCCGTTGTAATCTAGACGACTTAACTTCAACGGTGTACATCCATCTGCTAAACAGACGGCACGATGTAGTGTAGATGTTTCTGCTTCCTTGTGAAAGAATTCTCGTAGAGATTTTATATGTTGGGACTGTTGGTTGCCTATGTCCACAACACCTCGACCACCCAAATGTCGTGGCAACGTTATTCTTTCGACTGCTGATTTTGGATGATGCTTGCGCTCTTTAGTCATCAATGTGCGCAGTTTTCTTTCGAGGCCTTCGATTTCCGTTGTACTCCATTTTATAACCCCAAAAGAGTACCCGAGGACAGGGACAACATATTATTATTATTATTATTATTATTATTATTATTATTATTATTATGATCGTTGTTGTTACTGTTATTATTAATTGCCACAAATATACATTTCATAAGAACTCTCCATTGTGATGTGAAGGAGCTCAAAATTTACCACTTCTAAGTGAGCTTGTCCTGAATAATAATAGTATTAATAATAATAATAATAATAATAATAATAATGACAACGACAACTAATGGTCTGCAGTGACAAAAATGAGGTTGGGCAAAACTACCCAAAATGGTTTTCGAATTAGTAGTAAGCACACTGCTCAAAAACAACAAATAAAATACTCTCATACACCATTGCAATATATTAAATATTTTAACAGAAACAGTCTCCACGAATACTGCAATAACATACACGGATACAGACTACAACAGTTTTTTACATACCAAGAATATAAATAAACGGTGCTGTTGCATAACGCATGTGAACAACAAATATTAAAATGGCGGGTGACCTCTTCCATGGAACCTTCCTGACGCATGACGCCAGATGTGGCGTAAGCAGTGACACAGTACGTATTAGAATTTACTGAGTACAAGCAGTAGGAGATGAGGCGTACTAACACCAATCATATTTGAATTTTCAGTCACAATCGAAACTTATTGATTTGATTGAGAAGTTCCTTAGTATCTAACAAAACCACGGACACCTATGGCCGTAAACTGCATAGTTTTCTATCAATGTGTACGCCCATTGGAAAATAGTAATATACTTATGAGTTAGTGTCCTGCAGTAGTAAGTGCTGAGCGAGTGGAAAATTGGGTTGCTGGAGGAGAAAAAATGGCTGTTCTGAAACGGCACGCGTGAAAATTAATACTTCTTTCTTTCCCACCGCATGTCGACAGCTATGTCGTAAGCAATAACGCACTGAATATGAGAATGTGGTCGTAACACCAGGTATGAGAAATTCAGAATAAACATAATCAAATATTGGCATTATTCATTCAAACTGGAAACTTTTCACGGTGTTTGTACATTTTCACTCTTCGTGAGTATCTAGCAAACCCATTGACACATCTGAAGAGAGGGTGACCGTGGCTGAATATTTGGCTACATAGCTGGGTTGAACTCTATGGAGGAGAATTCTAGCGGCTGGCTTCTCTGATGGATATACTTGTATTTCCGTGGTTATTTTGATCAACGCCAGGCAAGCCTTAGCATTTTCCTTAAGATCTAACCACGGACAGCGCGCGATTCCCACACATGTGGGAAGACAGACGTGAAATCGGTGCCGGATCTTGTCATCCACAAGGGGACTTCTTGTGATGCAACATGCATTACCCTTACAGGACTAACGACCTTAGCAGTTATAGCGCCGGGAAACACAAATCAATTAATCTCTCGATATTGGTTGTAATAATAATAATAATAATAATAATAATAATAATAATAATAATAATAATAATAATAATAATAATAATAATAATAATAAAGATACCGAACTGTACTGACAGATTGAACAGTGAACCACAACAGACCTGACATAAACTTTGAGATAAAAACAAGAAAAAGTATTGATGATTTTTGGATATGGCAGCCCTCAATTTTTCGACAGTGAATCAGACGAAGATCCAGAAATACAAAAAATTGACCCATATCGTGAAGGAACAGTGAAATATCCTAAAAAAGACTGTCCTTGTTGATCTTTCAGCTACGGGCATCATTCCGAAGACGAATTAAAAATACTGTAGGTCTCCAGAAATCTGTTTTACTCAGTACGTGCTCGTTTGTCAGGAAATTTCTGGAAAGTAATGGACGTTTGTATTTTCTACAAATACGTAACTGAATTGTACTCATAAATATGCATTTGTAGGTCGTCTCTATGAGAAATACTATGTTTATTAAAATGGAGTTAAATTAAAAGATGTTTAATAACTTGGTAGTCATGCTTTGATAGATTATATCTGTATGACCTATCAGTACCAATGAACTAAGCGTGATTAAATAATAATAATAATAATAATTATTATTATTATTATGGCTCGGGTGTTTATGATATCATATTTTCTCTTGTGTTATTTCCATGGAAAATATAAGTTAAGCATAATTTTATCTACAATTACTTAAATTATGTAATTTTCACATGTCATGTTTAGTCATATTTTGGATTTTTTTAAAACGCTTTTATCATTTTCCTGAAATTTTTTCTTTTATGGTCCTATTTTTCTATGAATTATTGTATTTTTGTCGATTTTTTTTTATCTTTTTGATTCCATTTTCGCATATTTGCTTGCAGTCGTCTCAAAGAGATTTTTCCGCTTCCTAATTGTCTTTTCCAATTGTAATTTCTTACAACTGTATCTAATTTTTGTCTTTTTTCCTTGTAAATATATATGTATGTGAATTAGAAGGGTAAAATATGTAGGAGAAAAAGCGCAAAAAGACCGTATGTGAAGGAAGAGTTGGTTCATTTTTGTCCGTTTTTTGCAAAGGGCAACCGCTTCTACAAATAATTTTGGAAGGTAGAATTGTCTTCCCCAGGGTTCGATTCCCGGTCGAGGCAAGACTATAGTGTGAGTTTTCCTTGGAATGTCCCAGTATATGTTGCTGTGTGACGATGAGAAAAATTGAGTTCTCAAGTTGAGAAGACCGGGATACGGCGTGGGGATGTCTACGTGCAAACCACAAGTACCCTCTTAATCCATAGCCGCGAGGCAGGGACGTCGCCGATAGGCCTGAGCCCGTTCACGGGCTATCGCGCCAAGTACGTATTCTTACATAGAATTTTCTTCATAGGGCAACGAAGGAAGAGTGAAGTCTGAATGTACTAAATTTTAAAAGTGCATTTTCGATATAATAATTATTGAAACAGCGGCAAGATTTTGACGGTTTCGAAAATGCCGTCAAACAATTTTAAAGTAATTTTTATGGTCAAATTTTCGTATTTTGTACATCTTGCTAAATTCTTGCATGCATATTTCCAACATCTTTAGGCCGTTAATATCCGGTCCCTAATAATAATATGATGAATACACTTATGTCCCTGTATTCCGTTTCCGGTAAGATTTTGAAGGTTATGAACATGCAACGAAACAATTTTAAAATCATATTTATGGTCAGATTGCCGTATTTTTAGGTCACAAACGCTAGCATATTTCTAATATTTTTAGGTCATAAATATCCGGGCCCTTATAATATAGGAATGCACTTCTGTCCTTGTATTCCGTTTCCATTTGCGGGGGGGTCGTATGTGAAGGGGGGCTGGGGGGCGGGGCTCCCCAAATGCGCGGGGGGAGGTCGTCGCCTGGCGCCCTGGGCGGCGGGTCCGCGTGCGACGAGTGCGGAGAGCATCCATCTTCCGAAGCGCCTCCGCCCGCCTCGCCGCGCCACACCGCCTCCGCCGCAGACCGACAGCTTTCTGCTCCACGGCTCCCGCCTTGGCGCTCCGCCAGCGCGCGTTTAATGATCGCCTTTTATATAATGACCGTTTGCGGCGGCGAAAGAGGAGGGGGTGGTGGCGGCGGGGGCGGGGTGATCACGGCGCGGCGGGCGGCGGCGATGGTGGCGGCGGGGGCGGTAGCGGTGGCGTTTACGGCGCGCGGCCGCAGGTGAGGAAGATGATCGCCGCAAGTGCTGGTGGCGCCTGGGTCCCGCTGGTGGCAAGAGAATTGGCAGGGACGGGCGAGGAGTTGCGGGGTGTGGGAGTAGGAAGTAGCAGCGGTTGTGGCGTTTGTTGAGAGTACCGGGCGGAGGTGACGGTCATGGTGCTTACGGTCGTTGGATTCGAGGGATTGGCGGGAGAAGTTGGAAAGTTAGTATCGATGGGGTTGTAGATGGTCATATCGACGGTGAGATTGGTTTGTGGCATTAGTTATAACGTAAATGATGATTTTGTCGGATGCGATGTTAGTGACAAAGAGGCTGCTGATTGGTGGTCGCTTGCATTCACGAGGTGTGGCTGATGGTATGGCAATGGTGGAGATAGGGAGCGGGGGGTGATCACAACGCGCGAGGGGCGGCGGTAGTGGCGGTGGCGGCGGCGGTAGTGGCGTTTATGGTGCGCTACCATAGATGACGAAGAGGTGGCGGGAGAATGGGCGGGAATGGGCCGAGGAGTTGGGGGATGGGCGTAGGAAGTAGCAGTGTTTGCGGCGGCGTTCAGAGTGCCGGCGGAGGATGGTCGAGGAATTGGCGGGAGAAGTGTCGCAGTATCGATATTGGATGTTGGTTGCAATGTAGATCGTAGTATCGGCGGTGAGATTGGTGTTGTCTGTTTGTGGTGTTGGTTATAATGTAAATGATAGTTTTGTCAGATGCGATGTTGGTGTCAATGTTGCTGTTGATTGGTAATCGCTTGCATTCACGAGGTGTGGCTGACAGAGTCAGGGGGAGTGTCAGCGGGGGTGGCGGCAGTGTCGATAGGGCGGTTGTGTAGGTGGTGGTATCGGTGACTTGAGGTGGTGACGCTGGTTGTATCGATGGTGAGGGCGGCGGACATGGCGGTCTTGATGTCGTTTTGGGGGTTGTTCCGGCGTTACTGTCGGTGGATCCAGTAGGGTGGGATTGTTGCTTGAGCACCAGTTAGTGGTGGCAGCTGTTTTCATTCGTGATTTGAAGATGGCATTGTCATCTTATAGTGCCCAGGTATCGATGTCGGCGAGAATTTTTTAGTGCAGAGGTAGTGTCGATTTAATTAGGGGGTTTCTAAGATAGTGGCCTTTGCATCGGATACTATCGAATGTGATAGCAACAATGAAGTAAGGAAATGTGTCTAGAAAGTTCTGGTAATTGATAAGTTGTATCGGTGAAGTCGTCTCCGTCCTTAAGAACACAGTGAACGACCTTGGGTTTATATTGAAAACGGAAGCAATCGTTTATTTCTTCGCGACGGGCTAATGAATGTGGGAATAAATCTGGGGAGGTAATTGACAAAAAATGTGAAGACTTTTTATTGAAAGTTTGGCAAGGGAGCCAGACCAGGGAACGAATGAACAAAATACTGTATTTTGGAAATGGTCGACTAAGCTTGTTCTCAAGTTTTCTTTTCTGTTTACATAAAAAATACTAGGTTCTTTTTGCTGCATATAAAAATATTATTGATTTAAATAATGATTCTCACTGTAAGTGTACTAAACAAACATATGTTATTGAGAATAAATAAGTGGAGTTAAAGAGTTTAATAATAATTTAATGAAGTGCCATATTAGCTTCAATAATAGAAATCTAAAACAATAGTGACAAACGGTCCTGGCAATTGAAGTCAATGTGATAACGAATAAATGATTGTTGGCCTGATAAGCCATAGCGGAGGCGCTCACGGCAGCCCAGGCAGAGATGGCTGCTGAGATGGCAATGGATCGGGCTGCAGCGGAGTGAAAAGCGTGAGAGATGAGACAGCGGGATCCAGAGACTACCATCGCCGTAGACTTCAAAAAGCAATTATCTTCCAGGAGCGTTGTCATAACAGGCACCTGGCACGGGGGCGCTGAGAAGCTTCGACCGGAATCGGCCAAGGCAGATTAAGATAGTCTGTGCTGGAGCATTTCTCCCACTACAGTGTGTTCTCAGCGAGATCGAAATTTTAAAAAAGTTTGGAAGAGTTTGTGTTTTTCTTTATTTCATTTTATTATATACCTTCAAGGCCAATGTATTTCTTCTTCTTCTTTTTATTATTATTATTATATATTATTATTATTATTATTATTATTATTATTATTTGTTCGCGTATAGGCCGCCTGGGACAACGCGTACATGCAAACTGCCTTTACCAGGGCTCAGAAACATTGTCTGGGTGGCAGGGCATGAAACATCATTAGGATGGGATCAGAATTTTTTGATGATTTTCAGCTGAATCCCATTCTTATGTCCCAGGGTTGTTGGCACTCCTGCCTTATCGATCTCGGCCACGGGGACAACTTATTATTATTATTATTATTATTATTATTATTATTATTATTATTATTATTATTATTATGTGTCGGCTGAATATGAAATCTACTGCAGGTTGCAACCAGCTACCTAAGGAGCAGATCTAGGGACTGTCTGTGCCTCTATAATACTTTGCGCAAAATGTGGGCTGTTGTCCAAATAAATATTATTATTATTATTATTATTATTATTATTTATTATATTTTATTCCCTGTATTTTTTCAATATAATTGGAACTGTAATTCTTTGTCTTGGAATTATTTTTTTCATGATTTAAATCTTACGTCGAGGTTATTCTTGCCTTAAAATCACCTTAATCTTGAAGTTTGTTGTTATACATACTACCTAAGTATTGGTTAATTGTGTGGACATTACAATAAAATAAAAATTATAAAAATGTTGCCGGTAACAATTCTAAAGTGACGTTGATTTGTATGACATGTTGAAAATCGACACATCACTTTATGATGACTCAGCGCTCAAGGCAAAAGAACCTAAATTTAACTACATTCTTCTTTGCGTCAGAAATTCACACGAATAGATTACTTCGGAGTTCATTTAAAAATCACAATAAAGAATGGGAGAGACGTGAGTTAAACGTATGAATGTTGGTTTCAATTTCATATCGAAATGGGTTCTATCACGAGAGGAACGTACTATTCTGTTTACATAGTAACTATATCGTGCAGTTTTTGTTTTTTAATGACAAATAAAATATTTGTTCCTAACTATCAATACATTATTTTGCGAAACCAGATAATTACTAAAACCTAACAGAATTTTATTTACTTAAGTAACAGTTATTTCATTAATTCACATTTTTCTTTAATCACATCTAGTCGATTTCTTAATATTATTTATGACAGAAATGAGCATTCCTGTCATAAAAGAGGTAATAAATAAGCATCATCATCATAAGCATCTGAGCATCAAAGAGGTAATAAATAATGCGTAATATATGATAAATAAATAATCAAAACTTTGTTAGACTGACATACCGATAATTTTTCGATGTGCATTAATATAATATCTTTTGACAAAAGCAAATTGCACGAGCAATCATAATTGCTTGTTGTGCATGCGGAGAAAGGTATCTGTATTTCCGTGTTATTTCACGAAAAAAATGCTTCAGAACGATCTGCATTACGGTAAATCAAAACAAATCTGGTGCCTCTTTGCCTCAGTTTATCAAAAACAGTCAGTATTCTCTCGATACGCTTTGGGTCGCAACAGGTGATATTGATCAGAACAAATTCGTGTCAGTGCAATTTTCTCCTGCAAAATTTCGCAAATCCCTTGTAGTTGTTGATAACACGAAACAAACGGACAGGCTTCATCGACTGTCAAAATGCTTAAAATGAATTGTACATTTCGAATAATAACGGATTTATATCGAAAGTCGGTTTGCGAATAGTCTATTGTTTGATGTTCTCTGGTTATCCATGCAATACAGTTTACAGGACTAATATGCTTCGCACTTTGTATTTGCCTCATAATTTTTCATCTTGCAACAAATAACACGAACTTCATTGCATTTGAAATAATGTAGGTGTATATTCTAGACAAGTCCGCAATGTAAATTGGCATTTAGGACAACCAACAACAACCGTGTAAAATAAGTGGCCTTACTCATCGATCCACTGATGTTGAATTTTACCACCTGCCCCAAAATTTATAAAATGGATTGTAAAAAAGCATGTAAATATATTTAAAAGCCTGTATCATCGAGATATACAGTTCGAGCTACCTTCATTTCCATACGATCGTTAAGTTTCTGTCAAGGAACTCCCTACCTGAAGTCTCGATCGCGTTTAATAGAAACTGGTCGTGTGTAGATTCTCCGTGGACATTATGTGCAGATGCCACTATCCTGTCCACAATTCCCGCGGAACAGATCGTCTCGTAAGGCTGACACAAGGCGAGGAAGAAACAGGGCGTTGGGGAATGCGAGCAAAGGCAAGGGAGGCGAAGTGTGGGAAACGGCAACGGCGGCGCTTGGCGCGGCTTGTCGATTCCCAACTTCTCCACTTCCCTTCCTCTTCTCTCTCCGTCCTTCCCTTTCCCTTTCATTTGACAAGCCGCGGTCCTGCGTGATGTATCGATAGGCGTTTATCTCCTACTGACAGCACAATTGCGAGCTGAAACCTTACCCCTCGCCGCCATTGTTCTTGTAAATTAATAACAACGCGCCGCGAGTGTTTGCATGCGCAGATGAAACATTAGAGGCGCGCGCGGAGATGGATGCGCAGGCCGGCTGAACACGCCGCCACCGCCCCCGCAGACCACAGCGTTCCCGCCCCCGCCCCCACCCCCGCCTCTATCTTTGCCTTCGTCCCTGCCTCCGCCCTCTCCCCTGCTCCGCGCTCGCCAACGCCCAGACTTCGCATACGCATCCGCACCCGATGGCGATCTGCATGCCAAGCCCTGGACCTGGAGCCAGCTTGCTCCGGACAGACTCCCTGATGACTCCCTCGCCCTGCGACTTCTCTTCACAATGGTCCAGCCCTCTAGGGAACACGACGGAAACCAAAACTACCAGCCCTTCCACCACGATTTGCGATGGATCAGACGTTGGTGTCAGACAAAATCAAAACTATTATGTTTCTTTTATTATGGTTATATTTAGTTCTGTTTGGGATATTGACCTCTTCCCTTCCGATATATACCAGTTATCAGGAGGTAGGCAAGGAACTTACTTCCCCACACTCGGCATTCCAGTCCGAATCGGAGGATGATGGGAAGGGAATGCTATAGAAAAAAGATTACACGCGCGTTCCCTGGTCCGAAGAATCGGGTCCTGCATCCAGCATTTACGTGGAAGCGATGAGAATAAGAATGGAAAATCACCAAACAGGTCAGACGACCTACGAAATAAGTTCTGGCAGACCAAATAAACTCGGTGTTTCACGAATCATGCAAATATCGTTTTATTCATACGTGGTCTCTCAGTCACCGCGCATGTACTGTATTAGGCGTGCACGTAGCGAAGGGTATAATTAATCTGTGCAAATGGAATAAGATAATTATGGGTGCAATACATTTTTCAAGAATGAATGAACATTAATTTAATAAAATATTTTCATGCAAGTTTGATTTGCATTCACGAATACATTGCTTTTTATTTACACAAATAGGTTTAAAAACAATACAAAAATAAATTACAAACAAATTCAATATTTTTCATTTACCAAGGGGCTTTGAGTGCTTTGAAGATACAAGAACTTCTGTGGCCAGAAGCAGCACATGAACATACATTGTCATAAATTGCCGTATTACTTTAATGTAAATTATATTAAGTAATTGTCATGAACATATATTACATTAAATGTACATTAGGATACAAGAGTCAAAGCTTACGGTCATATCTGGAAGGAATTAATGAATGATCTACATGGACTGGCGATTATGAATATACGATATGAATGATGAGAGACAGGAGAAACGGGAGAACTTCTCCATTAAATCTACACTGATTTTAATTTATGCTTTAAATGTAATGTAAAAATATATTATGCTCTTTTTAATGTACAAATTTACATTAGTTTCATGTACAAAACATTAATCTACTTTAATGACATTTCTGACAGTGTACTATTTAATCTCCCAGTCGGTACTGGTCCTCTACTCTAGGTCCTGCCCCGCCTTCACTACTGACTCCTCCAATTACCCGCCCCCCTTTCAGCACCAATGTAAGCGACCTCGGGCATGTAGTACGGCTACAACGAAATAATCATACTGTAGAATTGCCATGACCTGTGTACTTACAGAAGGACTTTTTATATTTCGTGAGCAGCAATTTAAATAACTCAGTTGGCGTATTCGCTGGCGATTATCTGTGTCGACGTAATAAGCATATTCAATGACGCACCACGGAAAGTAGAAAAAAAAAGAAATCTCTCCGCATAACGGTAGATGAACTGAGAAAATAAAGAAAAAGGAATCAAGAATAACGCTGTTTCATTTTCAATGAATCTTAGAACTAAACCAAGATATGCATGAAGATGCAACTGCATTATCTTTACATGCAGCAGGAAAAACTGAGAACTCCGTAAAAGTCATTCAAAACATAAAACATAATTTTTAATTTCAAATTCAATGTTTGTTTGCGACGAAGTTTGATATTCAAATTGCGAAAACTAGATAAAATAACTACAGAAATTTGAAGAGTTCCGCTCTCTTCGAGATGTTATCAAATTTTACATTCTCCTTCCCAAACGTTCCTCTTGGCAGTAGTTGCTGCAAGTCCATGCTCAAAGATGGTTCTGGAACTTTAGATTAAATATAACTTTCCATGTAAATCAATCGTTATTCTACATTATTCCTTGGCAGTTTTTGCGGAATGTAAATGTAATTTCACCCTTCTGTGTTTCAATGACAACTTCATCTCTCTTCCATTTGTTAATGCTGTTGTCACAACCTAGCGCTTCTTTCTATCTTTCTTTCTCACTTAAGTTTTTCATCATGTTCGATTTCTCAAGTTTGTTTTCACCTGCTGTTTTTTCCCATGTTCCCTTCACATATAAGGATAACTAGATCCTTAATAATTTATTGGGTCACCAATAAACAGCACTTCATCTTCGCATTGCTCTTAAAATCGCTAGAAAACTGGACGAAAAGACTGATCAATCAATAATTTTATTCATTCTAGTTTTGAATTGGAAGTCATGCCATGCTAGTCTACCTCGAAGGCACAGAAAATTAGATTAGCGTCCAAGTTCGAGGTACAGAATATTACGGGTTCGGATTCCCCCTAAAGTACGAGTACACTGTGAAAAATTTCTGCATTACTTTAATAAAATGTTCATTAAAGTAATTATCAAGAACGCATATTAAATTTAATGTACGCATGTATATTAGGATGCAGTAGTCAAAGCTTTGTGGTCAAATCTGGAATGAAGAATGAATGAATGATCTTGATGGACTGATGATTATGAATATATGATATGAATTGAGAGGCAGAACCTCTACTTTCAATCTACCCGAATTTTAATTGATGCACTAAATTTAATGTACAATATATTAATCTATTTTAATGTAAAGGTACTTTAAATTTCGAGTGAATTTATACATGATTCTACATTAGATTAATGACATTTCTGATAGTTTATTTTCAGCAAGTAATTCTGTTGTAGTTGACTTCTCTGATAACACTACATATCACTTCTGAACCACCATCTCTTGCTCAGTCCTTTACAAGTCATTACTCTCATCATTCACTACTTTTGATCTCCTTACCATCATACAGTGCCACTGGTCATCAGTCCCAAAAATGAGGAGTACATAAAGTTCTCAACGTCCTCCCAAGCTTATGCTCTCATCATAATTATAATATAGACAAAAAATTTAATATTTTATGAGCTTTGTAAAGTAATCCAGAACCAAACATAAGTTGCTCCTACGTAAAAGTCCAACCATGGAAAAGGTTGTGCAAGCGATGCACACACACTCCCGTCAACCCCAGAAGTCACTATCATCATCATTATCATCATCATTATTGAACATTTTACGTTTGTTTAACCTCTTCACTGTCATCACCTGACACTCACTGCCCTCAGTAACATTATTAAACTGCTTTTTTACACCTTAGAGAAATTGTAACCTCCACTCCTTCATTCCTTCACGCGGTGCCTCGTAAGCCGCCCGCGGCTGGGAATGTCTCCTGCCTCTAGTAGCTCGTAATCTCGTTGCAGAGCTTGAACATTATCACTGGGAGTTGGTACTGGGTTGACGACGGCCAGTTGAGGCTCACGAGGAGGCTCAAAGACCCATTACGAATCTTACTCCGACTGGCACGCAGGCACTCATACACGATGCTCATGGCAAACAAATATTTTCGGAAAGGGGGAAGATTTTTTTGAAAACGCTATTTGGCGATTGAGACAGTCCCCCACCACGCCACAACACAAGAGTAGGAATTTTTAAATGCGCTACATAGTGGTTACCGAGCGAAGTGTCTCATTGCGTAGCGCGCTGACTTCGCATTGGAAGGTCCGGTTTCGATCTCCGGGCCGACCATCCTGACCGGGGTCTTTCGTGGTTTCTCTCGGTCATAAGGCGAATGCTGGGATGTTAAGAAAATACCGCGACCTCCTCCTACCAACCCACCTACCCCCTCCCACCATCATCCTAGTCCGTTCACCCCTCATCATCTCATCACTTCATTCAGAACCTCTAGGGATAGCAACGGGAAACTACCATGATTATATCCTTCCAAGTTAACCCATCATAATGATAATACTATGGAGCCATCTAGATGGGTCACCTAACTGCTTCTTTGAAAGAACAGTACCAAAGAAGACGTAGTGTTTGTAATATGCCGCAGCATGCCACAACATTCCCCATACACAAAACGCAAACATCCATTTCCCAACGTAGGATTCGCACTCGCAGATCCAGCAGTTGGCAGCTACCACCTAACTGCTGGATCTGCGAGTGCGAATCCTACGTTGGGACATGGATATTTGCGTTTTGTGTATGGGGAATGTTGTGGCATGCTGCGGCATATTACAAACATTATGTCTTCTTTGGTTCTGTTCTTCTGTATACGAAGTTAGGTGACTCATCTAGATGGCTCCACAGTATTATCATTATTAATGATAATACCATCTAGATGAGTCACCTAACTACGTATACAGAAGAACAGAACCAAAGAAGACATAATGTTTGTAATATGCCGCAGCCTGCCACAACATTCAACATACACCAAACGCAAACATCCATTTCCCAACGTCGGATTCGCACTCGCAGACCTAGCAGTTGGCAGCTACCACCACCGCAACCACTCCGCTACGGTTACCCGGCATCAATCTCCGGCAGTCATCTCGCCCGCACGGTGTTGTCTTGATTGCCGCAACGCGCCGCAACACGGAGCGTGAGATTCGATCCCCGTCTAAGCGGCGGCGGCCAACGGGCAAACGGACAAGGCTGGGGCGCGGGCCGGGGCGGGCGGGTAGAGGAGCGAGGACGGGCGAACAACAGGGCGCCTTGTCGGAGCTTCTGGGAAATGGGCGCGAGCGAGCGCGCGGCGTGCGCGCACCGCAGCCGCGGCCGCCCCGCGGGAGGGCGCCGCTACCGCCTTGCGGTGCGCCATTGAAGGAGACGCGGCACCCGCCCCACACCAATCACCCTCGGTAACGAGCCCCGCTTCATGACATCCAATCGAGCTGACTGACGGCTCCCAGAACGGGAGATGATTTGATCGGTGGCGATCCCTGGCGTGGTCTTCGTTAGCGCAAGGGGGGAGAAGTTGTTCCCCGATTTCTCACATTTTTCTAATGGGGGAAACGCTATTATTATGGGGAAATTATTATGGGAACGCTATTATTATAGGAAAACGCTATTATTATGCTATTATTAATGGGGGAAACGCTCTTAATTATGACGGACAGAAGGCAGAAGTTCATTAAATTTCTGTAAAAATTCGTTACGCAAATAAACCTAATACGCGTTTGTTGTTAATTATGTTTCACTCTGCCGCCAAGAATAGTAGTATTTTGTTGAATATATTCCCGAATATTATAAGACTTTTAATAAACAGCGTCGAATTCGAACACTGTCTGGAGAAGAATTATGACGGACAGTTGCTCCGATCGGTAGCTATCCGTAGTTTCTCTGATTAATGCCCGCCGAAAGCTGAAGAACTAGCATAAGATGAGTCAAGGACCATGTGCGGTTTTTCCTCTTAATGCTTGTCCCATTCCCTCCTTTTTCACACGTCCGCGCGCGTGTGGCGTCCCCCCCCCCCACACATTTGAAATACACTATCACAATTGCAAGGAGACCATTCGGGAGTTACGAGCATGTCTCGGCTGGGGCGGTGCTCCATTGTGGGAGATAGCTGGAGAGGGGGAAATTCCCATGCCAACGTGTACGTCGGTGTGGGATGTAGCGTGGGGGAAGGAATCCCGCTACCTCCCTGCATACAACATGCGGGATGTGGGGGGGGTGTAGGGCCGGGAAGGGGATTGTGGAGGCAGATAAGGGAGGACGGCCGGACGAACGGACGGGCAGGCGGGCGGGCGGATATCCTTTTTTGCCATCAATCGATTTATCGGTATCAAGGACCCCGAAAACGTGGATTCTATCTACATGACATGTTAGAGGAAGAAATTTCCTACGTATGGGAAGAAGATTTATTCACTTTTCAATTTTAGGGTCCCACAATAAGAGTTTTTCTGACGAACATTCACCACTTTTTGTTGAAGCATAGCATCATAAGGCTTTATAATGTAAATAAGTAATGGGCGAGAAAGAAAACATTTGTTTCAAGAAAATGGAACCAGGAAAAATCTTTAAACCTGTGCAATAAACCCCTAGACACGTTAATAATAATAATAATAATAATGAAAATATCAACAAACACATAACAATAGGTTATGATACTGTTGCGGATGACGTTTTGATCAGTGCCGAGTTCCATGCGATTCATTTCTTCGGAATGGTAATAAATCATTGATTCTCTATTTCCGCTAATTTGCTGATAGCACGAGAGTTCATATTCAACCTCCTGGCCTTTCAAGAACCTTGGGTTTCTCTTCAACGCCTGGCCCTAGCCTTCACCTGCTCCTGAGCCGTGAGTGCGTTTACCCTTGGCGTTGATGCGGGAACGGCGTACGGCGTGCTGCCTACCTGCAGGCGCAATTACTAATCACGGCTCAATTAATGAGCCATGATTAGTAGCCCCATAGGCACATGCCCGGCCAAGAATGTCCCGCCGAAAATCACTTGTCTGGCCGTGGTGCTTCCAGAGTAATTTAATCTCCACGTTGCGCAAGACGATCTTAAGCACAATAGTAATTTGAGGACCAATGTCGGCAGAATACAGCAAACTTTTGTTGATGTAAAAAATTACTATTATCGGAAAATTAGTTAAAATACCATGCTACTTCCAAATACCTAGAATGTTTAAATATATTGTTATAAGTAATAAAAATACAGTTAATTGATAAATTCAATAAATTTATTCAGAATATTTTGCGTATTCGGACAATATTTCAAACAGTAAGTGGTAACACCTGTTGTACGCACTATTTTGCAATTAGAAAAATACAATTCACAATACGTTATGACATATGCAAAATATATAAAAATCGTATATGTACACGTACACGTACACGTACGGTTATACTCATGCACGCACATATTTATTCATGTACTCAAGCACTAACATACAAAACAGGAATATGCCCTCTCCCAATCACTGAAATCAACCATTCTCACCATCTCTAACTTTCATGGCATTCTCTTTTCGTTTTCTTGTTCTCCTTTGAATTCCTCTTTAATTTCACGGTAGCCGCGCCTTGTTGCTAGCTCCATCGTGAGTCGTCTTTCTGCCACTCACATTCATGTGTCAGAAACTTGTATCTTGATAACATCCTCGACCGAAATTGCGGAGTTGCCGCTCCAATGAATCTCGGAAACTGTCAAGATGGAGATCCACAAACAAGTTGGTTGAATGGATGTGTTTATGTTAAGAATTTTGTATCTTAAAACTTGAACACGTGTAAGATAAAAATGTAGATCTACATATCGGTCTCAACATAAAACGCCATGAAAAACCTCATCTGTTTATATTAATTTTTGTGGACATGACAACCGTGTAATTTGTCTCCCACGTTTCACTTTTATTTAACAGTTTCGATTGCAGAGTACAGAGTAAGTATTTATTAATAATAATATATTAACATTCTTTTTTAAATCCTAACTATATGTTCAGCTTCCTTGCTTTCAGATTGTAGAGAATTACATTTTTCTAGAGGAACATATGAACATATTTCCATTTTCAAAATATTAAAAATTTATTTCTGTTCACATACTGGCGTAACAAGTTCTTATCTCACTAGACAAGGATCAATTGATTCTAGAAGGAGCAAGTTTTCACTTGTTTTAGAAAAAATCTTTTCTCATAAATTTGTTGTCTTGAGATTCTTTACATCTTTACATCTTACATCTTACATCTTACATCTTACATCTTACATCTTACATCTTACATCTTACATCTTACATCTTACATCTTACATCTTACATCTTACATCTTACATCTTACATCTTACATCTTACATCTTACATCTTACATCTTACATCTTACATCTTACATCTTACATCTTACATCTTACATCTTACATCTTACATCTTACATCTTTACATCTTTACATCTTAACAACCCTCTATCCAATATTTTTCTGACTTCCGAAGTCCTTCTTGTTTGCTGCCTAATTTTCCGTTTGCGTTATAGTAGTCGCATCGACGACATTATCTCTGTATTTCCTCGAACTGTGTAATGCATTATTTATTTGAAGTTTTGCATCCGCAAATCATCTAAACCTATTTAGACCCAATCCTCAAACATCCACTGTTTTTCCTCGAATATTGGTGCAACATTTTACCTCCAATCACTGTTTTGATGAATACCTAAGATTACATGTGTATTATTGACGAAAAATGTCTATTCTAATGTCGAGTTGGGAAGAGAGGACCCACGTTTCAAACATTGCCGATCAGACTTTTCTTTCACCAATTATTTTCAGGCCATGGCCTTCCGGATGTAATCTAGCCTAACCGCAATCACGACCAATCCTTCAGATTGATTGATTCACTGTTAGTGATTCCAGGGGCGTCAATGGCTAAGGTCTAGACCAGTAAGCATTAGACCAGTAGTGCTTGTTTTATCACGGGAGGTGGCGGTGATCTTCGCTGGATGGCGAGATCCGGCGCCGACCTACAGTTGACGTGCAGGGTTACCCCAACCAGGTATCTCCCACCAGCATTGCACTGCCCCAGCCAGGACAAGTTCTAAGCTTCTGACCGGTCTCCCGGTATTTAGTGGTAGTGTACTGCATGTTAGTGTGTGTGTGTAAGTAAGGGGTGAAGATAGGACAAGGAAGGGAAAGAAAGGTCGCGCGCGGTCCGTGACCCGTGTTGTAGGGTAGTGCTCCGGTATTCGGATGGGGTTGATCGGAGAAATCACGGATCAGAGCAGTCGGCCACTAAAATTCTCCTCCAGACAGCGACTGAATTCGACCTAGCTGACCAAGCTAGTGTCGAAAATCCTACCACCCAATCCTTCAGAAGTACGTTTGCAGGAGCGATCTATTCCTCATTTGGGTAGGCCGAATGTATCCGACTTGGCTAGAGAACATAGCTCCCGGCGCCTGTGAATCCAGGGGGAGGACAGATTCCCACAGCGTACATCAGCAGGCGGAGGTACTCAATCCGGTTCTCTGCTTTCGGGCCAGGCGGACGGAAGTGATGGTACTTGTAATCAAATGCATCAATGACGGAGGTGCACATTTGCGTGGAGCGTTTTCCGCAGATGACGACGGCGGCATAATTTGACGGAGGAGTGTGAAGCGTTGCGAGCGGTGAGCAATCTGACTTAAAACTGGGGAATCGCGGAAATTCAAATGCGTCGTTATGCGTAATTGTAAGGAAGACACGGAAGGAGATGCTTTACCATTAGGAATAGTTTGGGATGTGATGCTAGACGTTGAAAGAAGCACTGTGCTGTATGAAGAAATTTATAGAATACAGAAAGAAAATGGAGAGCATCCTGTTTTTAAGATATCTCGATTTATGATAAGATATTTCACAATGAATTTTATCACAAAATATTTCTGCAATATTAAATAAATGTGAAAAATAAGTTAGTCTCGCTGAATTTTTTTTTACCTTCTCGCTGAAGGTTTTAAGTTTGCATTTGCTAGAAAGTTTCAACACAAATAGATTCTCAGTGGGGTAGGTACCACTTAGAATCACCATCGTGCCGTTTTTGTCCAATTATGAGTTGCCGCTTTTTCCGTCCAGCTGAATAATCAGTGTGAAAATTCCCGTCGCTTTATCAATTCCTAATGCTTCCTTAAATTTACCCTTCCGGAAATGCAACAAAGTATTCCATTATTGGTTGTCAACATCCTTATCTTGATTTCAGTTTCTTCTAAGTCGCATAATTCTGCAGTGTGTTCAATGATCTGTACATCTAAAATATCTTGAGAGTTTTGACGGCATAATATCTATTCGTGATGCAACCAAGTCGAAAATAATGGAAGTAGATTTAATGTGATCGAAAAAACGGAAATATCATTTATCAAGAACATTATGGCTCGGGACAGATTTAGGAAAATTATGATGTTCCTTAGCTTTAGCAATAGATCAATCAGATCCGAAAGGGGACAAAGTTGTCCTTCATTTTAGAAGTATAGAACAAGTTTATAGGAAACAGTCTGGCGTGTGATATTACTGTCCCACACAAAATTGAGTATGAACAGTAATTCCCATCAAATGTGTAGTTTTATGTAGTTCATGGTATCCGAGCCCGAAAACTTGGACATTTTGGGTGTCTCTAAGTGTATATTCGTGTTATCAACCCAGAATAACCAGTATGATCTGTAAAATTATAAACAGTAAATTATTTATGAAATTTACTAAGTAAAATTAATTATGTAAATAAGTCAGAAATCTTATAATACTTAATATTAACCTCGAGAAAAGAGGACTCATTTATTCTTTTTTAATATTATAAACTATATATAAACCACAGTTCACAAGAAACTTTACAGGACACTTTTTTGAGACATTTCGCGTGATAGTTCTAGTTAGTAGGCGACATTTCGCGGTCTGGTGTTACTCTACTCACGCATTTGCACGTGCGTGCATATTCATAATACCCGCTTGTAAATATAGACTCACTACTGTGGGACCGGCTTAGACGGCTCAGGCCATCAACTGATGTCACTGCACTGCCTTCTGACCGGGAAGGCTCTAGGGTTCGATTCTCGACGGTGGCAGGGTTTGCGACACCAGCTACATAGCTATGCCGCGTTCAGTCTCTATCTGGAGGAGAAATCTAGTGGTCGGCTGCTCTGATCGATAATTTCCCGTGTTTTCTCTGATAAATATCAGGCGAATGTTGGAGAAGTACCTTAACGAGGAGGCACTGACCGCGCACGCTCTTCCTTCCTCCTTCCTTGTTCTATCCTCACCCCTTACTTACCCAAAACTTACTGTTTACATACACAGACACTAACACACATGCCCGGGAGACCAGTCGGGAACTTTGAGCTTGTCCGCTTGGAAGGGGTGGTCCGGAACCTGACGTGTAAGTCTGCGCCGATTCCCCAGCCACGGG
>JAHLJT010008446.1:52482702-52507002 GCA_031308135.1 Acheta domesticus
TTAGGTTGGGGATGCCCTATTAGGTCCTCTATTCAGATTCCAATTCGGGGAGGGTTATTACGAGCCTACAAATATGCTTAAATTTTCAGCATTTCATTAATATCAATTAATCTTGAAGATATCGCCTAGTGTTTTCCCCAAAACAGTTCTTCACATTGTAGTATTTTGTGAATATTAGTTTTAGAATGATGAAGATGCAGATGAGAGCAATTGAATAATATTGTGGATGAAGTTCAGGTAGGTGACTGTAAGGACGTCCACTGCATATTTTTTAGTATGGAAGTGAATTAACGCATTTGGTTACCGAAGTTTTGTATCAAGCAAGTGACACAGCGAGGACAAAAAAAAATCACAGAGACAAGATGAAATCTCTTATTATTCAGCCATTCGTCACAGAACACGGCAAGCCTTCTGTTTCGGTTTGCGAGGAACTTATTAACATAATCATGGAACTTGGGTAATCGAGAATGTAAATAGTTTCTTCTCTCGGATTTGATATTTCTGTTTACTGCATTTTTGTTTCCGCCATTGTTCTGTAGATTCTGGCTTGATTCAGTGATATTATTCCGCTTAATTCCTTCGCAATCAAGGGGAATTTTAAAATATTGTTTCTTCAACTTAATTTGGCTTCAACGTTGCCAGAGCGTGGACAAGACACAATAAATATGCACTGGGAGAAAAATTACGGTTGGCCACGCCAATTGGTGCCATTTGTTTTAATAAAATTTCAAAAATTCCCACGTGGAATTCCTTTATATCTTTGTATTATGTCATATCATGCATGTCATCCACAAATATCAACCGCCATATTTAAACCAAGTGGAACAGAACATTGTCCAGCCCCTAAGAAACCTATCGATTCCAGAGCAAGTACCAAAGTTTATCGGCACATTCCAGCACAGTCTACCACGTGAAAACCATGCAGTTAATAAAATCATTCTGGCATCCAAGAAAGACAGCCAATCCAAGGCCGAGAACCGATGGGGCCGGGAGGGTGGGGTTGGGCGGAAGCTGTACAGAGTGTATGGCGGGGCGGGGTGGCATGGTAGGGAAAGCGAGAAGGGACGGAGCGGGAGGGACGGATCGAAGAGGGACGGTGCAAGGAGGGACGGGGCGAGGAGGGACGGAGCGAGGAGGGACGGAGCGAGGAGGGACGGAGCGAGGAGGGACGGAGCGCGGGCTGGCAGAAGGGGAGGGGGCGGTGGGAGTGTCGGAGCGGGACGGGGCAGGGCGAGAGGGGAGGGGCGGAGCGGGGAGGAGCGCAAAATTCCAGTTGGCCACGTCTCCGGAGTGGCCGCAGGGCACGCCGAGCGCGGAATCAGAAAACGCCGGCCGCCTGCGTCCTCGTCGACTCGCGTTATGTATGGTGGCATACATTATGCAAATGCCGGACCGCAGGTGAGCGCACTGTTAATGCCGCGTTTCTCGGCCGCCCTGAAATACGCCGCCTGTTTCTTTTACGGCTCCGAATCTCGCCGAGGCGACCGACGCGGGACGTGTTCCGAGAAGGCGCGAGCGATCGTAAACTGCATCAAAACTGTATGCGCGCAGAACGGACGCCGCTGGAAGCCCGCGTTCGCGACGGAACAAGTCGGAGATGTACCCCCATACCGCGAAACACACATCGATGGCAGGGATTCCGGCTCTGCACGGCTCTATTTCCTTCGGGCGGTCTCGGTGCAGCCGTTTATTTCCATTTACATCTAGGTGGCCTCATAGTAGTTGTCGCGTGGGGCCGCAAGTTAACATCGTACACGTACGGATATGCTCATATGAAAACTTTATTGAATACTGGGTAAACGGCAGGAATTTCTACTTGTTTGTATCTACTGTATTTGTTTCTACGTAAAGGAACATTGCATAAGTATACCTTTATTTTCACGAATATTTGATGTATTGTCTTTAGTAGTGAAAATGTTATTCTTAATATTCTTTAAATGGGAGTGTAAGAATATTGTGTATTTTCAAATATTCGTTCTGTGCCTTAAATACACTTTTCCCATGTTCAGAGTCTCCGATGTTTGGGCATTCGGACCGCAGCGACCGCGGATGCAGGTGTAGCCTGCTTTACTTACATAGATACATATATCCAATACATTAATACTCATTGTTTCATGTGTGCCAACATTAGTCATACTCTCAATCGTTTGTACCACTAAAGATTATTCTTAGGTAAGATTGTCAGATGTTTTTAAAACCCGCTCGATTTTGCAGGTAATGGGAATCAACAGGTTAAATTTATCGATATCCAAACTCCTGCGGAAATTACGAAAAATAAAAAAAATAACTCCTCGCTCTATTCTTGTTCTCTCAAACCTCTGGCCTTGATATTCAAACGATGGGTAGTATATTTATTATTGACCTCCGCAATGACATTTCATTAGTTTCAGAATCTTTCGTCATCGATACTGCCTATATCTGGACACTTGTTTGATACCCTATATGGGCGCACTTCTCTCGCCGAGAAATCAACTAATTGCTGATCGGAGGTCAGCCGCACCTGTAGACTGTCAGTAGCGACTCGTGACATTCACCTTGCGAATTGCTCCCGTAGGTCATGTAGAACCTCTCTGGGTCACATTTGTAACATATGACACACTCGAAAAACTATGTAGTCCTTTCTTGTAACTAGCCTTTTTTCTAATCTACATCGGTTACTTCAGTACCATCTGCTGGTTATTTGTGTACTTGGAGGCTATTTTGTGAGGATGGTGACAACACGTAGCTCTCTGCAACACAACTGACGCAACTGACACGCTTGGTCAATATACGTGAGTCAATGGCACATCACATCCGAACACAGCGCATCTACAGTAACTGCAACCTGGGCATCTCAAATTGCTAGATGCTTGGAATTGTTCGTTATTTGGAATTTCTTGATATTTGGAATTACCTGATAATTCGAATAGTTCGATACCTTGAATTGCTAGATGTTTCAGCTTCATTTGATTCTAGAATTTATTCATGGAGGTTTCTATATCGGGCAGAGTGCAGTTGTTCTTCAGAAATTATGACGATGGTGTTTATTTAGAAAGCTGAAGCTTGCGGACGGTTGGGCGTGTTTGTACTACTACGAGGGAGCCACGTGACATTGTGTCTGCATGTGAAGTCGAATGTCTTTACACAAAAGTAGTGGAACCCGGCAGACGTTGTTCTGCCCTTCATCTCGCTTTTTCCCCTTCCATCTCCCTATTCTCTCTACCTCTCCGTCCCTCCCTCTTTCTCTCTCTCATTGTCTCTCTGTCCCTGTCTCAGTCTGTCTCTCTGTCTCTACCTTCCCTCTCTGTGACTCTCTCACTAACATTTAGTTGCAGATTCTGCTCGTTTCTGAGCAGGTGAGATAATATCGAGAAGCGCCGGACCAGCAAAAATGTAATAGAATGTTCATAAAGGTATCATCCTGTAGATTACGATGTGAGAAAACGTTTCTTTGCGGCCTTTGGTTTTTAATGCTCTAGAACACTTCGTTTAGGAGTTATTTAACGATATAGATACAAAATGCTGCCGAGTGTTGCAGGTAGCATTTGGCGTGAAATATTTAGTTTTGTTCTACAGCGCCATGTAGTGCAGTTACTACAGAATTAACCGCACATAAGGTAAATAATTGAAAAAAAGATTTCGTACAATAATAGTGGGAACAACATCGCGAGTTTTTTTGTCTTCATTCATCCTTTAATTTCCATTTCTTCCTTCAATTTTTACTTTCTTGCCCACTACTTACATAGGAAAGAGAAATACTACAAGGATGCAACGAAAAGTGTCAATTTTTGAACAGAAAATCTGTAATTGTGTGTCCCTAATAGCAAAAATCGGATAGTTCTCACTCCTGTATGTAATAAATTGCTTTCTATAAAACTCTGTGTGGACAGAATCCATGTTTTGGTGGAGTAGGTTTCCGGCAAAACGTCCGTCTATCTGTCGGAGTGCCTGATGTTCAAAATTATATAGGCCTATATATTATAATATTAGGCCTATTTAATAGAATATTTTTATTTTCGTGGGTACTTTACATGTAGTTTCAACAATTTCAAAATTTCCTTAAAAATATTTCCATATATTATATCTCTTGAGTATAGTAAGGTAAACGCGTAAAATGGCAGAAATTCCATTTTCGTTGAACCCTCTGAATTTTGGAAATAGCAATTAACATTTTGTTTGACGTCTTCTTACAAGTACAATATTGAAGATAATTTTTACTTAGGGGCTCACATCATTTTTCGTTTGAAATGTAGACCGTACTTTTGAACATTTTTTTAAAGGGAAGGGAAGGTTGTGGCCTTAGCTATTTGACATAGTGGATATACTAATAGCTTACTGAATCTAAGTTCGTGAGTTTGAATTTCAGTTTGCGGGTTGGAAACACATTTGCATGTTGAAGTAGTATTATAATATTAAATGACCGTCATAATGATGGGAGAAAGGACTTTCGCATTGTAGCACTAATAGCTTTTTCTATAATACAAGGCGTACGATATAGTCATAACACAAATATAAGCACATAAATGGCTTAAAAATAACAATTAGGCAAATAGAATGAAAAGTTTCTAAAATATGTTTTGTTAGATTTATATGTATTATTTTTTTTACTACCTATAATTTTAAATTTTACTAATTCACAAGTTTTTCAGAAACAGTAACAGACATTCAAACTGAGCCAAAGTTCGATTTTCATTAATAAGAATGTTGTGAAATTTCATGAAAAGGGCATCTTTTATTTATTATTAGATGGTTTGAAGCTTTGAAAAAGACCATTATTATCAACTTTGTTTTCATTATTTCTCATTAATAGGATGTTGATCATAATTCGAATTTGGAGATCTTTGATGTAAGTTTCATCATTCTGCATATTAAGAGAATTATATATTAAAATATTCATGATTAAGTTATGACAAAGAAAAAATACATGAATTAAAAATAAACGTAGGATACATGTTTAACAAAATATGCTTATCAAATAAGCGTTTCGGAAAAGGGGAATAAAGGATTGCTTTTTTTTTTACTATTGTTTCCCTCCCGTCATCTCTTCTTCTCTTAGGTCAGTTACGACACTACAGTCAATATTTCCTTCTCCTGAGTCTGCCAGTGAAAGGAGGAGTCTGATATATATTCTGTAGCCGTAGCTGAAATTGCTCTTTTGTCCATTGTACCCGCATTTAAAACTCTCAAAGGGGGACAGAAGCCTTAGAGCTCCTGAATACTGATACTGGCGATTTATTTGTTACGGCAAAGCACAAGTAAAATTTTATACGCGGCAGCTGTATAAATTATAATGTCAATGCTAGACATACTTAAGTGAGTTTGCTCTCCATTCTCCCGTTCATGTATTCTGTCGCCATTCTTTCATCCTGTGTTTCTGGTGTCCTGGAGTATTCATCTTTTCTCGGTTACAAACGTTTTTATGCCGGCTATCGCCAGTGTCTGTGGTGGACGTGTTAAGATGTGGACCGTTATGCTGATGGATTATAACAATGGTATCTGTATAAATGAGGGTTATTTAATTCATCGTAAAATATTATTTCGGATGCGTAATTTAAATACTTACTATCAGAGGATTTAATTGTGTTCAATTTGTGAAAAAGGTCATAGAAACATGCAAAAGGGGAATGACGGAAAACCTTACATGTTCCAAACCTCTGAAATTTTACGTGATAAACGGCTGAAAACAAATGACTTTAATTTTTGTTTTCAGAATTATTATAATTTTTTAAAATCTTGTTGAACGTGTTTTTTCATAATATTTGTAATATAAAAATATATTTACAGTAGAAACCTATACTTAATCACATTAAAGATAAAGAAGTTTTTTTAAATGAATGTTTACTCAAAATTGTATAATCTTTATAATTGTATTTCTCGACGCATTTATAGATTTAAAATTATTTTTTCAATTGATACCCAAATACTTTCATTTAAAATCGACTACGAATTCGCAAAACACTCGAATTTATATACAAATCTTCAAAATGCTATTTGTTAGAAGTGATGGAAAAATTAATATTCTCGATTTGCGCTCCATTTTCTCGATTTGCGCTCTACCAGCTCAACCGTTCCACGCGCCTTCCTCTATACCTACGCAGCGGCCCGTTATTGGATGTCAACTGATTTTTTACCAGTGTTAAGTAGTATATAACAGAAAGCAGACGAATGAAACAGTAACAGTAGAGAAATGTGACTATGATACAGAGCAATCATAATGATCCAATTCATGTGTTGTTTGAATATGTCGTTTTTGTATAATGATACGCTTTCTTCAAAATATGGATTGAAGAATAGGGTCATTCCTCACGTAATCGGATTAATGCAATACTCCAGGTTTCCCAAAAGCATGTAAACATTTTTACATGATTTATAACGTAAATAAAAGATCATGCTTTGCCGAGGAATTGTTATTTTTGAATTTACATTTTTGAAAGCTTTTTGATTTTGTCGAAATAATACTTATATTTTTATCTCCAAATTTATTAATCGTAAAAGCTGACATTTGGACTCAAATAAAAGCAAATGAGGCAGCATTTCTAAACGTGACATGATAAATGCTTCTGGACAGTCAACTGTCACAATTCTTAGTTTTAAAGTAAATTTATTTCTATATAAGCTCAATGACTTCTTGCATGTGAAAATCTCCGTCTAACCTACTACATGCTCAAAGAAGTGAATTCTATATCTGAAAGTGGAGAAAGAGTTGCAATTATGACTAATGAGTCTCAAGGTTATAATGGAAAAAAGCAAGTTTTTTTGAAACAACTTACAATAACGTTTTTAATTGACATATGAGTCACGCGGAATAGCACACGAATGTGCTCTGGGATGACAATCAGCCGTATATCATTTCATTTAATTATTACGATGTTGTTCTGTCACGAGCCCGATAGTTTGTTCGCGAAACGACAATAAATAAAAAAATAATTATAATTACAGTATTGATTATAATAATCATATATATTAAACTTAAAATAATTGTCATCTACGCTAATGACTTTATTTTTGTGATATTCAGTTCATATCTTGTCACACAAGTACCGCTCAATGAAAACTGAAGACACAATAATCGAAATGGAAGTTCGTCTTAGTTGTCGTCACTGCCGACACAACCGCCGTTGTCATCATTGGCGTTTTAGTCTGCAGGGTCCGCCCGGCCATGGTGGCGTGTCGGCGGCCAGCGTCGGCAAAGCGATGACGACGACGACGACGACGACGACGACGACAACGAAGACCTTGAATGCCTAGCCGGCACGCGCGTCCCACCACAAAAGGCAACGTCTTTCACCGTTTTCGCAGCGGGGCGCTCCAAAATCCACAATGGCCCTCTCTAAGCATGAAATAGCGCTTAACGGACGGCGAATAAGTCAGTGTCGCGCCGCAACAGCCGTAAAATAACTCGAGCGGCGAGCGATTGTGACGTGGCGGTGAGATGGAAGTCGTGGCCGAGGAGTCGAGAGAAGAATGAGGAGGGGGAAAAGAAGAAGAAAAGTCGGAGGAAGAAGAAAGAGAAGGAAAGGATGAGTAAGAGGTAGATGAAATGAAACAGGAAGGAGAGGAGGAAGTGAAGTGAAAGGAGAAAGGAAAAGAGAGAGGATGATTAGGAAAAGGAGGAGAAAGTGGAGAAGAAAGGTGAGGAGTGAATGGAGACGAATATGTTAGATACACTTAAAACGGAGACGGACAAAAAATTCGATTCCAAAACTTAATGAGCGTATGTAATGTGAGTACGAGTAAAATGAATTAGAGGGTGGTTGAAAAAATCAACATAAAAGAATGACGGAAAGAAGATTTTATTAAGTGTTAAATCAGTAATTCCATGCCATTGGCGCGCAATAAAAAAATGAAAAACGACAAAATGCATTTAAGGGAACGTCAGTTAATTGCCTTAAATTGTGAAGTTTGAGAAATTCCAGAATTAAATATTTCAACCAGTTAGAGGTAAATTTGTCGTGAAATATTTTTATCAGCTAAAGTTTTTTATCACTCGTGCAGTAACCATTTTCCGAGATTTAAAATATAAAATATAAAATATGTATTAAGTATTCTTTCCGTCAATGTGAAATCAAAAAATATTTCATTGCCAGGAGAAACAATCTTCAAAAATGTAAAGAGAATTTTCCTCCCTTGCTGCAGCTACTCTCGTCAGTCTGCTCCTTTTATTTTCTCCGTAATTTAATCCCCATACCAGAAAGTATGGCTCATGTTCTGATACTAAGGTTCGTGTCCCGTCGGCGACACTATTTTCGACAGTTGCTAGATCACAACATTGCTAGGTCGAAAGGATGAGCATTTTGGTGGCTGACTGCTACGGTAGTTTTCCGTGGTTTCACCGATCAATTTCAGGTGAATGCCGAAACTGTACCTGACAAACGGGTCAAGAACCGCGCGCGATCTTTCCTTCACCTTTCTTGTCCTATCCTCATCCGCACAACACACACACACACACACACACACACATACACACATACACACACACACACACTTACATGCACAACACTACCACACATGTCGGGATGTTTAGAGCTTGTTCCGGCAGGGCGGTACTATGCTGGTGGAGATACCTGTTTGGATAAAGCCCCGCAACCGACGTGTAGATATCACCATCCAGCAGGGAAAAATCATTGTCACCTCCTGTGATAAAGCGTGCACTACACTCACAGGATTCATGATCAAAGCAGTTGACGCTCCCAGAAACGCGAACTAATCAATAAACCGAGATTATTGATTAATCAAGTTCTCACTAGTTATTCAAGCTGAACATCCCCAAAGCATCACACTGTTTGCTTCTACAGGATTCGCCTCTTGATGCAGTGCACTTGGAGATTTCCTCAAACACACCAGAAAAATAATAACTTGGCAACTTTCTTGTACTTTTCTCAGATGTTCGAAACTTCAATTTTGTATTTACCTCTTATTAATATATTTATTCAACATTGTAGATCAATATGTTTCAGCTTTCAAAAGCCTTTTAATTTTTCTTATTAAGCTAACGTTCTGTCCGTCACCTTCAGAGCTTGTATTTCTTTAAAATAATGTTGGTTATCTATGTTACTTTTTCATTTTCATAAAATTTCATTTTTGAGGAAATCAAGTTTATTGGTAAAATTAGTAACAATCAGTGTTACCAAAACAATGTTAATATGGGATGTAAATATCATTAAAATTGGATTTTTTTTACATATTACGACACAATTATACACTAAAGTAATTATTAATTTTTAAAATGTGTGTAAACATCACTTTTTTGTTTAGAGCCTCAATTTAGTTTTGTAGACTTAATTTATTCATACATGTGCAAGTCTCCATCTAATCTGTAACATTAAAGAAGATGTATTTTCTCACCCTAATGCATCCTCTTATCCTTAAGCACGTACACTTCGAAGCAGGTGGCGGTTACTCAGGCAGCAAAACTTACCTGTAACAAAATAAAAAAATACAAATATTTACTTACTAGTTTATTATATGTAAACCAGTAAGATAATGATATTAACCGTGAAATTAACGTGCGCAGATAATGTCTGAAAATAGTTTCCATAAGCTGAATTAAGAATTCTTAATACCGTTTATCTTTTAGTCAAAGGGTTTTCTACAATTATTAATAATTTGTTAGTTCTTCTAGTAATCGCTGGTTGGCAAGTAAATGGAATATTTTCATATGTACTACACATAAGGGACAAATAACCTTAGCAGTTGACGCGTCTGGAATCACTAATCCACCATCTCTCTCTCTCTCTCTTTTCACGCACACACACACACATACATATACGCACGCACAATAACAATTATATTACATAAATATAATAAAGATTTTATGAGATGTTGGAGGTTAAATTTGTAAGAAACGTACAGCTTTTCAAGAAATCATCTGACGTTAGTAGAAAATACTTTCATTTAAAATGGAAAATGTTTTAGGCTTTCCTTTGGGAAGGTGACTTTGAGAAATCCCAAGGTCAAAATGTCTTGGGATTCCAAACACACACCACCTGGTTGCAATGTCACGTGTTTCTACCTGGTTCACTGACAATTAAACGGCTTACATCATGGACAGTCTCAGTTCTTTCCTGACATTCAATGCTGAACACTGGTGCAATGTTAGAGCCTCCTTCTGTTACACGTGTATTAGATTACTTCAAAAGAAAAACCTCCGAGTGACCAGGACAGGCGATAATTAGTTATGTGCATAATCAACACATGTTTCTGTTTCCCACAGAGACAAGTCGCGTGATTACCGAACTTAACGACATGCTATTTTTAATATGGAACTACCGGTCTGCTCCTGCATGTAGGTGTTATTATCCTTCCTCGAAGTTGTTGACTGACAAATTAATTATACAAAGTTGCGCTGCAATTACACTTCAAAACATAGGTTTATTAAATTATGATAATCGCCTTAGTATTAGAGATGAGCTTGGGATTAACCCTTTGAAATTGCTATTAGTTCTGCCTTTGCAAGGACACCATATAAATCTTGACTCTTGTTAAAAAGCGTTACTGCGGCTTATTTATGCTCTTTTTTATAATACATTATTGGACTATAATTCGGAATTCATTGTTTGGACTAATTATCTGGAATATAATCACAATATTACTGTAATTATTGGAGTTGGAGAGGACATTTTCAGTTCTCCAAATTTGAAAACATGGTTTAAGATTCCATGACATTTCAAATGAATTCAGAGGTTTGCAATTTATTACACTGAATACTGTTCCTGACTGAATATGCGTCGTAACTCAGTATGTTGTTGAACTTTCTAAGAACTTGAACTATGAACGTAACTTTGAACATTCTGTGAGCTGTGACGATACGAACTTTTCGTGAATAATTCATATTATTTGCAAGATATAAATGAAAATCACACATATACTAAGTGAAGTTCTTCGGACAACTGAAATGCTCAGTAGACACAAGAATTCACGTTTTCGTTCTACGTTCAGGTATGTAGTCCCTTACGTAGTTAAAGTAGAGTTTTAACCGTTTTATAACTTTTTTATTCTAATCAGTTAATAGAAAGATTTTTTAATTTAAATTTTCTTCGTTTTACATATTACATATTAATTCCCGCGCTTTATCTCCAGTTATAGGTTCTTCGGAAGTGGATATTGGATTTTAATATAATTTTTCTTGACTGCGTAATTTTTTCTGCATTTTTTAAATTCAAGTATAGATAATTTTTATTTTTAACATAATCCTAGTAACTTATTTTATTTATTAGGTTCTTATTGTATGTTTACATTTGACATTATTACATTATTTTTTGACGTCTTTCGAATTGACTATCTTCTGTAATGTTTGTTTCATATGAACTGCGTATGTTAACAACGTATTGAAAGTGATTCATTAAGATTATGAAGAACGACAGAAAGAGCAACAAATGAAAAGAGAGGCATAATATGGAGGAAAGTAATTGAGGAATGATTCTCCTCTCGAATTTAATAAAAACATATATTTATACTTGTTCGTATTTATATTACAAACATAAATATGACTATAATAAAAATTAACTAAGAACTATATGTAACAAATATTAACCTTATGAGACATCGTAAACGATGGGATATGGTTGGATGATGACATTATCTACTTCACACACTCTTAACTTCACAATTTCATAAACTTCTCAGTTTTGGAAGTCAAAATTCAAGCGGTAGTATTCAGAATTTTCTACCGCGTCCTCCTTTGTCTAAAGCAAGAAAAAAACAGTTTTTGTTTGCTAACACGTTGCGAAAAACATGGGAAACAAGCAAAAACAGCAAGTTCTGGTCGCCGACGCAACTCAAAAAATATCAAAGAAAATAAATATACGTATTCGGGGAGGAATATCGTATCGATAGTAGCCCGGGGGATTGCCGAGGACGTAAACTGGGGGAGTCGCCGTGCCAAAGGGGAGAAGGAAAGGGAGGTGATCATGAGGTGGGGGTAGGAGGATCCAAAGGACTTCCATTGCGAGGGAACGCACAGGGCTACAACGGTCATGACCAGAATATCCTCGTAGACTCTAAGCTTTACTTTTATTGGCGCAACCAAATGTTAATCCCTTCTGAAATGTTAAGAGAGAGCATGTGTTACAATTGAAGAAATTTCGATTCGAGCGACTGAACGCGATGGCTCAATGTCAACATCTATTGCCTCCACAGCATCATTGACCAGGAGGTCCTAGGGAGTCCCGAGCAGATTTCGATACTATAGTGGCTATAGCTGTACAGTTGCATCGAAATCAGCCATCGACTAGAGGAGAACTCTAGAGGCCACTGCATTAATAGTTACGTGTCCGTGATTGCTTTGATCAATACCAGACGAATGCAGTGGCAGTATATTAGCCAACCATGGCCCGAGCGTGACCTTCCGTCCTATCCTTGTCCTCTTCCTCTACCCTAAAACACACACGAACACTTAATCGCACTGCACTATCACACATGTCGGGAGGCATGTCATTTGAGATATATAACAAATGACAAGCGGATTAAAAATGCTCTATATTTCATTGTTGCATACGATCTTCGGTTTCAGGTATAATTTGATTTTTTTACATTAAATTATTATTTCATGCGTCCATTATCATGCGTCCATCCCTGTTGCCCCCCCTCACCGCTCGCCACGCAGGAACAGCTGGTAAGGGTGGGTAGGAGGCGCAATGGCTTTATCGTCACTCCTTGTCCCGCGACCACCACAATGAGTGTTCATCACGAACCGGTTAGCAGAGAGCAAGGCGCAACGCTCGCATTCTGCAGGTAGCAGCGTGCTACGTCATGCAGAAAACGCGCCCACCTACTCGCTCATCCGCCAAACCGCCCGCTACCCCTATCGTCAGCATTTCTGCTAGCCGCCCCGTTTTCCGGCGTGCACTTCTGCCATCTTGTCTGTTAGCTTGATTATTTGCCAGTTTGCTTGTCCTCCAGCTTGTCTTTCCTATAAATCGGCTTCCCTCCAGCACACCCTTCCTGCAGCTGGGCTGCCTGTCATCTCCCTCTTCTTCCAGCTCGCCCGTCCTCCAGCTCGCCCGTCTTCCAGCTCGCCCGTCTTCCACCTTGCCCCTCTTCCAGCTGCCCCCTCTTTCAACTCCCCCCTCTTCCTCCTCCTGCTCTTCCAGCTCCCCCCCTCTTGCAGCTTGCCCCTCTTCTAACTCGCCCTCTTTAAACTCCCCCCTCTTTCAGCTCCCCCTCTTTCAACTCCCCCTTCTTTCATCTCCCCTTTCTTTCATCTCCCCCTCTTCCAGCTCCCCCTCTTCCAGCTCCCCCTCTTCCAGCTCCCCCTCTTCCAGCTCCCCCTCTTCCAGCTCCCCCTCTTCCAGCTCCCCCTCTTCCAGCTCCCCCTCTTCCAGCTCCCCCCTCTTCTAGTTTGCCCCTCTTCCTGCTCGTCCTGCTTACAGCTCTCCCATTCTTCATCTTGCCCGTCCTCGCTGATTCTCTAGTTCACCCTTCCCGTCACTCGCCTATTCTAAGGAATGCCCGTCCTTCAGTTCGCCACTTTTAATTCACCTATCCTCCAGCACTCCTGCCTGCCAACTTTCCTCTGTGGCTATTTCCCCAGCTCACTCATTTGTCAACGGCACTCTTGTGCACCATCCACCGTGTCGCCCACTCGTCCCCACGTTTACCCGTCCTCTCCCACTTCACCCCCACCTCCCGCTTTCGCTGCTTGCGCGCCAGGGTGCTTGAGCGTGGAGCATTCCAGGAGAACAAGCACGGTGTGCACGACATTGCGCGGAAAACTATATGACGGACCCCGCGCAATATGTTGCTTTCATATTTCAACCTTTGTGTAGATCCTTGCGTCGGAGTTCATGAGCGTAACCTGTTTTCCATAATTGATGTTTTGTGTTGCGTCAGGAATAAATTATGCCCGAAATGCTGTAATAACAGAAATGAATAGTTTTAAGGTAACTTCGTAATATTCTCTAAGTTAGTAGAGAATAGTAGTGCGTATTATGATTTATCTAGTTAATAAATATATATAAATTTAATTTACACGTAAAAACTTTAAATTTTAAGAATGTAAGAAATTTCGAATATCATAATTAAAAAATTTCGAATCAAAATTCCAATTATATTAGATTGAAAGAGATATTAGATTGTTAAATAGTGATATTTTTCTACTCTACGTTAAATAATTAGAGCACGGTTTTTCACGGGAAAATCATTTTAAAATTAGCCTTTTTACTACAAGTACATTAAATCGAATACATTTTCTGCACGTACAGCTTGCTCTTCCTTTTCCTAAGTCATCGACAACAATGTTGCATTTAATATGGTTTTAGGTTTGATCATTAGACTTCCTTTTGAAAATTATAAGTACCTTAGTTGAGTGACTATTGTATTATTCATCCCGCATCAGTGCTTATTAGCATTGGATAAACGTTAATTGTGAACAGTTATGGATAGAATGATTATGTCCAGTACATTACATCAGAAGTTTATAGTTTATGAGTTCTAGAGATAAAGTATCATGGTTGTTTTTCAGAAAGGAAAATACAATTGTGATGAATGTTTTCAAATGTAGTGCTCTGACACGGAAATCTACGAAGAACACGGAAGGCCATTACTTGTAATTAATAACGAGCGAGAATGTGAAGTTAAGGATCTAAAGAAAGATGATTTCCTTTGGCTACGTCATAGAACAAAGCAAAAACAGTTCTGGGCTGTCACCGTAACGACTACATTAGCACAGTGGGATTTATGGATCTCCTTTCACCTCTTAAGCAATGCTTGCAAGAAAGGAAGTACCTAGTGGCCTGTGATCTCCAGAATGTGAGACAATTTACACAGACTGGTATAATCGTTTGTGCAACACGGCTTCTATGTACGTTGCTGGCTTGATTATTCCATGCCCAGGTTTTTGTGTTGTGGTTCCAGGTTAATATCCGTTTCTTATCCTTCTTCTTTATGTTTCAACATAAAATGCAATTTCTACATATTTACGATCACTTTCATACACTAATAAAATCAATGATATTTTGGAAGATTGAATTTACATTTACAGTTCGAAAATTAAAGCAACCCTTTCACAGTTTCTAAATGGATTCTCTGGAATGAATGAAAAGCCACTGTAAAAAGAAGACTCATTGACCCAAAGTCAGTTTCTATTGTTAATTTTTGTCAGTCAACTTTTGTACACAATTTAAACATATGTACGAATTTCCCTGGTGGGGCGGCGGGGGCGGCGGGGGCGGCGGGGGCGGCGGGGGCGGCGGGGGGCGGCGGGGGCGGCGGGGTGCGGCGGGGGCGGCGGGGGCGGCGGGGGGCGGCGGGGGCGGCGGGGGCGGCGGGGCGGCGGGGGCGGCGGGGGCGGGGGCGCGGGGGCGGCGGGGGCGGCGGGGGGCGGCGGGGGCGGCGGGGGCGGCGGGGGCGGCGGCGGCGGCGGGGGCGGCGCGGGGGCGGCGGGGCGGCGGGGGCGGCGGGGGCGGCGGGGGCGGCGGGGGCGGCGGGGGCGGCGGGGGCGGCGGGGGCGGCGGGGCGGCGGGGGCGGCGGGGCGGCGGGGCGGCGGGGGCGGCGGGGGCGGCGGGGGCGGCGGGGGCGGCGGGGGCGGCGGGGGCGGCGGGGCGGCGGGGGCGGCGGGGGGCGGCGGGGGCGGCGGGGGCGGCGGGGGCGGCGGGGGCGGCGGGGCGGCGGGGCGGCGTGGGCGGCGGGGCGGCGGTGGGCGGCGGGGGCGGCGGGGGCGGCGGGGGCGGCGGGGGCGGCGGGGGCGGCGGGGGGGCTGGGGCGGCGGGGCGGCGGGGGGCGGCGGGGGCGGCGGGGGCGGCGGTGGGCGGCATGCGCCCAATCGCCCCGTCAGGACAAAATCGCTGACGCGCGGTATTCAACATGGTCGTAAAGTAAGCGTCTCAGCCGCCACGTTGCCCATCACGTCCGCACGTGAAAGATGGTGCCCGCTGCCAGGCCGGCCGATGCAGCGCGAGGGCGACAGCGAAGGGCGCAGCCTCAGCAGGGAGCTGGCGGAAGTTGCAGCGTCTGGGACTGAAAGCGCGACCTCATTAGCAGGGGAGGCAAGACAATTCAGCGAACTTAGAAGAAGATGCATGATGTACAAATTAGTGATTTTTCTAATAATTAATTTTCCTGTCTGTCTCTCCCACCCTCTCTCTCTCTCTCACTCTCTCTCTCTCTCTCTCGCCCTCACTCTCTTCGATGGCTCTGAAGACCAAGTCGGGCTTTCCTCCGGCATCGTATTCGTAAACTGACGATACTTTCGGAGTCTTCCCTTATCTTGGGGAGTGGACCCCTATGGGAATGAGTGAGCAGCACATCGCCCTGCTGCAAGAAATGCTTTAAGAACAGGATGCGGAAGGAGGGATCGAGTTCGCCCCAGTTGCAGTTGCTTATGGTACTTCTCGGCCTTCAACTTAAAGTTGATCCAAGAAAACCAAGGAAACGAATGTTGGGTTTTAGCTTGTAATTCTCATCCGTCGGCGCTCACTTTGGCTCAGACGCTTGTATCTAATTTAATATTGAACTTGAAGGTTGATATTGATCTCAAAACCTAACAAAATGCTAGCGCAAATATGGACACAACTGATTTTTGGGTTTCGGGCAAGCATTTAGGTGTCCCATTTGGTGTTCCCTAGCTCGGCGGTGTTGCCCGTTGCTTGTTTAGTCTTCCTCTACGGTAGGGAGGGCAAGAAATTGTCTGTAGGGGAGTAGAAGGCAAGGTGTGTGTCGGGGTGGGTGGGGGAGTGGGTATGGATGTCGATGGGGGTGTCAGTGTGGTGTGAGTGGGTGGGGTGTGCTTGTCGGTGTGGGTGGTGGTGTGCTTGTCGGTGTGGGTGGTGGTGTGCTTGTCGATGTGGGTGGCGGTGTGCTAGTCGATGTGGGTGTGGGAGAGTGTGTGTCGATGAAGTGTGTGTGGGAAGTCGATGTCGAAGATGTCGGGGGCAGGATGGGGCGGTGATCGGGAGTGAGAATGGGAGTGGAGGCGGCGCCGGTGCCGGGGGCAGGGGAGTGGGTGTGATGTCGGGGTGGGTGTATGAGTAGTTGTCGGTGTGCTTGTGGGTGGCGGTATGCTTGGGTGTGTATGTGTGGGTGTGAGAAAGTGTGTGAGTGTGTGTGTCGATGTCTAAGATGTCGGGGGCAGGGTGGGGGCGGTGATTGGGAGTGGGAGCGGAGGCGGTTACCGGCGCCGGTGGCGGGGGCAGCGCCGAGGGCACACGCAGTTGGGGTCAAGCGAGCAGAGCGCGTGACCCCCATGAACCTTTTGTGCCGCGCCGTTCACCGCACGCCTCCCCCTCCACCCCCGCCCTTACTCCCCCACGCTGCCCATCCTCGCAGCATGGGAATCGCAATGGAGTGGATATCTTCTCCGCCAGATCTCCTTTTGTACCGCCTCTGACAGGTCTCCCTTTGAAGAACATTCATTACTCTTCCCGGGCTAAAGTACGATACTAATTTTTAAGTTCTTTTATTAACAATAACATCTCTGTGGGATGCGGTTATTTATGGCGACTCGGAACGAGAGCTGCAGGAAGGGGTCGATTACACGAGTAACATCGAAGACTTATTGTGCTATTCAGAAACATTCGCAGTAAAACCAAAATATAAAATTTCATATCGTGTGTTATGCCGTGCCATCTGCAGACCGCTACATTGTCGAGTATGAATGGTCTTTCAGAAAAAGCTAAGCAGTAAAATACATGCAGAAAACAACCGCATAAAACAAATAGATGTTTTATGAAAGCGGTAAAAGGAAGGATGGTTTGTATTGTAACTTCCGCTTGTTGACCTCCGAGGGAGAGTTGAAGAGGCGGGTAGGGGATTCTCGTGGGGAAAAGGAGCCAAAAGATCGGGGAGGCCATGTCGCACGAAAGGAGTCAGTTCCGAGAGAGTTAAAAGGGGCGTGTTCGAAGAAATCTTACGAAACAGACCTGTTATGAGTAGAGAATGAAGAGAAAATAATTGTAATCGCCTTTTAGTTATTGGACTCTGGTGGTCGCTTATCCCATTGACGAGATGAAGAAATATTGTTTTCATTGTTTTTTGAAAACGAAACATTGTGATGAAACGGATATCTCTTTCAAAATTGATTATCGCCAAATGAAACGAATTATTTCTTATTACAATGAAAAAAAATATTTAGAATGCATTTTTATCCATATCAATTTAATGTAATGATCTGTTGATTTCTGGGAAACAAAACTGATCTTACATATGTTCTACTTTGTTTTATGTAACATTTTATGCATTTTATTGTTTAATCCTCCCTTCTACGTTGTGCGTAAAATAACTTTTCGAAGAAATATATTCCCCCAATACATTGCTTGGAAGCAGTATGAAACCTCAGGTTATTATTTGTTCACTTACCTAACAGCTCTTAGTTTTTTGTCCTTACGGATGACGATGTAAATAGTATGATGATCACTTGAACCTAGAGAAGGATGTAATTTCAACTGACAACATAATTGACATCATGCTGACGCAGGAGGCCAGTGACTCGAGTCGGGTGAAAGGTGGAGGTGGTGAAGTCAACATGGTTAAGATAGTTTTTACAGAGGGTTAGAAACGATGATTTATTGATGTATAATTTTAGAAATTTGCTTTAAGGATTAGCAAATTCCAATTTGTGAAAACCAATATAAAGCAATATAGGCGACAAATATCGACGGCAGTAGTCTTGTAATAGCATGAACACGCGATCCATCAGACTTCCACAAATCAGACACTGTGAAAACAGAGAAATGCTCTGCAAGCAGTTATAGTGATATAGAAACGATAATAGATTTGCTTACCAATATCAGTCCTTTCAGAAACTGATCTAGGCCCAGCTGCCTGCGACTGTGCTTTGACAACGTACCTTCACGGACGTACTGTTTTGATATTAATTAAGTATTGATTGAGTATTGATAAATATTATAGTAATAATTCTTAAGGGTAAATATTTAAAATCTGGGAATATTTTATTGTAAAAGAAATTCCATCACGAAGCGATTATAATACTACAATTATTGTTTTCAGTGTATTTATCACTGTTCATTCATGAATTGTTTTTGTTCGATTCAACTATAGTGTCTTCTGAAGTTTGATCAGCTGGACGCGATTATGCAGTCGGGAGCTTCGTTACGACTGATTTTTTAATATCGAAGTTCCAAATCACATATCAAACGTTAGAAGTCACTAAAATTAAATCGGAAAATAAATGAAAGATGTGGTATATTACTCGATTTAGATTGGCAAGATAATATTTCATGCTACTAGAGAATTATACTAACATGGTATATTGGCTCAACATATATTTTAAGAGTATGCTTAGAACTGAGTAATAGATTTTCAAGTGAACCATTGTAGGAATCGTAATCAGAAAAATAAAGTATACGCTATTTAACACATTCATATCAGCCATGCCTTACCTACACTATCGGAAATTACATTAAATTTAATGTAGTTTAATCCACTACTTTTCATTAAATTTAATGTACCGTACATTTCCGTAATTTTACTGTACAATAAATTTAATGTACGGTGTACGTTAAAACGAGATTAATGTATTTGTGCATTAAATTTAATGGGTAAATTAAAATCAATGTAGATTTAAAGTAGGACTACATTACACTTAATGTAACTTCTAAACTAACCCGAGGTGAATGTGTTTGGACATTAAATTTAATATGTAGCATCGTGGACTTTCACCGCCAGAATCAAGATGAGAAATATCTTCCGGGCTGGTAGGCGGTGGTCCAGTTGGTATTCAAGCGCCGTGGCCTCATATTTGCAGATGACACTTGTATAGGAATTGCACGAGGAATTGCGCGAGGAAGTGCGCGAGAAAGTGCATTTAACTTTCAATCACGTGTGAGGGGAACAATGTTCAAGAACTGCATCAGGAAGGCAACGGGAAAGTTGTCAAGGAAGTACGCGGGGAGATTCCCGGGGCAAGGAGCGGGGAATGGTGTGGAAAGGACGCGAGGATGGGCGCGGGAAAGAGCGCAAGGAATGACTCAGGAAAGGGAGCGGGAAATGTCTCCGAGGTAGGGAGCGGGGAAAGGTGCGTAAAGAACGCGGGGAAGAGGGGGGAAGGGGCGGGGAAGGGCGTGGGGAAAGTTTCGCGAAGAACGCTGGGAAGGGCATTGGGAAGTGCTCGGGAAGGTGCGCGGGGAAAGACCCAGGACAGGGGAAGAGCGGGAAATGGTGTGTAAAGGACTCGAGGATGGGCGCGGAAAAGAGCACACCGAATGACACGGGGAAGAGAAAGAGCACGAAGATGGTGGGGTAAAAGACGCGAGGAATTGCCCGAGAAAGTGCGCGTGGAAGTGCGCGAGGCAGTCCGCGAGGAAGCGCGCGAGGAAGAGCGCATAAAGAACGCGGGCAAGGGCGACGGGGAAAGCAGGAGGGAAGGCGCGGGGAAGGGGGCGTTGAACGGGCGGCGAGCGAGGATTTAGCGGCACAAAGCCGGGCTTGGGAGTAAGCTCGTGCGAGCCTCAGTGCGAGGGCAGGGTCGCGAGCGCCTACGCGGAGCTTCGCCTGAAAAGGCGGATCAGAGCAAAGTGCTGCAGCTCGAGAGCGGGACGTTTCACAGTTGCCAACTTAGCGACTTTTTCACCGGCGGAGAAGGTGGGTGAGCGATTTGGAAACGTATTAGCGCAAATGTGGTAGGTTGGGACTTGAGTACTTATCGAGACGGGAAAAGACAATGTGGGGGAAAAATAAAAAAAAAAATGGCAAACAGGGAAAAGCTTCGGCGGAATGAATTTTTAAAATGAATCGTAAAGTCAGTATTAATTTACTATCTTAATCCCGTAAACGATGCTGTATTTAAACTGTCGAAATCTTTATATTTGAAGGAATGATTTTTCTGCCGCGTTGTTATAGATACTATTTTATAACACTCTATTCGAAATTAATTAGCTTTTCTACCTATAAAACTAGAGTATATAATATTTGTCGCCAAAACAATGCTTATTCTATACTTCCCAATTCAAGAATTCATGTGTTTGAGCATCAATTTTTGTGTTTTAATCTTAACATCAGTATTAATTTTTAATTTAAAAATGTTCTTTCGTAAAACCTTTTTCCACCAGTGTCTTTCACTCATGAGTTTCAGAGGAATTTTAATCCACGTAGTCTTCCACTACAGCACTCGCTTAATGGACAATGTGAAAAGGTGATATGTAAAATTATTCAATAAGGGTGAAAACATGTTTCCCTTGCAATCATGCGACTTTTGCATCATCTTGCGATTAAAAAAAAATAAAGCGGGAGCAAATGCAAGTCATACATCCGCTAGGAAATTTAAATAACATTTTAAACTTGTGATTTTGAAAGATTTTTTACATTTATTTAAAAAAAATAGTCAATGCTCAGCTCAACCGAAGCTTCTTCAGGTTTAAGCAAGTTTCGTCTACAAAGTGTGCCGAAAGCGATAGGCAAGGCAATATTTCTGTGGTCACGGGGTAAAAGTTCTTAAGTCAAAAATTGTTGTTTGGGAGAAAACAAGGGTTAGGTTATTGAAGCCAACGTTTTTTCCTAACCTCAACGCTATTTCCCAACGCATTTTTGTCGATAAGGAGGCAAAATTTGATTTCTGTCGTTTTACTAAAATAAACAAAGATGCTTAACTAGTAGTTCCTGTACTTAACCCAATTTCGCCAAAAATTGACTTCACGAACTTTTACCCCATGACCACAGATTTCTGTAGGGAAGATGAAGTCACTGCCCCGCTCAGTCAATGTAAACAAGCGAACTGCGGTCCGCGCCATGGTAATCGCAGCAATCGGCTGCAGAAGAGGGAAGAAGGCTGGGCCGTGGCGTGGCGAGAGCGATGGCGAGGGCGGAAGCGGGAACCCGGGCGGGGACGGGAGCCGCAATTGCGCCAACGAGGGGGGCGTGTGACGCGGGCGAGCAGTCCTCAGCCAGCGAACCCGCATCCAACCATCCCGCCATCCGGCGGCGCCTCTCGTAAGCGCGACCACGGACGAGGACGGGGACGGGGACGGGGAACGGGAGGTGGGGAGGGAGGAAGAGGGGAGGACTTACGACGGGGTCGAGCAGGTTCGCGCCGCTGGCCGCCCGGTGAACGACTGTGTTTTGTTCGCGCGCTCCCGCAGTTGGCGCTTCAGAAAAACAAGCGAAAACGTACGCGCGGCGTGAATTGATCATAGAGAGGCGAGCGTGGATTACAGAGTGTCAGCGGTTGCAACGTCACCGCTGCACCGTCACTGGTGGAGCGTCAATTGCAGTTAGTCGAACTCTCCTAACGAGCGGATGGAGGGCGTCGGAGGTGTGAACATAGCTGCGAAACCTCCCTCCAGCAAACCAGATCCACATTTAGAACAAACAAGTTTAAATTATGCGGCTTCTGCACTCCGACCGCCTTACAGCGCTATCGTGCACGTTTTCAGAATGTTCGTGATGCGTATTATATTGAAAATTCAATGTGATGTGTTTATTATACTGCTGATATGTTCCGTCTCCCAGAATCAATTAGAAAAAATTTCTCAAGTTGTTGTGTTTCTTTTAGTATGGTAAAAAACGAGAAATATTTTAACGAATTCCTGAAAACCTTGCCTACTTATTCTTGTGCATTGTGAGAAAATTGTAGTTGACCTGATGTGTACTTATATTTAAGAATGGAAACCCTTTTCAAAACACATGATTACTTCAAAGGAGAACGTTGTATCAAATTATTTTGCGCCATTTCAAACAATAATAAGATTTGTGCGAAATGTAATTCTACACATGTCGTATTAATAAAGCCTGGCTTGCATTAGCATTCTCAGAGAGTTCCCAAAAATTAAAATTAACGGTTTTGTTATCGTTTTTGTTCATTAATTTTGTCTTTTACTTGTTTCTTCTATTCGTTTTTCTTTTTTCATTGACTGTGATTGGAAGGTGAAATACAAAATGCCACGTAGTGAAATATTCGCGTTACAATGACACTTAAGTCGTAACCAAGTCAAGGAATTACCTTTTTGCTGAGAATTCCGTTATAAGAAACTTTCGTAATAACAGTACGAGATAAAATGTGGGAATTTCATGGTCTCTCTCCTGCGAATTCATTATTATCTTTTTCGAATAATCACATGAAAAATAATTCACGACTCAAAGAAGACACTCTTTCGGATTATAAATTTTAATATTAATATTTCTTTATAGCTCTTGTTCCTTTTAGCTGAACGAAAGGAAACTGGAAAAAAAGGGAACCTAAACTGGGAAAGGATTTACAGCTTTTTTTCTGGTCTCTTACTCTTATTATAACGCGTCTGCTAACAGCCCTGCCAACCTTTTCACGACTTCGCTCCGAGCACTTTTCTTTACGCACTTTAAATTTATCGCCGCATTGAAGACGGACGTAAAAGAATCAATCCGCGGCTCCGCTTTCCCTAGTGTCACTCGCTGCACAACGGTGAAACCCAGGCGAGACGTCGTCAGCTGTGCGTCGAAGCGCAGGCCGCGTTGCGCTATAAACGCGTTTTTATCCCCTCTTACGGAAACCAGGCCAATAAAAGGCAACGGCCGGTACGGCGGCAACGGCGGCGGCGGAGAGACTGGAGTATGGGCCCGGCTCGCCGTAGAATCCACGAGCATTACTTCCGTCTTTTAAGAGGACGTTTAACGGTAGTAGGGATATTGCGCAATTTTTTCCCCCCTTCGGCAGGAGAAGACACGGCAAGGCGCGAGAGATGAACTCTTGGCGTGTTCAACGCGAGAGTTACCACTTCAGTTCGGTCGGTTTTGTGTGTGTCCAACTTCCATATTTAGCTCCGAGCAGAATCAGTTTTAAGTACTATATTTAGCGGTTCTGCGTACCGTCTGAGTTCCTGGCTGCACATTGACGACGTTCTGGTTTTCTTTGTGTTACCGGGCTATGTTTCAATCTGGCTAATTCACGAATTCAGTGGTTAATGTTCCCATTATCTACAATAAACAAATAGACACCAAAGTAAAAATCCAGATGCGAAGCCTAGGGCGGGCTTTAGCAGGATGAAGTGCACACAGCCAGCAATACGTGGTTAGGGTAGGTGAAGTACGTTACGATGAGAGAAACAGTGGATATTGTGTGAGAAACAGGAATAGTATTGCTAGTGGGAAGTTTATAAGGCTAGGAGAGTCTAGTAGTTTCGTGTTTCACTGTGTGGCAGGTAAATTTCAATTTACACGATACTACCTTCTCTAATCTAACTAACCACAGTATACAACTCAGATGATGTTTCGCTGCGCATTCCCGTGTTGAAGCTTCAGACTTCGCAGTATACATACACAATCTTGAGTCTGTGCCACAATTTCCAAGACATTGTATGCCAAAATACTTGTCACATATTCGCGAGACGACTCACAATCGATAGACTCAATTAAGCGCTGTGGCTAATCCTGAATCATCCGCATGACGTCCGAAATAA
>JAHLJT010008446.1:52508002-52523044 GCA_031308135.1 Acheta domesticus
TTTCGATTTTTCAGCCGAAACACAGAGTGATCAGTTGTGAATATTTTCTTTTAATCATTTGAATTTATGTGACATTAATGACCAATTGCTGGTATTAATTAGGGGGAATGTGACAGTGCCGTATTAACACGATTTCATTCCACAATTTCACATTGTCATTTCACATTTTTTAGCTCAATACTTTCACTTTCTTGACAGATGTACACAAAAAAAATGTGATTCTACCTCTCTAGAAATTATGTATCTTAACGTGAATGCTCGCTTTTGATCCCGAAGACAAAAAAGTAACAGATAATTTTAGTTTCTGTGATTTCTTTGTGATGTCAATATCATTATCGCCTATTTCCGCGCCATCGCCGTCATCGAAACCCTTGTGTTCTCCTACCTCTCATTTTTAAATTTATTCGAAATTCCTTCAGATGAAAAACAGAAATTCATTTTCCGTGTTTGACAATAGTACTATGAAGTACTAGACATCGCAACTACTGCGCTCTGTGGTAAATAACTTAATTTATTATCATTACTGTAAAAATTAGTAAAAAATTGTAAGTGACCTATAGGGGAGTTCATATGTGCACGATTTCCTTGAGCTCCAGAATCCCCATGTCTTTTACTACACGTAATTGAATAAGGCACTAGTATATAACGAGCTGGTTAGCATCATTTGAAGCGCCTTGAATTTCTACTTTTGCTCCGATGTAGTAGAAAAAAATGTGCATCAACAAACGAACTGGAAATTGGATAGTATACAATTGTTGACGAAATAACTCCCACTCGAATGATAGCTATCATCTCTTCCGCAGACGAAGCGAAGCCACCGCCATCTAAAGGAATTAGCCATCTGTCTGATGCGCGCAACCAGGAAGTCGGAGGGGTGTGCCAGCGTCCGGGCGTGCTCCTCAAGGCAGCTGAGCCTGAGCCGCGCTGCGGCGTAGACGAGCGGGCGTTGCCGGACCCGCCCGCGCGGGGGAGGGGGGAAGGGAGGGGAGGGCGGGAGCGCTTCCTTAAAGCGAGCAGCGGAATTGACATTTCGCCGCACTGTAATTCTAAAGCCATTTACGTGCGCGTGTGTACCGAAGGCGGGATGGCGGAGGGGCGGGCGGGCGGGTGCCGGGGCGCGCCGGTCGCCGCTGCGGGATGATCGACGTGCGAACGTGAACTTTGGGCGCCGCGTGCCGGCTGTTGACCCGCCCTGCGGTCGCCCGTGGGGGTGTATGGGAGGGAGGTGAAAGGACGCGTAACGAAGGTGGAAGAGAATCGGAGAGAGATGAAAGGACGCGTAACGAAGGTGGAGGAGAATCGGAGAGAGATAAAAGGACGCCTAACGAAGGTGGGGAGAATGAAAGGACACGTATTGAAGGTGAGGAGATTAGGAGAGAGATGAAGGACGCGTAACGAAAATGGGAAGAATTGAAGAGAGAAGAAGGGACGCGTAACGAAGATGGAGAATGAAAGAGAGATGAAAGGACGCATAACGAAGGTGGGGGAGAATGAGAGAGAGATATAAGGGCGCGTAACAAATGTAGAGGGAATGGGAGAGAAATAAAAGGACGCGTAACGAAGGTGGGGGAGAATGGGAGAGAGATGTAAGGGCGTCTAACGATGATGGGGGAGAATGGAATTTTAAATTAATAAAGGTGTATAAACGCGATTAATAAAGGTGTATTACATTATATCTCAAAATTTGTGCATAAGGAAAATTGAAGAATATTGCATTGTAGAGAGGATAATTTAAATAAGACGTTCATTCTAGTTGAAACTCGTTGAAAACTGGAGTAAAGCTATTAGTGCTAAAAGAGTTCATGGGAGCAGTTTCAAAATAAAAGAAACATAGGGTTAGACGTCTGGAATACATACAAAGAGAAATAAGGAGTGACGATTATCGAGCAGTAGCGTTGTTACGCATGTTAGAGATGGATTGTTTAATTGTTAGTGATTCCGGTCGCGTCTACTGCTAAGGTCATTAGTCCCGTTAGTGAGGATAAGACAAGGAGGAGGAAGGAAGGATTGTGTGCGGTCCATGGCCGGTTTTTTAGGTTACTGCTCTGGCATTCACCTGGTGTTGATCAGAGAAACCACGTAAAAATACGATTCAGAGCATCCGGCCGCTAGGATTCTCCTCCTGACAGCGACTGAAATGCTTTTTAATTTCGTTTAGATTAATTAAATAAAAGTATAAATAAAAGTATTTGATAGAGATGCCACTATTGTCAAGAATAAGATCATATTTCATGAGGGTGAAAATAGAAGAGGGAAGTCTATATGCAAGTATAGTGGAATGTAAGGAATGAAAAATATAATTCGTTTCAGACTTCGCTCAAGAAAACATGTACAGATGCACTTCTCCTCATAGTACGGACGTATGGGGGACGATGCAGCTGACGCTAGTTGACAAATTCCTCGTTACCTCGCTCTTGCGCTCACTTCTCTCCGTGATAAGGTCGGTAACAGTGTACTTTGAAGTTGTCCAAGATTACTACAGTAATAAATAACTTACACTTCAACAAAAACATTGAAAAACGTGAATAATGAGCAGAATATTACTAGACGCTGGGATGAATCGTGAAGTAAGGAAAGTACATATGATAGCAGAAAATAATGGAATATTAGCTGTTGGACATTGTAACAGCACGGGGGGGGGCGGATAGGTAGTGAAGTTTAAACAGAAATTTTACTATCGCGTAAACATATCTGCCTAATCTGAACTCCTAGTACGTATATCATACTCTACCTTAGGTACTAGTACATGGCATAGTACTGTGATTAGATGCTTGATCCGCGTCCACGGACACATGCAAACTCTAAAAGCGCATCAAATACGTGACTAAATGAAGTCATTAGATCTGCGGTGGGCTTCCACTTTACAACTTCGCAGAACTGAGTAGATACAGAAATAACGGGAACGTGATGAATGTTTTTATCACATAGGTACTTTTCTCAGAGCGAATTGTAAACTAATATGCACATTAGAGGCCACCATGTCACTTGTACACTAAAAATCTTTTCACAACGTTCGTTTACAGACTACGATAATTGAGAAAACCCGTTAGTTCCGAAAGAGACGCCAGAGTGTACTTGCTAACGCTAAATTTCCATGTGCCACATTCTGATGATTCGGATTTGGTTTGACTAGATCCGCCTCCAACATGACTTGCACCATGGGCATATAGAAGGTACAGCATACACTGCCGACGTGGTCCATTTATCAGGATCATATGACTTACCTTATACACTATAAACGTGGCCATAAAATCACGTGATCACTCACGACAATTCTGGAAAGAATATTTTTTCCGATTTATATCGTATGTCGCATTACCAGTAACAGTTAGTTTTCGCGCATGCGCAGATGCTCAAAAGTGGCGTTCTTATCATACACAGTGTAGTACGTCACACGGTGGACAAACTCTTTTCTTGATAAAGAAATGTGAAATAGAGGGAAGAGCAGAGGGAAAGACCGAAAGCGGCGATCGGCAGGGCCGTTTCGACGCTTTGGGGGGCCCTGGGCCTACGTTTAATGGGGGGTCCCCTACTTACTTTCGCCGACCCCCCTCCCAGTTAAAATTACGTTTTGTTTAATAACATAAACTTCTCTTGGCTGAGTGAACATTCTCGCATCAACCTGCAATATACGTATAAAAAATATTATTATCGAATAAACTCGACATATTGAAAGATTGGGGTTGGTCATGCCGGATGAAAGTAATTTCGTTTACGGGAACGATCGCTTCGGTTCTTGATAATTACAGAGCTAGCAACGAAAACATGACGTGGTATTGTTGTGTTCCTGTTGATACCTTAAAAAAGTAATGCCGCTCGTTGCTATGTTTTTTGTATGTCGTAGGTTGGATATTGATTGAAAGTAATGTACGAATCATGTAGTAATAAAACCTATTTGTTAGCTGTCACTAGAAGAAAGTCCGTCAGTCAATATTTTTAACAATATCATTCGGTTAATGACCAATTTTTTTGCCTAAAATTTAATCTACCATACGTTCTTAGTACGTTTTTGTTTTATTTTTTGAAACATTCAGTTATGAAATTTTTTTTATTGGAACTGTCGGGGGCGCTTGAACATATGGGGGCCCTGGCTCGGGCCCTTCGAGACGGCCCGGGACTGGCGATACGGGCGGTAAAACACGGGACTGCGATCGGAGCTGGGAAGACGGGACGGGAATCTGCGGCAAGCAATGCGCCGGCACCGGGGCAGCGAGGAAAAGACCTAAGAGCGGGCGAGGGCGCTCACTGGGGAAAGCCGCGACGGCGGGCGGCAACGAGCAGAGCGCGCATCGTGGTAGAGGCGGGCGGGGGGGGGAGAGGGGCCGAAGAGAAGCGAGAGCGAGAGAGAGGGTATGACAGGAGGGGGAAGGGGCGCGGCAGTGCCTGCGGCGAGGCCCGGTGCATCACAAACTTCTCTACGTCTGAATGTTTGAGTATCCAAGGAGAATTGCGGGAGCGTGGGATGGAGTCGAGCGTAATTTAGATAACCAGAACGACCGCGGCGAAGTGCAGGCGGCAGCAGCAGCGGCAGCGGAAAGGAGGAGGTTGAGGAGGGGGAGGGGAGGGGCAAGAAGAGGCAGTGAGGAGGAGGAGGCGGAGGGAGCCGCGGGAGGGAGGCGGGGGAATAAAAAGAGATTACTCTCCGCGCTGCACCGTGCCGCCGCTGTTGCCCGCCGCCGATGCGGCGATTGATCCTGGCTCCCGCGGGGGCCAGGGTGCGGGGGCTAGAGGGCGGGCGTGGAGGCGTAGAGCATAGACAGGGAAGGAGAGGGCGGGGACGGGGCGGTTCAGAAGAGAGCACTGTGGGGTGGCGTTGGCGACGGAAGGCGGCGGCGGTGCCCGACACAGTGCCGCTGTTCACGCGCCGTTGTCAGACCAGCGGAGCGTGTAGCAACGGCCGACCCTGCGCCCTCACCGTCACCGCCACCGCCGCAATGTTCTGCATCCCTTTCCATGTGTTTCGGAACGGGAGTCTGCCTATTGTAAGCTCCGCCCCATCATCGCCATTCGTCTTGCACGGTTACTCACGCGTGATATTTTTTCTTATGTCAGTGGTATTCTGATCGGTATTGCAGATTTCCGTGTAGTCTAATCGATAACATATTTGAAGTAAAAGAGGCAACACACACACACACACACACAACACATACACAAACATATATGCTTGCTTAGAATATTTGCACTTCGTTATTTGTCACTTTGTATTTATTTTATTATATTAATAATAACTACCACCCTTGACTGTTGTAGTTAATTGAAACTCCTCTAGAATATAAATAACCTATGAAACAAAAGGAAATGTAGATAATTCAGAGAAGAAATTCAAAGATAATTAAAACACTCGAGAAAGAGAGGCGGGGGAAGGGGCATATTTTAAATTCTAATAAAGGCTACATTCGTATTTACATTTAAATTTTTTTGAATTTATCGATAATATTTATGGGGTAGGCGATCTGAAATTGCTCCCTGCTGAAATTCTTTTCTACCGAACTTCTGAACATATCACAAGCACTAAAATTCAGCCGAAATCATTTATTGCAATATAGTCAGCAGAAACCTTTCCGCACTTCAAATAATAATAATAATAATAATAATAATAATATAATCATAATCTTCATCATAACAACATCAACAACAACACCATACTGTCGGCCCCATGGCGCCGTCGTCTGCCCCGAGGAGGCTGCAGGTTCGAGTCGTGCTTAGGAATGAATGTATTTGTCATTGTCCCTTCGCCCATCATCAACCTATCACCTCATAATTCATAATTCAAGGCTTAAAATCCTTGTCTTACTATGGGATACAACCGAAAACCTGATCCTCGAAATTACACCCGTTAATCTCTCTCCAAAGTAGAATATAACTGGGCCTCGGAAGAGAACGTGTAGTGCGGTCTGAATTGGTCGATACACCAATAATAATAATAATAAAAATAATAATAATAATAATAATAAAAAATAATAATAATAATAATAATAATAATAATAATAATAATTTTAAAAACAACATACTACACTTGCCCAGTAAATATTTTTGAAACAATTACAAAACTGTTAATTTGAAATAAAAGGTGTATTCGTCATGAGAATTATCTTTTGGATGTGATGCGGTATCAATATATGGTACGCACAGTTTGAATAAAGTGAGTGAAACTTCAAATAATAATGTTTATTAAAGTAGTCTTGTGTCTGAGTACTTAATCCACTACATTATTAATTTTTTACACAAAAAATTGAATTTTATATTAACTTTTGGGACGGCTTATTTTGGACTTATAATGATTAGGAAAATTAAGAAAATTATCAGAATAATGAGTTAATATATAATTCCAAAATCCCTAAGAACTAATTTTGGATATTAGTATTTTGTATTTTCGCAATCTTCTTTTTGGTGAATACTTTGTTTTCTTCTAATGTAAGTGAATTTCATTTTTTTCTTTATGTCTTATTTTTCTACCTAATTGTGTTTTCGTTCAATACTGCCGTTTCCACTTACCAAGACCTTTATACCTCCTGTCCCTGCCCGGCGGCGCCTCTATTTTTGGCATCTAGCCCCCTCTCACGCTCGCTCACTCGCTCAGTGGGCACATATTGGAGACTAAATGAACTCTCTCATTCCAAGGGTAGCATGTTTGATGCTGGGAGATGCTGTGTTTTGCTTCGCTAGAAACATCGTGGGGAAGCCCACCGAAATGACGTGTTACGTGTGTATACTTCGTGCCAACTATGGATTCATGGGAAGAAAGTTGCACAGACTATTGATTGGTTTAGATGTAGTTCATATCGTCTAACAACACATCAATCTACCTTTAACAGTGGCCATTTCATGTTCCAGGAAGTAGCACGATGATAAGTTTTCTTGTTGGTTCGTTTTGCTACAAAGCTATCGCAATGTTCTCATATTTCACACAATCAGTCACCTCAGTTGCTGCATTGCTAGTGATTTGACGCTTACAGATCAAGAAAATGACTCATTGGTAGGGACACGATTTTGTGGTGAATAAAAATGTTCAATGTCTGTGTAAAAACGGGTTGAATGCGGGATAAAAGCGGTGAAAAACATTATTGTCACAAAACAATTTAATGTGAAATAATTTACCATTACTGGATCCTGAATGTTCATGACTTTAAAGTTAGTATGACTTCAGAATAAGCATGCATTTATTAGCTGAAATTTGTAAGACAATGCCAAAAAAAATATGATCTAACAAAATATATTTTTACAGTACTGTTTTTACTGTACTTTCGATATATTTTGATAACGTATTTGTAAGGTATTTTCAATTATATGAAAAACATTTCAGAAGAATAAATATCTGTTACAAAAAATGTTGAAATGCGTGATGATGATGGGTGACCTGAATTCAAGCAAATCGTTTCAAATATAAAGTTTCTATATATCCAGAAAGCTCTCAAAATTTACCTAATGTTGATCCTCGGCTTAGGATCTCTTGCCTCATGAACCAATAAGGTTTACTAAGTTATATTATTGTACGATAGAAGTTCTGTGATATCTCGAGAAACTACTGTTTATCATCATTATTCTGTACAATGTAGTGTCCAGGTTCAAACCACAACACCTGTCAAAGATTGTATTTTCTCTGGAAAGCTTACTTTAAAAAAAACAGACGATACTAGCCCTTTCATGCGAAGACATTAGTCCATGGCGGCACGTTGGTGCAGGGAAGACGGTATTCGGTGGAGTTGCCCCGTGGCAGGTGGCGGCGGGGGCATTCTCCGCGGCAGGAGCTGCCGTTTTTGAAAGCGAAGGCATCCCGACCACACCACGCGGAAAAGAGAGGAAATTCAACAGCTGTGTCGCTCGCCAGCAGCCTGGGGTCGTGTGGTGCACGTTCATTAAAATTGTCGCCCGTAGCGCGTAAAGTCTGAACCCCGCCCCCTTTCCCCCACCTTCTTCCCGCCGCCTCCACCACCACCGCCGCCCGCCGCCGCCTCCGCCCGCCGCCGCCGCCGCGCCACCGCCGCCACCGCCGCCACCGCCCGCCGTCGCCGCCGCGGCGTCTAAGGGCGCCGGCGAAATAGAAAAAGAAGTAGCAGCCTTGGGGCATGGCGGGGACGTCCTGTTGCGTGCGTGCTCTCCCTCCCCTCGTGCCGTGACCCCGCGTCATCTCTCCTGTCCTCCTCGCCGTGCGTCTGGCGTCCCTTCTCGTTGGCTCCCCGCTCTACCCCGCGCTGTTCAGGGTGGGCACAGACACTCTGGGCGCTTGCAACCCTATCCTAACCCAGAACCAATTCTTCCCTCCCCTCCACCCACTCTCCCCCCTCCCACTCTCCCCTCCCCCTCCCACTCCCCCATCCTACTCTCCCCTCCCCTTCCACTTTCTCACCTCCTCTCCCTCCTCCCCCTCCCACTCATCCCCTTCCCCTCTCCCCCCTCCCCTCCGCCCGCCTTCCCCTCCCCCACACTCAAACTCTTCCGCCCACCCTCCATTCCTCTTCCCTCTTCTGGCCATCCCATCACCCGCCCCACTCTCTCTCACCACCCCTTTCCCTCCTTGCCTTTCCTTCCCTTCCTCCCATCTGACCCTCCGGCCTCTCCCTCTCACGACTCGCCCTACCTGCGACATCACGGCCTTCCCCGCTACGCCGTCTTGGACGAGGCGCCCGGTCTCCGCCCGCCCCTTGCCCCGTGTCCTGTGCCCCTTGCCACCTGCTCCCGTCGCTGGCGCACTTTTTCCCCGGGGGCCCCCGGCCGGCAGCGGCAGGAAACCCGACGCACTGCAGGTCGCTGGCCGCAGCGGAAGGCGGGCGAGCGCCAAGGAGGAGGATTCCGCCCGCTGCTTGCACTGCTCCCGAGGCGAAATTATAATGGGTTACTGCAATTTTATTCTATTATTATAAAAATTATAATTGGTTATTATTATAACTTTTATTATTACGATTATTACCTATTGTTATAATTATTCCTTTATTATAACAATTTTATTAGGGATATCTATTATTTTCTTTTTATATTCCGCAACTGAGCAACTATATTCCGCTTCGTAGATCGTGAAAATCTTAAAACAATACTACTATTTGCATTCACAATATAGATTAACGTTTGAAAAATATACCTTATCAAAATAGAAATATTGAGTTCCATGGAACCATTGATAATGCACCTTGTTTAATATCAAATCCGCAATTACCACTTCATTAAATTTGGAATCCATCGTAGCACATACTAGCTACTTCTTCCATAATTTCTTTTCCAAAATTATCGTCATGGAACATCTGTCCACGTTCAGTCTCGGTAGAAATACCAAAAAATACCATGTCTCATAAATAAATAGCTGTATCGTATGCCTAAAATATTTGAAGATCAGTAGAAAATATTAAAATATGTTTTTTTCAAGAAAGATCCCGCCAAGCGTCGGAGATCCGGGATGCAGAGACCAACTGCGGGTTTCCCCAGAAAATGTGTCTTTATTTAACGCAAATAATTAAAATTATATCCCGTTTATTTCTTGAATTTTGTACATTATTATTATATATATTGAAATTATTATTATTGTTATTATTATTATTGTCATTATTATTATTGTCATTATTATTATTATTGTTATTGTTATTATTATTATTATTATTGTGAGATGTAATGATGCGGTATTGTTGACATAATTACATGAAGAAATATTGGAAGTCATCTTCGTCAAATTAATATATTTATTTAGAGAGCCGGTTTTCCAAGGTTTGTCGTTATCAATCTTACTGTGTGTTGCAAAAGTGGCGAGAATGTGCCTGTCATTATTATTGTTATTAGTACTAGTACCGGAGCTTTTTTTCATTCCAGAAATTGTCAATTCCAAAACCAGAGTGGGTTGAGAGTCTGGGGGAATGGAATATTTTCGAGAAACGTTTTGTCCACTATACATTTCACGTAGTTATAACGGCATTTGAAACTGGGTATCAGTAAGCAGAACACTAATCTCATGTGACCACGACACTGCCTGCTACCCAACTTTAGAGATTAAAGAAGCCAGTGTGTTACAATACTTCGTAGAAATTTGTTTCATGGGGCCTTACAGTATGATTTGTAGTACATTCTTTTTTTTCGTTTCCTATGAAAGAATCTAAATCATAACCAAGGAGGACGCGAGGGCGGCATATTCAGGGCGGGACGGAAACGGATCAGGAACGGTGTACAGAAAGGTCACTTGCTCCGGTGAAGTGCTCGCGACGCGGTGCCCGCCGTCTGTGCAGTTTCATTTGCCGTAACGTGAATTCAGCGAGATGAGTGTTGACTGTTAATTCTCGCGTGCAACACAACTTTTCAAAATGGTGCATTCGGAAAATAGTTACATAATGATCTCTCGTAGATAAAAAATTGATAACACTTCTCAGAGTGATTCTATATTCCTTTCCAAAAAGTCTTACTAAGTGATACATACATTTATTTTAATACTTTGTTTCGGAATAATACAGATTGAACTATGTGTATTGTTTTTCATCTGATGATCAATTTTTACTAATCATTTAATTAAACCGGTAAAAATGTTTATTTCTTACTGATACGCTGTTACTTCCTTTGATATGGAGCTCGATATGCACTGCATAACTTTCCTGGATCGAAAAGATCGTGGTGACGAGGGAAATGTGAAAACAGTAGAATGTTGCTACATGTTCTCTTATGGAGGGAACTATGGTAGGGAAATATGAAATGACAAGCCGAGTCAAGTTAACAGCTAGTTAATTAGTAAATAAGTAAGTTTGAACAATTAAAATTAGGAAAAAAATGAAATCATATATGTACCACGGGCGGTAACTAGTTCTAATGATTTTTAAGTTGCAGTTCTTTCAATATTCTGCTCATACTCGCTTCATCCGTATCCACTTTCATTGACAATTCTTTCACGTTTACACTTTTGTCAACCAATATGAGATAGTGAATGAACTGCACATTGTCAGGAAAACTTGAAGAGCGCGGCCTGCCACTGCGCGGGAGATTCTGAGTATTCGCTTGCCCTAATTTACCAGATAATCTGAATTCCACTGACTAACTCTGTGATCAACGGCATCATCTCCATTCACACTTTTAACCTCTTGTGAATGTTTGTGACTTTCTTGTTCTCACAGCACGTTGCTTCCGACGAAAAATGAAATGCAGCAGCCTCTTAAACAAGTGCTACGAGAGGAACACTTGCGGAAACAGATTGAAATATGTAAATACGAATTGAAGTGAGAAGAATGATACTACGAAATCTGTAAAGAGAAAAGACGTAGAAAAGAAAATGAATTTAAAAAAAATGTGCATTACTTTTGGAGTGATCTACGTTGGTTAATTCGAAGGAAACAAATGTTTGGACCGACCGGAGAACCTTGGCAGCAAGAAGAGGGATAATATGCGGGTTCTCATTTCGTCTCTTCAAGGAAATGCACGATCTTGATAGAATACCATGAGAACCAAATTAACGATGGTCTTGGAGTTCCATGTTAAGTAGTTCATTAGTTCTTGTTTCCGCATATACACTTAAGAGGGCAACAACGTTTGGAAAAGCGCAAACGGATGAATAACAGTTGAAGCGCCTTTATCTAAATCTGTTGTAAAAAGCGCTTTCATCGATTTCATAAGACTGCAAAAATTATTTATATTCATTTTTTAAATGAATATTATTTTGTTCCCGATCTATATCATCGCGTGAATCTTTTTATGCAGGCAATAGTGGATTAACTAGTTGTAATATTTACATAACTTACTTATACATGTAAATATACAGCTGGCCCACCCCCTCATAAAATATTACTACTCTGTATTAATGTAGATGGAGTGGTTAGACGGAAGAGCTGGCCCTATGGCCTGAGCCTCGCCATTAATAAAGACATTATTATTATTATTATTATTATTATTATTATTATTTACTATTATTATAATTATTTACTATTATTATTTATACATATTCATTCTTCGCTCATTCATTTGTACTCGTAAGTGGTCTTTATTGTGTTGATATTTTCATAATCATGACTTTCCACACCCAGGCAATTCATAATTCCAGTAACTGCCTTACAGAAATCAATAAATCCAAATATCTAATGAAATGCAGGGACAATTGACAGAGATAAAGTAGATGTTCACTGCGGCAAGCGGAAACACAGGAGATAAATGAAGTCGTAGGCTTCCGCGGCCGGATTCATGTGAATGATCTTGGCTGTCCGGGTGACGCCGCGTCGAAGGCTGTGTAGCCGACGTTCCGACCATCTTATCGTGGTCTTCCTCAGGGCTGGTCTGCCGAAAACCATGATAAGATGGTTGAAACGTCGGCAACACAGCCTTCGACGCGGCGTCATCCGGGCAGCCAAGATCATTCACGGAGCCACGGGAGGTTTCACCGAGAACAGCGAGCGCCGCCGTCGCTGGGCCTGGGCAACGCGAGTGGGCAGAGGACGGCGGGTCTGTACTGGCGAGGCGCATGACGCCTCCGCGGATGGGCCGCGTGCTGACGGCGGCACCCGCGGCACCCACCGGCGTCAGCGGCGTCGGCGGCGTCGGCGTCGGCGGCGTCGGCGTCGGCGGCGTCGGCGTCGGCGTCCGCATTGGCGGCAGTCGTTCCACGAACCGCGCAGGTCGGCGGCGAGCTCTCCGTTTCCGTGTAAACACCTTTGCTAAATCGCCGGCCGGCACCTTCGGGGCACATGTCGCTCCTTACTCACGTCCCTCTCTCTCTCTCTCTCTGCAGCCACCCGCCGCCTCCGCCGCCTCAGCACCGCGTCACCGCCGCCCCTGCCCCGCCCCCTCGTTCGCCGCTCGCCCACTCGCCGGCCGCGGGCGCCACACCGCCGCCCCAGCCGCCCCCTTCGCCGCCGCTCGAAGGACGCGCGCTACGCCACGAAAGAACGTTCCGCCGGGCCGGAACCGCCGCCGCCCCCGCACCGCCGCCGCCGCCGCCGCCACCGCTGCCGCCCCCGCCGCCCTGGCGCCCGTCCCGCGCCCCCGACGCGCCGCTATCCGAGACCCCCGCGGGCTCGTCGTGCTGCGTGCTCTCGTCGCTCGAGTGCGGTCGGGGCGAAGGGGACGGTGCATGAGGCGGCTACGGAAGGCGCTTGCTACTTTCCTGAAAACCTCGTGCCTACCGGCTGAGTTGACCTCAGAGCCAGTATTGCCATTGTCTCTGCGGTGGATCAATTTGAGAGATCCTAGGGTCCGAGTCTGGACGGTGGCGGATTTTCGACACCACTTAGATAGGTCGAATTCAGCCGCTGTCTGGAGAAGAATTCTAGTAGCTGGGTGCTCTGCGATAGTTTTCCATGGTTTTCCCGATCAACGCCAGTAGAATGCCGGAGCAGTACCCTAACAAATGGGGCCACTGTTCGCGAGCAATATTTCCTTCTTTCTTGTTCTGTCCTTTGCTTTTACACACATATACACACACACTGATGCTTCCATGTACTGCACTGCTACACATGCCGGGAGGGCTGTCGGAAGTTTTGAATTGTCCAATCTAGGGCTGTGCCCCGCTGAGGAGAGATATTTGGAAGGAGAAATTCCCCGCAAGCCGACGTGTAGGTCGACTGCGAATCTCACCGAGCGCGGAGAGGAACACCGCCACCTCCCAGAATAAACATTCACTACACTAACGAGCCATATCAAAAACATCAATCCATCAGTCAATCAATGCTGCTGTATGTGAAGAGAAATTTAATAAGGAGAGTCGGGTGGAAGAGCTTTCAACTTATTGGGAGGTTTTTGCGTGGGAAGAGTGTTGAAATACGGTGTAAATTGAATCAAAGTAAATTTAAAAATCTCTTCATTTTAATCGAAAAAACTAGCCCTTCCTGTCCCACAACTTCTATTCCCAGCCTCACATCCGCAGTCATCGACCAGAGTTTTCGTCACGACCAGAGTTGTGCCACGTGCCATCGCTGCATTGCAGGAAATAATAAAAGCAAATATTAAATCAGGCACAGCGGATATTAATACAGATAAAACGGATATCACTGCGCCGCAATGCTTTACGAGAAGGGTTGGTGAGACAGTGACGCATAACTGTTGGCGGTAGCCTCTGCCAGGAGCGAGCACATGGTCACTGTATGCGGAGAGTTGTGTAAATTAGGGTAGCTGAAAATTGCGCAGTTCAAAGGGCAAACCATTTTTAATCTTCCGATAAGTGGCAAGGGTTTATTATTTCTTCCTCGTTTAAGCAGAGTCAGCACTAGAGCCTGACACAAAGACACAGCTCTGTTCGTTTATCGCGAAGAGATCAGCGCGCCGAGACCGCAGCTTCCGAGAACGTTACTTCCGGCACCGTCATTATCAAGAACGAACGATACCGATGCTAGGCATCTTATTGGGTGTGCCCTCCTTGCCGGCGATGGAAAAGACAACAATGGACAACGAATGTTGGACGAGTTACTGAGCTTCTCGTCTCCATTTATCACTTAAGAGTTTCTTAAACGCATTCCTCCCTTTCAGTAGACGGAGTAACATTACAAATTAGTTTGGCAGGCTTTAGGGCGAAAACAATTAAATTCGATTACACAAGGGACATTGCAATCCTCTGCGTAGTTGTGGAATTGAAACTGTGTAAGTGTGGAAAAAGGAGATTTTTGGTATTTAAAATTGTTTTTATTATTAAACTAATTAAAATTCTGTACTAAATTATTCTCCCCTTTTTCAAAAAGGTCATGGCGCTTCTCACAAGCGACTACCAGAAAACTACGCAGAGCGACTGATACTCCTTCGATACTGCCGGGAACAGCCGAGAATGAGTGGTACCAATAGTTTCGATTCCCGACAGGGATGATGCTTACTCAGAATTCGTTGATTTGTTTCATAAATACCAGACACAGTTTTTATTCTAGTATTTATTAATTTTACGAATAATTAGTAAATGAAGGGAAGCGAACGTGGTTGTTATTAAATGTTGCTCTTATGGAGATGTTGTTAGTGATCGCGATGTTGGATACCTTTCTGGAAGATGCTGTGTCTGTAGAAACAACAAAAAGATTTCAGGTTTTGAGATAAATGAAACCCTAGGATGAATGTTTAAGTAGTTTGAAAAGTGAGTGCTTAATTTTAAATATTAATATCAGTTTTCTCTAA
>JAHLJT010008446.1:52523144-52542234 GCA_031308135.1 Acheta domesticus
GATCTCACGTTATAGAAGGGTGAACACCGCCACCACCCGGTTCTAACCTGTACTTCATTAACGAAGCTAATTACCAACGTTCTTGATGAGCCCGGGAAAACTAAATTCTAACTCAATAGCTTGAACCCTCTAAAGCAAATTAATAGGACCTTTTAGCTCAAATCCCTTACAGAAAAGTAATAAAACATCGATAGCTGAAATCCTTCGGAGCGATTTCTCTTGTTGTGGTGAGACCACTCACCTTCACCACCGAGACTGAGATTCAAACCCCGGTTGAATCGGGTATTTGTGGTGAATAAATCGGGTTCCAGCAGGTATCTGAGATTCTCCCCATTTTCCCCTGCTTGTCATTCTACAATTGCTCCATTATCATTTATGTCGTGTAAACAACATCACACCCATCAAAACCGACGCGTAGTCGAAAAAGCTAGGAACAATTTCAAAATAAAAATCTCGAACTTTTTGGAAGTCCATCATCTCAATGGAGAACATCTTCTTTATGAGTCCGTTCGGTGGATTCGTTCAAACCTTTCTTTTTCAACTTTCTTAGAAGCTGTTTTTTACCATTTTTAGAATCATTTATTGACTTTAAAATTACCTGAAATCTTTCGGGTGCCAATTTAAGGGGTCATCACTTCCAAACAGATATTCGAATACTTGATCTTCGAACTCTCCCCTGTCCCCTCACAGCTTCTCTATACGGGATATCAAATTTTATTTTCTGAGTAAATTTAAAACATCACAATGGTGTGTACACCTAATTCTTACACAATATCAGGCAATTAATTAAAATATCATTTTTACAATATATTCTTAAATTTCCTTGTGAGTGATGTGAAACTTCATTATTTTGCTTTTAAGTGTCGAAAAATGTGTTCATTGGAAAGTAAATAACAATTTAGGAATGAAAAAGTAGAAATCCGTGCTCATATACTTTTTCGTACCAAGAAAACATGCTAAATAATGAGGCATTCAAAACAATTTGATTTTTTAACAAAGTGAATAACGCATCAGTTTATATTTCCATCTTATACTTTCCATTGAAAGTACATTCTCAAATATACGTCTCTTTATAAGTAATTTTTGCACTTGTTTGTTTTATTACATAGTACAATTTAAGTGCCTTTTGTCGAGATTCTTTATCAGAATTTCCAAAAATGTTTTCAGTATCAATATTGTGTACGTTGAAATCAATATTGTATGACATTTCGATATTGAACTAATCACCATTCTCTGCGATGGAATTTGTATATTTTTTTCTGTCAGTGCCTCTGATGTATTTGTTATTGAACGCCTGTAGATAAACTTTTCCTTGTGCAGAGTAAACACAAGACTATGCACTGCTTATTCGCAATATATTTTCTATATATCTGCTATGCAAACATCAAATTCTATGCAAGAACTCGAAGTTGAACATATGAGCGGATACGGCCACGACACAAAACACACTCTCAATAATGGTAACACATCTAGACAACAGAAATTCTCTCACGATATTTATGGACATACCTTGTTATTTGTTGTGTTTGAAACATTGTCGAATTCAATTGTTTTTTGAAACTTTAGGTGATACAATTTCTTTCAAGAATAACTTAATAAAAATTCAGTGAAATATATTGAAATACTTTCAGAGAGGGAATAATCCTTAACAATCACGAAACAAATCACTAACACAAGATAAGAAAGAGCAACTGTGAAATACAATGGAATAACTTATGGAAAAATATCGAAAAAATCCGTTTGAATTCATACACTCACAAATAGGAAAATAATATTAAATAGTTTTGATATATCTTTCTTAAGATGTGTTTGATATATCTTTCTTAAGTGGTTAATTAATTAATCAAAATGTATTAGGCAAAATGGCGATGTATATGGCAAACAGAAAAATTTGGCGCTATAGGTACCTGACAATGTCCAGTGTAATAACAATTATGTCAGTAATTTGTGACACAGGTGAATGAAATTTAAATGCTGTGTAAATGGACATCATTCATTATTACATAATGTAGTTAAGACTCTAAAATCTCGTTGAAAAGAATCTATGCGAAACCTCTTCGGAAACTTAATAATGATCCAATCAATTCAGATCTACTCAAAAGCTTCCTGGTAGTCATCTAATGGACTTTCGAAATGAAACTGCAACTCCAACAGACAAGCAACACGTGTGTAGCTTCTTCCAAGGTCCTCGATCTAATGGCGTTGTGTACACTCGCCTCTCAAGCTCAAGAGTTCACTCGCCGTGTTAACTGTAGTCTTGCCCTCGTCACTAGTAAGTGGATGTCCGTTATTATAATTATTATCTTCACGACCGTTATTACACGGACAGCTGTAACACCAAATTAATCAAATATGATGGCTACGGAAAATGAATAATCATGTCTTCTGATTAATGCGACGCCGGTGTGAAGTTTATTACAATGGAAAGGCATGACGAAATGTTCAGGTGCAAACACATTCTTGTGATTTAATACTTGGGTGGAAAATAAGAGATATTTTCAGTGAAATTGAATGGCACGCTGTAGGACATACTAATTAATTAGTTAATTAATACGTGAAAGTCGTAGTGCTAACGATAAATAGCAGCTTTAAACCAGAAATAAGAAACAAGAAACAGTTGAACGCGAAATGCGTTAGATTTGTGAGCAGTACGCAATACGGTAAGTCCCTTATTCATTTAGCAGGTGTGAGTGATGACGTCTGCAAAATTTTCTCTTCTTTCCTGGGCAGGTGATAATAGTGGTAGTTTATATCACCCATGCTGTAAAGAAAGTTCTATACGTTGAAAAGCCAATCGCACCACAACATGAAAACACCCTTGCCTTGTACCGTCCGCAGATCTGAAGGCCTCGGCTCCGCATAGTCAGACTTAACTTGGACCGTGGCAACATCGAGGTAGAGTTTTTGAAAATAGGCTTCCGCGGCCCGAGTCAATACATCAGTGTTGTCAAGGTAGATGCCACAAGCAGGAGTCCGTGGCACGAGTGCCACGACGAAGTCACCCCTCCACGCAGTTCATCACCCCGCCACCAGAGACAACGCCATCCCTATTGTGAAACGGCGGGGTTACTACTACTCGTAATAGTTCTCTTTCCCGACGCTAGTTGCGCAGAGAAGCTCATGACATGCTACGGTGCCACGACGCGTGCTACAGTTACTAGTCAAAGACCTTGATACCACTGCAATACATTCTGGACTGCTTGTGAGACGTAATATGTCCTTCATAAACCCTCGTGCAGTCCACCTCCGCACATTTCGCTCTGAAGAAGGTCGCATAATGACGACCAAAATTTGGCAACTGAGCCCAGGACTCGACGACTCCCGGACAACCAAGAGTCTCCTGATTTTGTAAGCAATATACTTCTAGGAACGTACTGAGATACCTCTTGGCAACAACAGTTTCCACTGCAAAGACTCCGACCGAGAGGTCCTAGGGTTCGAGCCTAAACGGAGAGGAAATTTTTATCACACAGCAGAAAAGCGCCACGTGTGGCATCACTGGCTCCATAAGAGACCGTACTTCATTCTTAACCTCGAACGCGCTATAGAAGATTGCGCAATCAGTACCAAACAAACGGGCCCCGAACCGTGCGCAATCTTTCCTTCTTCATACTTATTCCAACTTCTTCCCTTTAACTTACACTTACATGCAGTACAGTACACTACCACACATTTCGCGAGACATGAAGGGCACTTAAAGCTTGTCCCAGATAGGGCAGTGCCTCGTTGGGGAAAATACCTGTAGGGGAAAGCCGACGCGTACGTCTGTGACGGCGCGGCGCCAGATCTCGCAATCCAGCGGGACCGGGAGAGATGGCTCATTGCATCAACCTGATGACACTCACTGACCGGGAGGTCCTAGGTTCGAGGTCCGACGACGACAGGATTTTCGACACTAGCTTGTCAGCTAGGTCGAATTCAGTCGCTGTTTGGAGAATTCCAGCGGCCGGCTGTTCTGATCGGTTGTTTTCCGTCGTTTCTCCAATCAACACCAGGCGAATGCCGGAGCAGTACCCTAACAAACGGGCCACGGACCGGGCGCGTTCTTTCCTTCCTCTTCCTTGTCATGTCCTCACCCCTTAAACACACACTTACACTAACATGCATTACACTAATTCATGCCGGGAGACTGGTCGGGAGCTTTAAGTTTGTCCCGGCAGAGGCGGTGAACCGTTGGTGGGAGATACCTGGTTGAGGGTACAACCCGGATAGTCGACGGTAATTCGGCGCAGATCTCGCCATCCAGCGGGGAAAAGATCACCGCCACCTCCCGATGAAAAAACACCCACTACACTCACAGAACCAATGACTTCTGTAGTTGATGCGCCCGGAATCACGAACAATTAATCAATCAATCGCAATCCAGCGCGAGAGAAACACCGTAATTTACATCGGCAGACACGTAACATGTACGGCACTACTGACTATAGTAGTCGATGCCCCGTAAAACACCAATCAATCAAGCAGTCGGTCCCAAAATATTTTTATAAAATTGTAAATCAAAATTCTGTTTCCGTTACGGAACTGCCGGGCCCTGCTGCAGGCTCTTTGCTTCGTTGGACGCAGCGCACCTGAGCCCGACTTGGACGTATCGGAGCAGGCGCCGCCACCGCCACCGCCGGCACCGCCGCCATCGCATGAGAAGGCTATGTCTGCCGGTCGAAATTCAATTGGAAATCAAGGAAGGCGTTGCGGGTCGGCGCGGGCAGCGCCCGGGGCGAGCGCGGGCGGCGGCGAGCGTTGGGGGCGGGGAGATCGACGGCAGTCTTGGGTGAGAGGCGGTGGCGCCGCCGCCTCCACCGCCTCCGCCGCCACGGCTGCCTCCGTCGCCTCCACCGCCTCCGCCGCCTCCTGCCGCCTCCGCCGCCTCCCCCGCCTCCGCCGCCTTGCCGCCTCTGCCGCCTCCGTCGCCTCCTGCCACCTCCACCGCCTCTGCCGCCTCCGCCGCCGCCACCGCCTCCTCCGAGGCCTCCGCCGCCTCCGCCGCCTCCGCCGCTGCCACCACCTCCGCCGCCTCTGCTGCCTCCTCCGCTGCCGCCACCTCCGCCGCCTCCGCTGCCGCCGCCGGCATTGCCGCCCCCGGGGGCGTCCGGCCGGGAGACTGGCGCCAGGGAAACGCGCACCAAAGAGAAAGTAACTCCGGGATGGAGGGGGCAAGAGACGGGCGAAGGGTCGACCTATGGCACAGCGGCCGGAGCGCTCGCCTGCCACCTCAGGGTGTTGTTATTATTTTTTAATTTAATTTTTTTTGTTTATTTACCTTTCACCTTTCCCCAGGTATTTACGACCCTCAACTCGGCTATCATCGTACAATCCATTTATTGGTATATTACCGTTAATTCTCATGGGATTGCTCCTCCCTTTGGGACCGGAGCGACCTTCACTGGGGCACGCCGTATGGCACACCCTCCGGTATACATCACCCCACACAGGATGCCGCCTGATACCGACTTCCGGTTTACGAGGTAGCCCTTTGGCCCTTCTGAGATAGTCCCTTTACCTCATTTTCTGAGGTAGCCTTTCGCCTACTCGGTCCATGGTAGTATTTGGGTTTTTCTCAGTCCATGGTAATGTTCGGGCTTTCTCAGTATTTTCACGCTTTAAGACGTCAGGGAGAGAGTTCTCGCACTGCACCGTTCAGTTGTAGCAGTAGGCCCAAAACGGACATTTTTTTACGATTTCCTTTCATTTTTAAAACATTGCTGATTTAATCGATTTTAATATCATTTTAATGGTACTTGATTAAATAAATATTTACGGTATGCAACAAATGTTCTCCCCTATATATCACTTAACAGTTTTTACTGTTCTTTGACTAAATAAATCAAATTAAATTAAAACCACGGAATTCCTCAGTAGCCTATTCGGTCTCTTCGCTCAGAAATTGTAATGTCAGCTGTTGTGAGTATGTAATCGAAGGTTCTTTTGATATCTATTTAGCGCCATTGTCAGTTCGGCCAATTTCCGGAAAAATTAAGACGGATATTTCCTGTCAAAGAACAGTCCAAATCAAAAGTTTGCACACTTAGTTCACTTGGAAAAGGCCTTGATTACATCAGTAATATATCCGACAGCTTGAGTTATTCATGTGAACGTTGATCAATTATCTTAGGTCATTTTTCTTTCTTTTTAGAGCAATTTAAAAACATTTAATGAGCATTTTATTGATAATTTTTGGCGATGTTTTATGTCATCAAAATCCGCCTTTACTCATCGTCTGTCAAGGTTAAAAAAATCGTAGAAAGGAAGGATACGTCGCCCTTGGCGTGACACTAGAAGTTGGGCGGCTCCTACCCCTGATTTTATGTAGAAATGGTTTGAATTTTATTGCTGGAAATTACAATGATGACAATAAACATCAGAGATGTTTTAGACGTTAAGTTTTCTAATATTTTTGAGTTCGTTACCTTAACCATATTTATGTATTTGCCTACGAAACCACCAATGAAACTATATAAAAGTGCGGCGTACAAAACCACACACTAGTTTGTAATGTGACTCGATGAGTTTCATGTTGAAGCTGTGGCTCCGAGTGATCTATTTAATTTATTATCAAAGGTTCTAACAAAATGTAATTCAAGAAAACGAAAGTAGATGAAGGAGGTTCAAATGAATAAAGCGGGAATTGTTTAAAAAATAAAAAGAAGGAAAAATGGCAGGAAATATAACATTCTCCATATCAATAACGTCTCGTCGTTTCTTCTCATTACATTACTTAAATTGCCCTGCCGTTTAATTAAAATGTAAAATGTCAGTCCCTTTTCGTAGGTTTCTGGACTTCATTTCAATGAAAGTAGTACATGGAAATATTTTTAACTTCGGAAACATTGTCATTTATTTATTGTATAATTATGCTTACTCCTTGGGCTTTTGAAGAGCGAAAATATGTCTCATATTGAATTATGTACAATTCAGAAAATTCTCAATACGAATATTGATTTAGGAGTAACGTAAAACAAGTTATTTTATGTTGTGATGCTAGCAGTAAGGTAGAACAAACCGTGGCTCACTGTCATGATATTCCCTTGGTGACACCGTTGTCTATTCGAAACCACTTGCAACACGCCACGCCCCATGCCGTCTGCATCGCCCCTCCCCTCCCCTGTCCCGCCCTCCCCGCCCGCCACACTCCGCCGCCCCCACCGCGGCCGCCTTCCCGCCCGCAGCGCGCCAATCCGCCTCTCGCCCTAGCGCACATACGCGCACGCCCGCCCGCCCCCGCCCACACACCTCAACGCACGGGCGCGCGAGCACTCACGCACGCATGCACACGCGCGCCGCCAAGGGGCCACGCCACGCCACGCCACGGCTCGGCCAGGCTCGCTTCGCCACGGCACGGGTTTGTCGCGTCCGGGCCCTCCTCGCCGCCGGCTGTCTTCCTGCTGCTACTGCACCTTCTCCTCTTGCGGCCTCCGGGCGGACGCGCCCTTACACCCTCACACCGTCGCGTCCTCGCGTCCTCTCGTGTTCCACGCCGTCCTCGCCGCGTGCGCGCGGGCTCACTCGCTCGCTCCTGCCGTGCTGTTCCCTTCCCTGTCCTGTCCTGCTCCACCCACCACCACCACCACCGTCAACGTGGCCTCTCCCACCACCACGGGCTCGAATTTTCTCGAGCGAACCGCGTACATGATTCCGCCATTTCCGGAGGAGCCGGCGGGCCGGCCGCAACGCATCCCGCCGTCCTCGCCGTCCTCGCTCGCCCCCGCCGGCTGCGCCCCGTCCTCGCCCCGCACCCCGCCGCGCGCCGCCGCGCGTCACCGCTGTGTAAACGCGGCCACCAGATGCTGTTCCGGTTTCCCGCACTGCACCTGGACCCGCCCCGCCCCTCTTTCCCCTCGCCCCAACGAGGCCCAACCCCGCCCGCCGCCACGCCCCCGCGTTTTGTGCCGCCCACAATGCGTCGCAAAGCTAAATTGAATTTCATTAACAACCTGTGTTTGCCCACACGGCCGGCCGGCGCCTAGTTTAAGGTGAATCCCGCTGTCATTACCCATAGTATTGATGAACCGTACACATTTCATCCCAGCTGGCCAATACCGCCCTCGGAATCAGTCTTTGCGTATCGGGTAATATTTTGGCGTTATTTAGCGCGGTATAACTGAACAAACATTATCGAAAACAATTTGTTTGCTCAGCGAAATTGATGCACGGTACTAAAAATTCAAATATAATTATGATTGTACGGTTGGCGTGTGGTCGGCTCGCCGGGTGGGGGAAGCGGAGCCGGCGGTGGCCGAACGAAAGCGGGCGGGGGCGGAACGCGGGGTGGGGATGCGAGCACCACTAGGGACCAATTCCCCCGGCAAACATGACCGCGCGCGTCCGTCCTCGCCATTGCCCTCTCCCCCGTCCTCGCTCTAGCCTCAGTCCTGCCCTGCCAGCCTGCGCGACCCCGCACCCCGCGCCGCCCCCCACCGACACGCGCCTCCCCTCGCCTCACCGGTCTGCCCCATGCCGCCCCATGCCGCCCCATGCCGCCCCATGCCGCCCCATGCCGCCCCATGCTGCCCCAGACCGCCCCAGGCCGCCCCAGGCCGCTCCACGCCGCCCCGCGCCGCCCCGCGCCGCCCCGCGCCGCCGCGTGCCGCCCCGCGCCGCCCCACGGAGCCCCACACACCCCCGTGCAGCCCCGCGTCGCCCGCCACTCGACCTGCCCCCAGGGCAGGACAGGCCGTAATCCGAATAAAACTGCGTCGGGTGCTATTTTTGTGCGGCGCTCCCGTAACCGGTAAATAATTTGCAGGGCAGCGGTCGCCGGCTCGCGTTCAACACGAAAGATCGGGTCGATGCAAAGTTGTTGTTAGCGGACAGCCGGGATCGGAGTGTCATTGTTTGCGTAAAAGTGAAGGAGAAATGTCTCGTCATCATACCGGCTGAGGACATCAAGTGATGTCATTGTAGTGCCTCTGTTTGGGAGATTTTAGGGTTCGCGACCTAACTTCAGCAAGATTTTCGATACTAACTCGATAGCTAGGTCGATTTCAGTCGCTGTGTGAATACTAGGGCCAGCTGATTTGAGTGGTAGTTTTCCGTGGTTTCTCAGGTGAGTGCCGTAGTAGTACACTGAAAAAGGAAGCGCACGCGATCTTACCTTTCTCTGTCTTGTCCTATCCCCAACCCTTTCTTACACACAGATTTACGTGTACGACAATACCACACATGTCGAGAGACCAGTCGGAAACTTAGAGCTGGTCCCGGGTGGTCCACGCTCGGAAAAAATACCCGGATAGTGAAACGGTGCCGGATCTCACCATCCAGTGGGAGGAATTACCGCCACAACCCGAAATAGAGCATGCACAACACTTGCGGGACTAATGACCATAGCTGTTGACGCGACCGGAAACACGAATTGATTAATGTTTCGTCATCAAGCTTGAAATAAAAATAATGGATTAACTATGGTGCTTGAGAAATAGGTTTTCTCTGACTGTAATTAAGTGGATTGGATTTGAGATAGTATGTAATTAACAGCACGTGAGACTGATAAAAAGTCAAGCTATATAGATCTGCAACGAGAACCTTATGTGTCTACATAAAATGAATTACAGAGTCATGTGATAGCTGTTTTTATAAACCATTTACGTGATTGCATTATGCGAGAATAAGTTCATTTTAAAGACAGAGGTTCTTCCATCATCGCGACTTGTCTTCAGAGTTGGAATTGGCGACACTAATTCGCACGAATTACTGCAGATGAATTTTTAAAAAATTACAAATTGGGAAATTTAGTTGAGATTCCAGTGTCCCATTTCTGTGTTCAAATTCAGTAGGCAACCATTGTGACAAACAAAAGTAAACGTGTGTAAATACCCATTAAGTAAGGAACCAAAAATCGTAGTCATTTGCCCCTTCTCTATTTAAAATAATACATATGAGTCTCGCCGTCGCCACTAAAATGTTAATTGAATATTAAAATCATTGAGACATTTGCGACCGTAGTTTCTCATAAGATTGCTTTACTTCATCTTTTGACCCTTACATATGTCAAACATTCTTGCTTTCTTATCAATTAAGTGATAATCAGGTCGCTCTCATGGAGCTATTTTTACGTGACAAGTACAGAATTCGGCGTGACATACAGCACAAGTTCGACGTTAAGCAATGCAGCTTGTGAAGTACAACGCAAGAGTTGACATACCATCTGTTACAGAGTAACGTTCGCGATAATAAATTGCTACAATTCAGTTGAGACTTACATAGGTCCTTTTTTAAATTACATTACTCGAGAAGTGAATTAAACCTGACGGCTTAGATTGCTCATGCGCAGTAGTGATTCTCCCGCAGGGTGTGGAATCATTCTGCAGATGCCGCATTGCAGCCACGGAACAGCTGGTGACCGAGAATTGCCGCTAGTCATGGACATCGGCGAAGAGGCAATGGATTGGTGATCCATTTAGCTCCGGTGGTCCATTTGGAGGCCCGGCAGTGTATTTTTTTCTGCCGAAAATCCGCCGTTTTGTCACGCAGCATTACATAACTTTTCCTTTACTACGTATACTACTCCGTATATACGTACGTATACGGGAAAGTAAAAATTGAATAAAAGATCTTGGAACATTTATGAACAGTCTAGAACCATCTCTCACGCAAGAACTGTTAACGATGAAAATGAACAACTTTGTCTCCTGAATGGAATACAGATATGAATTTGCGACCAAGTATAAAGAAAGGAAATATTTGGGATGAGCTATGTGGCATCATAAATAGAACCATCCAGGAAACATTAATTAAAATGAGATTACACATTCTATTTCTTGGAATGCTAGTTCAAAGTAAGAGTTTATTGGAACGAAATACTGTTCATATGTGGTCCTCTGAGGTGTTTTAAAACAAGTTTTAAAATTGGAAGTACTTATTTCATGAAGTTATTCTGTGGCCAGTGCCTTCTTGTGCCTGTCCTCTGTGCCTGCCTTCTTCTGTGCCAGTTCTTCTTATTTCATGAAGCTAATCAGTGAGTATTTCGTCACATAATAACAAATAATTGTGAAGACAGAGTTTTAATAAGATTTATAAAATGAATGGAGACGCGGTGTATGATGTGTGTGATGGCAATGACATGAAAACCCAGAAGTATTGAGAAGAGAGCACCTCAATATGCAGGTTGAAAAAAGATGCTGCCTTGAAATTCTGCCCTCATAACTACAAGTACAAGATGGCGGATTCATTCTAGGCTATTATGGATAATAGAGACTAATTGGAGTCGGTCCTAGAAATTCGTGGGTGGATAAGGAAGAATTGCGGTAACGGTGTCTAAAACATATTTCGGCAGGGCGGAAGTGTTCGAATTGATTTGGAAACTTCAAATCGGGACGTTGTTTAGAAGAAAGATCTAGCAATACGTGAAAGTACTGTGTGTATCAAGTTGGGGAGGCCAGATTGAAGATATAGCGTGACGAAATATGGAGAAGAGGTTTTCAAGATCGCTGAGTCTCTTGTGAAGATTAAATGGGCCTTTAACAAATCGTACAAGCTGCACAAGACGAGCTGCAGAGGACGAGCTGCACAGGACGAGCTGGACAGGACGAGCTGCACAGGACGAGCTGGACAGGACAAGCTGCACACGACGAGCTGCACAGGACGAGCTGCACAGGTCGAGCAGGACAAACTGTTCAGGTCGAGGTGTGTAGGTCGAGATAACTAAAAATATGGTGACATCATTAGTTGCGGAAATACACCGGTCTAGAAACTTCGTGACAGTTTGAAAGGACGTAATGAGCAATACCTATGAAACGAGGAGGGTCGGAACCGGAGTTGGGTCCTCCTGAGAGAGCGGTGGCGGAAGCGGCGTGACGATGATGAGAGGCGGTGGGAAGAGCCCAGACGTGTCGGAGCGGAGCGCGCCGCTTGGGGGGGCGGGCTGGTCGCCAGAGGCCGGTCGGGGCGTGAGGGGGCGTGGGAGGGCGGTGCGGAGGGGCATGGGGGCGTGTCGGGGCCAGTTCGGGCCGGAGGGGATCGGCGGCGGTGGCGGGACGCGGGGCAGCAGGCAGGCGCGTAATGACCGACCGAACCTCACCTCGATGCAGATCAATAGGTTTATCCGGCCACCCCGGGGTAATCGAGTGCTGTCGAGGAACCTTCGGCCTTTGTTCCACTTCGAAGAAAGCCCGGGGGCCCTGCTGCAAAATCATTGCCGTGCCCGGCCGCCTGCCCGCGGGCGACGACGTCGGGGAGGGGCAGGACGGGGGAGGAGCAGAGGAGGCCGGGACGAGGAGACGCAAGGCACTGGCCACGGACGAGAACGAGAAGAATAGGAGGGCGCGCCTCCCCCAGGGCTCTGGCACGGTCCGAGCACGTGGACGTGACGGCTGCGCCTCGCGACGTGGACGACGCAAGTAGGCCGACTGAGCGGTCGCGAGGTTTTGCTCGGATTGATTGATTGTTAGTGATCCCGGGCGCACCAACTGCTAAAGTTATTAGTCCCATAGGTGTAGTGCCTGTCCCCCGGGAGGTCGCGGTGATCCTCCCCTGGTGAATGGCTAGATCCGGCGTCGACTTACCGTCGGCTAGCGGAGGTTTTCCCCAAACCAGGTATCTCCCACCAGCGGGGTACCGCCCAACAAGGACAAGCTCTAAACTCCCGACCGTTCTTCGGTCATGTGTGGTAGTATAGTGCCTGTTAGTGTGTGTGTGTGTGCGCAAGGGGTGAGGATAGGACAATGAAGAGGAAGGAATGATCGAGCGCGGCCCATGACCCGTTTGGAAGGGTACTGCTCCGGTATTCGCCTGATGTTGATCGGCAAAACCATGGAAAACTAGTGATCAGAGGAGCCCACCGCTAGAATTCTCCTCCAGATAGTGACTGAATTGTCCCCAGCTGACAACCTAGTGTCAAAAATCCTGCCACTGTTGGGACTCGAAGCTAGGACCTCCCGGGCAGAGGCATTGCTGTGACATCATGACGAGACGCCACGTACGGGAGTGAGAATAGGAGGGCTCCCTCCCAGGGCCCAGGTACGGACGAGCACTGGGCGTACGCCGAGTAGGCCGACAGACCGGTCAGGAGGTTTTGCTCGGAGGAGAGTTGTGTCGCTGATTACGTCTCCCGGACCTCGGCCAGAGCGATGTGCTTTTGTGTGCTATCTGTACTTATGAGTGCACTGGCGTCGTCTTTGATAGTGATGCTCACGCTTTGTGGTTGGATGCGATCTGTGCTTGGGAAACAGAGCAATTGACAAGGAGCCTACAAAGTATCTACACCTGCCTTTGCCTGGAGTAACGGAGGAAATGTCTCAAACATCTGACGACGAACGCCTGCTAAGCCGAAGCACCTGCGACCACTCTGATGGATTATTCCAGCTTTGCCAGTGTTTTGCTTCGCTCATGTACACAGTCCTGCAACGTAATGGATCGAGGTGGAGAAAAACTAGGTATTCTACCACGTGTGCTTGTATCCAATGCGTTCATTATGATATTTAATGTAGAATGCAGAAAAAGTAAATTAAGGCTACCGTACTGAAACGGTTAGAAAGCATTCTCATTTTCATTTCAGAATTCTAATTTTACTATTCATTGCAGAAAAAATATATCTATATGTGGAACTAGTAAATATCAATTTTATAAAATGAAAAGTAAAACCCTTTGAACCAACAATTGTTTTCTAGAAAATCACCAATTCTGTTCGATTACGCTTAATGTGGCACAGAGAATCTCCTTTCAATATCTTTAAATATGGTAATTTAGGCATCTATTATTCCTTTATAATGGTTCTCTAATTATTTATTTATTCTTTCTCGTATACGTAGAATAGAGAAAGTACAGTAGTTCTTCAAAAAATCGATCTCCAGACTTTGCTGGAATACATGTTTGGGGGCTCCCTGATGCCGAATTTTTTTCTTTTTGTTTTTAAACGTTAAAATGTTAATTTTTTCGACTAACTTCATAATTTAAGATAGATTTTTTTATCAAATATATTTTTCAAAAATGAATGAAATTAAATGAGCGAGTTTGTACAGGGTGAGTAGCTTTTTCATCATTTTGAGTAAAATCGTGTCAACTTGAAAAAAAAATGCAAAGAAAATACACATGAAAAACGTGTCGAGAATGTTTTTTCTAATATTTTGTCTGAATGCAGAAATGTTTGTTTAATAATACGGAAAAGGTCTGATTTTAATTGACACTACACCATAACGATCTACACACTAGTGCTGATTGAGGACAGGAAGGAGAATTTTAAAATAACGACGGTCATTAGTAAAATAGTCATTATTGTGATCTGTCAGGTACGCATGGAATCGAGAAATATAGTTGGCAGAGAAAGGATGCTGCAAACGCATCGTGGAAGTCATTTCCTCGGAGAAATAGAGAGCCCTCGCGGAAGGCAAATGCAGGTAATTGAATCCTAGCGTTTCTCCGCGCGGCCATATTTAAGGCTGAAAAATCACCGCTTGCGCGCGGCACGAGCGCCGCACTTAATTCGCAGACGAGAGTGCGCGCGCAACAAATGGCGCACGGCGGGCGAATGCAGAGCGAGATGGGCGAGGAACTCGCGCAGCTGCACACGATCTGCGCACGGAGCAACAGTGCCCTCTTGACAACTGACAGACGAGACGCGACGCGACACAAATATAAATAATATAGAGCGCCCTATGAAATTCAGAGAGCACTGATAGCAAAGTAATGGAGGATTACTGCGCGCTCAACGCACGACCTAGGGCTTTAGAAACGCGTTGCGTAAAGACCCAACAAATGTACATAAAAAACATTTCTTCCGCGGCGCGCAGCCGAGTGGGCGAAGGGGCTGGTGTTCGTGCTTTGTTTTTTGATTGATCGATTTATTGATAACTGATTACGGGCGCGTCAATTGCTAAGGTGCCGTAAGTGTAGTGCATTTTTGTCTTGGGAGGTGGCTGTGATCTTCCACCGCTGTATGGTGAGATCCGGTGCCAACCATCCGCCAGGTAATGGGGTTTTCCCAAACCAGGTATTTCTCACCTGCAGGGCATCGCCCCAGGTGGGACAAGCTCAAAGCTCCCGACCGGTCTCCCGGCAGGAGAGTAGTGTACGTAAGTGCAAGTGTGTGTAAGTAAGGGGTAGAATAGGACATAGAAATGCAAGGAAGAATCGCGGGCGCGGTCCGTTTGGTAGGGTACTACTCCAGCGTTCGCCCCTATCGAGACATCACGGAAAACTACCGGGCAGAGCAGCCGGCGGCTAGAATTCTCCTCAAGACAGCGAGAGAACTCGACCGATCTGGTTAGTGTCGAAAATCCTGCGAGACTGGCACCTAAGACCTCCCGTTCAGAAGCACTGTATTGACATTAATTGATGCCCTGAGCCACCTCTCCCGGTGGTCGTGCTTTGCGAATTGACTCCAAAAGGAGACCGCAATGGAGGGGGAATTGGGTCAAAGTTTTGAGTGACTTCCTATTTTTAATTTCCTCCTTCATTTCCATACTTTCTTTTTTTATGTTATTTTGATTGACATTAAAATCGGTTCCGGCTTGGGTAACTCAAGGCATCAAGTAATGTCCCTACAATACTGTTGACCGGGAGGTCCTTGGGTTAGAGTCCCGACGGTGGCAGGATTTTCGACAGTAGCTATATAGCTATGTCGAATTCAGTCGCTGCAGGAGAATTCTAGCGGCCGTCCACTCTGATCGGCAGTTTTCGTTTCCGATCACACCAGGCGAATGTCGGTGAAGTACCCTGCAAACGGGCCACGGACCGCGTGATCTTTCCTTCCTGTTTCTTGTCCTATCCTCACCCCTTACACACAGCTACACTTACATGCACTGAACTGCCACATGTGAGGAGAACATTCGGGATCTTAGAGCTTGTCCGGGCCGGGGCGGTACCCTGTTGATGGGAAGGACGTGGTTGAGAAAAAAAACGAAAAATCGTTATATGCATTGTCTTGAAGTCTGCCTTGTGTTCTTTGATCCAGGTCAGTTGGGTCTTACAATTTTTGAAAAAATGTTGGATATTTTTGTTTTGGCGCTATTAATAATGCTTCAGATAGAAGCGAATAAAGTTTATCGATGACAATAGAAATCATGCCTACAGTGTAGAGTACTCCCCATGCAATCTCTAAGCACTGATTAAATATGTTCTCACGAGAATTATATTGTCAGGCGCCGGTGACCATTGGCAATATTACTATTTCAAGGTCAGTTAACCAACATTGGAGGTAGAAAAGTAACAAATGAAACTGGGACGGAGTAACTTATCATAAGTCAATTCCAATTTGTCAGATCTATTTACAGTTTAATAAATACTATAATATTCCTCCATTTTTCAATTCATAGTTCTCCACGATGTAGAAATACGATCGGTTGGATACTGGTTATTGTTATTTTAATGCTTGATAAAGCAAATTTAATTGAAATATGTTCATTGCACCTGAATCATTATTTGTTATAGGAATATTCCCATTATTTTTGTGATTACATTTATTCTCTTTCTGTATTACATATTCCGAGTATAATTTGCATTTTAAAATTTCACTGTTTTTAATTCGGTAGTTATTGATTTTATATTGTAAAACATCCAGTACTAAACACAGCTGAATTCGTTGTGACTCAAGATTATCAGGACAACGTGAATCAAAAACGGTCTGAAATACATCACATCAAAAATACCCTCTTTCGTAATTTCTTGGCGGTAAATATAATACAGTATATCACATCACTAACACAAAAGAAATTAAAATATTATTAAACATGTTGCTTTGCCACATATACTTACTGTTGAATTAAAACGATATTTTACTGTCTTATGTAACCAATCGAATTCAGCGAGCGATTCAAATGTCGTCTATTAAGATGAAACACAAAAGTGAGAATAAGAATCTAAGCATTCTCTTTTATCACGAATACAATTCAAATGGGAAAATTGCGAAGAATTTTTTAATTTCAAATTCTAAACGTGCAGTATTCGAAACGATCGTACGTGCAGTTTCCGAAAGTTGCTGGTCTAGAACATGCGAAAATAAGCGAGTAACTAGAGGAGTCCTCGCTGTCCGACAAGAAACAAATACATGATGCATTTCTATCAAAGCTATCTCATTTCGTTGCCGAACATTTTGCAAGAGAAACAAAAAACACGGTTGTTTTATCACGCGGTTTGCTGTGAACGTTTCCAGATAGTGTATTCAATTTTTTTCTTCTTTGTAAACAGTATTCGAAAACCTGGGGATCCTATATTAAACTATGCGACTACATGTGAATCCCATTTTGAAAAATTGTTTCGATATATGGCTCTCCAGAAATAGGCTCGTCAACTGTGACGAGTACTTCCCTTTAAGCTTTTAAAAACTGAGATGCAAATAGGACTAAAAATTATCTTTCTTCTTTTTTATATTCCGGTGATCATCAGCGTATCCCAGCAGGTAGCTCACTGGTCAGAGTGCTCGTTTCCCATGACGCGACTCCAGGTTCTATTATAGTGTCACGTTCGGGGCAGAATGTAGTGTGAGCTTTGCTTGGAATGTCCCAGTATCTGTTGTTGTGTGACAGTGAGAAAGCTCACTTCTCAGGTTGAGAAGACCAGAAAACGGTTTAGGGATGTCTGTGTGCTAACCACACGTACCCCTTAACCCATGGCCGCAAGGCCGGGACGCCGCTGGTACGCCTTAGCCCTGTAACGCCTTAGCTCTGTAAAGTCTGTTTGGTCCCGTCAAAGGCTGTTGTGCCGGTAAAAACAGACACATCATCAGCGTTGTTACGACACAACGCAGAACGCAGGAACGAGGTTCGAATTGCTAAATTTGGATCTCGGGTTTGGCAGGTCACCCACTGCGCTGGGGCTGCACGGAGGAGAGAAGCGTGCGGTGCGGCGGGGTGGGGCGGGCGGAGCGCAGCGGGTCAAGGGCGTGGGCGGGCGGGCGAGGGCGGTGGGGCGTCACCGCGAAACCGGTAGCCGCGAAGGGAAGGGCGCGTCGGTAGCCGCGTTGGCCGCCGCCCGCGCCGCCTCCGTGCGCGCCCGCAGTCGCCCACGCCCAGATGCTCGCGCCCGCCTCCGCCCCCTCGCTCACGCACGCGCCCCGCCATGCCGCACGCTGCTCACGCCCATGGCGGCGCCCGGCGCCGAGCCCTGCCACGCCCCCCGCGGCCATCGCGTCCCCCGCTCACCCTCTCTCTCCGCCGCCAACGCCAACCCCACCCCCTCGCGACCCAGTAATTGCCTTACATTGGGTCGTATCAGTTGTAATTACAGCAAACAATATAAATAATAATAATAGTAATAATAGTAATAATAATAAGAAGAAGAAGAAGCAGAAGAAGAAGAAGAAGAAGAAGTAGTTCAAACACATGCCACAAGTAGTTCGAACATTCACCAAAACCGGTGACGTCTGTTGGACTGTGTACAATATTGTTTGATCAACAAATTCAAACAGATAGCACGATAGCAGCAAACAAACCGTATATAATTATCCGGAGAAAAATCGTTTTTCGATTAAAACGTCGTAACCAGGAAGGCAGAGAATCGTCTTATACAAGAGTTTGGTAGTAGAGATCAGTTGAATGTGGGGCGTAAAAGCACAGGTCATACCGATAGTCAGAGCTCTGGGATTTGTTCTTAAAATTTATGTAAGAACTTGGCTAAACTCCCAGGTAGTTTAAGAGATTGGGAAGTGCAAGAAATTGCTTTATTTGGAACAGCCCACATTTTGTGCAAAGTATTGAATACTTACGAACGGTAAAATTTCCTTAAAATATGTAGAATCTAATGTATGTAATATTGTTTCACAAAGATACTCCAATTTTTGAATAATAGATATTTATTATTTCCGCAGGTAGGTTTATGCAACCTGGTGTCGGAACACTAAAATTTATATATTAAATTAGGAATTAAATACAATGTAACTTAAAATTATTTTCAGACAATAATAATAATAATAATAATAATAATAATAAAAACAATGATAAGCATAAAGACATTAATAACAATAACCGCATTAATTCTACGTTTATGGCAGTCCTGTACAGATAGTTTAAACTAAAAAATATACAACTTTTTATAATCTGCACTGCAGTTCACTTCACATAATGAACCACATAATAATAACACATAATAACCACTTCACTTCATAATGAAACAATGGCAAATATTGAAATGTAGTAATGTTAAAATGATCCTCAAGTACATATTT
>JAHLJT010008446.1:52542334-52626720 GCA_031308135.1 Acheta domesticus
ATGCAGTTGCGGTGGAAATGTTAAATGTTTCGGCGTTGGTGATGACCACGTCGTGAACGGCGGCGAATGCCGAGGCATTTGCGGATATTCTCAGCAATCGTCAACTCCATATGTATTTGTGGTGAAGCTGAAATGACGTCTGTGGGCGAAGAGGAGATGGCTGCGTAGGCGTCGGCTGGTTATGCAGGGGGCGGGGGCAGTAGCGGTTGAAATGTTGAAGATGTCCTAAGCAACGGTGATGACGAACGCAAAGGCGGTTTCTGAGTTAATGGGAGTAGAAGGTAGCGGAGGAAGGGCGGCGATTTCGCAGGCGGTGGCTGAGACAGCAGGCCGCAAAGATGGACAAAGATGTGTGAGAGTCTGAGACGACAGCAACAATGCAGGGTAACTGATTGAATTTAATTGAATTATATTAATGCCTTATTTTACGTGGCGAGACTCAGGCTATAAGGCCTGCTTTTCCATCTGACCACGCAAACTTCGCTACGCTTCTTTCTCCAAATAGCCAAGAAAGCAGACGACGAAATAGGCGATTTGGATTTAGCTCAGAGGCTTCATTTAGGCTTGAGGATCTTTTACATGCAATAAATCTACCAACATGGGACAGCCGGCTTTACTTCCCCTCCGAAAAAAGGCGTACGAAGGATTTTTTTCGCCCTTAAAATCCACGGCTTCGATCGGACTTGAACCCACCAATTTGAGTATAACAGTCGGATAGGCTAACCGTTACACCTTCGCCGCCGCTAAAATGTCACTCCACTGCCTCTGACCGAGAGCTCCTAGGTTCGAGTCCCGATGGTGCGAGGATTTTCGTCACTAGCAAGATAGCTAGGTGGAGTTCTGTCGCTGTCTGGAGAAAAATTCTAACGGCCGGCTTTCCGATCGGTAGTTTTCCGTAGTTTCTTCGATCAACATCAGGCGAATGACGGAGCAGTACCCTAACAAACGCGTCACGGACTGCGCGCGATCTTTCCTTCTTTCCTCTTGTCCTACCTTCACCCCTTACTTACACTTACGTGCACTGCTCTACCACACATACCGACAGGAGCTGAGAGCTTGTCCCGGTGGAGCGGTGCTCCGCTGGTGGGAGATGTCTGACACAGCGAAACTCGAAAATACGCATCATGCCTCTTACTAGCCTTGGAAATTTCTCGCTAGCAGTAGGATTCCTGTTAATCACATATCTGCTATATTCGTCACCGTAACGTACTTCATATATCCTAGCAACCAGTATTCGCTAATGTCAACCTTATTAATATACTTCGAAGATGTTCCAAGTTTGGTCTTTATCCACACATTTCCGATAATTAAATATTACGCGGTTAATTCGGGAATTAGCCAAATCCAACTTTTTCCATTACGTATTCAACAAATAATGAAGGTGTTTGGGAAGCAAGCTCGATGGACCTTTTCCAGAGCCGTTCTTGGAATGTGAGTGAAGCTCCAAGCCGTCAACGGCGGTTGCAGCGGAAGTGCGGCGCGCTACTTTGCATACTGCGGCGGCGGCGACACCGCAGTGGGTCAACGGCGGGGGCGTCGACGCGGTCCGGCGCGCAAACGGGCTGCGCGGGTGGCGGCATGGGCGGCAGAGGGGACATGGGCGGCAGAGGGGGCGTGGGCGGCAGAGGGGCGTGGGCGGCAGAGGGGGCGTGGGCGGCGTGAGGGGCGCGGGCGGCGGGGGCCACGGAACGCGCGCGATATTTCCTTCCTTTTCCTTGTCCTATCCTCACCCCTTACACACACACTAACATGCACTACACTACCACATATGCAAGGAGACCGGTCGGGGAGCTTAGAGGTTGTCCCGGCTGGGGTGGTGCCCCGCTGATGGGAGATACCTGGTTGAGGGGAAAACCCTGCTAGTCGACGGTAGATCGCCGCCGAATCTCGCCATCCAGAGGGGAAAAGATCACCCCATTTCCCGAGGAAAACACCCACTACACTTACGGGACTAATGATCTCTGTAGTTTACGCGCCCGTATTCACGGACAATCAATCAGTTGATGGCCTGAAGCACCTCTCCCAGTACGATCTGGGCATGTGGCGATGGGTGCCGGGGAAGCCGCCACGGAGGATGGCGTGGAAGGGGTTCGCGCGGGAGAGAGTGTGAGAGGAGGGAGGACGAGGTCGAATGCGGCGTCGCGTGGCGGGAGGCTCGCGGGTGGGAAAGGAGGAAAGCGGAAAGCAGACCATCTCGGACGCGCGGCACGCAGGGGGAGCGTGTGTTCTGCGACATGCATGGTAGAGTAGTATTTCTGTGTAAAATAAGGAGAGGGTATGGCAAGGAAGAGGAAGGAAAGATCGCGAGCGGTTCATGGCATCTTTAGTTTCTTGCTTCGGCTCTTACTTTCGCCTGGTATCCTATCAGATATACCAGGAAACCTTCCAATCAGAGCAGGAAAGGGCGGGAAAGGCCTCCCGCGCAAACGCTTTATTATGAAAGCGCGGGTACAGGCAAGTACCGTAGGAGGGAAATGTTGCCTAATGCCATTTGTAAAACTGTAAACCCTCGTTAACACGAATTCCAAGGGACTGAAACAATCGGTGTTGTTATAAAAATCCGTGTTGCCCGATTTTAATATACATCTTCATTACTACGTTTCTTTGGCGGGACCCAAATTTCGTTCCCCTTACGACGAAATTCGAGCTAAGCGAGTTCGTGCTAACGAGGATTTACTGTCTATTATTATATAAATTAACTAATTAATTCTTTTACTTTTAAATTTTTAAATTGATTAATTGATTCAGATATAATTGAGAAACCTTTATTTTACTGTGTGGCATTCCTGAGATTCATGAATGCAATAGTTGGATAAAACGGTTATCTGCAGGAGAATCCAGCTTTTCTGATCGGCAGGTTTCTTGGTATATCTGATCGATACCAGGCGAATGCAAGAGCCAAAGGAAGAACCGAAAGATGCCATGGATCGCTTGCGATATTTCCTTCCTCTTCCTTGCCCCATACCCTCTCCTTACTTTACACAGTGATACTACTCTACGACGCATGTCGAAAGAGCAGTCGGAAGCTTAGAGCTTGTCCAGGTTGGGACGATATCTGGAGGAGGAAATGGCCCGCACGATGACGTATAGCTCGGTGCCGGATCTCACGATCCAGCTTTGGAAAAACCTGCCACCTCGAGGAAGAAAATCATTCACTACCGGACTAATGAGTGGGCAGTAAAGAGATAATACCAATGAAACTCAGTCCAATTGTGATATTGTTCTGTACATTTTAGTATCTTGAGCAAAGATGATACTTTGCTTTTATTGAGAGGGGGGATTCTCCATGCTTCTGGTTGATATTTAAGCCATAGATATTTTGACATTAAACATTTGTAGCATTTCATATTTTAAAGTACCTAGACAAGAAAATTAATTGCAGCATTAAGATACTAAGTTTCATGATTCTTGTGTGAATTTCAACTGTTAATTATGTACCAAAATCGACCAATTTTTTTGTATTATTTTGTATTATTGGATTTGGAGATAAAGTATGATCTTTCGCATTATTCATCTTTAAAATGGACTTACAATACTGAAATTTTAATTTAAGATTAATTCGTAGTAAAAATGCGTATGCGTATGGAAGGAAAATGTATTCAATACATTAAACTTCACTAACAATCTCAGTATCAGTGCATTTCATGATTTCTGTTGCATGCTTTTAATAACTACAAAAAATTACGGTACTTATTATGTATTATTGGGCTCACTTCATCAATTTAGTAGTTTCATTTCTCGGCTCAAAAGCGAGCAAATGCCTTTCATTTGGTTCAGTTTTAAGGTACACATGTGATCATGTTTCGTTTCACCCAATGCTGTTGTGTTTAGTGATATCCATAATATTTCTTAAATTACCATATATTCGAACATATCTGGCGCTGCAGTTGACACGAAACCAATTTCCAAATCGCTTCTATGCGTTAATTATTTCAGAAAATGTATCGAAACATTTCGAATAATTCTTTGTGAAACAGATGCTTCGGTAGGCAAACTAACCTTCTGTGTCGGACACTTTAACCCAAACTTTTCTCAGCGGCCGCCGCATCGCAGCTGCAGGGTCGCGGCGGGGTGGGCCAGGAGGGGCGGGGCCGCAGGGTGGAGGCGTGGCAGGAGGGGGCGTGGCGGACGGCGCTGTTCCCAACAAGTTCCCGGGAGTCCCGCTCTCTGAACAGGCGCTCCCTAACGAGATCAGCATTTTATTCGGTGGCCAGTGTCATGTGTGTATTTATAATAAAAATATTACCCAATTGTGAGGCGGACTGGAGAGCCAAATTTTAAACAATGGCTATGTCTGGGCCAGGTAGTAACTTTCCTTATTAGAAACATGTTTTCGTTGAAATGGATTTTTTCTCCCAGTGACAGTTTCCGATAAGCATCTAAATTAAAACCGTAATAGCCAAGTAAATACGTTAAGCTAAATTAAATGTTAATATTTATATTTTTACGTGTTGCGTTTGACAGTGCTATCGAATTATACCGCCGTACGGTGCTCGCCCCAACCCCCAGTAGCCTGGTTGTAATTAACACGATATATTGGAATTAGCTGACCGGCCGCCGCCGCTGCCGCCGTTGCCACCGCGGAAGCCGTCCCCTGTGGAGAGCGTCTCTCAGAGAGCAGTCCCCTCTCCCTTCCCTCCCCCCTCCACACTTCCAATCCCTTCCTGTAGGCCTTCCATTCCTGCTCCCTTCTCTGTCGCGGGCCACAGAGCGACAGACCTGATAGCGCTAATATTTCTCTGCACTGTCCAGGCTTCAAGGAACCTATTTTTCTAAAAAATAATAATAATTTAATAATGGATTCCTATTTTCCCAATTTTTGAAGACCAATTTATTTATAAATTATAAATTGTTAAAACATGTATAAAAAGTTATATTACACAGATCGCAAATTATACCATTGTCCTCATCTTCATTGTAAGTTTCGAGAGGAAGTGTACGTCTCCACATTGTTCAAGGTAGTGGTGGCAGGAACCTACCGTTATGGGAATATCGTCCACCCCTATATATGGGTTTTACAATAATATCTTCTCTGAACTCTTTGAATAGGTAAATAATATTACATTATCATTTTTCTGGATTCAAGGTATGTGTTTAAAATGTTCTGAAACAAACACATTACTATGAATTTTCAATAATGTCCATCATATAACATGCTTCCACACGTTAATGACACTCATGAATCTGTATTCATAAAGCTAGTCATAAAATTGAAGGAGACGTAACACGATAAATTCCTGTGGAATACACGCTTGAAGGTAACGTTATTTCAGAGCTTGAAATCATTCTTGCTCGAAAAAGTCAATGTCCAATTATAATATATTGTAAACACTTCAAACAATATTAACATTATCTATAAAATGAATACAGATTCTTGAAGATGCATTTAAATGCAATAATTATTCCTTAGCAAACACATTAGCTTCGAGCATCGGGATTTCTGACCAAATCACTGGATTTCCCCCAAGAAATAACATTCTTACCGAGAAATCCTTTTGGTAGTACGGATATCTTTCCCAGTTGTTCGTAGTCTTCAGTTTGATTTATTCTTGTAAATTGGACCTCGTCCACATAAAATGCTGCTAAGTCTTCTGCATCTTAATGGATTTATGAGTACCAACTTTTATATCCATTCTATATAAAACCGAAGACCTAATGACATCTAATATTTCAGTATTTCTTATCGGCTCATACAATTAATTGAAAAGTTATATAATTCCCTTCCACGTTTGCATTTTCTAAATTGCACATATATATTTGTTGGTGAGTAGACGACATGTTTTCACAAGACAATATGTATATCGAGAGCTGGTTTTAGATTCCGATGCGCGCCCAGGAAGAAAATCGAGTTGGGTCGCCTCCAAATTTATTTAAAAAAATCGTATTTTACAACACACTTTCAAAATTTTGTAGGACGAAGGGACCCCATGGACTGCAGCGACCGCTCGTTTTGATTGTAGGTAAATTAGGTCCTGCGCATACCCGAAGTACATGTCGGTAAAAAGTAATTCTACAGATTTATTCAAAACCGTGAACACGAATCTCTTCCTGATTAATACGAATAGTCGTACAAATATCCTACAAATACATTTCGCCGAAAATTTCCATCGTACATCTTCCGCCCCCACTTCACCCGCCCGTCTCTTCCCCGCCATCTCTTCCCCGCCCTCTCTTCCCCTCCCTCTCTTCCCCGCCCTCTCTTCCCCTCCCTCTCTTCCTCGCCCTCTCCTCCCCTCCCTCTCTTCTTCGCTCTCTCCTCCCCTCCTCTCTTCCTCGCACTCTTTTCCCCTCCCTCTCTTCCCCTCCCTCTGTTCCCCGCCCCTCTCTTCTCCGTCCTCTTCCCCTCCTTCTCTTCCTCACCCTCTCTTCCCCGCCCTCTCTTCCCTCTGCCCTCTTTTCCCCGCTCTCTCTTCCCCGCTCTCTCTTCCCCGCCCCCTCTTCCCCGCCCTCTCTTCCCCGCCTTCTCTTCCCCAGCCCCTGTCTTCCCCGACTCATTTCATCCCTGCTCCTCCCTTCATCCCTTCTCTTCTGTGCCTCCTCTCTTCCCCCGCCCCAACTTTCCCCTCGATGCACGTCTGCGCCCAGAGCCAGCGAGTCACCGCCGCCCCGCTCGCCTTCCGCGCGCGACTTACTGCAGGGCGATATTTTCACCCGGGCGCCGACTTTAACGGCGGCGAGTGTGCAAGCGCGAGAGACAACCAGCGCCCACCGCGGCGGCACGTTCGTTGCGCATTCAGCGGGTGGTGCCGCCTCCGTCTCTGCTGAAGCTCCATCGGCTTCTCCTAGCAACGACTCTGTATCCCGCGCGCCACTGGCCCTCTAAACGTCCTCGCTGGCGTTTTATTTTTATAATTATTTGATGTTACACGTTAACTTTATATTTACTCGACGATAAAATCTTTCTTTTAACCTTCCAAACACTGTAACATGAGATACAGTGCCGACCTATACGTTGGATTGCCGCTTTTCCTCTCCATGTATCTCTGGCAGGTGGCACCGGCCCATCCGAAACAAGCACTAAGCTCCCGCCTGGTCCATCGGCATGTGTAGTAGTGTGAGGCATGTAATGGTAAATGGTTGTGCGTTTAAAGGAGGAGAGAACTCTGAGGACGCAAAAATTGCGTTCGGTCCGTGTTCCGATTGTTGAGGTACTGTTATGGCCTTCACCTTCTTTTGATGGGAGAACCCACGAAAAACCGATCAGAACTGTAGATGTGTGGAATTCTCTCCAGACAGCGGCTGAATATGGCCTATTGTCGACAAAACTGACGCCATCAGACCTCGAACCCTAGGATCTTCTGTTCAAAAACATTGTTTTTTGGCCCTGAGTCCTCTCAGTTTTCCTACATCTTTCGAACTGGAACACACCCTATGAAACAGCCCGAACACCGAGCGAATTCCTTGCTTCGCCATCGAGACCTACCTGTGGTTCATAGAGCCGAAGAGTCCGCCCTTATCATATGCACATTCCCCCTTGAAATGGACAAGCAAGGTAGGTCCGTGAATGCCGCTGAAAGATTCTAGATCTCCAGATACAATGTGCATGGTTGTACATTACACGAAACAATATATTAATAATAATTATTTCGTGTAATTTACTAGTAATAAAACGTATATATTTTTTCTCAATGCTAAAAGAATCGTGACGTCTTGTGCATGATTTGTGACATTTTGTGCTCTTGCACCGGCTGCCATTTTTTCTACTACAGAGCCCTTCCCTGAACAGGGGGGAATCCAGCGGACTATTTTAGAGGTATCTATCGTAGTTTTGTGTTCAATAATAAATATATTTGTTATTGTATTGTATATTATTTATCTATTGTAGATACTATACAATATTTTTGTTTAAATAATAATTAAATAAAGAGGACAGTTCCTTAAAAATTTTTGACATTCAATTTTTTTGTTTAAATAATTACATAATTCTAACATGAATATTAAATGAATTTTGCCAAATAAAGGAAGGTAAACGTAAACTCTAGGCCTTTTGGGGGCCATGGATCCCATGCCCCCCCCCATGAAAAACCAGTGTTTTTGAACAGAAGGTCCGAGGGTTTCGAGATCTGGCGGCGTCAGTTGTCGACCATAGGTCAAATTCAGCCGCTGTCTGGAAGAGAATTTCAGACATCTACTGCTCTAATTGGTAGTTTTTTCGTGGGTTCTCTGATCAAAACAAGGCGAACGCCAAACAGTACCTCAACAATCGGAACACGGACCGAGCGCGATATTTCCGTCCTCAGAGTTCTCTCCTTCTGGATCTGACAGTGCCCCTGAGCCACTCCTGTTCTCCCCGAATCGTGCATGAGCAATCCGAGCACGCGGCCTTCGAAGCCGCAGCCGTCCGGCGCGCCCCGCCATCTCCCCTTCGCCCCGGGGCGCCGTGACTTACGGGGCTGTCGACGCTGCAAGTTCCCTTGATATGCGACCTGCCAGTTAGCACCGTCCACCGCCCACGCCTCCGCCCTGCACACCCGCCCACACTCCTAACCGCAATACCCCTGCCCGCCCAACCCCCTGTCTGCCCACTCACCCGCCTACACCTCGTCTGCTCTGTGACATATCCCCCCCCACACACACACACTTGTATTCTCTTTCACACTCTCTCCTGCACTTTCAGACTCGCTCTCGCAATGCATGCTACACTATCACACTCACTTCCACACTCATTCTCGCAACCAATCTCGTAATCCATTCGATCGAACGGCCTATAATATTCACTCTCCCCATTCCTCACTCCCTCCCACCTTTACTCCCATATACACTGCCACACTAATTCCGCTGTCCCGTCCCTTCCTGCCTCCCGTTCTCACTCCCTCACTCTCAAACTCTCCTCCTCGCAACTCTCTCCACCTCCCCCTGCATCCACAGTCGGTCGCCCGCACTCCTCTTCCCACTGGCGGATTCAGGAAGGCCATGGATTCATGGGCCCCTACAAAAGGCCTAGAGTTTTTGATTACCTTCTTAATTTGGCAAAACTGATTTAAATATTTATGTTCGAATTATGTAATTCTTGAAACAATAATATTATATAGTATCATATCGACAGTACATAATAATACACATAATTACAAATAAGTTTGTTATTTAACAAAAATCTACGATCCTCCCCCAAAATGATCGGCTCGCTCCGCTCCTGCCTGTTCCTCATACACCACGTCTCCAAACACATTGTTCTCTCAACTTTCCTCCCGTTCGCGATTGAAATTAGCCATCTGCCGCCCGCTACTGCTCTGCTCCTCCCACACGCATCCCTTCTCATGCGTTTTCCACTAGCTGAGTTGCCTTAGGGTACCAACTGATGTCACTGCTGTGTGGCTTTCGAGTTCGCTAGGGCCAATGCAGCCGCTGCCTAGAGGAGAATAGCGACCCGGCTGCTCTGGTGAGCAGTTTTCCGTGGTTTCTCCGATCAATTGCAGACGAATGCGGGGTACGATAACAAACTGGCCACGAATCGCGCGCGATCTTTCCTTCCTCTGCCTTGTCCTATCCTCACCCTTCCTGACACACTACACTACCACAGACGCAGGAATCCAATCGAGAACTTAGAGCTTGCAGTACATGCTACATTATCACACTCACTTCCACATTCATTCTGGCACTCCCTCTCGCAACCAATCTCGTAACGGCCTATAATATTCACTCTCCCTATTCCTCACTCCCTCCACCCTCACTCCCACATACACTGCCACACTAATTTCGTTCTCCCGTCCCTTCGTGCCTCCCGTTCTCACTCTCTCACTCTCAAACTCTCCTCTTCGCAGCTCTCTCCACCTCCCCCTGCATCCGCAGTCGGTCGCCCGCACTCCTCTTCCCACTGGCGGATTCAGGGAGGTGTCCTGTTTGTGCGCGGGCGGTGTCACTGTAATGGGAGATGCCTGGTTGGGGAAAACCTCGCAAGTCGACGTGTAGTTCTGACTGAATCTCGCCATCCAGCAAGCGAAGAACGCTGCCCCTGTTAAAGCATGCACTATACTTACGGGAGTTATGACAATTGCCGTTGTCGCACCCCGAAACACGAAATTATCAATTAACCAACCCGTATTCCTCCCCCCCCCCGCATTCCCGCCTATGAAAACTACTGCCCGTACACCCCACCGCTCGTATACCCTCTCGCATCTTCCCCCGCATATACAGTCTCTCTCTCACCCTACCGCGCACTTCACGCTACTACCACCCACCCACAATCCCACCAATCCCCACACCCACCCATTGGCGGCAGCGAAAGACAATGCGTCCTCCGGCGCTGAACTATCGGCGCGTCATAATGAGCACGCGTTAAAATTGCATGGCCTCCTCGGGTTCTTGAGAAGAGCTTTCCATTATCTGCTCAATCTGTATTGTGCGCGCGCGCGTGGGCCGCAGGGTAGTTGGCGGGGGCTGCGAGGAGGGCGGGGCCGGCGTGCGGGAGGAGACAGGCAGGAAGGGGAGGGGCGGGTGGGGTGGGAAGGCGAAGGAAGGAGCAGGCAGAGGCGGACCCGCGTGCACGGAGAACGAACGAGAGAAGGCGGGGAAGGGGGGAACGGGAGGGGTCGGGGCGGCGGCAGCGGTGCCGCGGGCTGCGTCAGGCGAGGGCGGAGGGCGTTGCGTGGCGACGGCTTGCCTCGGGCGGCGTAGGCGAGGGCGCGGCTCCGGGCGGCGCGGAGCAAAGCGGGGCGGGGCGGGGCGGGGTGGGGCGGGGCGGGGCGGAGCGGAGCAGGGCGGAAACGACACGAAGTGGAGAAGGGCGACGCGGGGCGACGCGGGGGCGACGCGGGGCGACGCGGGGCGACGCGGGGCGACGCGGGGCGACGCGGGGCGACGCGGGGCGACGCGGGGCGACGCGGGGCGACGCGGGGCGACGCGGGGCGACGCGGGGCGACGCGGGGCGACGCGGGGCGACGCGGGGCGACGCGGGGCGACGCGGGGCGACGCGGGGCGACGCGGGGCGACGCGGGGCGACGCGGGGCGACGCGGGGCGACGCGGGGCGACGCGGGGCGACGCGGGGCGACGCGGGGCGACGCGGGGCGACGCGGGGCGACGCGGGGCGACGCGGGGCGACGCGGGGCGACGCGGGGCGACGCGGGGCGACGCGGGGCGACGCGGGGCGACGCGGGGCGACGCGGGGCGACGCGGGGCGACGCGGGGCGACGCGGGGCGACGCGGGGCGACGCGGGGCGACGCGGGGCGACGCGGGGCGACGCGGGGCGACGCGGGGCGACGCGGGGCGACGCGGGGCGACGCGGGGCGACGCGGGGCGACGCGGGGCGACGCGGGGCGACGCGGGGCGACGCGGGGCGACGCGGGGCGACGCGGGGGCGACGCGGGGCGACGCGGGGCGACGCGGGGCGACGCGGGCGACGCGGGGCGACGCGGGGCGACGCGGGGCGACGCGGGGCGACGCGGGGCGACGCGGGGCGACGCGGGGCGACGCGGGGCGACGCGGGGCGACGCGGGGCGACGCGGGGCGACGCGGGGCGACGCGGGGCGACGCGGGGCGACGCGGGGCGACGCGGGGCGACGCGGGGCGACGCGGGGCGACGCGGGGCGACGCGGGGCGACGCGGGGCGACGCGGGGCGACGCGGGGCGACGCGGGGCGACGCGGGGCGACGCGGGGCGACGCGGGGCGACGCGGGGCGACGCGGGGCGACGCGGGGCGACGCGGGGCGACGCGGGGCGACGCGGGGCGACGCGGGGCGACGCGGGGCGACGCGGGGCGACGCGGGGCGACGCGGGGCGACGCGGGGCGACGCGGGGCGACGCGGGGCGACGCGGGGCGACGCGGGGCGACGCGGGGCGACGCGGGGCGACGCGGGGCGACGCGGGGCGACGCGGGGCGACGCGGGGCGACGCGGGGCGACGCGGGGCGACGCGGGGCGACGCGGGGCGACGCGGGGCGACGCGGGGCGACGCGGGCGACGCGGGGCGACGCGGGGCGACGCGGGGCGACGCGGGGCGACGCGGGGCGACGCGGGGCGACGCGGGGCGACGCGGGGCGACGCGGGGCGACGCGGGGCGACGCGGGGCGACGCGGGGCGACGCGGGGCGACGCGGGGCGACGCGGGGCGACGCGGGGCGACGCGGGGCGACGCGGGGCGACGCGGGGCGACGCGGGGCGACGCGGGGCGACGCGGGGCGACGCGGGGCGACGCGGGGCGACGCGGGGCGACGCGGGGCGACGCGGGGCGACGCGGGGCGACGCGGGGCGACGCGGGGCGACGCGGGGCGACGCGGGGCGACGCGGGGCGACGCGGGGCGACGCGGGGCGACGCGGGGCGACGCGGGGCGACGCGGGGCGACGCGGGGCGACGCGGGGCGACGCGGGGCGACGCGGGGCGACGCGGGGCGACGCGGGGCGACGCGGGGCGACGCGGGGCGACGCGGGGCGACGCGGGGCGACGCGGGGCGACGCGGGGCGACGCGGGGCGACGCGGGGCGACGCGGGGCGACGCGGGGCGACGCGGGGCGACGCGGGGCGACGCGGGGCGACGCGGGGCGACGCGGGGCGACGCGGGGCGACGCGGGGCGACGCGGGGCGACGCGGGGCGACGCGGGGCGACGCGGGGCGACGCGGGGCGACGCGGGGCGACGCGGGCGACGCGGGGCGACGCGGGGCGACGCGGGGCGACGCGGGGCGACGCGGGGCGACGCGGGGCGACGCGGGGCGACGCGGGGCGACGCGGGGCGACGCGGGGCGACGCGGGGCGACGCGGGGCGACGCGGGGCGACGCGGGGCGACGCGGGCGACGCGGGGCGACGCGGGGCGACGCGGGGCGACGCGGGGCGACGCGGGGCGACGCGGGGCGACGCGGGGCGACGCGGGGGCGACGCGGGGCGACGCGGGGCGACGCGGGGCGACGCGGGGCGTCGCGGGGCGACGCTGGGCGACGCGAGACGGAAACGGCACGATGAAGAGTAGGATGAGGCGGCGGGGCGTGTTGGAAAGGAGCGAGGTGGAGCGGGGTGGGAAGCGTAGCGCAAGAGCCTAGGGCGCCTAGCGCACCCTGCGGGCTCGCGCCCTCGCTGTCTGGGCGTCTCCGCTGCGCCTCCGGCCCGGCCCCGCCCCGGCCCCACCCCGGCCCGCCACGCGCGGCGTCTTCGGCTCCCAGGCCCTCGCCTCGCCTGCTGGCGCGTGGCTCTTCCTCCTCGCCGCCTTGCGCGAGAGCGCGCGCGGGTTAAATTCCCAGCGAAATTAGGCCGCGATTTTCTTCTCCCATCGTGTTGGGGCGGGTTTTAACAGTGATGCGTGGGCGGAAAGTGGTTCGAGGTGGTTTTAAAAAAGTGTGTTTTAATCGTAAACTTTGTGTACAATAAGCGACTTTAGAGTTCTTAAATGGGTTTAACCTAGAGAAACTCTTCCTTTAGCGTTGGGAACCTATCAAAGGTGTTTACTATATTATTGAAATACTTGTTTTTGTGTTGTTTTAGCAGCTAGACATTATTTTAATGTTAAAACATATCACTGATCTTGATTAATTTATCTTATCATGATAATTAAATTGGTACAATCTAGGAACACGTAATAGGGGACAGTGGTAAGGCACTGGCATTCTGATCTGAAGAACCCAGATTCGAATCCCGCCAGAGGTTGGGATTCTTAACTGGTGATTCCCATTCAGGGCGGCTCTGAGGTCGACTAAGCCTCCTTTCCAAATGAGTACCAGGATCTTTCCTGGGTAAAGGCGGCCGGAGCGTTTTACTCGCCACACAACCTCCTGTGCCAACGGCGACGAATAGGTGGAGCCCGTGACCTCCCCTTTGTGCCAAATCCGCCTATGTGCATTTGCCCAGGGGTACACACCTTTTCATTTTACCAGGATCATATAATTAAATTTTCTGGTGAAAATATTCAATAACAAGGAATCAATATCAACAATATTAATCTCGTACAATGGTTGTTCACAATATTCTCCGGAAGAATGGAAAAGTGCATCAGATCGCTGTCTTAAGTCAACAATTACGAAATAATTATTTGATGTCGCACATTATAGATTACTTATTTCTTACACACAACACTCTATCGGTGATTGTTTTGTGCATGTTCGAGGTTGGAACCCCACAACCTTTCGTACAACCAAAGGCGTTACCGACTCAGCTCTGCGTAAAGTTGCTCAACCTGAGGCAGCATACGTAGTTAGCATTAAAACAAAACCAGCTAAGAGATGCAGGATGAGCGGAAAATTGCACTAGTTTAAAGAGCTTAGAAAGGCATTTCGAAAGTACCTGTAGATTGATTTTTTTTTAGAGTTGAATATTTACATTCTTTAACTTTTAACTTCAAATCGTGATACACACATTACGTGTTTGAAATGATTGTTATTTTCAGTACGTGGGTCGTCGTGTTTTATGAATCAGCGCAGCGATTCAGTTTTGTAACCAGCCTGTAGGTAAATTATTCTCGAATGCCTTCACAACTCGCATAAACTCTCCGGTCAATTACGTTGCCCTGAGAGAGCTTCAAGCGGCGATATTAGCGGTGGGATATTCCGCTGGGAGTTGTTCGGAAACGGGTCCAGCTCCAACTGCGTCTTCCCTCCAAGGACTACAATCGAGGGTCTTTGCCCGCGGATAAAGGCGACTCGAGCGCCAAGTCGACCGCTTGACCTCCTCCATGCGCCGCCGGTCAAAGAAATCACGGCACGCCCACGGCGCCCCGGGCGGCCGCGCGTTGCCCCTTCCCCTTGCTCTGCCCCCCCCCCCCCGCGCACCGCCACGCCCCGCGCCAGCCTCCTTCCCCCAGGCCCGCCTTGTTCCACCCAGCACCATTCCATCCCGCCCGGCCCTGACCAATCCCCTCCCTTCCCGACCTGCTCATCCTTTGCCACCCTGCTCTCCATCCCGCCCGATCCCACATCACCGACACACGCCATTCCACTCCATCGTACTCCATTCTGCCCCATCATACCTCATCTCGTCCCATCCTACCCCGTCTCGACCCACACCCGCCTCGTTCTTGCAGGCCCGCTTTGTTCCACCCAGCACCATTCCATCCCGCCCGGCCCTGACCCATCCCGTTCCGTTCCGACCTGCTGACCATTCCCCATCCCACCTTGCGCTACATCGCGTCCGAACCTTCACCACCAGCCCCGCCCCATCCCGATCCATCATACCCCATTTTGCCCCGCCCCGCCCCGCCGTATCCTACCCATCCTGTCTTATCCATCCCATTGCGTCTCGCTCCGCTCTGTCCCTCCATCTTTTTTCACCACGCTACTCCGCCAAGCATTGTCGTCCCTTTCCCCATACCTCCTCGCCACAATCCTACCTCTGGCGGCAACAACCCGCAGACTATAGCACTGTTCGCCTACCCTCCTTTCTCGCCATCCTTTAACTTATTTTGGAATTAAAACAAAGCCCTTTCTATTTGTGCTGATTAATAAGGGTATTTTCGATTGGAAAGCAAGTGTATAAAGTCTATACCACAACATAGAGTCCGTGTGCTAAACATCTCTGCGTTTAAATTCATAAAAAATTGTACCGTTCTTCCGTTGCATAATAATCTTAATCCCAAGATCTAAGATTCTCAAGAGGAAAAGGCGAATTTTCGATTTTTAAAGGAAAATGAAATATATGAAATTACATTTGAGATAGTGTGTTATGTATTCCAAATCGCCATTACCATCTATCACTTCTCAGAGGGAAAACCCCTTTATCAGCGAACTTCATCCACTTATCAATGAACTCACATACTCCGTATTCACGGTAACACTATTTGCACTGATGACCTGACATATGCTCTAACCTCGACCTCTATGTCCAACCACAAGTGTCGTCTTTATTTAGCCACTCATATCGAGATAGATAATACTTGTGAAACATCCTTTGAAAGGCTATTGAAATTGGAAGCTAGCCTTTTAGTGAGAGGAAAAAACTAACGCATCGACCATCCATCAGCAGAAAATGTGGGGCAAATGATATCTTCTTGCCATACCATTAAAAGACATTATTCGTAATTGTGATAAAAACGGGTTCCTGGCGGTTTCGTTTGCAAAGTCCTCCCGATTAATTTGCCCTTTATTCTAAAATAGCGGTCATTTCAATCTCTATCATTGTCGGGAGAAGAATTATAGAAGCTAGGTTCTCTTACAGTCTTTGCTCATAATTTTCTCCGAAAGGATTCTGAAACCTATTCGACGAGACACGAGCTTCTCTTGATCTTTTCTCATCCTATCCATGTATCAGAACTTCCTTTACACTGAAGGCGACTCCACAGATTTGGCATTCGCTGAGCAGCGAGTCGCTCAATCCCGATCAACTGATGTGTTCGGCAAATGTTCGCTTTCTTTGATGCGTCCAAAAGACCGACACGCGGTGTGTAGGGCGAGCGCCAAATGTTCGTCACTCGACAAATAGCAAGCAACTCATCCACACTACTCGGGATGCGGCTAGCGGTTGCTCACCGAATAGCTAATGTGTGGAGCCGCCTTTACACAAACGCACACATCAACGCACATTACGTATATCGGGAAACAATTCGGGAGCTTATGCTGCAGAGTATGACATTGGTAAGGTTTGTCAAAAAATATACAAGATATCCATATACTGCATGGAATTACTACTAGGCAGCTACCACATCCTTACATACAACACATAGGCACCAAGGTACTACAATTATTGTGGTAACATTTCCATAACTCTTCTTCACTAGCTTACCGTGGTGCAAGGCCTGCAGAAGAGCAGGACAGGACTCATGGCCTGAACCTCGACATGGAAAATAAGGCATAACTGAATTCTTGGCTGTCCGGGATGAGCTGCGTCTGAGTCGGTGAATCTGAGTCGGCCATCTTGCTATGGCCTTCTTCAGAGCTAAACTGTTGTCAGCAGAATGGCCGCAACGTCAGATCCATCGACTCAGACGCGGCTCATCCCGAACAGCCAAGAACACAATGAATCCGGCCGCGGAAGCCTACGCACTCATCCAAGGCAAAACTGAATTGAATTGAAATTAATTATATAGATACGCGTGTCTCTTCAAGGACTATCCCTCTAAGGATTTTTTCAATAAAAAAAGAACGAACGTGTGGCTCAACTGCGTCACTGTGCCGCGTTTTGGTCTCTCGCCATGGCCGGTCGCAGAAGCCTACGATCTCATCCAAGGCATAACTGAATTGAATTGAAATTAATAATATAGATACGCGTGTCTTTTCAAGGGCTATCCACCTAAGGATTTTTTCCATACAAAAGAACGAACGTGTGGCTCAACTGCGTCACTAAGACGCGTTTTGGCCTCTCGCCATCCTCTTCCCCAGGTCCCCGCGCCAACCGACCGCAGCGTCGGCTGCCTGCCGAAAATGAAGTCGGCTGCGGGGCGGGCGCGCGGCGTCGCGGTCGGGGCCGCGGGCGCCAGACCAATCCCTCAATGACGCCAGAAAATATACTCTAATATTTCTTCATTTATTAACAATAAGCCGCCAGCCGTCCCGGCGAGGGCCGCGGCCCAGACGGCATAGAAATGAGATGGTGGGCGTGGTGCGGGCGCGGCCGGGCTCGGGCGACGCCGCGGGCGGTACGCTCGCTTCCATCCACGGGCGTCGCGTGCTCGCGGGCCAAGATGGCGCCCGACCTGGGCCGACACGAACGTATCTGCGCGCGCGCGTGTCTGTGTGTACGAGCAGGGCCGGATTTCTATACTGCGGTTTTTCTAACTTTGCCCCTCGAGGCCCGTCTTCACGATGGAATTTGTCACGATATTTCGCGACGTTTTCAGACGTGCCGCCAGATATGGCATGATCGCGACCGTATCAAGTAGTGCTTGCGATCATGCGACTTCTAGCGACATGACGGAGAAAGACGCGAAATGCCGTGTGATATTCTACCGTGGCCATAGGGGCTTGAGGGGCAGAGTCAGAAAAATCGCTTAGGCTGCAGCCTAGAGCGGCAAAATTTTAGGGGCGGCAGATGGCAATTTATTCAAATTGAAACCGGATCTTCAATTAGGCAAAACATAATCATTAGCATTAAATAAAAATATGTTCAAAACAATGACCTCTGATCTCCAAGAATGAATTAATTCAGTTCGAAATCCATTTTATTTTTAAAACGCATCTTGAAAGACTAGTGAAAAATAAGTAGAAGAACTAATGTTGTTATGTAATTTATTGTGTAAACCATTAAAGTTGTAATTTTATCTAATCTAAATGAAAGCATTTGTGCTATAATGTTTAAAAAAGATGAAAACGAGAATGAACTTTACCGTTTGTTGTATAAAACAAATGCATTATTCAACTATGAACAATAAAGGGGGCGGCAAATGGACTCTAGCCTACAGGCGGCATACTCTTAAATCCGGCCCTGTGTACGAGCGTGCTTACGTGCGCGAGAGCTGTTGAGGGCTGCACGGCCGGCTGGGATTGCTGAGGGCTGAGCATCTGTTGCCGTTGTAGCGATTCTGACAGGAAGGTCCTAGGGTTCGAGTCCCTATTGTGGCGGATTTTCGTCACTAGCTTAATCCAGTTCAGCTGCTGTCTGGAGAAGAATTCAAGTGACCGGCTGCTCTGATCGGTAGTTTTTCGTGGTTTCTCCGACAATGCAGAGCTGCTAAAATACGGGTCAGGTTCCGCGCGGAAATTCCATTCCACATCCTCGTCCTCTCCTCTTCTTTTACACACACACACACACACACACACACACACACACAATTACACGCATATGCACTACACATGTCGCGTGTCTAGTTTGGAGATTAGAACTTTTCCCGGCTCGGACGGTACTTCGCTGGAGCAGATACCTAGAGGAGGTGGTAACCCCCGCTAGATGACGTGAAGGTCGGCGCTGTATCTCACGTTCCAGTGAGTGAGGAACATCACCACATCCCAGAATATAACATGCACTGCCTCTACCAACATCGATGGGACTAATGGCCAGATCCGTTGACGCTCCCGGAAACACAAAATGATCATTTGAAGGCGAAGGAGAGAGGTGAATTCGAAGGCGATTTTTACGTAATGAATTGTTTTAATATTTTATTTCTCTTATTTTAAATAACAAAATGGTTTTGTTTAAATTTCACGACAACTTTAATACACATAAAACATATAGGATAATCGCACAACTTCAATTGATTCATTAATTGGTAAATTTCTTGTTTCTTTGTTGGCAGTGTAACGTTCTAGCAGTTCTGACCGTTCCGAATGCGTCTTCGAATATGCCTCAAATAGTATATTACTGTAATTGTGAATGCACTTCAGTTTCACTACTTGATTGAAATAAATTATATACAATTATGCAATAAACTAGCTAGTTGTATTAGAATGTGCAGATAAAGTATATGTGCAGGTTTGCAGGCCTATGATACTTGAGTTTTGTTATTTCTTTTAGATGTTGTAGGCCCTGCGAAGTTATGGAAGTAGAGAATATGAAATAATTAATATTCCCAATGTCCTCGTCTGAACATTAATTGTTCTAGAAACAGTTTATTTTACAATGGATTCATTTCTGGCATTTTTCCTTTTCACATTTTTCCTTCCATCATCGTAGCATGCGATTCCTTTCCAGCAGCTTTAAAAGAGAGACACCCTGTGGAGAATGCCAGAGACCGATAGATTCTGAAGTAGAGTTCGGGCTCCGTAGTGACATGAAGACTTTCGGACTATGTTCATTTAACCTCATTAAAATGTTTAGTCGATGTCAATGTATAAATACATTCAAGTACACTTTTTGCTACACATTTATCCCTATTTCACATATGTTCCTTTCAAATGATACTTGTAATTATATCTTCCAAGTATAACGCGTGAAAGATTATGATAACCCGCGTTCCCCCTTGTTTTCCCCTCAAGAAGAGCTTGCATCCACATAACTCATATCGCTTACAGTGCGACTGAAAATATATTCGGTAAGATTCAGAATGTTGCCACTATAGGTCGGTTTCCATTTCTTATGTTAACATTGGTTTCTTACGGAAAAGACCTCTCCGTGCCAGACCTTAAGTATATCTCTTGAATTTCTAATTGTTAAGTATCCTCGAATCGCGTGTTATGTACGCTCACATTTCTGTGATGTGATATGGTATTCCGGAAAATAAAAGATGGTACCACCCGCGCAACCACACTTGCATTTTAAGACGTTCACATGATACAATCCAATAAAATTGTTTGCACGAAAGCATGATCGACCAAACTGGACGATTTTGTTCTGGAGAAATAATACTTGTAGTGTATGTAAATGGCCCTAATCTGTAAATCATTTTCTTATACAGCAACCGTAGTGTAAAACTTTTACGATATTTTTGTGACAATTTTGAAGAAAACATTTGATGGAAATTGTATCATATAAAAGAGGCTGAAAGAATATGTTAGTGAACTTTTTGGTTAAAGGGTAAATTCTGAAAAGGCCGTCGGCTTCCCTCTGCTGTGAGACATGTGTCGTTTCTTGATATATTTCCAGAGAGGTTGTCGCGGAAATGAAACAACGGATTAGTTATTGAAAGATTTAGTGTCAGATAAGATTTTGCTTTCCTCATATAACAAGCGAGAATATAAAAAAATGAAAATTGGACAATAAACTTCTGAAATAACTGACCATTAAATGAAATTTTCTCTTGTTTTAAATTACTGTATTTCTAATTGGGAATTAAATTATGAGTTTCTACAAACGAATGCGGGAGTTACGTATAGAACTGCCAGAACTCCAGCAATACATATTTCAAGAAAAAAAAGAGTAGTAATGTGTGACTGAATGTAAAACCAATTTTCGAAGGCATGGACACAAACCACGTCATTAAGAAAATAAATTGAGAAATTTAAATTAAATTGAAATGCAAAGAATACAATTTCATTCATAATTTTGATTAATTTTGGAAGGTAAATTCCCCTCATTTAAATAATTTTACATGCAAAATTTTGTACCGTTATTCGAACATTTCGTAAACTGGGCAGTGCAATAAGTCTTCACAAATACTATGTAGTATATTGTAGTCTGAACTTTCACTCCACGTCACTTTTTCTAGAAACCATGTCAATACGATTTTCTTCAATTTTTATATTATGTAATGAGAAAAAATCTGAGAAATCTGAATTTAAAAACAGTAATTGTCAACAACCTCAGCAAGTCTGCAAGGAAATTGAGGTAAATCTTATATTCGAAAAAATCTAAAAACAGAAATGCCGAACTTGTATGTGCAATTTATATTAAATAACTCATAATAACATTTTAACATGGTCTGATCCTATTATCTCTCAGAGGATATTAACGTAATATCATCGGCTATCTGTGCTTTTATTTTATCTGATAATAGTTTCTGTTGCATTCATTTTTCATCTCGACTTGAAATAATTACATGCTTTTTGAAGAAAGGTGACGTATAGTATACTTATAAAGTATATACCGAGTTATGAAGAGGAACATCGAACCTAACTTGAACCGTGGACGCGACTATACAGCCTGCCCGCGTGCCCGTGTGTTCGCCGGCCCGCGCCGCTCGGCGCTTGTCCCCTCTCGGCGTTTGAAGCGGGAAGAAATATGACGCGCCACAGCGTGGAGGGCGCGGCCGGGTCGTGGCCCTAGGGCGTGGCGGGCAGATGCGGTGGCGGCGGCGGCGGCCGCGGAGGCGCTGCCCTCGCTACATGCGCCTCCTCACCTTTATCCTCTTGCTCTTTCCCTTTCTCATTAACTCCATTCCCAACGACATCCTTATCGCCATTCCTCTCCGTTTGCATCTATATTTTGACGTACTGGAGTGAATGACACAGACAACTGCGTTGAAGATAACAATATTTACATTTATTTACAAAGAAATATAACAAGTAAAGAAATTTACAAATACTGATTAAACCCCGGTAACCTTATTCTTCCCCTTAGCCGCGAAAACCCCGCGACCGCCCCTAGGTCTACAGTCCAGTGCCACTGCCCTAAAGCAGGTAACAACGCGTGATGCGATGCTATCGGACGTTAAATCCCCGGTAACCAACGTACCTACATGGCCAGGCGCCAAACTGGTCTCCGCCCCGAAAACCACGTGCTTGAGTGCACTGGAGATCCCACCCAGCCCTTCGGCTAACAACGAAACACTCCGAAATCTTTCGAATCTTCCGAATCTCCACGAGCGCAGAAAGCGCCCGCCTTACACCCCCGTCTTCCCCACCCGGCGCCTTGCTGTCGGCGTCCCCTATCTCGATGGCTAGCCAATTCCAGGGGTCTTGCACAATCGTCCCAGACTCGGCACTAACCTTTCTCAACAGTTTGTGTGCGAGGGGTGTTTTCTGGAGCAGCCACATCCTGGCGTCTCTTTATTTTTGCTCAGGTGCGCCCTTTCACCACAGCTTCCGGCTTAGGCATGCCGCCCGCTTGAAAGCGTTGCCATGACGCCACGATATCCAGACTCTTGCGAACATGTCAATCCCATTCCATCCTGTCTCTTCGAATCCCCGAAATTCCACCCACCCCTCCATCCTGTCCCATTCCATTTCAATCCACCTCATCCTATTTCGGTTCACATCACTGACTCCATACCGATAGCTATTCCGTTCTCGTACACATGCCTATATTCTTTCTTTACTTCATATTCACTCTCGTCCTGGCTTGGGTTCTGATGGAAAGTTAAAATTAATAATTTAAATAGAATGAGAATGAGGCATTTCAGTAGATGAAGATACGACTGTATCTCCAACTAACAGGCAATAATTTTTTCTTTTATTTGGAGTCTAATATGCTTGTTGGATGATTTCGATATTTTTACATCCGAACTCGCTCCACTATCTTGCCTTGCCGGCGTGCTCGCTTACATTCACGACCCCTCACCCCGAATTGCTGTAAAAATCCACTTCATGATGTTCAAAACATCAAAACAAAATTTTAGCTGAGGGATACTACACGAGCAGGTCGAAAAAATGTTTCTTTTCTTTTCTGGTATTTAATACGCCGTCAAATCTGGGACGTATAACAAAGTTGCAACCCAACGCACATGTGCTAGCAAGCGGCGGTAACAGCTTGGAAAGCATTCCAAAGAAATACTCTCTTTTACGTTCCTGTTTGAAAATATTACAAATGGAGACAAAGAGAGACAGAGGGATACTGATTAATTTTTCTTGACTAGAATCTTATAAGTTACGGAATGTATGTGTTATTTATTTTGTTATATAACATTTTTTGACTTCTGAGATGTTGCTAACGCGTGATTTGTTTTCCATTCAATTACTTCTGCTCCGTAGGAACGACCAGAGAAGATTCGTTTTTGTTTTCTTTCTTTTAAAGTTCTGTAACGTTATTTCGTAACAACTTTGTGTACTATAGCCACGAAATGGCGTTGAAAGTGTACTGGAGTAATCCTTCTTTAATCTAATCAGCCATCGCCAGTCGTCAATCGGCCAGAGTCTCGGCACCGTTAGACCCATGGGGCTCCCAGAGAGTTACCCATCCAGGAACCCGCGGTGTCTCGAATTGCTTAACGTCCATGACTTCACGGAGCCTAATTAAGCAATTCGGTTAGCGACGGTAAAAAAACAATTGCTTCATTCCCTCTGTTTTTGTGAGATTCTGGTGCTAAAATTTTCTCAATTGGTTTTTTATAGTTTGAATATTACGTAGTAAAATTTCGAAGCAGTTTACAGTTTTCGAATTTGTGAACGTCCCTTGTAAAGTGTAGGAGGAAAATTTATTTGGTTTTATGTTGTGGGTTTTCGTTGAGTTATTAAAATGTTAAATAAAAAACATTTGTAAAGCACAAAACATAAAAATTGTTCCCTATGATTTTTGCAGGTATATTTAATCAAATATAACTAAGCGTAGTAAAAACACTTATAGGCATGTAAGATCATTTGAATGAATTATCTTGCTTAAAATTGCGCGGGTGTCACAACCAAAGATTGATAGAGGACGACGCATTTTACGAAATAGAACGGATGACGGAATAAACAAATATTGGAAAAACTATTTCGGTTGAAGGTAAGTTTTTATAAGGAGTATCGTTATCTCTTTTTCAGTCATTAGCTTGAGTGAGATAAAGATACCTCTTACGTTTCGTAACTCGTAGATATGAAACTCCTTAAAACAAAACTTATACAATGTGTACATATGAACATTATAAGTAAATACTTATTATACATATTTTTATATATTAAAAATATGGGTGTTGACTATAAAATGTAAATATCATGTAAACATATAATATTTTTTCGTATTTCTTTAATTCTATACCTCTCCATATATTTTAAGCATGAAATGATCATTATTTGAATTTGTTGTTTTTTTTATCGTTTTGGTTTTTTTTTTTTTTGTGCAACGCATTCTAGTGGGAAATGCTTAAGACCGCGTGGTAACACTGCTCAGAACCTGAAGCATCACCCCTTTTTGCCACTCCTTTATGGCTAATTTCGTATGATGTGCCACACCGATTCCCTTCCGCGCCCTACTCATCATCCTCCAAGAATTATCGTTGAGCTGTTCTATATCTCACGAGCATCGCTTTAGAAAACCTTTGCTTTTGCTCTCTTTTCCACCCTGTTTTACGAAGAATTTTATCACTGCTCGATACTCCAGTTTCTCCATTTCCATGATTACACGCACCGTACCTGATTCAAAACATTTGTCAACAGCCAACAGTTGGATGATATTATTTTAAAATTTCAAATGAAGCCTTCTGAAAGTTGTACTAACGTTTGGACAAAAAAATCATGCGTATAGGTCTGCGATCTATGGACGAGGCCGAGAACTTTTCAGACCACCTCCGTATAATCCTTTCCCGAGCACGCATATGGTTTTTAGTTAACTTCCCTTTCCCTCAATACATCCTAGCCTACGTTCCAAAGTCCTGGTGTAATTGCATTCTTATAAACAATGATACGGAGGACCACTCTGCGGACAATCAGTCAGTTTTAGTTTACTCAATAATTCCGTCTTCTACTGAAAATAGCATTATATACTTTAATTTGACACATGCTACCTAATGCATACAACGCTAAATATATCCTGTTGGTTTGCGTCACATCTGTTTGCTTCACACCTTACGTATTTCTTTCTTCCGCATCCATTATACGCAGTTGTTTCCGTGATGTTTTGCGTATAACTGCGCATTATTTTACATTAAAACCAGTTTTTGCTATTCTCAAACCAGATAGACGATAGTCTTAAAAGCACTGTTTTCACTTCAGTATACTCTGTACATTATAATCAATCAAACCGAGAACCCGTCTTTCATTTCTTTAGTGCAGAGATCGCAAGGAAGTCGTAATGATCGTTTCGTTTCTTATTGCCAACCATATTTCTAAATTACAATTCAAAATTTCCCCATTATAAAGCGATAAAAAGAATGTAATTTTCGTAGTTGTTGCTTCAGGAAGATAGATGTACTACAAACTTTTTAGAAACAATGCAATTTTTGCTCGCAGGCTGCAGATGTGCTGTTCAGACGATCGTTATGTAGGTGATCACAACTTCGAAGATTTATGCTCAATAATCACATTTGCGGAAGTAATTACCAGTATCGACCATTAACCTAACGCTTGTGGTCACTTCCTAGTTCTGCTGAATCGCTCGTAGTTCTCCTTGTAATTTCTCCGAAACTTCTTTCCAAGGGCAATGTTCCAATGCAGGAGACAAGCTCTCTTTAGAGCATCGACAATAATCTCTAGATCCACTAGTGCTACAGCAGTACATATTTTCTCGTATTATTTGTAAGGAGCACAGTAATATTATAATATGAGAAATTGTTTCTAATACGTCAGTCATCACTTGAAAACGCTCTTTCACACAACGAAACGACGCGAGGGATTCGAAAAAGTAGTACTTATCTTTAATTTTGGAAAATTCAACAGTTTTAATAAAAGTGGGATTTCTTCCATTGAGTTCAATATATTGTGCTCTATCCTTACAAAAAGTTTGAAGAAAAAAACTATTGTTCCTGCAGGATTTGGAACTCTCAACTCTCAAGATTTCAAAGTTAGATGCGTGACCAATGTGCTGCAAAGTTGATTATAATATACTGTAGTTAAGATACTACAGTGAATTGTTAATGTTGCGGTGGTTCTAACATCTAAGATAATACGATAAACCTGTTACGAATACATCAACTTCAGGCGACAACCACTAATATTTTGAAAAAAGTGTAAATTAAATGATTCAAAAATATTGAGGAATAGGCATTAAGAAAGAAATATAAGGTATGTATATAAGATTTAGTGTAGTATCAAGGCAAAAGGTTTCACTGTAAACAGAGAAACGAGAATTAATCCTTATTACTACCGCTTTTCTAGCTTCTCTATTTACTTATCTTAAATACAATACAACACAATATAATAGACTTCTCTCCGCATTCCTTGTCCACCTATTATCGCACTTCGTCTGTCAACAACGAAACGCTAAGCGTTGGAAGCGCGGTATATTCAAATTAAAGATAATATTTTTCTTTACATCTCCCCTCCCCCTCGGGGGTGAGACATATAAGAGGCATTTTGATTTCGGGTATATTCTCTATTCTTCTCCTGCTTCTTCTTTTGTGTCTTCCTGTCCTATTGGTATGAGTTTTGAATATATGGAATAAACTTATTTGTGACTTCACATTAGTCTTGATTTTGTACAGAGACTTTGATATTTTTTCTATTATTTCAAATGGTCCAACTCTCAGATGGTCAAGCTTTTTTCTATTTAGTCTGTTTCCGTTTCTATATATACCATGTCTCCGACATTATACTCATAACATTTTCTGTTTTTATCATAAGATTTTTGTTGTAGTTATGTGATCTTGTCGACCTTTCGAAAGCTAATTTTCTATCATTGGTCCAATCATCTTGTTTTTTTGTCTTTTTAGTTCGTCTGGTATGACACTCGTGTCCGTTCCATTCAATAAATATTCTGGAGCAAACCAGTAACAGAGTGTTCAATCTTATTATATTTATCTACACATTCTCTAGCAACCGTTGTCCAAGCTCTTTTTTGTTCGGTTTCATTTATTTTACATCTGATTTTATTGACTAGAGTCTGATTCAGTCTCTCGTTCAGGCCGTTTGAAAATGGTGCATTAACTGCTGTAAATATTAGTTTAATGTTCATTTCTTCAAGAAATTCTTTAAATTTTTTTGAATTTATCCCCGGGTATTGGTCCGTTAGTATAATGCCAATTTTATCTGTTTTCGACACGTTCTGAACGAGCTTGATGAAATCAGTGGCGTTCTGTGTCTTGGATGTTAAAATAAATGCATATCGTGTGTAGTGATCGACCAATAAGTGGAGGTATTTTTTTGTTGATCTTCGTCCTCCAAATCCGCCAATGGTGTCTATAGACATGATTTCAAATGGTTCAGTAGCTGGTCCCGAGTGGGACATTAATCCAAATTTGCCTTGGCCTCTTGTTTTATTTTTTATACAAATGTCACAATTTTTACATATTTTTTTAATATTATCTGTTAGATTCTTTGATGTAAAGTAAGGGCATATTCTGTTCATAGTTTGTCTAATGCCTGTATGGCACCATTCGCTATGTATATCTCGTATCAATTTAATACTGAATTCTTCTGACAAGATTATTTTTTCTTTATTTCGGATTTTTTATAAAATATTCCGTTCTTTCTTATTAATTTTGGTTTCATTTTTGTATTATTTCATTGTGTTTTTGGTCCGTTCTTATTTCATCTATTTGTGTCAGGTTTACTATTGTTAGAGCTTCTTCAGTGTTTTCAATGGTTCTAGTGCCGGATTTCGGCTTAAGCAGTCAGCTTCAGCGTTATCTTTACCTGGTACGTATTTTATTTGGAAGTCATATTGTGACAGATAATAGGTTAATTCACCTAATTCTTCATCTGTTCTCGCTTTTATGTTCAGATTTTCAAGTGGTTTGTGATCCGAGTATACCTCAAAGTTTCTTCCAATCAACCAGTGTTGCCAATATTTTACTGCTTCTTTGATTGCCAGACATTCCAGATATATTGCCTTCTTTCTTTTTTGAGCTTCATTCAACTTCTTTGAGAAATATGCTACTGGTTTTTCTTGTCCATCTCTTTGTACTTGCTTTAATATGGCCCCAATTCCTTCAAGCGATGCATCTGTGTAAATTTTTATTGGCAAATCTTTATCAAATATTTCTAAAACTGGTTGAGAACATAATAATTTCTTTATTTCCGCAAAAGACTTCTCACATTCTTCTGACCACATGAATGTGACTTCTTTTCTCAATAGTCGATGCAATGGGTCTAATAATATTGAGCTATTTGGTATATATTTATGGTAAAAGTTGATCTTTCCCAAAAATTGTCTTATATTTTTTGAGTTTTGGGAGTAGGAAAATTCTGAATGGCGATTAGATTATCTTTTATTGGTTTTACAGTGTTTTTCTCTATAATGTGCCCCAAGTATTTCACTGAGTTTGCAGCGAATGAGCATTTCTTGAATTTTAATCTAATCCTTCTTGTAAAATAGCTTGTAATACCTGCTCCATATGTCCGATGTGATCTTCAAACGTTGGTGAATAAATTAAAATATCATCAATATAATTTTCTGTAAAATCTGTTAATTTATGTTTCTTTAATACGCTACTCAGGATTCTTTGGAATATTGCTGGTGCTGTTTTCAGACCAAACGGTAAACATGTCCATTGATAGTGCCCTTCTTGCGTTACGAAACCAGTTTTTGATTTGTCTTGAATTCGGAGTGGAATTGACCAAAAAGCAGAGTTGATGTCCAGTGTTGTAAAATATTTACAGTTTCTAGTTTTGATTATCAGGTCATCTATAAGTGGAAAGGGTTGAGCTTGTGGTACAATAATCTTATTTAGATCTCTAAAGTCAATGCAGAGACGATTTTTCTTTCCTTCTTCTCTTTTATATGCAAGAGTTACTGGTGCCGCAAATGGGCTGTAAGATTCTTCAATCAAATTGTTTTCTAATAACTTTGCCACTTGTGTTTCTATTTCTCTTTTATCTTCTATTGAGCACCTGTATGGTCTTTTACTACAATATTTGTCTACTATCAAGTCGATTCTTGCTTCATAATTCTTTACTGTATCCAATATAGAATTGGTCTTTTGCAATACAGTTTTATATTTTTCGACTAATTCTTTTATCTTCATTTTTTTTATATTAGTGAGATGTTTCAGCTTGATCTGAAATTCATTTTCCCCTATGTGTTCATTAAAATGTACTGAACACTGGTTAATTTTATTATGTTCATGATCTATTACTTTCTTTTGTGATATTTGTAAATTCTCATCTTGAATTAATTTAAATTTTTTTATTATATCTAATCCTATGAGGAAATCTTCAAAATCATCTGTTTGTGCAATGAATACTTCAATATATTCCTCCATGTCAAAGATTTTTATTTTCATAGTTACCAAACCGTTTGTATGTGTCACACCATTAACCGTTTTTAAAAATATTTTATTACATCTTGTGTCTTGTACTTTATCTTAATTAATTTTGGATTATTAGAGAGATTTGGGAACCTGGATCATATGTTCCTTTGACCTCTAACTCGTCTTCTAATAATATTTTGACTTTAATCAATGGTGTGGTTACTCGTTTTTTTGCTTCTGTATTTAGATTTACTTCTATCACTGAGTTGTTTCCTATTAGGCTATTTGAATTTCTTTCTTTCTTCTTAAACCAACACGAGTCTTCAGGATGATATCTAATACCTTTATTCAAGGTTTCACAATTTTTACATGGCTTTTTCTCTTCGAATTTCTTTTTGTTATTATATTTATGTTCTTTCATTTTTGCAAAATTATTTTGATTTACTACATGTTCATATTTTCTGATTTCATGCAATAATGCAGTAGAGTTCACACAATATTCTTTATCAATTTTATTTCTGACAAATTCAGGTAATCCTGCTGCTATAAGCAACACTAGGGTCTTTGAACTAATTGCATTGTCCATATCTAGTAATAGCTTTTCTTTCCTCATAGCATATTCAATCAATGAACCTTCTTTATATCTATAATATATAGCATTCATATCTGGACCCCATCCTTTGTCTGCAAAGGACTCTAAAAACCTTTCTTTCCATTCAGACCATTCAGCTTCAATTGTTAATATTGTGAGGGTTGCTGAGTGCCAATCTGAACAGGACTTGTCCAGAAATAGTCTCAATATTTCAATTTTTGTACTGTCTTCAATTATATCAAATCTTTTACATTCTTTCTCAAATGTCTCTAGCCATTGGCTTGCATTTGAATGTTTAGATGTAAATTTTTCAATCATAAATTGATCTGTTATTTGTTTTAAATTAGGTTGACATTCTTTCTTTTCAGTGGATCCTACTACATCTGTTTTTATTTGTTGTAATACGTGTCATTAACATTATATTACCCTCTTCATCAATGTATGTCTGTTCCAATTCGTGTGTGAGTGTGATCCACACTGTTCTGTTTTGGCCTCGTTGAGTAAAACTTTTTTTCACTCGTCTAAAAACATCTGTCTTAGTCAGTTCTGTATGTTCAGTTACTAACCTCATATCCTGTGGCAACTCATAATGTTTATTGTCCTCTGCCATGATGGAGGTAATGGCAGGAATATTTCTTTATTATCCTTCGGATCTTTCATATATTGGAATGTAAACTGCAGTCGCCGCGGCATTATAATAAAAAATTCTCGTTTTATAAGATATTAGTGTAGTATCAAGGCAAAAGGTTTCACTGTAAACAGAGAAACGAGAATTAATCCTTATTACTACCGCTTCTCTAGCTTCTCTATTTACTTATCTTAAATACAATACAACACAATATAATAGACTTTCTCTCCGCATTCCTTTGTCCACCTATTATCGCACTTCGTCTGTCAACAACGAAACGCTAAGCGTTGGAAGCGCGGTATATTCAAATTAAAGATAATATATTTTCTTTACATGTATACCTTCAGTATTAAGGTGTAGGACAGGTTAGAAAAAATTGAACTTCAGTTGTTTTCGAAATTTCGGAGGTTGTAGTAACAATTCAATGTATAGTATATTTATAAGCGAGAGAAAAAATCATCTGGAACCATTTAAAAGAGAATAATAAGTCCTAAGGACTTCGTATAAAGTTCCCAAAAATAGATCTGTTTGAAATATTCTCGATCGATTGGAGAATATCCGTTTTGAGGATAGTTCTGTGTATGATTGAGATGCTGGTGTTGTTTAAAGACGTCTGATGAACTGGCGGACGGACCGACTAGAGGTTTGAAACAAACACTTTGTCAGTGTCAGAATCCCCCAAAACGTGTAGCAACATTAAAATTTCAATATATCAAACTAGAAAATATCAAGACAAGCTTTAGGCCATACTGAAAGTCTAGAATAAATTGGCAAAACCTACTTCAAATTATAATAGACGTCTTATGGTGATTTTCTACTATGATGAGTTGAACGCATTATACAAGTGAGTCATTGTAAAATCATTTTTACAATATCTGTAAATGTATCTTGTTTAATTCGTATCACGAATATAAATATTACGGGATATGTTAATCATTTATTTACGTAAATTCCTTTTACTTACAGAATATACTATCTGCTGCAACATGGCCATATTTGCAACATTTGAGCACGCTGCATGTAGTGCCTTGCAAGTATTGAACATTTTCGATGATGTGGATCCTTACTCTCCAGAAACACCCTCAATGGAACATCTAAAAATACGAACGCATCTGACGTTCGCCATGACAATAACGAATATCTTTTATGACACTTGGCTTTTTTATCGGGCGCATGACAACGCTGACGGGCTACAGGGACGTCGGGTCGATAATTGCACACATCACAACACGCCAACGTTTATTCTTCGCTTTTTCCCTTACTGAAGTGTGGACAATGCAGCACGTGTCTCGGATGCAGAATCCTTCAGGCGCCTCCTTCAGATCGACATTGCTTGGTGAATCGGCGCATTATGGGCCGGATTAGAAAAAATGCGGACAAAAATACACTTCTTCACGTAAATGAAATTCGTAAGAGAACATTTTTGTTTATTGGTTCAGTGATAGTAATTACTTTTTACTTTCTCGCCTTCGTAAAAAAAGGAAGTATTGTAATCGTGCGCCAAAAATCGGCGATGTGTCTCGACAGAAAAATTCCTATTGCCAGGCCGTGGCAGTGATAAAATCGATAAACATGGCCCTATTTGTAGTAAATTACATCCTCATCCACGTTGTGTAGTCAGAATCTATGTTTTGTGGAAGCTTTTCCCGAAAAATAGATTGACGGCAAAAGTCAATCTGTCCGTCGTTCAGTCCATCCATCTGTCTGTGGTCAACGCTTGCTTCTAAACGTTGAGACGATTTTCTCCAAAATTGATATTCTCCGATCATTCTGAACGATCTCGAGGTCTGTGCGAGTTTGAGAGGGATTTGTTTCTTTCTTTAGAGATATTTTACGTGAAATTTAAACATTTTCTTAATTTTCTCAAAAATGGATCCAAAGTTTTCATTATACTTCGTCCTTAGGTTGCGCAGAGAACGCTTATAATATTGGTGCAAATCACATTTTCATTGAAATACCTAATTTTTCGAAAATGGCAAAAGTTGAGCAAAAAGTGGCAAAGAAAGGGACAGCCAAGTGTCTGCATTACGATAACGCGGCAAGACACACATAGCTATTTGTGCAGAAATTCCTCGCCGAGAACATTCTTGTCTTCCCTCAACCACCATTCTCTCCAGATCTCGTTCCCAGAGGCTAATGACTGTTCTCTACCCTGGAAATGGGCATCAATGGTAGATTTTTACAAATCATGGAGAACATGAAATGGAATGCGACGACTAGGCTCCGACAGGCGCTAAAAGAAGCCTTCTACCGCTGATTCCAACAATGGCACAACGATGGTGCAAGTGTGTGGGTGCGCAAGGGTCCTACTTCGAAGGTGATTAGGTGACAACTGCTACAGGTTATAACATTAGCATGCTGAATCACCATTCCGATAACTTTTGAACGTCCCTCGTATGTCATAGCAGTACCTTAAAAACGGGCCACGAACTGCTCGCGATCCGTTCTCTCTCGTCCTTGTCTCCTGACGCACACGTGCGCATCTCTTGAGATCACTCGGGACCCTATCCCGCTGGAGATGTGTGTCACTGGAGAAGAGCCCTGGAGGAGGTCCCGCAAGGCAACGTGCATGTCGGCGCCGAATTTCACGTTTCAGAAGGGCTAACTCCACTACCTCCCGGTTATAATATGTTCTACACCAGTGGTGTGAAGGTCTCTTACTGGTGTCTCTGGCACGCCTCGCGTCACTGTGCCATGCCATGAGCTTCTCTGGGCCACTAGCGTCGGGAGAAGAAACTATTAGAAATTCCAAAGTTTTACAATAGTGATGGCGTTGTTTCTTGCGGCGGGGTAATGGACTGCGTGGAGAAGCGATTTCATCATGGCTCTCGTGCCACGGACTCCCACTCGTGACATCGACCTTGGCAACACTGCTTTACACTCATGATCTAATGACCAAAGTAGTTGACTCGCTCGGAAACAAGAAATATTTACTGAATTCGGAATTGTAAACTTTACAATGAATTTTGTCATTTTTTGCTCCTTTCATTCCACCTCTGCACACTACAAGAAAAAAAGTTTGTTAATTTGTTAATGTCTTTAACGAATTGTAATACTGCTTTGAGTGAATGTATTTGTATATCATCATAATATGTACCGAACTATTTTCAACCTCTGATGACATTTGTAACGTAAACTGTAATGTCAGTGCACAAAAATTAAAAATGTAAACAATATACAAATAATGTTGTTTTTACTATGCAAATACCACATTTGTATTACCACGCGAAAACACTTACATTGTTATCTTACAGTATTATCGTCGTTGTTGATGCGCTTATAATATAAAATTAAGAACACTGTACAGCAGTGTTGTCAAGGTCGATGTCACGAGCGGGAGTCCATGGCACGAGTGCCACGACGAAATCGCCCCTTCACGTAGTTCGTCACCTCGCCACCAGACAACGCCATCCCTATTGTAAAACGGCAGTGTTACTAATAGTTTCCTTTCCGGACGATAGTTGCGCAGAGTAGCTCGTGGAGTGCTACGGAGCCAAGACGCGTGCCACTACCAGTAGTAGAAGACCTCTACAACACTGCGTACAGCTAGCGACGCCTTCGGAGCGTCATCGGTTGCTGGTTAGTTCTATGCCGCTCCGGCCTCCGAACCCCTGCGAAGAGAATAGAATAGAGTCTGCGCCCGCGACGCGGGGTCAACTTTCTTTTGTTCTCCGTCGCCACCGGCGGCATCACCATCGCAACATCGCGCGTTGATACAATCAGCTCCACAGGCCCGATAGTAGCTGCCACTTTCAGTGGTATGGATGAATTACAAGATCGCTCCATCAACAGCCCTGGAAACCATGTCTCGTCCACCTCTTTCTCATGGAAAAGCTTCTTCAGGAAAAATATTTTAATGCGGCGTGACGCGATTGAGTATTGCTTTTTTATCAATATTTATTTATGGTAATAATTATTTATTTCATACCTCTCTTTAAATTTGTTTACTTTAATGTAATTGCAGTTTCAAAAAAAGAAAACGATTACGATGTTCACATTTTTATTTGTGTTGTTTTTCCTATTTTCTAATGTAAATTCTGTTCCAAACGTGTAATTACTGTAGCAAATAATCTGTTAGCTTAAATAAAAAAAATTGCTTTTATTTGAAATATTATGCTGAGAAGAATTTCTGAGAAGGCAAAATAAATATAAGGTTCCATTACAAAACGTAAGGTGAACATAAATCTTGAAAAATAACCTCATGATGAAATGCTATATATTCACAAAGTCCAGGTGTGTACCATCCACAGTTTAAACCACATCTTTGTGTTGTACTCAAGTTCACATTCTCGTTTAAAAGATGAAAGGATGTGAAGACTTACTGTTTCACCTGTATTTCAATGGACCTCAAGGACATCACCTATCGCCACCGGGAAGTCTTCCATTGAGTGTCATTGCCATCTTCGTAATTACCGCTATGTCTATTATATCTGCCCACCCGCCATTGTCACGTCTTCGTGACAAGCGCAAGGCCTCTGTCTTGTCAATGAATCTGCTAGAAACGATTGACACTACAGCAGTCACGTTGACTGACAGTTGACCGAGGCGACAAGCGGACACTTGTAGCTGACCAATGCTTGACGGAGGGTACAGGGTCGACATGTCTTCAAGGCGATTGTCTGGGAGGTTGCGTGTCTTCATACTGCACCTTCCTTTGAAGGAGATGTATGTTTACTCAGGTCATGGATGTTTTTGTAGAATATAATTGCAGTACAAATTAAACGTAGTAGTAAACGTAGCAGTAGCAAATTAAACGTAAAAGTAAACGTAGTTTCACTGCTTTCTTAATATCAGATGCAAATATAAATTGCTTCAAAATGCAAAACGTATTATTATATCTGGCCAAATGTGAGCATTTGATGTCATTATTAGTTGCAAATATCTAAAACGAATCAGCAGCAATAGCTAAAGAATTTGTGTTATTCGCGTTATCTATGTTCTCTCCCACTCAAAGATACTCCACCCTTCGACAGTCGTAATATACTTCAGTCAGCTTCAAGGAAAACGTTAAGAAATTATCTTGACACCTCTGCCGCTAACAATCAGTTGAACACCACAAAGCACGATTGCGCAGAAAATACCGGAATGTAAGCGATCTTCGGTGCAGATATGAGATCTGGCGCGCTTACTCAGGGAATTTAATTGCAGCGGCGTGTTTAACAAGTAACAGCTCTCCACTCATCGAGCAGCCGACGGCTTAATTATCCCATTAAGCTAAATCGCTCACGTCGGAGGCTAAAGTCCTAACGCTGAGCTGCGGCCACTCCGCTCATTCGTCAGAGCGCTGGGCGAAGTTGCGGAGCTACAGGTTATGCCGCCCGGAACGCCCATGGAATTCGGTGCCCTAACAAACAAGAAGAAACCAAAGGAAAGAAGAAAGAAGGAAAGAAAGAGCGGTAAATGAACTAGTTAAGGTTTAGATACCCGCTTGCCGGCAGGATACTTAAGTCATAGGTCTTCACTCATCTGGAAAGTCCTCAAACTTCGAGAGGCAAGTTAAGATGGAGGAGAAGCCAAGGTAATAGCGGTGATCGAGATGGTGGCGAATTGAGAACGATCTGAAATTAATGCTTCTTTAGTCAAATACAAAATTTGGTCTGGGTCTTTGGGTTTTTTACAATATGTTAAAATGTGCCGTTCTTAAATCACTAAAAAAGAAGAGACTAATCTGTAAAGGATAATTACTTTACTATTCTTGTTATTACTATTTCTCTACTTCACGACTGAAAATGTTATGAGTCGGTTGAATATATAATATATTCCTGGTTGCAACCAGCTTCCTAAGGAGCAGATCTAGGAACTGGGGGTGCCTCTACAATACTTTGTGCAAAATGTGGGCTGTTCCAAATAAAGCAATGTCTTTTACTTCCCAGCATTTTGAATTACCTGGGAGTTTAGCCTAGTTCTTACACAAATTTTGCGGAACTTTATTATTATTATTATTATTATTATTATTATTATTATTGCTGTTGTTACTGCTACATTTTATCATTATGTTGTCGAAGGCAGATCAACTGTGAATGCTTGGAATTCTATTATCGCACGCATTTCCTTGTTCGCTTCGTACTTTTTTTGCCAGCCTCCACTGATGGTGCTCGATGTATATGAGCCGCCGGGGCAGCTGCCCCATTCGCCACCACTCAGCGGCGCAACCGCCCGGCATGGGAGCAAGTGGCAAAACGTGATCCGGGCGTTATGGTGCGGAGAGGAGGAAAAGAAAGAAATCGCGCGCAGAGATCCGGATCCGAACGCTGGAGATTAAGCAATGTCGACTAGGACATTAACAAAGTGTGATTTAGCTCTTGACAACTCCATATTTCACTCGCGACCCTGACCGACTGTGCCTAACGGCAAGCGGCGGGGACGGCGTTGGAGCTGGTGGAGGTAGAAGCAGCGGACGTGGAAAGGGACGTAGATACGACGTGTGAGTGAAGTCAGCGGTCAAGATGGAGATTTGCAACACGACATGAGAGAGCAGGAACCAGGCGACGAAACGAAGAGAAAGACAGAGCAATAATTGATTGATTCGTGTTTCCGGGCCCTTCAACTGCTAAGAGCATTAGTTCCGTAAGTGTAGTGATTTTGTATTTCGGGAGGGGGCGGTGATCATTGCCCGCTGAATGGAGAGATCCGGTGATCACCTACAGCTAGTGAATTTTTTTACAACCAGGTGTCTCTCACCAGCGGGGCAGGTTCCCGGCCTGGACAAGCTCTAAGCTCCCGACTGCCATCCCAACATGTGTGGTATTATACTGCATGTAAATGTAAATGTTTGTAAGGGGCGAGGATAGAACAAGGAAGGAGAAGGTAAGACCGCGAGCAGTCCATGGCCCGTTTATTAGTGTATTGCTCCTGCCTTCGTCTGGGGTTGATTGGAGAAAACACGGAAAAACTAATAATCAGAGCAGCCGGCCGTAGAATTGTCTTCTAGTCAGCGGCTGACCGGACCTAGCTATCTAGCCAACGTCGCAAACCCCAAACCCTACATGCAATGCAGTGACATCAACTGATGCCCGGAGCAGCCTATGCAGGTATGTGTGTGTGTGTGTGTGTGTGTGAGAGAGAGAGAGAGAGAGAGAGAGAGAGAGAGAGAAAGAAAGAAAGAGAGAGAAAGATACACTTACAGTTCAATGCTTGCTTACAGTTCTATGGACTCTTGCTTACAGTTCTATGGAACTTTTTTAGTATATTATTCGATAATTCCACTATAAATCATTTTATTGAAGATGAAGAGATTCGTTATTTACTAGAAAATAATCAATTAAACACAGAAGAGGTTTCCGTTACTAAGATCTTAAACCTTTTATTGAAATGTCATGTTTACAATGTCCCATTAAGGCGGGCATGGAAACATAGACATAGATTTCATTACATGACTCGTTCATTTTATATCTCGTAAAATATTCAATTACTTGTTATTAGAACTCTTCTTAATGTGTGGTCTGCACTGTCGTAAAGTCAGTTTTAATCACCTGACAAGTTTAGAAGTGTGCTTCAATATTAAAGTGAAGTTGATTGTTTTTCAAGCCTTCAGATAGGTGAATGAAGGGACAAAGTAATGAACCCGAGTTTAGTTAAGGACAGTGAGCTTCAAAATCGACATATACGTTCTCAACCACAAACTCTCGTGGCGACTCAACCACATTACATCATACTAGACCACACATAACAGAAAATCAATTAAACCTGTAGCACCATTTGAATACAGGGAGCTTTACAAAAGCAAGCAGATTGTTATCCTCTGGACTTCGGTAAGCAGTGCAGGCCTGAATCTAACATGTAGGGGAAGTTTAGCGCGGCGGCGGGCTAAGGCATCACTCGACACATACTAATCGTAAGCGTAATTGTAAAGAAAAATAATTTTGATGATATGAATTACCATTTGCACTGTATAATTCTGAAAGACTAAATTGCTATAACAAATTTAATACCACAGATTTGGGGTCAATTACCTCGAAAATGTCCTTTTCGCCTAATTCTTTGAGGAAATGAAGAGATGGCCCCTTGTTATGTTTCTCGATATAAATGTACACGCTGTTCACGTTCTCTTGAGCTGAGTGGGGAATATATTTATTCAAATAGTCGTTCACCATGTTCTCACGGTAGTAAGTCGATTCCTTCTCGAAGAGCTTGATATGGCGTATATATTCTTATCACTTCTTACCAAATCTCCTGTTTCTAACTCTATTCATTATTCAATTGAATATGTCTATGAGTTAGGGTAGGGATTCCAGAGCTGATGAAAACGTGGACAGATCGCACTTCTCCTCATACCACGTCACATAGTTTTAAATATTTTGACGATAAATAAATAAATAACAATAAAAATAAATAAATACAAATAAATAAAAATAATTAAAAATAAATAAAAAAAATATAAGCACACTTCCTGAGTCGTCTCTGCTACCGAGTCTGCTCTTCCCTGCTCTCGGCTCGACGAACATATGGCCCGATTAAAATGTTGGTGATTGACAGTTACGAGGGAGTGACGTTGACAGTTTTCGTACCACTGGGTATGTGTTCCCGGGACACGAAAATAAACACTTGAAATAAATACTTATTGAAGTAACCAAATCATACACTCATATTGTGTGGAGCTACAGCTTCAGAAGCACAACTGTCAATCACCAACTTATTTTAATCGGACCATAGGCAGGCAGCAGCCAGCGTCGGGAACGAGCCGTTCGCGGATCTCCCCGGGTTCATTGAAATAAACGGTTTCTCACGTCGCCCGTCGGCAGTGACCCTGAGCGGCTGCTGCTGCTGTGGTGGCCGCGGCGGCAGCCTTCACGGAACGCTACACTTAACAGTTCATTAAACAACAAAGGCGTTGGATCGCGCGGGCGTGTTGGTCTGTCACAAATCACGCTGCCGCGTGATCAAGGCGACGTGGGTGCCGCCAACGAGTTACTCGATCGCCCGAGATCGCGGGATTCCTCAAAGAACTCACCGAGCAGAGTTCAAGTGGATTTTTTTGTTTTATTCACGTCAAGATGACTAGAACGAACACTGGTAGCGGGGAACGTAAAAGTCACCCCGTACGGCTCGACCGTACCCGTGATTGCGAAGAGGAGGGTTCGATCTCCACAAGATTATAGATATTTACTTGGTGTTTTTAGTATCCAATACTGTGTGTGGCGCTAGCGGGAATCGAATGAGTAGGATGACTACTGTGGTCAGTTGTTTTCGTGATCACTCCAATGCCTGAGCATTACTTTTCAACGGATCACGGGCGACGCATATACTTCTTTTTTATTTGCATATAGGCCATTTATGACCACGCTACACGTTATCGTCCGAGGTCCCGGAGAGATTGACGTGGGTAATTATGGGGACGAGCTTTTTACGGCTGTATCCCTTCATAAGACAAGGTCGTTACGCCTTGAATTGTGAATAATGAGGTGATAGGATGATAATGAGGGGTGAAGGGACAATCACAAATACGACTACGCGGGATACGAACCTGCAACCTCCACGGCGCAGACGACGGCTCCCGCAACCGTCTGTGCCACGGGGTCGGCCTCTTCATCATCATCATTATTTTTATTATTACTATCGCCATTAGCCCCTCGACTTGCTCACGGACAGCCTGATAGCTTTCTGTGAGGCGGTTCTGGTTTCGATTCCCAGCAGAGGCCAAAATGAAGCTGTAGCTTTCTCATGCAAATCATCTGTTTCTATAGCTGTGTAATGAAAGAAAAGTCGCAGGTAGACCAAGTAATCTAGGTACGATGATGAGAATACGTCAAGCCCGTCACATGTCTCCCTTTCCCCTAGGTGTGAATATTAAATAAAAACAAGGTTCAGGTCTTGGAACCCCTCGAGCTTAATCCGATCCTAAAATGCCAAGTACATTGCCACCATCCTCTTCATGTCCCTCAATGTGGACTAGCACGCCGTTGGGGAATGCGACCTGTTCTAAACCATCCAACATAATCGGCATACAGAGCTCTGCAATTGCGCGGGACTAGAGGGAGGAAAAGGAACGAAGAAAACAAAGAACCTGCATGTGAGGTTCAGGAGGGAGAAAAACTGCATTCGTTTTGAGAAGCAAAGCAAGCGATCATTTCCGCTTAATCGATAAAGGGACGAACACCGCCATGGAGATGGGAACATTAACCTAGAAACTGTTTACAATAGCATTGTAATAATGATTTTCTTTAATCTTCCTTTACGTACCGTACAAAAATTAATGAATGTCGGTATATTCTCGAATAATTTTTCAACAGATTTTAATCGACTTTAATAAAATTTGGTATATTGATACACCTTAAATTGCAATTGTTTGATATGACACTTTTATCTAAAAAGTCTATCAATGTTTTTTTAAACTTGGTTTAATCTTATCAGGGCGGAGCAAAGCGGGGTTAATAAAGCGGAGTCAAAGGGAGCCAAACTGCGTTGTATTCATGCATAGATCGTGAACACATAATTATTTCTGAATCTTTGGATGTTTCAGTCACAATGAGATCTTGTTCTTATTCAGTTGTCACGGGCTTTTTTGATTTGTTCGATTGTAAAAATGTCTCATCCTAAATGATGGGAAAATTGATACAATGATTGAAAAACCTAAATATTTATTAATATGGAAAAAAATCTCATGGTAGGGGAATGTTCGTTAGCTATTTCTTCAGAATTATCATTATATTAGCAGCATTATTTTTAACTCAAATGATGCATTTATTTTACTTTACATTTATTTCGAAACGTTTGATCACGAAAATGAGGTATCCTTCCCTCTTTCCATCTCGTCAAGTGCTAAATTCCCTCAATTTCATGCAATAAAATTCATAACTGGTATAACACCTCTGATGAAATATTTTTCTAGAAAACAGAGGGAAGTATCTGATCTGCTGTATGACAGTGTAATTAGCAGACATGGCAACATTAAATACACTGGAGAATTATTAGTCTAGAACACTGAACTGGAACTAGATGTAATAAATCACATAGCACAGAGTGCATAGGCGTAGAAGGGCGATGTAAGCGTTAAGTATTTATGTTCTTGACTTCAGAACGCCATACGTTTTCATCAAATGTCGAAAAACTGATTTCGTGAGAAAAACGTAGTGCTTGAGGTCATAAAGTCATAAAGAAGTCGTAAGTCTTAAAGTCATGAAGCCAGAAAGAATTTCAGCAACTACCTAAATTACCCTCACGTTCAGAGTACACGATCAATAACTATAACCAAATCCTAATTTCTCAGACGTCTGTCTTTAATATTTATCTGAAATGTTCTTGAGATCTATGGCGCCTAATCATTAACGACCTACGCACACCAGTAAACATACAGGTTGTTGACATTGCAATTATAATTACGTCTCGTGTCCAGCAGAGAAACGAATATATGCTTTTTGATTACAGGCCACTAATGGTTCCAGCACCCTTGGAGAACCGTACAAAAATCATTACCCAACAACTCACAGCCGCATTACACGCAGTTCTGCAATTAGTAATGATTACATCTCCCGACTAGGTTCCTCAGTATTTCGCAACACAGTGCAATGCTTTGCAATTCACTACAGGTCACTAAAAAAATATACCCACAATCATTCCAGTTAAATGAATGGATATTTTAGTCACCCATTGTCTACACATCATATGTATCTATGTACTTGGCGCGACAGCCCGTGAACGGGCTGTCAGGCCTACCGGCGACGTCTCTGACCTCGCGGCCATGGGTTAAGGGGGTACGTGCAGTTAGCACGTAGACATTCCCACGCCGTATTCCGGTCTTCTCAACCTGAGAAGTGAATTTTCCTCATCGACACACAGCAATTAATACTGGGTCAATGCAAGGAAAACGCACACTATCGGCGTACCTCGACCGAGAATCGAACCCGGGGCCGCGTATGGAAAGCGAGCGCGCTGACCAAGAACTGCCACGAGGCTCCTACACATCATATACTATACATTATTTAATTCTCCTTTTCTTCGAAGAGATAAGTGTAGATAATACATTTAGAAAGTAAATCAGAAATAAGACATTAAAGAAATCTACATGTATTATAGGACAATGTGGGAAAAACATTGTTAATTTTACTCGTAAAGAGGCCAAAAATGTAATACAATAACTGCATCTGCTCGAAGCGTTAACTTACTAGAAACTGAATGAAGCCAATAATCGTATTATTGCTTTTGTATAATGCTAGCAATTAAAATTTTACCGAATTACGTAGAACAAGAAAATAAAACAGTCAAGTGGAAATAAAATAGGTGTCATGAAAGATATTATTGTACTGTGCCTTTGGAATGCAAGGCTCTTTATAGGAGGGAAGGTTCTTCGTTTTGTGGCTCTTCAATGGTTGTTATTGTTTTCTTTAATCTCTTGCTTAACTCAATAGCATTGTGCCCGTGACTCCATGTCACTCATTGTAACCTTGAGCGTTTCAACTGATTATGAAAGAAAAGGCATGTGGTGTTAGAGAAACTGCCGGTCATGTCGTCTGAATTGTAACACGTAACACTCGAAAGAAAAAAGTTTGAGCGAGCGTGCTGAATTTTGCATCTCGAGAAGTTAACGCAAGAATGCAACAAATAATACTTCAATCAAATTGAAACTTGTTGAGTTTCTCTTCAGTGCCAACAAGATGCTTTTTTTACTCGATTGGAGTTCTTGAATGCTGAATGACCCCTGAATTTGCTAACTCATGAACATACCTTTTCAATTTTCATTCAGTGATTAAAGACGATTTGTGTTTGTCGGTATCTAATGTATTAATGAAACTAAATAACGGTTAAAAATTTTAAATTGACAGATCCATAAGAAACATAAATAATCTCACACAACATAAAAACTGAATAACACGCTAATTTTAATTGCATAAAAAAACCATGACGCGATTAATAATACGAACGTCTGTGATATGCCCAGAGCTTTCTAACTCTAAACTTGTAGTTATTTAAACCAGCCGTCGTAATGGTAGGAAATGGTGCGGAATTACTACATTTCCATCTTAGAAATGTATTTGAGACGTTGTTCTTTTCGTCGTTCGTGCTTGTTCTGGCATAAATCGTTTTCGATCGCATTGCGGCCATCTTCAGTGCGATGAACCTCAATAGTTATTTCTATGATGAGACATTTATACCGATGTTTTTAAAACATCGATGTGTGTATGAAATCGGTCGAAAATACATCGATATTTTAAACATTGCTGATGATATTTTAAATATGATGCCCAAGTTGTATGCTCTATGTTTTTACGTGTTCGACTTTTTGTTCGTTGATGAAAATTCATAATCACAATGTTGCAAATTTAAAGTATGAAATGATAACTGATGGTGCCACTTTCAATTTGTGTTCGAATCAAACTACTGCGGCTTGTACAAACATTATCGAGCAATCTCTCGCCCGAGAAGATCCTGATGCTCAGGTATTTCCTTCGTCTTTCCTCATACTTCGCACATGAAGAGGCGTATTCAAAATTTATTTTCAAAGAAATTTTAATTATAAATTAATATACACAGCCATTGCCAATGAGAATATTTTTGCGCACAAATTTAATGTTGGAAGTTACTAAAGCAGCTTTAAAACATCGATATTTATACAAATCAATGGGTTTTGGTCAATGTATTATTAATATCGATGTTTTGTTATCGATGTCAAAATCAGTAATTTGTGTACAGGCTCACAGTTTTTCTATCTGCATGTTCAGATTTCATTTAATGCATTCTGAATGTGTGTATGTGTGCGCGCGAGAGCGCATGCACGCACGCGCGCGCACACACACACACACACACACGTTAACGCACGCACACACACACACACACCACCAAACACCATGCACCACATACACAACAAAGAAACCCATTTTAAATAAACAAAAAAAATTAATAAGAATGTAGCATTATAATTGAGAGAGCAATTTCTATCAAAAAGTCATAATGAAAGTCAGAGTGAAAATATGATTTTAAGATTTTGAATGAAACAGTTTAAAATATCTTTAAATAGTACTTTTGTATTTTTTTGGCTTTCTCCAGCCCAAGGCAGCTACACCTATTCTACCTAGTTGGATCTAGGGTCCGAAAAGTGCAAAGCGCTCCGAAACAACACTTAGATGTAAGGCAAGACTCACATCCATGCCCAGGTCTGAATTCGAACCGATTCCAACCCACAGCCTTTCGGATAAAGTTTGTGGAGGTACGCTCTTAGCCACCTGAGCCATGCATATGGGCATTGTATTACGAGCAAATTATAATATTGCAATCTTCAATACATAATAATTTTACTGCTTTTCTACAGCGATAGCGAGTTTCTGAAGAAAAATATTTCTTGAACAAATAGTGTAATAAGACGTGTATTTAACATTTGTTTAATTTGTAATGAATTAACGGCACTGATCTTATTGAAACTCCAGGCACCGTACGGGAGTAGTGCCGGAACAAAGTGCCACGCCCGAATGAACTCTTTCTACTCTTGTTTTTTCTTCCACCCTTTCAGTAGCACATGGAATACTCCTTTTGATTGAATTTATATAAAGACTAGTAACTATAACAACTAAGAGAATAATAATAATAATAACAATAATAATAATACATGTAATTACAATATACGTTTATATCAAACGTTTGAATTAAATATTATTCAAAAGTTATTATGCAGATGTAGAGCAAAGCAACAACAACAACAACAACAGAGTCTGTTATTTGTGATTTAGACCGTGTGTCATTCAATTCAAACTCATTTGTTTCGATGGTTCTCAACGGAGACAGACTGTTGAATTCCTTATTGGACGCCGGCTGTTAAGAGTGAATTTTCGTTCTTGTGCTTGCGGAATGTCGATATAGTAGTACCGTATTATGAAAAATATAAATGTAGTATCATCTTAATATATTTATGAAATACGTTTCCTATATTCTTCTTTGGTAGTATTCACAGGTCGTTTAAATATTTTGCGGAAGGAATAGTAAAAGGAATGCTGACGGATATAAAAAAGAATAGGTACACCGAGTTCAGCCAGTCTGCTTCGGAGGAAACTATACTGAAACATTCATGATTGCAAGATCATTAAATACTGAAAATTAAAGTAGGTACAAAAAATAAATATTAATGTGTTTTTGTAAATTTTTATGTTTTGCTATAAATAAGAATTTTCTTCCCTTCTTTTTCAGAGTTAAAGTTACTTTTTCAGACTGTAATATTAGACAGTTTCAAGAGAACGTCGATTAAATTGAGGTGAGTTGAAAGTTATGTTAAGATCGTATTTCTTAGAAAAAATAACGGAACTATGGGACTGTGTATTCAATCTTCACAGCTTTAAATTAATTTTTAACGTTGTAGGTAATTGGTAATATGATGAGACTTGAGGGCACAATATGATGCAATCTCGTAACAACAAAACGTCGTGTCATATTTAATAGCAAAATTTCTGTAGAAAAACTCCCAAGGCTGCGTGATGAACTTGTCTGATTGAGTTGTTGAAATTCAATTATTCGTCTTGTGATTTTTCTTGATTTAGAAAAAATCTATTTTCTTTTGATGAAATTATCTCGCTATTCTTTTTCATGGCACGTGTATTTAATTTTCATAAAATCTTGGACTTCACTATGAATAGGTAAAATCTACGGAAAAGAACAGTCATTTGATAATACGTTCGTGTTCATGAGAACAGTTAACATAAATTAAATGAAACAAATAATTTGTCTTTAAACTGTAATTAATTTGGCTCAGGTTTGATTCATTCCGTAGGTGCTGTATTCCAAGCACAAACATTTAATGTTGCTTTCTGCAAAAAAATTTTGCAAAGCAGTCCAGTAGACTGTGCGTATGTCCTGTGTGAATGAAGAGGAATCAGGAAATCAGATGAGGCATTGTAACTTGTATAGCAAACCGGCAAAAACGATAATTTTGTTGAAGGAAACAAGTATTCCTCGAAACTACATCTAGCATAACGGTGCGCGAATTAACCTTTCATCTTTTACTTTACAATTTGTTTGAGATGTTGATTAACTACGAAACAACCTGTGTGAACATTTTGGTGAGCAATTCTCGCTATAATGAAGTGAAAATAATTTTCTGCATCATTTTCCAGTTTTGTAATACAGGTGATGTAAAAAAATGTATATTTCTTTGAAGCACTTATCTACATCTTCATATTGACAAGAGACACAGAAGAGCAAGCAGTGAAATAAGGATTTGGCCACACTTTCGATCTAATAAAACTTTCACTCTGTCTACAAATGTTATGACAGAGCCAAACTGTGGTTTCATAAATTATTATATGCGATAGAATGTCACTGCGTTTAAAGAATTGCTTATAGAATAACACAGAGGACTGAATATAAAAATAAAGATACTTAAAGCGGCAAAGGATATGAAAACTTGTGGTTGCTACAATGGCTTACATTATCGTATTACGTGGAACTGTTACTTTCATTTATAATACTAGTTCAATCCGCATAAAGATTTCCAACTCGAAAAACAAATATTTGGCAGCGTTGGGGGTGGAAACCTACACATCTAAATTCCATAAACGCCGTCATTATCGATTCAGTCAGGAGACCATCTCCTAAGTTATACTGAAAGTACTATATTTCTCTTTTAAAATTCAAAATAGACGATTTCAAAGAAAATCGGACTTGTGCCATTTTATCAACTTACTTTGTTAAATTCGAGTACAAAAGAAGAAGATACCGTAAACGCAAAACATCTACATCAGTCTGTGTGCACTTCTACACTTTAACGTTACGTTAAAGAAATGTCGGGATAAGATATTTCACCTGATTTGTCGAGGCCTGTAGTGTGCGATCAACTTCGCAATAATGAAGACTACTTCGAACTTGGAAGACGGAAGAGTGAATGTTCAACAGAAGAGTGAATGTTCTGGTACTAGTTTTGTAGGCAAACAAGTTCGAAATGAAATACTGAGTCAATAGTCAATAGAATGTTCGATCTGGTAAATTTAGTGATAGCAGTACCCTATGACGTTATAATTTGGAATAACTCAACGTACCGCTTTAGAAGAAAAACGTTGCACAAAACGTAATCTGCACCAGAAACGTAACTAGAACAGTAGTTGCCTGATTAGGGTATTTAGTTTCAGACAGTGCAAAAAATGCACAATGTTTGACATTGGATTTCACCTTAATTTTCTGTTCAACATTACACAATAAACTGGCTATGAAGTCTGCCCACCAGGATCAGTGACAGGCTACAAATTAGTCTGCCCGCCAGGATAGAGGTTCTATTCACGTCTCGTACACAGGAACAGCGATGTTGGAGATTTCCGCATGCTCCAGTGCAAGGGCGGGTTCCCTTACCTGCAACAAAAGGATACACAGAAGCATTAGAGAGACGTACAACATACAAAACACCCTCACAAACGCTAATTGAATAGCTGCTCAGACGGAATGTCTCAGAAAGAGTATGTGTGACCGGATGAGATGGCTCAGCGCAACAACTCTTATCGCTGCAGCGTCTCTGACCAGGAAGTCGAGCGTTCAAGTCCCGACAGTGACTGATTATTAACACTAGTTATGTAGCTCGGTAGATTTCAGGTATTATCTAGAGGAGATATCTACCAGCTGGCTGCTCAGATCTGTAGTTTTCCTTGGTTTCTCCGATCCAACCAGGCAAGTGCCAGAGCAGAACCCCAACGGGCAACTGATCGCGATTTTGCCTTTTTTCTTGTGCCTTCCTTTCCTTTAAACACACACACACATACTAACATGCTCTACATTACTACACATATCGCTAGACTGGTCGAGAACGCGGAACTTATCCCGGTTGGGTCAATGCTTCACGGGAGAGGGGAGATATCTGGAAAATGAAGATTGCCAAAAGCCGACGTGTAGATACCGATGTGACGATCCCAGCTTCTGAGGGGAACATCGCCACCTCCCAGCTATAACATGCACTTCCCTTAAGGAACTATTGATCAAAGTAGTTGACGCGCATGGAACAACATTATACTGAGAAATGATGTGTGGGAGATGATATGACACTCGCGTAACCAGCGTTTGCTATTTTCGACTTTGAATCCATACCCCCTGCAATTTAAGAACTGGCAGAACTGAGGACTTTATTGTGCAATGAATGTGATGTTTTCCTCGGGGATCGTGAACAATCCCACAATGTACAGTTTCCTGAAGGGAAGCCTAAATTGTAAACGCATTGTTGGAATTAACGCCTCGCGGCAAAGTGAAGCAGGAGTAGGCAATCCAATAAAGCTTTACTAATTTCGTTCGTTTGAATTAGACGTGTTTTCGACTTGCAGCAGCAAAAACGCTGCTGAACACAAATGGTTTCCGTGGGAGGCCTATTCCTTGGTGCTTTGCTGTAGCATGGTGTCAGCTGGGTCGTAAGCAGTGATGCACTGTGTGTGAGAATTCAAACGATACGCGCAATATGAGAACGGAATAACGCAATTATATATTTGCATTTTTTCAGTCAAAATTGAAATTGTGTTTTAATTTGTCCCGTGTTTCTGCGTATCTAACGAAACCACAAACCTCTCACACATGGCGAGAGGCCACATAGTTTACCTTCAATTTATGAGGATATTTAAAATGAATAACATAGATAACAAAGCATGTGCTTAGAGAACGACCTCGGTTGTCTCACAGCGGACCTCATTACACATCAATGGGCAACTGTGAATATCGAGCCTAAAGGCAGCGAGCTTTATCCTATTTGCATGATTTACGTCACGTTTGCGTGTAAGTTGAGGTGCTACTTCCCTCTGTGGTCGAAAGGTCACTTCTGTGTTTTCGGAGCGTCTCCCGGCAAAGTGAAGTAGGAAGGGGCAATCCATGTAGTGAAGCTTTTCTAATTTCGTTCGTTTGAATTACACGTGTTTTTGATGGAACTTCTCGCGACAGTCGCATACAAACAAACTCTAGCACAACTCTGAATCTAAGAAAAGCTTCAGATCTTTTTGCAACTCCACTTACTGAAGAGAAAGAAGATAGCAAAGAGAGACAAAATTGGTTAATTGCGAAATGTTTGTTGTTCTCAGGGTCTTACTGAATCAGAGTATACTTCCTCTGAGTATGTCAACCTCGAAACGTTTCGATTAGATTTAAACCAAAAACTGTTTCCTCAGTCATGCCATCTCATCAGTTGTCGAAATGCTTTTTCAAATGGTGTGCAGTGTCTATAGCCTGACCGTGTACGGTGCAGAGGCAGCTGAGTGCGAAGTGTCATTAGTAACTGAGATCGTGCTCCATTCTCGTCATGACAATGAATGCTGCTGTATCTAGTATAGTGGGCGCGGTTAAACTCTTTGTCACGGAGAGACAGTGGATTCGTTTCCCGGTTAGGGAATGGCGAGTGTCCTTTTACGTGTCAGTCATTGCGCTCCCCATCCGCCATAATCATCATTATTACCATCGGTGCCATCGTCAAAGCCAAGGAAGATAGAGAATAATAAGGATGCTGTAGAGTGTGTGACAGAGAAATACACAATCTTTGACTTTTCAAACGTGAAAGAATTCAAATTCTTTAACATCTGCGTTCCATATTTGGCGGTAACGGTGCACACACGTTCTGAATTTGTTCCTAGAAGTTACAAAAAGAAGGGAAAGGACAGTAAAATATGAAGAAAACACCTAACGAAATTTTTCGGTCAGCCGAACAAATCTAGGAACCTCCCTCTAGGCAAGAGGTTCAATATCAAGTTAAAGTTGGGTGCAATCACAAGCTGGATATTTCATTTATAATTATTTACATGTGTCAATAGTGACGATAATATGAAGTATTTTACTCATTTCTTAATTCATTAAAATTGTTTTTATCAATGATGTATGTAATGAGTGTATGATCTTTTGAAAATTGCATTGATATTTTAATGAATTTGCATGAATATTTAATGAGTGTGTTTTTCTTCCTATTAGATACTTTTACCGAATTACTTTACTCCTCTTGATTCTACATTCGCTTTCTCATGTGTGAAACATTTTCTCTTCACTCTCAGCTACTTCATTTCCCCCCTTTTATCTTCCTCCTCCAAATGAACCACTAGCTCACCCACTCGCCCAATTTTTTCTTTAAGGTTGGTCCACGGAAGATTTCCTTAGAAGAAGCCGAAACTCATCTAATGCTTAAATATTACAGTTGAATTATGGTTCAATATTTACCGGAGAGCTAAGCAGCGCGAATAGATTTCAATTAAGATCGAAGGTTTCACTTCACTGATTATTAAAGTCGCAAACATACTTGTTCTGAAGGCGCGAAGCAACACATTAATCCTCTTCTATTGTCTCGTAGATGAAGCATCCAGTCAGACCTGTTTCTAATATGGACGACACGTGCTGAATCTGATGTATTTTAGGGATACGCTTTTTATATCAATCGACAAGAGCGATGTGGCTTTTAGAGATTATTACTGTGATTTCTAACATCCTTAACAATCCGATTTCGTTTTAAAAACTGCAGTACTATTACATTTGAAGTATTGATATGTTTGAGGAAAAGGAATAATCAAAATGTTGAAAATAACTGATTGGAAGTAGTGTTACTATTTCACGTGGTATGATTACATATAATATTAATGAAACATTATAATACACATTTTTTATATTATACCACCTAAATTAGAAATACGATATTTTAAACCATCAGTTGGGAAAGGATGGGTTTGGAAGCACGGTCAGCTAGTCTTCAAACTAAAAAGTGAACGTTAATGAGCTTAATCACTTTGTTATTGAGGCTGCCAATCTTTTCAAATAAAGCCATGAAAATAAACTCTGAGTGTTAAACTTAGACTACGTATTTTCTTCAAATTGTTAGGTAAAATGTTTCAATGTTGTTTCATGTTAAGATTTCTTTACTCAAAATGCTTGATTTTTATATTTTGTGTTCCCTAGTTTTATTCCATTTGCTGTTATTTTTATCCGAATTCGAAGGAGAAAACGTTTTTGTTGTTAGAACAAGTAATTAATAATCAAAACAGGTTAAAGAATGATGTGAATAGCAAGCTTTCGCAATACATCTTAATTGTATGGATTAACTAAAGGTCTACCAAAATACTGTCAGCGAAACCCTGATGACTTAAAGTGTATTCCCCATTTCTGAACCTGCTGATGAAAGGGAGTGTACACGTCGCGGTGTTTTAGTAACAGAAACACATGTTAGAATCAGGAATAGGAAACCCAACATTCGTTCAACAGTATCGCAACAAGGTCGACATAAACCTTGCTTCCACTGGGAAGACAGGCTTGGAACGGCGGACGTTGAGCGTACGTTGGGCATTTCCCCCTGGGAGACAAGCGCGCTTTCCACGTAAGGTCAGTTGCATATGAAGCTGTGGAAGCTCAGATGCATATTCGCCGTAAGTGACACCCAATACGCAAGCCACTCTACAACAACATTCGCGCATCAGCGTTTCTCGCCACATTCCTGAGCAAGTGGCGTCGCGACGACAGCGTCGGCGGCATCGGCCGCGGGGCCGTGGGCCGCCTCGGCGCGCCCGACACGCCGCCACTGCCGTCGTTTCCGCCGCCACCGCCTCCGCCGTCGCCACCGCCATCGCCGCCGCCATCGCCGCCGCCATCGCCGCCGCTATCGCCACCACCGCCGCCACTGCCGCCGCCACCACCGCCGCCCCCGGCTCCACCGCCGCCGCCGCTGTCGCCATCGCCACCGCCACCGCTATCGCCGCCGCCGCTGCCGCCGCCACCGCCACTACCGCCGCCACCACTGCTGCCGTCGCCACCGCCACCACCACCGCCGCCGCCGCCGCGTCGCCCGAAGCGGTGAACGCGGGAAGGGGGGGAGCAGGCTCCGCGCGCCGTGCCCGCGTGTCGGCGGGCCCCGTGCCCTGGGGCACGCTCGCGCGCCCAGATAATCTCAGCGTGACGGCGCTGGGCGGCGCTCCGATCGCCCGCTCGCCCGCCCGCCGGCTGGCCGGCCCCGCACAGCCGTCTGATTGGCCGTGCCGCGCTCTGATGCATGTCCTGTCCTCCGGGTGTTCCCTGGAACTTCCATCGGCCAAGGTCACCGTGTCACCGCGCGAAGCGGCTTCCGCCGTCCCGCTGTCCGCCCCGTCCCGTCGTCCCGCCGGCCGCCGATCGGCCCGTCTGTCCGCCTGTTTCCGCAGCATCTCGCGCTCTTCGGAGTCTTCGGCGGTGGACGACGTCCAAAAAAAAATCGTAGGAACATTAAAGAAAAAGAAGTCTCTTTTTCGATGATTTAAAATATGGTTCGTTTTCATTCCTGAGTCCAATTTACGCCCGAGATGCCCGTGGGGATCGTTTGTTACTAAGAGCTCTGAGCCGCGGCGTCGTCGTAGCGGCTATGGAGGATGTGGTGGCGGTGGCGGCGGTGCTGGCGGCACTCGCTGCAAGAACGGCCGATCATTATTTTACTTAACATCGTGCACATGTGCTCTAACCGTAGCCTCAAGCGCCCACAATTGGAAATGGCCTTCGTTACATGCCACATAAATAATTCTTTAGACAGCAATACATATATTTAAAAAAAGAATTTCGTGCAGAAATTGAATCTTGATTGTAGTGTTAGATAGTCCGACTTATCTAGTGATCTTCATACTTCTTGACCGGAGGCGCTCTTTAGGATTAACTGAAGTTGATGGGGAGAACCTCTAGGGCATCGTAGCGACGGCAGCATTAAGGAATATGTGAAGTGAGAGAGGCAGCAGGAAGGTCGGATGTGGGTGGAAGAAAGAAAGAAAAAGAAACGGACTGGCAGCAAGACTCGGAAAGCAAGTAGAAGTGGATACAGCAGCAATTGTGGTGTCGGAAATAACAATCATACTGACGAAGGCTATGGCAATTTGAATCTGATCGTTGCAATGATGGGGGCGGATGGCGCGACTGATGAGAAAATGGCGATTGGTTTGGCAGTAAGGATCAAAAAAGATTATGTGATTGGCGACGGTAGAGGTGGTAGAATGGTTTGACTCACTGCGGGAAATTGGTTTACTATTGTGGTGATGACGATAGAGATGAAGCCAAGTTGCGACACATACGAAAACGTTTTCAATACTAAGGCAAGGTAGGTGGAAAGAAGGATGAAAAGGATACAGTTGTGACCTAATCTACAAATTTCGGAAGTGACGTAGCCTACTACCATGTGAAAAGTAATCAGTAAGATTGGCCCAGGGGAAAGTATCAAATGCGGCAAGGAATTAAGACTCAGGTAGTTGCAAAGTGGGGGCGAAAAATGGCTGATTATGACCAGGAAATAATATTACTTTAAGAATTGGAAACGAAATGGTTTCCGGACGGGGTTGTGGCGGTGTGAGCGTCAGAACGACAAGAGATTCCAGCGCCGTCTCTTGGATTTTGAGAAGCGTCTAGCCGAGAGGTGGTGGGAATTCTCGGTCTGTGAGAAGGGTGACGGTGTGGGCAGCGGCGAGGGGGTTGGGGTGGTGCAGGGCGCCCGAGGGACTCTGGGCAGCTGCAGCCGAAGGGCCGCTGGCTCGGACTTCAACGTCTGGCAAGGCCCGCGGCAGTGCGCTGGCTGTCCATCGACGATGCAGACACTAAGTCCAACCACGATGCAAGGAGAAGGGTGGAACATTGTGCATCATCCAACCCAGCAAAGAAGTACTTATCAACGACATAACGCGTCGTGGACTCAGAGGCGAAAATTTAAAATTTGGTTATAGAGGATATGCTGTAATTGCTGCAGTGGCATACCCAAGGGGAAAGGTCTCCTGGGGCTTCAGCATCCTTCCCCGAAGCCCAAGACACATTCACCAATATTGTTTTTACTAATTTTCTGTTGTAACGAATGTCATTCAGGATTTCATTTGAATACGTTGTGTACAACTATAAATCAACAGATAAAATAAAACTTTTAATTTAGCATAAATTATTTTTAAGAAAGCATCAAGTCGGTTGTACACAATAATTATAGCTGCCTCCCTCCCCGAATCGCGAGGGAGATACAATTTCATTATGCTTAACTATTACATTGAAATACCCTTTTTGGGCATTGTAAGACAAGTATCTAAAGAAATTGGTTATGTCCTGTATGGACGACAATACTCCACCATTAATGTGTTTCACTTTCCCCCATATAGTTCACATTAAACATTGTGTCAAGTGGTTTTCACGTCATTGCTGGTGTAGTCTAGAGCAGTCAGGCAGGCCCACCGTATTAGAATACGCTCTGGTCTTTGTATCATGAGTGGCATCGTGGGCGGTCAGCGGAGGTCGGGAAGCTGGGAGGTCGCAGCACTGTTGTCTTGCGTTTAAGAGCCCTGAGGCTACGTCGGAGGTGCCATAGTTAAAACAAAGATTACGTTCGCCGGTCATGTTTTATGCCAAGTCACTCATTCAACGTTAGCGATCGAAAGATAGAGATATACATAATAATTTTATTTTGATAGAAGTGAAATTACGGCTATCCTTCAAGCGGGATTATAAATACTTCAAGTCATTGTATAAATAAACAAGTAAATAAATTGTTGCATATGACATTTTCAAAATAATCTTAAAAACGGAACCAATTTTTCCTTGTTATTTTTTGCTGGATTAGAGCAAAATACTCTAATAAATGTAGTGTATATCATATTCAATTAAAACTTCTGAATATTTGAAAATAGGGAAAGTTAATTTTTATCATATTTTCCTATAGAATTACAACTACATTATTAAAGTTAGAAAAGCTAAGGATGTCTTTTTAATGTGCTGTATTTCCCATTAATAGATCTTTAAATTATGTTATTAATATTTTGAAAATATGAATTTTCAGTAATTTTGAGTGTAATTGTGGCAAAATCTACAAATAACCAATTCTTTCTTAAAAACGACTCTACATGTTACCTTTAAACGCTTTGTAAGGAGGTGCGCATTGGGCATCTGGTTACATACGCATTTGTCTGAATTGTTTGGCACAAGTAACATTACCATCAAAACGTTTGAATTAAAAAAACGGATAATATAAACTTTTATGGATGGAACTACACAAATGGACTGTCAAAGGAGACGGTGGCAAAATGGTAGTGAGCTCGTTGTAGAATTCAACGTTTTTTGGTTCAATACGAGCTCGGGCAAATTTCTTGGGAATTGGGAACACTCACAGTTGGGTAAAGAGGCTATCTGCAAGTAAAGTAACCCGTCGCTGGCAGTGAAAACATGTAATCGAGTTCAAATATTGAAAAATTTTTGCACGGTTTCAGCTAGTATTTACGTACTATTCCAAAGAAAGAAGTTCATCAGTTTTAAATCAGAAAGTTTGCTGTTCTAAAACCTGTTGACAATATTATTTAATCTGTCGACTACATAAGTCTCGTAATTGATCCATTTGATTCAAAAATTAATGATTGCAACACGCAACACATTGTTAGAATAAAATATATGATGAAATACAAATATTCACAAATATTTCGTATTTGTTGGTGTGATGTTACATGGTGCGATTCGTTTTGTTAAATAAAACTGATTTCCACTGAAACTAACGCATTATCATATAATTTAAATTGTATAATAAACAATTTGTCAATATGTCGTCCTGTTGCGTAAAAGTCAAACAAGTTAGAACATTTGAATATATTTTCAAGACGTTCTGCACATTTTTGCATAACACTTCCCCGCCACCTCTGGTTACTCGGCCAAGCTCCAGCAGTCAGCTGCAAGCCGGTCGTCAGCTCAGACCCGGGGGCCACCTCTTAGCATACGGACGCCTCCGCCGCTGCCTTCGCCGCCACTGCCGCCTCCCACCGCCGTCAACCCACCTCCGCTGCCACCGCCACTCACCGCCATCACCCATCGTCTTCGCCTTCGCTAACCGCCGTCACCCACCGTCGACACCCACCGCCTTGCCCCACCGTCGTCCCACATCACACATCCCCCACCGACGACTCTCACCACCGTCCACAAGCGTGCCGTCATAACGCCATCCCGTCATGATCTCATGCTGCCATGCCGTCATTCTGTCATGCCGCCATGCCGCCATGCCACCATGCCGTCATGCTGTCATGCTGTCATGCCGCCATGCTGTCATGCTGCCATGCCGCCAAGCCACCTTGCCCGTCATGCCGACATTCCTCCATGCCACCATATCGACATTACCAACTCGCCACCGTCATCCCCATCGCCATGATTTCTTGCCAAGGCGAGCGCCATGCCACCACTGCCGCCGCGTGCGCCGCCGTCGCCTCCATCGCCGCCGGAGCGTGTGCTCGTCTTCGGCTGTTCGTGCGGCGTGTGGCGTGCGGTGCGGCCCTCGCCTCTTTAGCCTCGTGCCAACAATTAACTTAATTCCGGTGAATGACGCCACGGAACAGCCTGGAAACCCGGACGTCTCTATTCTCGCGCCGGACAATACCCGGGCGGCCGGTGCGACTCTGCTACTTGGAGACCCCCGGGTGCCAGTGCCTCCCTCCGCCCCCGTCAACCCCTTAGCAATCATCCTCCTGCCAAACCTTTCCCTCGCTCGGGGGGTTTTCATTCAAGAAATACGTGCACGCTACTGGAGAAGGGGTTGCCCATTTTGTTGTGGAATTGTAGAATAGGGAAGAAGGAGAATCATCAAAAAGTGTATGTAGTCCGCGAAAATAAGACTCTCATTTGAAGACATTGATAGAATAGAGATGAAAAGTGTCTTAAGAAATTCGTTTTACTGAGACAGGAAATATAATATTAGGTTAACCATTTGCTTTACTTCATACGTCGTTTATTTATTTGTTACATTACTCATAGTACCGTTGTTTTAAAATTATTTTAATAGGCTGTTTTTAACAGAGCAATTCATGATGTACGTATATTTGACGGGGTAGAATATTTTTGGGAAGTTCTGAGGGGTAAAAAGGACGATTTTTGTATACGTATGTGTTGAACGATTCCCGAGGACTTGCCTGTCCCACGATACGTCCTCACTCTTCTCCACAGTTTCGCTTTACGACCTTCAGTTCCAGTTGGTCTTGTTTCGTCCGGGTATCAAATTGCTTTCGTGATCGAGCTGGAATCTGGAACCTGTATTTATTTTATGTCCTTGTTGTTATAATTGGGAATGGAATTGATAAAAATGGCAAACGAATAAATAATTTTGACACGTCTGTATCGAGTACGTCTGTTGAAGATACGGCGAAATCTTGCGGGAATAGTTAATCGAGATTGAAATGCGATCTCATGCTCTCTTAAATTTAAATTAATTTGAAAGAATATTGCTGGCTGTTTTCCTGAAATACAAATCACACTTTTATTTTGTACAGAACACGTACAAATTCCGAATAAAAAGTTAAAAGGAGCAAGATAATCATCATGGTCGTCGTGTAGTCGTCGTTTGAATACAACAAAAAATCCAGTGTAATTCCTTCACTGTTCCGCCTTATTTATATTGATATAGATATTTAACATGGTTGTGTGCACAAATGTTCCTGAATGTTAAGAAGTTGCAACGTAAGTTAGTATTCTCGGAAATGTAGAGCACATTCAGGAACCTATATCCTCGTCCATTCTCCGACCGTACCGTGTTCATGGCAATCGTAATAAATAAAGCACATTGTAGTGACGATAATAGCACTTTATGCTCTCATGGTAATTCATACAATTTCCCCTACATAAAAATGTAGCGTGGGCCCATTATGCAGCTGAACGCTTCAATTATTTCTTTCTCCTGCGAGGTACTTCGCCGCGCTGCCATCCTCAGGGCCGTGTCGGGGTCTCGAACTGCGTGATGGCGCGCCGGAGGCTTCACTCGACAGAGAGACGGAGTGAAATCGAAATAGGCTGCGTGGGTGGCGGCTATCGGCTAAGAGGGGACCCGGGGCGCCGCGCGCTCGCCGGGCCGCAAGTTGCGAATGCAAAGAGCTGTGGCGTAGGCGGTCGGGTGGTTGGCAGTTGGTGGTGATGGCGGAGGTGGTGGGGGCGTTGGTGGCGGCGGCGGTGAGGACGGGGTGATTGTGGCGGCGGCGGTGGTGATTGTGGAGGCGGTGATTGTGCTGGTAGTGATTGTAGTGGTGGTGGTGGTGATTGTGCTGGTGGTGATTGTAGTGATGATGGTGATTGTGCTGGTGGTGATTGTAGTGATGATGATGATTGTGGTGGTGGTAGTGATTGTGGTGGTGGTGATTCTGGTGGAGGTGATTGTGGTGGTGTCGTGGATATTGTTATGGCGGTGGTGGTTGCGATGGTGATTGTTGCTTTGGTACTAATGGTTGTGGTGATGTTCGTTGCAATGGTGGTGATGGCGACGACAGAGACGACAAAGTGATTGTGGCGGTCGCGGTGATTGTGTTGGTGGTGATTATGGTGGTGGTGTCGTGGATGCGGCGGAGGTGGTCGCGGTGGTGGTGATGGTCGTTGCAATGGTAGTGGTCGCGGTGGCGGTGGTGATGATTGTAGTGTTTGTAGTAGGGATAGTCGTAGTGGTTGTAGTGGTAGTGGTGGTTGTAGTAGTGGAGGTGGTGGTGGCGGTGGCGTTGGTAATTGCGGTAATACTGGTGGTTGGGGTGATGTGCGTTGCAGTGGCGATGGTTATGATGATGGTGATGGTTATCATTGTGGTGGTGGTGATGGTGATGGCGACAGTGATCATTGTTGCGGTGACGGTAGTGTTGTTGTTGTTGATGGTGGTAGTGATGGTGGTGGTGTGACGGGGGCGGCGGCGGGGGCGTTGGTGGCGACAGGGGCGGTGGTGACAGCGTTGGCGACTGGCGCGGCGGTGGCGGCGATGGTGGTGACGGCGGCCGTTTGAATCCGGTTTAGGGCGGGGGAGGGGCGGTCCAGATAGTCGGCGCATTACAGCAAATCACCGGGAATTAGACCCTTGATTTGTGTTGTGGAGAATTTGGATACCTGCAATCGTCCTCGATCTTTCGCTCTGTTCGCCAAGGAAGGGAGGTTTGGGCGGAGCACGAAGGATTCTCTTCACTAACTCCAACGGGGGAGTTATCTCAAGTGCTCTCTAAACGTCTCTTTGTAATGCTTTTGACACGTTTGCAGTGGAAGAACCTCCGGGAGGTTCTCCGGCAAAAATTGCTTTCTAGAAAAGCGAAATTGCTCTTGGTAAACGTTAGCATGAAAATCAGTGTGTCGAATTAAACCGTTTCCTCGCAGATAATTAAGAATACCGGTGCCAGTAATAGTACTCATACTTCACCTTTTTATCTCTCTGACACCGCCTTATCGTTGATTATTATTCCGATTATGAGTTAGACCGCAGAGATCTCACTGATAGTGTTTAATTTATTTGTTTACTAATTTACTTATTTCCTTCACTCGTGACACAGCTCTTGCTCGCAGGTTGATACATATCTATTAAAATAAACTAGACACGTCAGGCTAAAAGGACGTTTTAGGGTTATTACATTAATGCCTTTTTCTTCGCTGCGACGGCCGCTCTCAGCTGTCGGGGCTCGGTTGAAATGTGGGTCTTACGGAGGCACCTGAAGGCCGTTGCGTCCGAGTCGACGCAACGCCTCCCACTTCTGGACGCCGCGCCGCTACTCGCCACCGCCGCCTCCGCCGCCGCCTCCGCCGCCGCCTCCGCCGCCGCAGCCGCCCGAAGTTGGCGAAGCGGCTGTTCTCGACTTTGCGTATTGACAGATCACTCTTTCAGCTGCTCGTCCCTGCGACGACGAAGCTGTAAAATCGTTGAAACAACATCCAGAAGAAGACACCCACGCGGTGAGGATTCCGCGACACACTTGTGGGACGGGTTCCCGTCTTGGCTCGTTCTGCTTGCTCGTTGGGTGATTCTTGTCCCCGTGAACGCGCCTTCGCTTGGTGCATGGGGTGTTCTAGAGAACGTCGAGTTGATTGACAGGCTTTGAAGTTAATAAATGGAATAGTTTGATAAACTCTCATTAGTGAAATTCCTGGAGTTAATATCAATATTAACAATTTTTCGATAATTATTGGATTTCGACAGTGAAGCTCGAACAGAAGCGCGTTCTGTATTTTTTTTTTGGTTATTTATTGAAAGTCAAAAAGAGTGAGGAAACAATATGCGACGTGGTGTGAAGAAGTGTGTTTCTGCTCGTACTACTTAATTATATTACAGTTGCATAAGTAAAAGTTTTCGTTAGATGCTCATGAATGTCATCAACATATTATGACAATGGAGGACTGCTTCGTACCGCCATTCTATTAATATATTTGTGAATGTAGTTTTTACCAAAAATAAAATGTCACTAAAATTAGCAAAATGCCCATATTTAGCCCCGTAGAAAAATCTACATAGAATTATCTGGTATTACATGTGCGATATACTGTATCATCGTATTTGATAATCCTCCAGTTAGATTTTCCAAATTTGGAATCCGAATCTAATACACATGGCTCTGAAATTTCAAGTGGCAGGTGCTTTATAACAAGTGGCAGGTGTATTGATACTGGAAAGACAAATTTCAGCGAATCACAAGCTAGAAGTAGATGTTTAAACAGTAACATTGAAAGATAAACAGTAAAATTTCTATGATTGTCATACATGTTTACATTTGTTTCACAAAATGAAAGAAATTATTAAATTAAAAAATGATTAAGTTTATTTTAAAACCATAAACCATTTTTATAATATCTCTCATAGAAGGGTAATTTAAAAAATAATATATAGACATTTTTTAAAGGGAGTCATTGAAGTCATTGAATTGTAAGACCTATCACAATCGTCGATCACAGATTTCCTTACAAGTCGAAAATGTCTAGTTTTCCAAATAATGTTGCTACTCTCGCGCTTTATTTTAAATTCTGGACGTCAAAAAAATGTGCGCAGATAATCTCCTCCCTATACATAATACACAGTTTTTACTGTTTTTTTACCAAATATACATCAAATAAATATCAAGTCCTTGAAATGGCGAACACCATGTTCCATAGGATTTGGACCCATCGCGAATTCAACCCTCTACCCGACGCACCCCACCGAGTGGGGAGGGCCATCGAACGCGAAGTGGCCCAGGGGTACGCGGGGCTCGTGCAAGATTGAGGAGTGAAATGAATACACTGGGCCTCGCGCGGTATTGTGGGGCGCCGCCAGGGCATCGGCGAAGCGAGTAGCTGCGGCCGCGGAAGGGGAGTCTATTTCTGATTGTGCAAGGGGAAGTACGCTCGCGAAGGGGAAGGTGGGGGAGGGGACGGGGTGAGACGGGCAGAAGGGCGCTCCGCGAGGGAACTGAAAGGGGCGGAGGTCGAGGGTGGAAAACGCGAGCTGAAGAGGGGAACCGGGGCCGAACGCGTTGAAGGAAAAACCGCTTGTGCGGAGTCAGGGCGAAGGCTGCCGCTGCAGCAGGGTCGGAAAGCACCGGCAATGGCGGGCTCTCACCCTCCGTAAGAATTCTTGCTGTTGTCGACCTCTTTTTACGCGCCGAGGAAGTAGGTTAAGTTAGGGTCTATTTGCGACGAGCTTTGAAGTTGTTGGAGGGTTCCTTGCGTGGAAACCCAGGCGGTGTAGACCGATTTAGGGGAGTTTATGGAGCTAGAATGCTCACGCATACAGTTATTACGCTCGCGATAAGATGACTTAACTAATGATTTTATTCGACCGATAAACAGCTTTCGATTTCTTAATTATTTTTTATTTATTGTTAGATCAGTTGTCGCATTACTTGCGGTTCTGGTATCATAGCTCTAAATTGAAGTGTGCATTACGATGTAGTACGTTGTGATAGTATATGGAAATAATGTTTGTAGATCATTTTTGTACGTTTGAATTCACTACTTCGTAGAGTGTTCAATAAGTTTTTGTTTCTGTAGGTAGATTATTGTATTTAATGCTTAATTATTGTATTAATGTATAAATTTGTTTACAAAGAACTCATTATTGTATTTAACATTAATTGTTTATTCTTCTGTTAATTTTTCTTTCTGAACAAATATATTCATTTCTTTTGTAAATAATAAACAATTTACATGTTTCTGAAGTGTTTATATACTTCTGCAATGCATTTTTTTTTTCAATTTTTGCAGCCAACAGTCTGTTATCTTTTACGTCCCGATGTGACGTATATTTGACCGTACACTAGACACCAACACACTTGCGGGCTCCTCTGATCTGGGGTCAGTAGAACGCGTTTCCCTCCGCGACAACGCATGCATGAGGGACAAGGCACAAACAACCATGTCCAAGGTGGAACTCGAGCCCGCTACCCTTCGGATCGAAGCGCTGAGTCGGTACACGCTCTTAACCACTTCGGCCATCCAGGTCGGCTTGTTTGTATACATAACGAGAGGAAATCTTTTTAGCGTATTGACTATAAAGCGAATTTGGTAACTTTGCCCCTGACAGGAATCATCTGTTTTGCTGCCATCCAATCGGGAGCTTATATTTCGCTACAGTGACATTTAAGCTCCCGATTGGATGAAATCGTCAACAGCTGATTCCTGCCAGTGGCAAAGTTAAGAAAATCGCAGTATAAAGGCAACTACAAACATGAGCTGTATGGGACTATCTAGGTTTTTCTTACTGTCCCCATTCAAACTTCGTATGAGACTTTGCTTTACATTGCCTATCTTGCGAGAGGCGGTGTTTTTCACTCGCTAGAAGGACTCCGTGAAATGTACGATGCCGGTAAATAAATCTCCATCAGACCGGCAGCCAGCGCGATGGAAAGGGGAAGGAATTCTTCCTTCACTGCAACCCATTCGACGAAACAATAAATCTCGCGTTACGGTCTGCGCTGACAAATGGAGGAACCACGAAGTATGCCATGTTAATTAATTTCCTTGGTGCCTGTGTGACTGCAACACACGAAAGCTTCGTGTCGAAGACCAGCTGTTGAGCCCTTACATCTTCTTTCTCTTGGTACAGGTCCGGAAACACCTATGATGACGCGATTGATGAATATAAACTATTGCTGTGTAGAACATTAAATAGAACTGCATGAAATATAATGCCAGTGGCTGGTGATAGGTTTCATAACGATATAAGTTTAGTAGTTTCACGGACAAGACGTGGATGGGTTCTCCATTCAGTTTCCTATCCTCCATCAAACCTATTGGTACAACTTATATCATTGTTGATTATTACTTTTGGATCAGTTCAACCTTAAGGTAGTTTTCCGTAGCTCATATTTGTTAAACGCGCGACATTGCGCGGGATGATTCGATGAAAAGCTCAGGATAAAACACTCTTCCGACACTTCCAAAAAATTCCCTAATGACCTATGTAGTACGAAGTGCGAAGTAACGTTGTCAAGGATTGACCTATGAAACAGGTCCCTCCTTATTGACATTGGTAAACTAGAATAAACGATTTCAAATGTGAGTAAACATGTATAAGATATTTTAATGCTTTGTTTATGAATTGGAACTTTTTCGAAAGAAGAAATCCAGGAAGACCAAGGAAATTTTGGAAGGCCGTCATTGATTCGACAATGAAGTATAGAAGAAAATACCTGGTGGAATAAAAATCAGCGGCTTGTAGAGTGCGCGAATAACGGTCATTCCAACTGTAAAAACTCGCTTGATAATAAATAACAATAATTTATGAATAATTTGTTGGTCGGAACTTCAAAAGTAATTTGTGTATTTTTGCATTAAATATTGAGAATTATAAAATATATTTTATCCATCCTAATTATTAGTGGTTATTGCTTTCGTAGTGGTATTCGTTCATTTATTTTGTTTAAATCTGTTCTACTTGATTCTGAATGCAAGAACCCACCTCGAATATACAATAGGTTTCGTCAAGTTTCCCAGAAATTTTGAGAGTGAATATTGTTTTTTGTATTGACCCGGTCAGCAGCTTTACACTTCCTTAAATGCCATGCTCAGTTGGCATTGTTTATTGACGAAATAAATTATTATTATTATTATTTATTTACTTTCTCAACAATGTTGAACATTACATAATAGATCGGAATTCAGATTCAGGACGTATTACAAACTGTTGACTGTTTTGCTCCATCAGAACACAAATGAAATCAAATTTACATATAAGAACACAAATCAAATTAAATTTACATATATTATAACACATAAATCATCCACTACCGTATCACTATCACCACTTCCACTTATATATCCACAAGGCACTCACTGGCCCTGCACGCTTGGTTAAACTGTAATTGAGTTGAGTTCAGTCAAGCTCGTCTTCCAGGAACTTTCTCACAATGTAGCAAGTGACCAGTATCACGGATATCTGCATTTTTGATAAGTAACTTTCTAATTGATGGATTTCTTCGTGTTTCCTCGCGCTTTTTTAAATTAGGTCTGTGATCGAAATGATGATAGGGTCTAACAAACTTTCTTGACTTTCCACATTTCCATTACTTCATCTGCCAGATCCTTGTATTTGCTGATCCTGTTGCTATAACTATTGTGGATATTGTGGCTGTGTAGAATGACAATGTCAATGAGATAGACTTCTTTCTTTTTGTCTAACAATGTGATGTGAGGTCTCTTGGCTGGTATGGTGACGTCAGTCCTTCCATTTCTCTATCCCAATAGAGTTTGAAATTGCTGTTATCAACTACTATTGCCGGTTCATACTTACAACAATAAAGTGATGCTAAAGCTGTGTCTCCTGCTAAATTTTGATGGATGATTTTTGCCACATTATTGTGTCTTTTGGTATATCCTGTTTTTGCAAAAGTGTACGGCAGGACCCTGTTATGTGTTCTATTGTTTCCGCTGTTCCATGACATTTTTGGAATTTATCATGAGATTGTTTCCGTGATTTATTATTATTATTTTATTATTATTTTGGTCGCAAATAGATCGTCTGGACCACGCGTGCACGCATCCTGCACTTACGGAGGCTTATCATTAACATTATCTCGGTGGCAGGTGCACGTAATTTATCAGGGGATCAGCATTTACATGGATCCGATTTTGAAGATGGAATGGTGATGATGGGTGAAAGGACGACACACACATACAGACATACACACACACACCCATGCCCGAGGCGGGACTCGAACCTGCGATCCTTCCGTCCGAGATCACTACGACACTGTTGCTTTAGCGATCTCGGTTATCCCGACCGGCTTATTATTATTATTGTTCGATGATTCTTGACCCGTAGTAATAATGATTTGAAGTTCACGAGTTTGGGTCAAATGGGTTGGGTTCACGAGTATGACCCAAATTCGTTAACCTCATATTATTATTATTATTATTATTATTATTGTTAATAATAATATTACTTAAAATGCAAAAAACATTCCTATAACGCGGCTCTTAATCGGAACCGAGCAAGCAAGCGCCTTGGTAGTTTCCTTCCTTTTGCGCGTGGGCTCGTGCTAAACGACCGCACTAACCCCACACCCTCGCTAGCCCGAGGGCTGGTGGGCGGCTGGGTCAGCGGAGCTCTGGCGAAACAGACACGGCGTCGTGACCACACGCGAGGAAGGGCATGAGCAGGAAGCGGAGAACCCAGGTAGGAGAGTGATCTCAGTGAATGCGTGAAGGGGAAGAGAAAGATAACATGGAGCAAAGGAGAAACTGGGGGGAAATTTTGAAGAATATGGGAAGATGGGTTGAAATATTTTGAGATGAAAAACAAAGAGGGTCTAGTCAAATTAGAGTTGTGGAGAGACAGAGAGTATGGTAGAAATAATACAAATGAATGGTCTAGAATGAATTAAAATAAAGCAAAATGGTACAAGGAGTTATAAGAATAGGAGGACGTGAAAATGAACGAATCGTTTACACGTTAGGTGCAAATCGATTCAAGGAGACGCGAAGAACAAAATAGTTTGCGAAACCGTTGCAAGCGTGATGAAATCAGTGATGAACACGAAGACCTAGGAGTTGAGGTGCCGGTGGTGGAGCCAACAGCCTTGGAACACAAGTTGTAGGCGGCGACCAGGAGGCCACGACTGTGAAGGTGGAGGCGGCAAAAAAGTAGACGATGCAACGCCTGCGGTGGATGTGATTCCTTCGGAACACGAAACGGCTGAGGGAAGATGCCGGAGCGCGGGGAGAGGGGGCGGAAAAATGTAGAAGAGGATGCGGCCTCTACATGGACGGCGTAACAGGGGAGAAGCGGAACCATGACCTGTTCGAGACGCGGATAGCGATGCGATATCGATGTCGAGGTTTTCAAAACATCGTTGCCTTGAAACGTCGATGTTTTGAACATCGATGTAGTAAAGCCAATGTTTTGTGCTCTATGTTTTTACGTTTTAGATAATTAGTTCGTGAATGAAAAATTCCTCTAATAACAATTTTGTAAAAGTGAAAATGGAAAGAATTACCAATGGCACTACTGTCAGTTTAAATTAAATTAATTAATTTAATTAAATTTTGTTGTTCACGAATTTAATGTTAGAAATTACTGAACCAGCTTCAAAACATCAATGTTTAAAGAACATCGGTGGTTTTTTGTCGATGTACTATTAACATCCATGTTTTAATTTGAAAATCGACGATTGTTAACATCGATGATCTGGTATAGATATCGCATCAGTAAACGCCGACAGCTGCGGCTGAGGCTGCGGCCGCCATGGTGGTGACTTCCGCTGATGGTAGCGATAGATAAAATGGAAGCGGCAGAAAAAAATACCGAGGAGGTTATGGCAACTGTTTTGGGGGGAATGCCTGCGGAACACGATGCCATGACGGAAATGATGGGACGAAATGGATCGACTGCATCAATGGCAATGTCGGTGGAAGGGTGGCGAGAAAGGTGGACGTTCCGGCTGTAGTCGGCGCGGGGAGAGGCAGGGAAGGAGTGTAGGCAGGACCGGCGATTGGTGTTAAGTCTGAGTGGGTAGTTGACCCGGGGTGTTTCTCTACCCGGTCCATCTCCCAGGGAATTTGTATGCGAAGGGAAAATTACAAAACAGAATTTTTCACACTGTCATGTTTATTATTAAATTGTCATCAAATTGTTATCATATTTATTTTATGTAACTTCAGCAGTTCATTTTTGCAATGCAAAACCAGCGCTTTGCTTTGCATTTTTTGATATTAACTCATTTAACAATCTTTTCAAATAGATTTTGTGGATCATGTAGCTATAAACATGTAAAATCGCAATATTGTTGAGCCAATCTTGCAACACAGTTGATCATATGTACGTTTTTGAGTCGATGCAATACTGAGAATCTTCGTTGATTTCTGGGATTTGACATTTATCGAATAATTCTCACACCCCAAATTCCGAGTGGGTATTTTCCCACTCGAAATTCGTTGCGTGGGTATAGCTACCCACCATACCGACATTATCTGCCGGGCCTGAGTGTAAGCAGTATATGGGGCATTAAGAGAGACAGGGGCGAGTGGATAGAGAGAAGCAGTGATAGTAGTGGTAGAAACCAAGGCAACGACGATCACGGAGGTATAAAGGGTGATATGTGTGAAAAGAGATGAGGCGTCAGTTATGGATGCAATGACCGGGAAACAAAATGCGGGTTATGTATGTGGGGGATAGGAGCGGCAGTAGAGACGAAGTCAGAGGCTGGGTTTGATTGATTCGGGTTTCTTTAGGTCATTAGTCCCGTAAGTGTAGTGCGTGTTTTTTGTCGGTAGGTGGCGATGATCTTTTTCCCGCTGGATGGCGAGATCTGGCGCCGACCTACCGTCGACTAGCGGAGTTTTCCCCTCAACCAGGTATCTCCCACCAGCGGGGCACCGCCCAAGCCGGGACAAACTGTAAGCTCCCGACCGATCTCCCGGCATGCGTGGTAGTGAAGTGCACGTTAGTGTAAGTGTGTGTGTAAGAGGAGAGGATAAGACAAGGAAGAGGAAGGTAAGATCGCGCGTGGTCCGTGGCCCATTTGTTAGGGCACTGCTCCGGCATTCGCCTGGTGTTGATCGGAGAAACCACGGAAAACTACCGATCAGAGCAGCCGGCCGCTAGAATTCTCCAGACAGCGACTGAATTCGACCTAGCAGACAAGCTAGTGTGGAAAATCCTTTCTCCGGCGGGACTCAAACCTAGGAGCTCCCGGTCAGAGGGACTGCAGTGACATCAGGTTGATTCACTGAGCCATCTCTCCCGGTTCAGAGGCTGGGGTAATGGTGTCTATTATAGAATTATTGTCATATAATCACGATTATAGACACATACAGTTGTCACTGTTCTATGAGAAAATAAATCAAATTAAAATTGTAGGCTGAGTCGATAATGGCGACGAGAAGGTCGAAAATGTCGAAGAGGATGGACCATCAGTTAATACATGCAGTGGCCGCGAAGCCCAAGGCGGGCGTGTGGAATCAGCGGGGCAAAGGCAGCTGAAGGGACAGGTGCCACGCACAGGGTCTGCTGTTGAGGCGAAGGCGGGTGCGGAGGCGGAGGTGTTGGAGACAGAAGGTGAGGCTGCGGCGGTGTGGGAGCCTCAGAGCCCAAGGCGAAAAGCTAGGAGACGGAGGAACGACCGCATGGAGAATGGGCAGGAGCGAGGCGCAGAAATGGAGAGGAGGCAGCACACTGAGAAAGGGAGGATGAGGCAATTGAGGCGAGGTAGGGGCCAAAAAATATGGAAAAGGCTGTTAAGTGAGTTGTGAATACGAAAGCTGCGGAGCACAAAATGGATGGTGAAGAGCTCGAACGAATGGAGGTAAAGGCAGAAAAATAGGCAGGGCCCAGGAATGGAGCTGAGGTTGAGGCAGAGAGAGGACTGGGTGCGGGGCAAAGGAATGGATCGGAGGCGGAGATTGCGAACGCCGACGGTGAAGCTGTCGTGTTGTAGCGGCCGAAAAATGTAGACAAGTCCTAGTGAATATCATGTGAGTTGTGAATACGATGGGCACAGAGCAAAGTTGGGGGGCATGGAAAACGCGTATGACAGGGAAAGGCAGCCGAAGAAATAGAACCCGGGAATGGGGACTGGGGTTGAGCCAGGAAGAGAAATGGGAGCGAGGCGAGGTAATGGATCGGAGGCAAAGATGGGGGACGCATGAGGCTGTGTCGATCTAGGGGCCCAAAAATGTATAGTGCGATTTTATAACTTGACCCCTCAAGGCCCGTCTTCACAATGGAGTATGTCACGATATTTCGCGTCTTTCTCACTAGATATCGCATGTTCGTGACCGTATGAAGCAGTGCTTGCGATCATGCGACATCTAGCGGCATGGCCGAGAAAGACGCGAAATGCCGTGTGATATTCCATCGTGGTCATAGGAGCTTGAGAGGCAGAGTTATAAAAATCGCACCATAGAAAAGACTGTGGCGTGAGGTGTAAATGCGATGGGGGCGCAGCAAACTTGGGGCACTGGCAACGCGACCGCGGGGTGAAAGGCAGCAGAAGCGGCAGGAGCCGGGAACCCTAGCCTTTCCCTAGCTATTCCACCGCCATTCCCTAGCCATTCTCCCGCCATTCCGTAACATTCCTCTCGCTCCTCTCCCTGCCTCAGTTCAATGAAGTAGGGAGAGGAGCGGGAGGAAGGCTAGGGAACGGAGCGGAGGCGGAGATGGCGGACGCAGAAGGTGAGGTTGTGGCGAAGTAGGGGCCGAAAATGTTACAAAGGCAGCGATGTGAGTGGTGAATGCAATGGATGCGGTGGACAAAACGGGCAATGAAGAGTCCTCAGGAGCAAAGCAGGAGCAGAAACAACAGGGACAAGAGCAGGCCAGGAAGAGACTGGGTTTGAGGCAGGGAGAGGAGCGGGAGTGTCGAGGGAATGGCGTGGAGGCGGAGATGACGGTTGTGGGGATGGAGAGGCCGGAAAATGTAGAAAGGCTGAGGCGTGCACAGGCAGTGAAGAGTCCGCAGGAGCAGAAGGGAGAAGGGCAGGAACAGGCCAATAAAAGACTGGCGATGAGGCAAGGAGAGGAGCGGGAGCGAGGCGAAGAAATGGTGTGGAGGCGGAGATGGCCAACGCAGAAGGTGAGACTGCGGCGAAGTAGGGGCCGAAAAATGTAGCGAATGCAGCGGCGTGAGTTGTGAATGCGATGGACGCGGAGCGCGAGGCAACGCAGGGAGAGGGGGCAAGGGGGGGACGGGGGCGGGGGCGGAAGACGAGGAGGGGCGTCGTCGTGGCCGGGGCCTGAGGCGGCGTAGCGTGCCGCTTGCGACGGACAGCGCCGGCGGCCGACGGCGGCCCCGCATGCGATGAGCGCCGCATCTGCCTGCCCCCGGGCGCCGCCGCCACCGCCGCCGCCGCCCTCGCCAGCACTGACGCCGCTGCTACTCTCCTGTTCAGCTGCCACGGGTTACAGCTGCGCAGGCGAATCTTCTGCTATTGCTGTGCCACGTGGGCGAGTATTGCAGCCAGTTGGAGGAGTAAAGGGTTTGCACGACCGCGCACAGTCTTCTAAGCGATGTGGTGGTGTGGAAATTCTTGCTTCGAAGCAATTACGCTCATTGCGGGCTTAGAATTTAGAACTTATTATGTTGTTACCATAGTTCAGTAAATTGTTCTTGTTTAAGGTGTTTGTTGATTTTAAATAGCAGTATTACCTTAATATTTACCTATCCGAACAAAAAGTCAATCACCTCTAATGTAAACAAATCTCTGTAATGTTCTCAGAACGATGTTCAGTTACTGAAGAATGTTCAGCACACTTGGCTATGTGTTATAATCACCAAACAAAGTGTTCGAAAGGCGTAATTACACTTTGATATTTTTATTATTCGTACATTCTTGAACTTCTTAAAAAGTCTTAAAGCAACAAAAAATACGCGAAGTGGGAAATTTTTTTCTGACGCACGCGCCGCTTTCAGCCACACATTTGGGCAGGATCGGCGTGTAAAAAAGTGATTGGTATTTTCATACGAGTAATTGTGGCACGTAGAGATAAGCAAACCATGTGTATTATATTCAAGAAGAAGATGTGCACAGATTGCATTTCATGTCCATGCCATCTCACTAACAATTTTTAATTTTTTGACATTAAATAAATATACAATAACTGCTATCCTAAAGTTCATTACACTTGTAGTCATCATTCCATCAAATTATCATTCGCCTAGAGAGTTAAATTCCAAAGATCAGCCTTACTTTTTACATTGAGTGACTGCAAGGTCCGGAATTTTCTAAGCAACTTCTCGGAAGCTATCCGAATATCATGAACCCAATGCTTGTCATGAAGACCATTAAAAAATCTGACATTCTGAACGCTTCCCCCACTGTAAAAAATTTCCTCCAATCTGGGAATTTGAGCAAAAACAATAAGACAGTGATTACGTAAAGCTGCAGGAGGAACTCTGAGATAATGATAAAATGTTGATATTATTATTATTATTATTATTATTATTATTATTATTATTATTATTAATGGATAGAGTACAGATCAATAAAGATCAATCATTTATGGGGTTTAGAAGCGGAAGAATGAAGCCAGAATCAGAAGCAATTGTAATAGCTGCCCAGATCAGGCCTTGAGAACACGACATTATGATACAGTGGTTCTCAAAATTTCCCAAGATGATAAATGCCGCATTGCCACGAATCCGTAGAAACCATTGATCATATTTTCTCAGCTTGTCCAACCCTAGCAAATACCGAATACTTGAAAAGACACGACATGGTGTGTAGTTACCTCCACTGGCACATCTGTACCACCCTTGAAGTTCCAAAACACATGCCCCAAGTGGTACGAACACTCACCAAAACCGGTGACATCTATTGGACTGTGTACAATATTGTATGACCAACAAATTCAACGAATCGCACGATAGCGGCGAACAAACCGGATACCGTGATATCCGGGATTTGGAGAAAAAATCATGTCTACTTGTCGATGTTGCTGTACCTTCCGATCAGAACGTCGAAACCAAGGATGCACAGAAACGTCTGAACACAAGAGTTAGGAAAATCGAAATCAGCCGAATGTGGGGCGTAAAAGCACACGTCGTACCGATAATCATCGGAGGACACGGATTTGTTCCGCAAAATTTGTGTAAGAACTTGGATGAACTCCCAGGTCGTTCTAAAGACTGGGAAGTGAAAGACATTGATTTATTGGAACAGACCACATTCTGCGTAAAGTATTGTAGAGGCACCCACAGTCCCTAGATCTGCTGCCTAGGAAGCTGGTTGCAACCTGGAATATATTATATATTCAAACGTCTCATAACATCTTCAGTCGTGAAGTAGAGGATTAGTAAAAACAATAGTAGTAAAGTAATTATCCTTTACGGATTAGTCTCTTCTTTTTAGTGATTTAAAAACGGCACTTTTTAACATATTGTAAGAAACCCAAAGATCCAGGTCAAATTGTATATTTAACTAAAGAAGCATTAATTTCAGATCATTCTCTATTCACCACCATTTCGATCACCGCTACTACCATGGCTTCTCCTTCATCTTAACTTGCCCCTCGAAGTTTGAGTACTTTCCATATGAGTGAATAATAATAATAATAATAATAATAATAATAATAATAATAATAATAACCGAGTGAAGTGGCTCAGTAAGCGTAACGCGCTGATTTCGCAGTCGGGAAGCTCGGATTCGATCCCCGGATTCGATCCCCGGGCCAGCCATCCTGATCGGGGTTTTCGTGTTTTCCCTCGGTCATACAGGCGAATGCTGCTGGGATGGTTGAAAAATGACACGATCACCTCTCATCATCCTATCACCTCATTATTCAGAATTCAAAGTTTAACAACCTTGGCTTACCAAGGGATATAGCCGAAAAGCTGATCCCTATAATTGACACGTTAATCTCTCTCCAGGATAGTATATGACTGGGCCTCGGAAGAGAATGTGTAGCGTGGTCAGAAATGTCTGATTCACAAATATTAATATTAATATTAATGATAATAATAGTAATAATAATAATAATCATAATAGCAGTAGCATTAAGCATGGGTGTGCATAATTTCTTTTCGCCAGGGCTGCATCGGAGGCAATGGCCTGCCATCCCCGCGCACGGAGTCATGCCAACCGATTCCGCGCGGCGCTGGCTGCGCGTCTGCTGGACCCGAACGCAAGTCTCTGCGGCGCAGCGCGGCACCGCGCCACTCACGGGGGCCTCTAAGCGGCTTCTGCGCGCGCATCTCCCGCTAATAACACGTATTATCAGCGATTACCTCGTATCGGCGCCGGGCGCCCGGCGTTGCCACCGCAACGGCAGGAAGTCGTTAGGCCGCAGCGGCGGCGACGGCCGGCGGAGGTGGTGACGGAGGCGGGGGGTGATCGGGACGCCGGGGCTTCGGCAGCCAGCAAAAAGACTCTGCTCCGCCGCCTCCGCCGTGCCGCCGCCGCCGCCGCCGCCGCCGCCGCCGCCGCCGCCGCCGCCGCCGCCGCCGCCGCCGCCGCCGCCGCCGCCGCCGCCGCCGCCGCCGCCGCCGCCGCCGCCGCCGCCGCCGCCGCCGCCGCCGCCGCCGCCGCCGCCGCCGCCGCCGCCGCCGCCGCCGCCGCCGCCGCCGCCGCCGCCGCCGCCGCCCGTTCGCGTCTCCCGCGTCGTCGACCTAATAGGATTTCGGCAGAGCTTTGTGCCCGCGGATACGGCGCCTGCTGGCCAATGGCTTCACTTCGGGGCGCGGACACTCGGGTACCCGTACATCGAAACCAAAGGACGCAGTTCCGTGAAGGAAATGGAGTTTTGATTTTAGAAGCGACTGTAGGATGTACTAGAAGACTTTTTCATCTATAATTAGTTTGATTGATTAGTGTTTCCTGCCGCGTCAACGCCTAAGGTTTCGTAAGTGCAGTACATGTAGTTATCGCGGGAGGTGGCGGTGATCGTCTCTGGCTGGATGGCTAGATCCGGCCCTGACCTACATGTGGGCTTGAAGAGTTTTTCCTGCCAGGTATCTCCCACCAGCGGGGCACCGCCCCAGCCGGAACAAGCTCTAAGCAACCGACTTCTCTCCCCTCTTGTTTGGTGGGGTATTGCACATAAGTGTAAATACGAAGCGCGTTCATAAAGTAAGGGCCGTTTGCTTATATATAAATATTGGCGCTTTGAAGCTCAGTTTTACTACTGCAACGCCATCTACTGACTCATTGTGAAGCTACAGCGTCATTTGTTTTGATTCTGAAGTCGTATTGTTCTCCGTGAATGCAAAGAACAATGGCCGCGAAAATCGTTGATCCCGCCAACTGTGAAGTGCGTTCTGTGATTCGTTTCTTATGCGCAAAACGATCGTCGGCTACTGAAATTCATCGGGAGTTATGCCTGGTTTACGAACCTACAGTTATGAGTGAAGGAAAGGTTAGACAATGGTGCCGTGATTTTAAAAATGGCCGAACAAATATCCATGACGAAGAGCGGAGTGGCAGGCCCAGTATCCAGACCGATGAAATCGTTTCACAAGTGGACCAAACACTGCGATCCGATCGTCGATTGACGATTAGTGGTCTGGCTGACAAATTTCCTCAACTTGTACGCACTACTGTTTACAATATTGTCACAGAAAACCTCGCATACAGCAAATTGTGTGCAAGATGGATACCAAAAATGCTCACCGACCACCACAAAGAGCAAAGAATGTCTAGTGGACGAAAGTTTTTGGACCGTTATCAACAAGATGGAGATGATTTGTTTTCTCACGGGGACGAGACGTAGGTATCCTACGCCAACCCAGAAATAAAACTGCAATCGATGCAGTGGCGACACTCATCTTCACCAAAACCGAAGAAGTTTAAGCAAACTCAGTACACAAGTCGAAAATTGATGGCTACAGTTTTCTGGGACAAAGACGGGGTTCTTTTGGTTGAGTTCATGGAACGTGGGACAACAAATACAGCTGACGTGTACTGCAAAACGCTCAAAAAATTGAGACGTGCGATCCAAAACAAACGTTGCGGGAAACTGTCATCTGGCATAATCCTCCTCCACGATAACGCGCGTCCTCACACTGCTGCCAAAACCAATGAGAAAATTCAAGATATTCGTTGTCAACTTTTTGACCACCCACCGTACAGTCCCGACCTTGCACCTAGCGACTACTTCCTCTTCTTGCATTTTAAACAGTGGCTCGGTGGACAACGTTTTGAAACCGAAGAGGGACTCAAAAACGCCGTTGTCAACTGGTTCAACTCTCAGGCGGCAAGCTTCTACGCAGAGGGTTTAAAGAAGCTGGTGCAGCGGTACGAAAAATGCTTAAAAGTGAATGGCGATTATGTAGAGAAGTAAAGTAAGATTGTACCTAACTAAATATGACAATAAAATTTGTTTCTTATGAGTACATTTTTTTCTGTGACCAAACGGCCCTTACTTTATGAACGCGCCTCGTATGTTTAAGTGATGAGGATAGGACAAGGAAAAGGAAGGAAAGATAGCGCGTGGTCCGTAGCCCGTTTTTAGGATACTGCTCTGGCATTCGCCTGGCTTCCGTATAGAGACCACGGAAAACTACCGATCTGAGCAGCCGGCCGTTAAAATCCTCCCTCAGACGGTAGCTGAATGCCTCCTAGCTGTGTTGCTGCTATGTTATGGTAATATCCTGCAACCGTCAGGACTCGAACCCTAAGACCTCCCGATCAGAGGCACTATAATGATCTGGTGACTGTTTCCCTAGATAAACAGGAACTAGGGAAACATCAAAAAACAATGAAACAGTTTCGATTTTGTCTGAAAAATATAAATATTTCATTGTGTTATTCCACCTTGTCTTTGCGCCAGTTGACTGAATTCTCATACTCTGTGCGGCACTGTTTATAGCAGTGCTGACGTCATGTGACAGCGATACTCCAAAGAAGAGGACACCTTTCATTAAATATTATTATTCACGTGTTGCGTTATGGAACAGCAGCTTTTTTTACATTCTTGGCGTGATGTGTTGTGTATACACTATACAGTTTTATTGAAGTATTCGTGAAAACGGTTTTTGTTAATTTAATTTATTGTAGTTATGTACGAGAGTGTTTCAATCGTTAGTCATTCGTACGATTTATTATTTGGAAAATCAGATTTTCTGGTTTTGTTCAGCGGCATTTGTACAGTTGCAGGCTACTAGTATACAGAAAAATACGCTCAGATGGACTGCTCGGCATTCGCCTGGGAAGAGTCATCTAAACCGAGTTTCCCTTGAGTTCTCTGATTGATTTAAACAATACATGCAGAAATTTCGAGAAACAAGAAAATAAATTTAAATATGTGTTAGATATATTTTCCTCCGTGAGATCGCCATAGTGTTCGAGAAGCCTCTGCATCTGGGAACTGCTTCGAATAATGAAGCTATCCCAAGTACTTTGTTCAGTTTTCGTGATCCACAAATTTTTATATTTTATTTATTTGGTCAAAGAAGCTTTAAAAATTGTATGTGACGTAGGGGGGAAGAGATTTTCTGCGCACATTTTCTTGAGGCGCAGAATTTAAAAAAACGAGAAGAGCGAGATTAGCAACATTTGAAAAACTAGAGATTTTCGTTCCCGAGTTATAGAAAAACAATTTCAACGGTAAATGAACTGATGATTTGATTTTATGCATTTCCAACAAAATAGTAAGAACATCACTTCTACTCCTACCACTAAAAGCAAAAGCAGTGCTAAACAAAACGTGCGCACAGTGAAGCTACATTTACGTCCGGGAGCAAAACAAGGGGCTGTCTCAGCATTTACTCAATGGATCAGGAAAACTGGACAAAAACCTGATGAAGATGGGGGTCATTGACAATCCGATATGAAATGGCCAGAAAAAGAGAAGCCTTGCAAGTGCTGTTTTTTCTGATTTGGCGCATTGTTTTCTTTTCTTTTATTATTGTCTGTGACTCTAATCTGTTTATTATTTGTATTTTGTCTCGAATAAATAATGCGACAAACATGTCTAGTTTAAAACATATTTCTTCAAGAATAGTTATTGCATTGTTCATTCAATAAATTCAAGAAGAAAATATATGGGTCGATCTCATAATTCAGATTTTCTACAATTAAAATTAATAAAAAGTAATCAAAATGTCAGTGATGAAATGCAAAAGTACTCAACGAAACAAATCAGTAAAAGGATTCTAAAAAATTGTACCTAATATTCTGATGTAATCTGATATTCCTGTGTAACTGATGTAACCTTAATATTCTGATGTAATTGAGATTTATTGCCTTTCTTTCAAGCAATATAATTTTTTGTCAATGTTATGTTTATCCTCATGCGTACACTTGTACAAAATTAATCTTAGTTCTTTTAAATTGATTTTCATCACCGGAATATTTTACTCGAGCATGAGATATTATTTACAGAATTCCAAGTAAATCATCCGTAATGCGATGTGTAGCGGAGAGTTCTTCACTGCAGAATTTGTTTTCAGAATGTGTTTATTATTGCATTGTGCAGAATAGAGCGAAATGTTTCTAGTGATGATACTTTAGTTTCGTATTAACTGGATGCTTTCATTTATATTGTTTGTATGACCTTCCTTGTTTTGCGTTAATTTTCCTTTAGTGTATTTTCAGTCGCGTTCTCCTCAATATAGATACCAGAGACTGGAAAGTGAACGCATTTTGCCGGAAAGCTGAGTCCCGTTCGCGAGACCAGTGCCAGAGGCAATTCGCGAGTCTCCAGCTACGTCAATAGTATGCAGTCGGAATTCAGAAAACGCCAGACGGAATTAAGTTGATACCTAATTCTCGTGTCACACGAAATTCAAATCCTGATCCGGCATGCGAGAGCAAGGGCTGGTAGGCAAGAATCGGTAGGCAAGAGCCGATAGGCACGAGTCGATAGGCAAGAGCTGATAGGCAAGAGCCGATAGGCAAGAGCCGGTAGGCAAGAGACGGTAGGCAAGAGACGGTAGGCAAGAGCCGGTAGGCAAAAACCCGGTAAGGAAGAGCCGGTACACGAGTACCGTTTGTTAAAAGCCGCTAGTGGAGGACCGGAAGCCAGAGCAAGTTGCTCGCTTGGTTGCCGAGAGCCTATTGGCTTCAATCGTTGGCAGGAGCCGCCAACAGAGGATCGGGTGCCAAAAGCTAGTAGACAATAGTTGGTAGCCAAGAGTCGAAATGTAGAAACTTTTGGCCTAGTGTGGCTGGTGGAGAGCCGGGATCCCAAAACTAGTAGCCAATTGTCGGTAGCCAACAGCTGGGAGTCAAGACCCTGCAGTCAAGAGCTTGTAGTCAAGAGCTGGATGCTATGATCTCATAGCCAAGAGCTGGCAGCGAAGCGCCAGCAGGGAAGAACCGTTGGACAAGATTTTTTCGGGAGCCGGGAGCCGTGTGCCGTGTGCCTGGTGCCTGGGTGCCTGGTGCCTTGTGCCGTGTGCCGCATGACGGGTTGTGCCGGGTGCCGCATGACGGGTGCCGGGAGCTGCCAGCCGGGAGCCGCCAGGTTTGGGGCGCGCACTGCGCCCAGCGCGGGTGTCTCGCGTTGTGGCAGGCGGTGGCTGGATCCGCTGGCGGGCCAGCGAATGTCGGAAATCGGCCGTGACATTTGGGCGGCGCCTGGGGGGTCTGCGAGGGCCTGCGAGGCCCGCGTCACGGGCGCGCGAAAGGTGACGCCGAGTAACGGCCGCGGAGCAGCGGGCGCCCCTGCCGGCGGTGCGGGGGAGAAGTCCTGTTTCGCTGTGCTCTCCATTTGAAAAACACGATAAAAATATGAGCTACACTTACGGAACTAATGGCCTTAGCAGTTGACGCGCCCAGAAACACTAATCGATGAGTCAATCCAAATAATCATACATGAAAAATTCTTCTAGAAAATTCTACAGTCAGTTCTAAAATCTAAACCATCTTCCTACACAATAGCTGCGGCCTTTTGTTTCGATGTCAGGAAGAGGTGGAGGTGTGGGAGTGTGGGTTGTTTTGTCAGGAATAATATAAAATGAAATCTGTAGTTTGTTTGCTAATGTAAATAAGTTTTCAATAACTCGGGAGACAAAATGTCTAGTTTTTAAATATTTTGATCCCCTATTTCTTGATACTTCATTCGTCGTTCAACTTCTACATAAAGTAGAAGGGTCGGGTAGGGATTCTAGAGCTGCAGCGAACGTGCACAGATTCTGTTTCTCCTCTAGGCATGAAAAATAGATTTTTAGAGGTTTTGACAGTGAATAAATTAACAAATAAAATAAGCCGTGAGGGCGGAGATAGAGCGTGTGGGAGCGGAAAGGCAAAGGAGAGGAAGGGAATGTAGGATGAAATTAGTGGTGATAAAACAGCACGTTCAAAACAATATGTTTTCGACCGTATTTTACGCAAAATGACGCAAATAACTGGTACTCAAATTTTCGAAAAATTGTACATGACCTTATTTCAAAATCTACTTTAAGGAACAGATTTCATTGAAGGAATGAAGCTCTGTCTTCGTAATTGTAATTGTAGGAAGAAACGGAAAAAAAAATTGAACTTTTGCAATTTTCGAAAAATCAGCGTTTTCAACGAAAATGAGACTTCATTATTCTCTTAAATGTCCTTTACACTATCCAACAACATTTAATAAAAAACTATGGATACATTTTTTTAAATTCTGAAATGTCCTAGGGGCTTCATATAAAGTACTCCCAAAAATTAAAATATTGGTTTCAAATTCAAGGGGCTACGACATCAGCCAGCACGATTGGGGAATACCAATTTTTGAGAAAATCGGCTAAACGGTTTAGCCGCTAGCGTTTTCACAGACGAACGGACGGACATACGTTTTCTCATCATTCGATGTTTTGGTATCAAGGGCCCGTAAAATATGAATTCTGGCTATACCACGTGTTAGAAGATTTTCTGAAATTAGCAACTGGATTTATCCACTTTGTCGTTACCTAGGCCCTCTATTACACGTTTTCACCGTTTTTTCCCGCAGCTTTACGTAACTTTCCCTCTACGGCGTAAGCAGTAGCGAGAAAGTAAAACGATGGCTCCTCACTCAGAAAGTGGGAACGTGTGGGATTAGCGGACAGTATTATGACGGGAAAGTCTCAATTTTTACTCGGAGTCTAAAATTTACTCGAAGCGAACATTTCTAGTTTTCAAGTGATTCCAACCATGCTTTTAATACTTTCAATCACAATTCAACTATTTATTTATTTGTTCAAAAGGACAGTAAAAACTGTATATGACGTGTGGGGAAAGAGATTATCTGCACACATTTTTTGAGACACAGAATTAAAAAAAGACTATGTAGAGAGATTCTGGAGCTCAAGAAAGTATTGATTATATTTCACCCCCATAGGGTACACACAGATTTTACTTTTTTTTGAAGATAAATAAAAATGTTTGTGGTGGGGTGCCAAAAACCGTAAATAGGAAAGGCGGGGGATTCTCTCTCCATGGCAGCAAAGTGCACGCAAAAGAAGTTAACCTTCCGGGATCAAAAAGGGGCTGATGAAATAAACTAGACGGGAAAGAGAAATCGGTAGTTGCTGAGATGCGAGTTGGAAGAAGTAACATAGAATGATGTGATATAAATGGCGACGGAACCATTAACTGTGTTGATATACAAGTTCATTAAATGAGTTGCTAATAGAAGTAATACGTAATATGCTACTGGAAAGAAATCATGTGGATGAGAAAAAAAAACATGTGTCAGAAGAAACCGGACATTTGGAGGCTTGGCACTTAACACATGAGCGAAAGGAGAGACATTCCTATAATTCATCCGGTAATGACTGCATCCGACGCGTAGGTACGCGGATTTCTAGAAAGAGATGGTGGAGAATAGGGACCATGACAAAGGATAATTTAATACTCCAGTGGAATGTGTGCGATAGCCAAGCTGAAGAGTACGTGTGTAGTTTTGCTGTTTTTACGACGCATGATTGAATGAATAAATAAGTAAAAATGACGAAAGTGGCCGACTACACGGAGTGTGTAGTGATGTGTGAGAAACTGCAATGCGGAAATGATGACGAAATGCTGTACACGAGGTATATTGTATGTTAAATTAATCAGATGCATTTTATTGTCAACATATGAGAATTGGAGTTAGTAAGTTCGTACGTTTTTGGCTTACTTGCCATTAAAAATACTCGTACGATTAGAACACTTTACAGACCCTTATGAGAATTTCCTTTACTTCTTATTTTATTGTTTATAAAATAACATATATATCTTACTGAAGTAATTTTTCGCTAGTATTTTATTAATTTCCATAAAATAAGTAAGATTAATCGCGTTTAAACACGGAGGATATAGTAACAGAAAATACAATGAAACCAATTGTGTTTCCCTGTTAATACACAAACTCACACATATTTTTTGTAAATGTTTCATCTAGAAGCAACTTTTGTTGAGTGCAATGCAAAAAAAAAAAAAAAGAAAAATTTTCCTTCGAGTGAAAAAACACATTAGTGTTTATAATAGAGGTGCGGCGTTCTTTCAGTACATTGTTTGTCTAACATCTCGGGGCCGGAGGCGAGGGAGGACACGGCTGCAACGCAATCACGGAGGAAACAGCCAAGCGCCAAGCGGCGGTGGCGGCGGCGGCGACCGGGTGCACACGTGCGAGCGCGTGAGACTTGCAGACATCGAAGAAAAACAAGGCGGGGCCGTGCAGCGCGCGGCGGGCAGCGGGGCTGCGGGCGCCGTCCACGTCACACACACCGGGCGAATCTTGCCGAGCGGGAAGCCGGCCGTCTCCGCTGGAGGCGAGCACTTCGTCAAGGCAGGGCGCGCCGCTACGTGCCGGTGGGAGATCACACGCGCGAAGCCCGCTACCGCGCGCGCCCGCGGGGAGCGTCCACGCCCACGCCCGCCCCCGCCCACCCCAGCCCGCCCCAGCCCGCCCCCGCCCCCCCCCGCCCCCCGCCCGCCCGCCCCCGCCCGCTCCCGCCCGCCCCCGCCCGCCCCGCCCGCCCCGCCCGCCCCGCCCGCCCCGCCCGCCCCGCCCGCCCCGCCCGCCCCCGCACGCCCCAGCACGCCTGGCAGTAGCCGCTGACCCACCTACGTCCTGTCTCTGTCGTCACTATTGCCACCTATACCGCCACTGTCGTCAACGGTCTCTGTGGGGGCCTGTGTCGTCTCTATGCGACTGCTGTCACTGTCGCCACCTTTACCGGCACCGTCATGTCTCTGTCGCCGCCCTGTCGGTCTGTCGTCGCTTTGCTACTACCGTCAATAACGCGATCTCTGCCGCCACTGTCATGACTAGAAATCGGATGTTAAAGCACTAAAAATTATGTTTTAGGCGCCTAAAAAGGCACTATATTGTTTTTAAATTGGCACCAAAAAGGCAATAAAAACTTAAAATTGGAGGGAAAAAGCCTAATATATTTCACTGCAGTTGCACCTAATCAATATAAAAAACAATATAACAAACCGGCAGGATGAAGACACGCCTCACGCCCGGCAGAGATATAGGTCCTTATGATCGGCCTGCATTGCGCGCTTCCCAGAAGAAAATCTGGTACGAAAAATATCCATGTAGGAAGTCATCGCCTGGCTCTTTGACATACGACTGTTTTGTTTTCGGCGTAAATCTGTGCTCAGAACTCACCTAAGCGCTCAACCAAGTGCTCAGAGCCCACAGGTTGCTTTTTTGGGGGGGGGAGGGTATATGCGAAGAAATGCGATTTGAAGCCACAATGCAAGCGGTTCTGTTCAAAAAATTCAAAGTGATGTATAAACCCATATGAAAGCTGCAGTCTTAGACAAAAAAGATATTCGTTACAATTAGACAATTAATGTGATTAGTAGAACTGAGAATAATTTAAATGTGAATTTGAAACCAAAACTAGAAAGACAAATGCACACATTTTAAAGGAAATAAAGCATTTAAAAAGAAAAAATAGGTCTAAAACCGCATTTGTGTCATAAAAGACGCCAAAAGCGGCAAAATAAAAATTTGTCAGAATACTTTATTTTCTATAATTCATATCCATATATTAATTGCCTGTAACTATTTTCATTAGAATAAAATAGGCATTTTCCTAAACATCCGATGTCTAGTCATGACTATCGCCGCCCTGTCTCTGTCACCTCTATGCTACTATCGTCACTATTGCAACCTCTACCGCCACCGTCACCGTCTCTGTCGGTGCCTATGTCGTCGCTAGGCCACCTCTACTGTCATTGTCAGTATCGCCACCTCTACTGTCATTGTCATGTCTCTGTCACCGCGCTGTCTCCGTTCTGTCTTTATCGTCGCTGTGCTTCTTCCGTCACTATCGCCATCTCTGCCGCCCTATTTTTGTTTGTCACTATGCTACTATTGTCACTATCGCCACCTCTACCCCCAACCGTCGGGTTTCTGTCAGTGGACAGTGGGCAAAAGAAAGATGTTTAGAAAATTTATACATTTTTTAAAAACATTCGAGCCTTGAATCCGAGGAATGATCGCAGTAAATTAAGAACGGTATATTGTATTTATTAGAGTTAAACTCACATATTTCTGGTCTCTACCCACAGTTTCATTATTCCATGTTCAAATCAAACTTTTATATTTATTTACGAGCTTAAATCTAGTCTAGTCTATTCTAGTCCAACCTTCATTTTGTCTGAACTCATTATAGTATATAGAATTTTGATGCGGTATATACGTTTTATTTTGTTTTGTTGTATGTTCACATCTTATTAAACTCCACTGGTGATACACTCACTCTGTCAACGATTTTTACGCTGTTTTACATTTTCTATGATACATTAGTGATGACTAACACGTTATTGTTGATTCATTAAATATATATTAGAACCTGATAAGGTTCACACATTGTTTCACGCGAAGTATATTCCGAGGATAAATGCAAATACATCTTTAATAGAATCGTAACTGTTGTCGTCTAACTTGGCCGCCAATGGTCTTTCTTCTAACCGATTATTGTTGCTGTTATTATTACTATTATTATTCATCATACCATTATTCCCTTAAGCATTAGCTTGCGCCCCGCCATTATGAATAGTACATTAATTTTATTTTTCATTTCTATCGTTCATTACCTGCGATTTCGTTTCCAATTCTGAACTGGCGCCTACTTCTTCCGCGTTCGCCACTGCCGTTTTAACCATCGCCACATCTCGCCTCCTCTCCTACCTTGAGGCCCTGCTACCGATGCTGCCGCTACGGCTACCGCTAGTGCGGGTCACCGCACCGGTGTTTCAAATGGGTAATGTATTCTAATGTGGCGCTGCCCGCCCACCCGATGGTTGCGCGAACGTCACCTCGTTCCTCCAGACCGTTCCTTAGGGCCGCCCCCGCGTCGCCCCCGCGCCGCCCCCGCGCCGCCCCCGCGCCGCCCCCGCGCCGCCCCCGCGCCGCCCCCGCGCCGCCCCCGCGCCGCCCCCGCGCCGCCCCCGCGCCGCCCCCGCGCCGCCCCCGCGCCGCCCCCGCGCCGCCCCCGCGCCGCCCCCGCGCCGCCCCCGCGCCGCCCCCGCGCCGCCCCCGCGCCGCCCCCGCGCCGCCCCCGCGCCGCCCCCCGCGCC
>JAHLJT010008446.1:52626820-52694320 GCA_031308135.1 Acheta domesticus
CTGCCTCTGGTCTTGCTGCCGTCGCCAGGATTTGGTTTGCGCTTCGCCTCCCGCCTGCATTCATTGAAGTTACTGTTTCTTGGAGATGTCACACTGTTCACATGGTTATATCTACTGTCCTGTTTGGCACTGTCCTTTTTAATGTCAGCTTCTGGTCTCGGCTGTTTCCTCATCTGCTCTCACCACAACATCTGGACTCGATAATCTTCCGGCAATCACTTCCATCGAAGGCAGACTAAGAATTTTTCAAGTTCAACCTCTTCTTAACCCGTTCTGACCGTCATCGTCTTCGCTGAGATGAAGCTTTTTCCATTGATACAATGCTCTAATCTATGATTTCTTATTAGTGCTAGAACTCGCAAAGTAAAAGGTTATGAAATCAATTGCCACATTGTTATAGCAACCATTTATAAAGAAATTTTCCTCCACTATCACCTCAGGCAACATTCACTTTCCACTCTCCCACAGTCAATATCTCACAACTACTCAAAAATTCACCTCAACCCTCACAATGAACACTTTAACACCATCATCCCCCCACCACTACCCCCATTAACAGGACTACCAACTTACCCTTACCCGTCAGCCTTTAGAACCACAGCGCCAACACACCAGTAACGCTCCCTAAAAACTCTCAGTGTGCCTTAAAACTCCTCCCCAAAAGAAATCCCACTCAAAATTCCGGCAATTTGAACATCCAAAACTTTTAACTGCATCTTCAACGCTGCAACCGCCCTGACTCACAGTCACGACGACCGTGTGCGCGGCTGTCACCTTCTCCGCCACCCCCTTCTTCTCCCCGTCCGCCGCCGCCGCGCCGTGGCCGCCGCCCCGCCCGCACGCACGCTGGCCGGCGCCGCGCCGCCCGGGCCGCGCCCGCCCGCGGGGACGCTACAGACCAGTGTAATCACACGCGCCGCGGACGCGTCCCGGGGCGCCACCGCCGCCGCCACCCGGCTGCTCGCGGATAAAAATGCCGGCAAAAGCGGCCGTTGAACCGGTGGAGACGATGGCGGTAGTGGAGGTGATGGCGGCGATGGAGGCGATGGCGATGATGGTGACGATTGCGGCCGTGGAGACGATGGCGACGGTGGAGTCGATGGCGGTGGTGGTGAAAATTGCAGCAGTGGGCACGATGGCGGCGGTGGAGACGATGGTGGCCGTGGGAGCGATGGTGGCAGTGGAGGCGATGGCGGTTGTGGAGACGAAGGCGGTGGGGAAGATGATGGCGATGGTGGAGATGAAGGCGGTAGTGGAGACTATGGGGGTGGAGACTATGGGGGTGGAGGAGAAGATGGCGGTGGAGGAGAGGATGGCGGTGGAGGAGTCGATGGCGGTGGCTGAAAATATGACGGTTTATGAATATGACAGTACGATGACTTCACGATGGCGTCATTGTGGCGCCACCGCGATACATAAACGATGGGGTCAGTCGCGGAGACTACGTCAATGGTGACGGCAATGCTGATGGCGATGGTACCAATGGCAACGCCAATGGTAACGGTGACGGAGACGGTTGATTTGACGCAGACGTTAAAATTGATGTAAATGGTGCGGAGCGCTGATGGCGTTGTGGGAACGATAGCGGCTGCAGTAACGAATATGACCTGGTTGGCTGGTGAAGGCTGTCGTAGAAAGACTGTAATTGGCAGGTTGTTCGCTCTTTGAGTCATCTTGAATAATCCTAACAAAAAAATTCAAAATTTTTTAATTGTTAAAAATTGTCATTTTCAGGAAATTTACTACATCTGTTGCAAATGAAAAGACCGTGCCTTTCCAACTGTCTTGTTTTACCCTAATCCACTTTGTAATAGGGTGCGAAATGGAAAAAAAGTATATTGTTGTTCATGAATATGTCTATTCACGGTCTTTGCGTTTTCAATGTTTGTTCACATCCCAGAGTAACTCTCTGGTGATTTTGACAGCGTAGCTGCAAAAAGCTGTATACGCTGATGGCGCTATTGGTTCAAGAATTGCCCTTATAAAATGACACAAAAATATCATTTCGTTACCAATACCGACTTAATCTCTTGAAAGTTGATTTGTCAAAACTGTCACATTAGCAAATTCTGAAATTTGTTGAAATGGAATATTTGTTATTTTTCTTGGATATCTATTAAACGCTGGCTTTTGTTGTATACGAATTTACATTTGTATAACCGAATTAAAATTGTAACATTGTTGGTGTACGAATTTCACTAGGAATATGTTTTTAATTAAATTATACAATGTTACAACTAAAAATGTGTGTCAATGATAGTTGTGCGATCCCGTCAAAGAAAATATATAGTCGTATGTTATCATAAGACGACATCGAATTGTATTTTATTAAATATCCTTTCTTTTGGTCCCAGCTTTGGGAAACTACAACCAACACTATTATGCGAACTTCATTATCACACCTGTTGGACGTTTTCTGCCAGTTAAGAATAAACGAAGAGATCAAACCCATTCGAAAATGCAGACGCATTAGGCCTATCAAGCGTTTCGAACATATTTTTGAAAATAATTTGTTTAAATGTGTCAATAATGAATATTTAACTATGCAAAGGACGATATTCATAGAATTGATTTAATTTAACTGTTTTCAAAGAGCTAATGTCTGAGTTTCGCTTTGCGTACAGACGATTTTTTTATGGGTGTTTATAGAAAATACTCGTAATTCTTTTTTCAATGGCCGAGAAGCCGCAGTTAATAATAATGAAATCTTGAACGGTGTATTCCAAAAGGACACTGTCAAAATTATTACCTAAAACCCAACGTAAGAACGACCATGATTCTTCTGAATGGTTGAAAATGGAAATATATGGAAAAGTGGATCTGACAATACCAACGAAAAATATACAAGAAACCAAAAGATAATTGATTGACATACTTCTCACTGAGTCACACATCTTAAATTGAAATTAATTGTTTTTGTGTTGAAGTTCAAATGTTTCAGATAAATTGTATTACGTTTTTTCTACTAACATATTTTATCTTTCAAGAGTGAAAATATCAAACATCTTAGATATTACCCACTGAAAGGGATTTTAAACTTACTTTCCGATATATGGATTAATACGTAGCGTTTTTTTTTTCTTTTGACACGCAACTTGTCATGTTTAGTATTGGAAACATTCTATCTTTTGTTAGCAGCTTCAATGCAAGGTAGTTAACTTTTCCATAATTATAGTTCACAATGAAGCTGTCGATGAGCATAGCTAAGTCAAAAATTAATTGGGAGGAACAAATTACAAGCTTGGCAAAAACAAGACATTTCTCTTTATATGCGTATGTAGAGGCATTGATTGATGAGAGCGAAACATGTAGTCATCAAAGGCGGCACAGCAAACGATATTTCATTATGTGAACTTACCATTCAAGAATGAAGTGAAAACTCTTAACATATATTCTTGCATGAATTATATAAATGCTTCATAAACTTTAAAAATAATAGTAGATTATAAAAGATGGTATATTTTAATAATAATAATAATAATAATAATAATAATAATAATAATAATATTAATATCGAGATTGTTGCTAGTTCTTCCTGTTAATCCTGATATTATGTAGTAGATATGTAAATGGTGTGGACCATACAGGATCAATCTAGGTTGATTCCAAGAATTACAATTTTTGTATTATATACATTTATTGTGAGCTCCGCGTTTCGCACATTCAGCATGTCAAGAGCAATACAAGTATAGAAACAGTTGATAATGGCATAGACAATACAAATTGACATAAAAACAAAGGAATACAAAAATTATTGAAATCAATTTTTACCATTTGGTGTTACATCAGAGAACAACATATTACAACGAGAAGTTATCAAAAAATGTTGATATTTTGTCAAACTTAGTGGTTACAACACGTCAATTGTGGAAGGCAGCAGATTAGATACGTTAAGGAATGACACCAATTATAAAGATTGTAAATAATGGATTGAACAGGGGGATCGGCAAAAAATAATTACGGATATTGGTTCATTGTCAACGTCTTATAAATTTGGTTAAGTTTCTGTATGTCACTTTTGGAGTTCATCGCATTATTTAATATAATATTTCATTTCCTCAATTAGCCTTTTTGACGTTTGTGTTTCGTGGGGTACTAAGTTGCATTCTTTGTGAATTGACAATGAGGAAAATAGAATCACAGGTACTTTCTCAAATCAATACCAAATTCTATACCAGATATTGTAATGACACAGTGATAATTGTGAAACAAGATCAAGTAAACGCAATTTACGATAAATTCAATTCATATCATCAGGAATTAAAATTTACTATAGAAAATGAAGTGGATTTTATGATCATTTTTTCAGACTTTACCATTTCTAGATTTTCTAATTATTGTATAACAAATTGGTATACCAAGCCCACCTATGCCGGCATCATTCTAAATTTCAATTCAAATCACCCGACTTCAATGAAAATTTCCATTGTCAAAAACCTTGTAGATAGTGTATTTGCAGTATCTGAGAATATTTTCCTTCCAGACAATCTAGAGAAAATATTTTATTACTGGTTAGAAATTCTTACCCAATTAGTTTTATTTCTAAATTTGTATAATAAATAAATTAAACTATAATAAATAAATTTAACGTTATTCGTCATTCTAAAGATTCTGTTTCTAAATTGAATAGACTTAATAGAATGTTTGCATTAAAATGTTCTCAGTGTAACTTGAAATATAAAGGACAGGCCCGGAGGAGGCGGGGTGATAGAGTAAAAGAACATCAAAACTGCTGACAAGTTTGTTTCCTTGTAAAAAACATAAGATTAATTCTTATGTCCTTTAAAGTATGTATTACCATTTTTATCAATATTTTATTTAATTTAAACTAAATTGTATATATTTTAATTTGTTTATATCTTTTTTTATAGTTTCAGGTTTAAAATAAGCATGAAGAAGAAGAAGCATAAGTCTTCGAAACGTTGTGTATCATGTGTCATAAGCAAAATTCTATTAACAGAACTGTTGACTGTCTATAAAATTATTGGAACTCGAATATAATTCTGTATTTATGAACTCATCAAACAGGCAGCCGTTAACTCACCTTGAGACTAATGATACTCTGAATTATAAAATCAAATATTCTAAGTGACTGAAAACAAGAATCGATAACTTCTTAGAATTCAAGAAGAAATTAACATTACAGAAATGAACACAAACATTTCACGTCTCTTTATCTACAAGTCAAAATATGCTTAACACGTTTGTACCACTCTACGCCGTACCTTGAGAGGGCCTTACTGAAACTGTGAAACGATGAATTCGATGAAATCCACTCCTCCTCCACTACAGAATTCTCTGCAAATATCATACATGCTCTTGTTCCACACGACTAGCGCTAGGCTTTTGTGGAGAATGTTTTAAACTTAACACAAAATTAGCCAAGAAAAAGTAATTTCCAGAGACGGTATTTCATAACGGAATTATTGCCTCTAAAGTAAACGATGCTCGGTGCTATAAACTATAAATTAATGAATATAAATTATAAAATGTGATACTAAAAAAACGCAAATGTCGAGATTTTTCCGTTTCACAAAAAATGTTCGTTATACTAGCTACGCGAGAAAATGTGTATGCAAAACTTCGCTATAAAATCTCTGGTGTTGAAGCAATATTATAAAAGGGTTCTAATCGATTGACATATTATTACACACCATTCGCCCCTGACCTGATTTGTGACCTCTGGCCTATGAAAATTGCACGGTGCCACTTTCATACTAACAATCAAGATACGTTAATTGGTAGGCAGGTATCGCATTGAAATACAATAACACCCTCTCCAAGCTATTGAAAGTAATATAAAACACAAGTGATGACAATCTAGGAGTGCCTGCGTAGGAAATATATATTGACCTTTCAACTTTTACCCATTTGCTTTCAAGTTCAAGTTTCTCAAGGGCACTCAATTTTGAACGAAAAGGCATTTTTGGGGCGGCGTCATCGAGGAAGCAGTTCAGAAACTGAAAGAGGCGATATATTGGAGGAATTATACACTATTGTAGCTTTTAGCTCACTGTATTACTCAATTCAATTCACATTTAACGCTTTTACACCAATTTACCGTTATTTAGTAGCCATTATTAAAAATTGAAGTTACACAAGTTTAAGTATCAAGAAAGATTTTTTAAAATTTTGCATAGTATGTTTTAAAGATTTTGATTCTGTACCAAGTTCAAATGCTTAATTTCAATCCAATGATCAAATTATCCTTTTAAATTTTGTCCGATTTAATGTCTCTAGCAAATATCATACAGCATTACTGGGGCAAATGGCCAGCCGGCTGGTTAAAATCGTCATTTAGATAGGAGTTCCGTCAAGTTGCTTTTGATCAAACAACAAATCTAAGATGCTAGTCTCTTATATTGCTACTGGAATTAACAACGGTTTTCTGTCCCCCCAAAATGTCTTGCATTGGCCTAAAATAAGCAAATAAAATACGCAATTATTACGGAATTGTGAAAGAAATTATTGGCAGGGTTTGTGTGAAAAGTGATAAATAAGTTCTCATAAACAATCTCATGTATTACTTCGATGTTATTTTAGGTTGTTACATTTATTTTTATAAACGAAATGTATTTATTTACGGCGATTGGATGGACAGAGACCGCTTTTTAAGAATTGATAGCCCACCGTGATAGAAACGTCAAGAAATTTGTTAAGTTTTCTAGTAAAAGGCATTAGTGAGTTACTGATCTGTTTGTACCTCCTGTAATTGTCTGCTTGTTTCCTTGTGAAACTTACGAGTTAAACTAATCGCTGAGAAAGTAAGAAAGTAACTTTGAAACAAGCGGTACGCGATGTACGTGATGTTTTAATCTGAGATGAAGGCGATGTGCGAAGCGACACATAATTTACGCTAATGCTGATATCGTTCCTGCGCCCCAGTATCTTCGCATTACGAAAAAAATACCCATTTCGGCCTCTGGACAGTTTGATGAATGACAGTACTCAGTGGTTCTCCATTGAATCCCACGATTGCATATAATGGTATACTTCTGAGTTTGAAATGTATAAATCACAATTAAATATATTGATTATACCATGAGTCAATGTGACTGTTTCGAATGTCGGGATATTTACATAACAAATCAATGCAAAATTAAGATTGAAAGCGTTTTTTGATTTATATTTTTAAATTTAAGTTCGCATGAACATCTACCGACCACTATTGGGTTTAACGTTTGTAACTGTGAAGATGACGTGATATGATAATGATAGGGGGTGAAAGGACGAACATAAATACAATCATGCCCAAGGTGGGCCTCGAACCCGCGATCCTTCGGTCAGAAATCGTTACGACACTACTGTCCTTGCGATCTCGGCCACCGATGATTGGCATTGTAAGCGTTGTCTAAGGTTGAAAGAGCCAGAAATCTGTTCTTTAAAGTGAACCTACATAATCAGTAGTGATAACATAGTTTCATTTACTTTTTCGTGATTTTGTTTCATTCTTCTTGATCGCTACTTTAAGTGATTCCTTGAGGCGCTCAGTATTTTTGTCATTCTTTAACGTATTTTCTACTGATCGGGTAAGGACCGTTTATGTTTCCGTATCGGGCACATTCGAGCGGAGATGCAGCCGGATAATTACGCCGTACTACCTTCACGGACGCTGAATGAAGAACGTGCTCTTCAGTCTCCAGTCAAAGACGGCGCTCCCAGGGAGGAATGATGCGTCGAGTGCCGAGAAGGATTCATGAATACGCGAAGTGACGCGTTTGACGAACCCCTCTTACTTCGTTAGGAACTCAAGTAGGAATACAACGCAGGGCTTGTGCCCGGCGACCGGACGGGAGCATGCCAGGAACAGTTAATCTTGATATTGCTGCTGGAAGGTACTCTAGTATGTTACTCAATGCGATCAGTGTAAATTTCATTTTGATAGCCTCTGCCTAGAATGTCTTTGATCACGTAATCACCATTTATTAAATAAAGACCGTTAACGCCACCTCAACGCAAATTTTCCAGCAACAGTCACCAAATGTCATCAAACACCTCCATGAGACACAAGTCAGCCATTATCCGACATTCTCAAATCAAAGGCAACATTAAACGGGAACAAACCAAGCGTTGCCTGTCGAGTGGGCTTAAGAAAATGCGATGCGCTCCTTCAGAACTCCATCCAGTGCAAATATATATATATATATATATATATATATATATATATATATATATATATATATATATCTGTTCCAGCCCGCACCGGCGAACACCGTCCAACGTCGAGAGCACGAAAGCACTTCCGGAAGACTTCGTCGGCTAAGTTAGATCAGTGCTAATCATTTGCGTTACATCTTTACTATACTCAGCAAAAGGGTCGTTGAAGCTACACCGACGCGAACATTCGAGCGACGCAGTCACACGAAAATTTCACCGAACCGCCTTAACGAAGGCCGAATCAGCCACTTGTCCTTCATTCTCAAATCAAAGAGAAGCCTCATCGAAAATGAACTATGCCCCGGTCGTCGAGGGGGCTTCAGTGAACATGCGAAGCGAGGCGTTCGACGAACTCGCTGCTCCTTCAGCGACTCGAGTGCGAATACAACACAAGCGATTGTGCCCGTCTCGGCGACCGGCCGCACGGCGCGGGGTGCTTCAGGGAGTGTTCCCCGGCTTAATGCGGCGACGGCGAGCGACCGCGCCTCGGACCTTATGCATATGAGCTCTGGATTGTGATGGAAGCGCTTTTAGCCGGGACGCGACGCATTGTTTGCACGAACGACTTATAAACGGCCGCCTCGCCGGACCACGCCCCTTTCGATAAATATGTAAAGAAGGATCTTCAGATGAAATGATTGGCTTTCTTTGAAGCCGAGGAGGTTATTAACACAACAAATGGAGGACAGCATGCCATTGAAGCTGCTCGAGGCCGTGCTGGAGAACGAGAAATCTGTTCAGTCAACCGCGGCGGCCCAGAGAAACAGTCGTGATGATCAAACTAGATTTTATATCTAAATTTTTGTTTTTAAAATTTAAAATGTATCGCTCAGTATTGGTGCCGTAGGGGCTTGAAAAGTAGGCGGAGCCGAAGACTTCGTGTTCGAGTGAGTATTAAATATTTCCGACTGCTTACTACTACGGTCAGTAGTTCCGTTGAGTAGTGTATGGTATAATCCGGGAGGTGGCAGTTTTCCACACACCCTCTGAAACATGAGATCCGGCTCCGACTCAAGTTTATGGGATTTTCTCCGCCTCCAGAGTAGCGCGCGGTCTGTGGCTCGTTTGTTAGGGTACTGCCCGGGCATTCGCTTAGTATTGACCGGAGAAACTATGGTAAACAACCGATAAGGACAGCCGACCGTTAGAATTTTCCTCCAAACAGCGACTGAATTTCATCTAAATATGTAAATAGTGTCTAAAATACGTCATTTCTGTCGGGACTTCGAATTCTAGAACCTCAGAGTCAGCGTTGCTGCAGAAGCGATGGATATTGTTCTGGTTAAGAGTGCCACCTAAGGCATGGGATGGGAGGTTTAACATGTTGTGACGTGGTTGCCTTCTTCAAAAGATCACGTATTCCGTCTCAACGTAATCCCATTCACACACGATTTATCAGTACTTCGACTTATCATCATTATTCATCCTTCACAGTATGAAAGTCATAGGCAAATCATTGCTGGGTTCATCGCCAAGGGACGACGATGACCTGAAACAGAGAGCGTCCTTTCCTCGTCCACGGTCATACCACGTCATCTTTGTTATCAAAAAATTTTGTTTATGTACAAAAATTACTGGTAGGCCGATAACTTTACAATTCCATCTTTTAAAGCATTGAGAGCGTAGGCTTCCGCGGCCGGAGTCAATATTAAGTTGGCAGGAAGGTCGCAGAATAGCGACCGAAACGTCGGCACCTTTGCCATGGACGCGGCGTCACCCGGACAGCCAACTTAATATTTTAAAGTATGATTACAATGATACTTACAATTACAATGATACTTTGATGATGCTCCTGTATTTATAAACAAGTGCTTTTTTGTGTGGAATTGACAAAAATTGTTTGCTTTTAAAAGTAACGTACGGTTAGCGTCTGTCTATATCATAGTATACAAAATTAAATTGAGAATTTTCAAAATTATAAACACAAAAAATTAAAATATATAAAATAAAAAAATTGTATTGAAACAATTTTTTAAATTAACATATTTATTTTGTATACGATATTGAAAACTTTTTTTTGACAGGAATATTTGAAAGTTTTCGTAAATTCAGCTCTACCTAGTTCTGCACACTTGTCAATGCACAAAAAACAATAGTGCTAAGATTGTGAACTACTTAAATCGGACGTTGATTAAACGAGCTTTGCGATTTTAAGCGAGTACATGTCGTTAACTTGGATGCGAAATCGCTTCAGACGTCCACTTTTTTCTCAATCTTCCAACAGCGTTGTACAAGGAAAACAGTCGTGCCAAGTGAATGCCCCTCCTGACAGGGTGAGATTGCAGTGAGGGGAACAGGAGGGGGAACTAGGCCTAATCCCAACTTCGCCAGTCGCCCGCGAGCCCCTCCGGGCCGCCTCGCGGAGTCCGGTCGCTGTCGTGTGTGTTTTGTTAATCTTCTTGCTCATGAACCAGTTTATCGACGCCGTTTTTCTGTGCGCTTTATATCTTCCTGTCGTTGGGAAAGTGTATTGAAATTATCTGAGCCGTAACAGGTGGCATTGAAGGTTGGAGATGTCTGTAAAGATTTTGGATTTTTCTCTGAGCATTTGAATAAGTGTGATATTCTGGTGAGAAATCATGAACGGTGACAATTTATTTTTCTCATTATTTTATATGAAGGAATTTATGAATTTATTTTCAGACACACCCAAGAAATTGTATCTGAAGGATCCATTTGTACTTCACTACATGCATTAGAATGTATCTGATGGGATACATACCTTCGTTGTTGGTGAGTTTTTTGTTTTTATAGATATTTTTGTATTTAAATTTAAGAGATGCATGCGTGCATGAGTAACTTACTTTTACGATTCTTTGAATATTAAAATGTAATAATATTTTTTTAATTGGCACGGTTTGTTGTAATATGATTTGTATTTTATTTTTATCCTTTATTGGCTAAATTATTAGAATTATTGCTTCATAAATTAGTGAAATTATCATTTAGGTCAGTGACTATTAAATGAACTGAGATCACAAGGCTTCCATCGAGGACATTTTACTACTACGGCCAATGAAACAGTGATACATCTAAGGGGATACGATGGGTGCATTTACTTTCTTTGAATTCTGATTGTGAATTCATATGGATTTTTTCATTCTAACTTGAAGATTCATCAAAATATAATGTCGATATTGCAAAATATGAACAGTAAGCCGTCTGTTAGATCGTCTACGTATACTAGTACTATTTTTGAGAAAGATTGAAATAAATCATTATTTTTAATTATCAAATAATATGTTTACATTTACATTTAAATTAATTTTATCAGTTAAACTTATTAATATATTCTTATATATTTATATCAAGTTATTTTATTAGACAACTACATTGGATTAACATCTTGCTTAGTTTGTTCTCGCAGGATGCATATTCCGTTTTGAAAATTCATGTACTTATGATGTCGGGATCCGTTTCTCAATGCGGCTCTAGATTAGTGTTAAAAACCCAGGAAACTATAAAACATAAATGGAAGAGAATTTTGTTAGTAAAGCAATATTATGAGGTAAAGAACACTCTGACAACTCAATCGATAAAATCTCGCAATATTGCATTTGCAATTTGGATTATTATTTGTATTTACTTCTAGAATAAAAAAATCTTCCAGATTTAATTTCCTCTCTGTCAACCGAATTATCTCCTTAATTTTATTGCCACGCGATAAAAACCTACAGATGCCCATTTTTTCACCATTGTTGTAGGTTGATGTACCATTGTTGTTTACAATAATACTGTGTAATATTTATTATGAATAGAATATATTGCAATCGTAGGCTTCTGCGGCCAGATTCATAAGAAGGCCCTCGGCTGTCCGGTTGACGTCGCCGACGTTATGACTCTGGCCTCGGAAGCCTTCGATTGTGGCAACACTGTCCTCGACGGGTCGTCACCCGGACACCTGAGAGCCTTCTCATAGAATATATATTATTACCGCGCTGACGCAGTAATAATATTATATATCTATCTAATCTATATATCTATATCTATATATCTATATATACATATATATATAATATATATATATATATATACTGGGTGCACGTAGTTTTATATTGATTTATTTCATTCGAAAAATCGTCTTCAAAAATACCACTCGTTCCTTGAGAATTCCCTGTTCAAACTGAGGCCTGCGCGAGCGAAACGTTTGTCGGGTCATTTCCGAAAGCACTCTGGTAATACCTGTTCCAACCTTCCTCTTCCTTGGCCACGCTCTGTTCTGGTTGTTATTACTGGCGCGGCGCGGCGACAGCATCGAAGGTCTGCCAGCGCCCGAGTGACAGGGAGCCCGCGGCGCCCCGCGGCGCCTCCGGCCGCGCGACCGCCGCGCCGCGCCACGCGCGAGACGAAGCGTCACGGTGCACTTTCTCCGGAAAAGGGGCCCCGCCCACTGCCCGCCTCCCACTGCCCGCCTCCCACTGCCCACCGCCCACGGCCCACCGCCCACGGCCCACCTCCTCTCGCCTCCCATCCCCGCCTCCCGCCGCCCACGGCCCACCATCTACCGCCGTCCACCCCCACCCCGGCTCTCGCCGAGTATTTCCCTGCATGTTACCCACGTGTAAATCTGGAAATTAAACTGAAATTTCAAGTATTTAATTTTATTCTTTTTTTTAATACGAAATGTTATCAACGTTAGAGCGGCGAATCGTGCAGTGGGTCCCCTGACGGTTGAAACGTTAAGTTTTGAATAACTACGGAACCCGCCGGAAGTTCCAAACAATTTCGTAGAAGTGTCAAAAAAATGTGCAATGTTTTTTTGCAACTTTTGAAATCAGGGCTTCAAAAGTGAAAAGAATTTCAAACTTGAACACAATTGTTATGCGCGGGGAGGGAACCTTCACCCTCGTCATCAGCGATCGCATTGTCGCCTTGTCACTAGCTTATACCGCGTTACTCGCGTCGTCCTTGTGTGTGCGTCCGCGTCACTCGCTTCGTTCGCGTCACCCGCTTCGTCCGCGTTAACCGCGTCACCTACACTGTTCGCATCAGCCGTATCGTCCGCTTCATCAGTAGAGACAGGATTTTTATGTAATTACAAATTTTTTTATCTTTATACTTATCGTTCTCAAAATTGTTATCTTGGCGAATCGTCGTCGTCCTAACAAAATATCCAATTTTTTCGTTACATATTTTTAAATATATTAGTACTACATTACATATTTTATATATTTTTATATTTCCCCAATTTTTTTTTATTTTATAAATTTTCTTCCCTTTTACTTATTTTTATGAAAAGTATTTTTAAAAAAATCAATTTTCATCAAATCAAATTATGCCACGGTCGGATGTTCTTTCAGTCCGGCGCGCCTGCTTCAATATTATCTCACAATCAATGGCGGGAAGGGCGCGTCAGTGACAGACATCATCTTCACCTTTTGGTGTGAAAAGTATCACTGACGCCGGGTTTCGTGAATTTTAACCTTAATTTCCGAGAAACTTTTGGCGATTGTCGACGTGTAACACTTCGATAAGTGCTGCACGCTTCAGTGATAATTTGCTGGTCGTAGATATTGCCAATTTGTACGAGGGCTTCTATTGCGTCTTGTCTGTCTGCTAAACTACCGTCCTAGATAGCGATAGATGAAGCTTTTATTATGACCAAATGGTGCAAAACATGCATCAACTTGTACTCTGCAAATGAGTTTTCAAACGTTTGTATAATTTTTAAAATCAGATCATCAATCAACATATCAATCATTTTGTTTAGAAAATGTTTGATAAATGCAACTTCCAATTAGGTAAATGTGATTCATAATTAGTGTATTTTAATATTACATATTATATCCGAATTTACACATTTATTACATATGCTCGCTGTTTTCGTTACATATATTGACGTTTGATACTACATAGTTTTCCCGTCTCTATTCATCAGTGTCGTCCACGTCCCCTGCTTCACTCACGTCGTCGTGAGCGTCATCCGCGTCGTCCGGGTTATCCGCGTCACTTTGGCCTCTCGGCCGTGGCCTCTCTCGCGGGAAAGCAGAACGCCGTTCGCTGGCGGGCTCGTGACGAAACCGGGCGCACAGAAGCCCTCGCCTGTGGCTGCGTGAGTGGCAGATACACCGTACGTCTTCTCAGAGCGGCCGCGGCACGGTGTGGTTGTGGCGTCACTCGGTCGCTTGCAGGGAAAACAGCGGCCGAGTGACGACTCGGCCGCTGTTTTCGCTGTGATACGGGTAGCTTAAGGGAAACAAGCCCCCCGCATAAACTGCCGTATTTTAATATTTATTAAATTTTCACGATGCTGATCCGGTGACCGAGATCGCTAAGCCATGGTGCCGTAGCGATCTCGGACCGAAGGATCGCGGGTTCGAGTTCCGCCTCGGGCATGGTGTGATTTGTGTTCGCCCTTTTACCCCCTAACATCACCATATGTCATCTTCATGTTTACCATGATTTTAAATCCAATATTGGTCGCTAATGACCTAAATGTTGATGCGACCTTAAATAGCGAAACAAAATTAACGACGCTGTAAAACTAGTTGTCCGTGCAAGCATTTCATACGTTGGGTGAGACTTTTCAACTTTGTATTCAAAGATGTGGGCCCGGTACTAAGCGTATTTCTAAACGTTATTTATCGAACAGAGTCCTTTTTTTTCGTGTAATTCAATCACAAAGAATATCCTGTAGTGAATTTAATTCTTTACAGAATTCGAAATTCTGCTCTCTGCGGTCGCTGACCACCTGTTCTATGAGGCGCGGTCCTCAACGAAGCCAAGTCACCTAAAAATGACAGAAGTCTCAGATACGTCTAATATTATACATTATGGTGGAAGGTACGTACCTCATAGAGTTTTTACGACTTTATCTAAAACGGGCTTTTAAGGATGGTATATTTATTAATTTGCTTATTTCTAGAGAATGATCTTTGTATAGGTTACAAGGTCAAGCAGAAGTCTAAACTGTCAATTATTTCAGCCTTCCAATTACTTCAATTAGAGTAAGATAAAAAATCTATCATAATTTTTCATTAAAAAATAAAAACTCTAACATTCTCGTCATTCATATATTTATGTATGGAGTATGAAAGCAAATTTTCAACACTGAGCAGAAAATATTACATGTGTTCGTTTTCCAATACACTTATTTCAATACAATTTTATTCCGGAACAATTAAATTAAATTCTCTCGAGGAACGTCTAAGTATATAGTACATTGAAACAGAAAATAATTATTAGTTATACATGGTTTTATTCAAGTGTATTAAAAAACTGAAGAGAAAAGAATCGAGGCAGTATTGGGATTCCATTTAAAATATTTTGCTCTTAGTCCGACAGTTTGTTTACTGAAAGACTCTTCAGCTATCCAGAAATTGCCAATTGAAGAGATTGGGAAAGCATTTCGACGAATTCTACATTGGATAGAACTTTTTATTATTAAACAACATCACATACATAATATGTTTACTTATGTGAAAGAATGATTTAACATTCTATTAATGATGCTGCAATATAAAGATATTCTTGTTGTTTATTCTGTACATGGAATGTATGCTATAAAAAGTACTTCAATTACGTGATAATACGTGAACATCTGTTAGTGTTTTCAAATTTGGTTGATTGTTGGTTTCTAGATTCAATTCTCTAATTCTCTCGTAATTTTTTATTGCTATTTTGTAGAGCTTTTTTTAAACTTCAAATCAGTCCCGCAAAGTGAGATCAAGCGTTTTTCTTTTGCACATTGTGTTTCGTTAGTGCAATTTATTTTCTACAAGCAATACAATTTTTGGAAATAGTCGTATTCTCTGAAAGGATCTCATCATCTAATATCATAAATGTCCATTTTCCAGATCGTTGTCAAGAATTTGAGTCGATATTATCATCAATAAAAAAAACGTCATTTTTTTGTCATCTGCCACCTTTCCTTTCACGAACACATTTTCAAGCGAACAACCGCTATTAAAAATGTCTGCTGTCCCGACTCTAAACCATTTTCAATATTTTATTCCCGTTGCAGTTGGATTGTCAAAAAATTAACTCACGTTCTGAAAAATACAGCCGAACGAGCCTGGGCCAAAGGAAGTATGTTTTACGGACACGCTGGCAACGGCGGCGGTGGCTGTGGCGCTGGAAGTGCGTGCAAAATCGAACAGCCTCGCCCCGTTGGGCGACAGAGCATGAGAGCGTGGAGCGTGGGAAGGGCCGTCACCAAGAGAAGCGCCTGCCCTGATACGCGACACGACCGCCGCATAACGAACGTAAATGATGTATCACCCTCTCGGCTTGTTGCTCTTAGTTAGGCCCCCTTCACACCCGGCCTGTCCTTTCTCCACGCTGGCAGCTTGCGGTGTGCGACCCGCGTTCCTGTCGCTCGGGGCAGGTTGCTTATCTATTTATTTGCCTGGGAGCAGAGGCTGCTAACAAAGGACTGCAAGCAGGAAACATTAACGTCGACAACTTGCCGAAAGTATTTAACACGTAGAAATAGATCCTTTTCAAAATGAAGGTTTTACCTGGCGATTTTTTTTGTTGCTAGACGAGTGCATGATTTGTTGTGGGGCCAGATCCCCGAATATAAGACCGTTTCATAATATGAGACCCCTGACTGCACGGTCTAGTAAGTGATGCAGCTTAGCTGACACCTTCGTATCTAGTAGAATATACTACTCTAAATCACCAGAACGATTATTGCTGCTGTGTTTCGTGCAAGGTTTTAGGCAGTTTTTGTAAAAATCTCCCCCATGAGTTTTTTGCGCCATGTTCTTCTTTCGGACTTTTTTTAAAGTTAAGGTAAGAGGTCATGGTCTGTTTATCTCCTGTCTAGTGATAATAGGGTAGCCGATAACTTTAAGTGTAGACACGCCTATTTATGTTTATAGTGCACATAACGTGAAATATTTGCTTTGAATTCCGCCACGCGCATCCTTCCAAAATAAAACCTCCAGGGGATCCGAGGCTTGAGCCAGGGAACGTGGTAAACAGTGGCGACAGTTACGAAACTATATTGCTAATGGACACATGAAGATTGTGGAGCATATAATTAATTCATTGCTCTGTGCTCTAATTAATTAAAACATGAAAAAGTCAGCAATGATTTTATTAGAGTGATAATATGAAATGTATTTGTGAAAACTATGTAGTTTATATAAACTAACAATCCAAACATGTATGCACATATTATAACAATATCAATTTCAATACCAACTGAATCCCACTCAATTTTATAATAGTCTCATTTATGGAGTCAGTCTTTTCAGTCACCAAAATGACTTATTTTATTTTAATTTTTTTGCTGCGCAATTATACATGTGATTTGGATTTTCAAAAACTGTTATTATTAGTATATTACTTTTTAACTTTATCAACCCAAAACACAAACAAAATTTTTCCGGTAACGACTCTAAGCTTCCTCTTAATGTTTTCTTCGAATACAGCAAAGAGCATTTACACATATGGCATGGGTAAAATATATTGCCATTCAAATTTCAAATTTTGTTCATTCCTTTCCTTTAACTGCAGTGCTCAAGTTATAGTGTGCTCAAGTTATGTGTTGTGTTTAATGTAATATATTATTCAATTCTTACATCTTTTAATGATGTAATGTTCAAATTTTCAAAATATGAGTAGTGTTATGCGGAAATATTAAATCAAATTTTTACAATTTTCTAAAGTAGTTAAACAGACTTTATAAAAAATGGATTTAAATTATACTTTTCCTCTATTAGAGCAATATATATAAATTTGCAAATGTGTTGTGTGATTTTCATTTAAACTTCTGAAATTCCAAAAATTGCGTAAGTTTACTTTTTTGAACCTGTTCCATGTTTTAAATATTAAAGATAGGCATTTCTTTTCTAATACAATATTTTCCCTATTATTAGTTTTAAATCATTCCAGATATAACATTTACAATATATTAATATTTCGACTTGTTTTGACAATAATTGGTTTTTTCAGACACAATTACCTGAAGAAGTGACCAAAAATTGGGCTGCGAAACGTTGCATCGTTTTCAAGTTTTATCAAGATTACATGTGTTATTTTATCAAGAACAAGTGTTTCCTCTAAATATTTTTAAATATCTCCCCTCTCCATCTACCTATGTTCTATATTTGGTTTTTAACCGACTGTCCTTAAAAATTCCATATAGTACCAGTTACTAACAGGTGATTGTGTTTAATAAAAGGATACTGAATATTCGAACAGAAATAACAGACAATCGAAGTGTGATCCAGTTTCTATGTGCCATTCTATAGCACCACTAGTTTTCTTTATATTTTTGTGAGGATTCTGAATACACAGTGTAGAATTATTTGACCCAAGCACAATTTTCCTTAAAATTTGTATTTTCCCGAATATAATATTAGCATTTTGTTATCAAAGATCTATCAAGTTGATATTAACATAATCGCTTCATCTTATAATTTAATGCATTTAGGGACACAAGTGCTTGAAATGATCTCTGATAAAGTTCCTTGAAATCTGAAAGTATTGGAATATATTCCTCGAAAAGTTTTGAAAGTATTTTGTTTTTTCTTTGAAATTAAGAGGTTCATTCGCTGCGCTGTGATAATCAATTAGCAGGGATAATGTAGTGGCAACGAGTCGCGGAATGGCGCGCCCACTTGCCGTAATCCCGTGTCATCTCACTGTCCGTCATTCCATCAATCTCTCGCAGCAACGAGCGCGCCCTGCCCGCGGCGGCGGCAGCGGCGGTGGCGGTGGCGGCGGCGGCGGCGACGGAGGGGCGGCGGGGGCGGCATCGGCGGCGGGCGCTGTTCAAATTTGCCCCGCGCGCAAACGCCCTCCTTCGTCACATCTCTGGCCGGGCGCAAAGCCTCGCTGGCCGGGAACATTTCGCGGTCTAACGCGTTTACCGGGGATGAAACCCGACGCGGGCGAAAACACGGGTAGCGCAGGGTAGGCGCCTGGGGAGCGGCGTGACTCCGAGCGTTGCGAGCGCGCGCGCGGGGATGGGGTGGGCGCGCGGGGGCGGGCGGAGGCGGGGCCGCGAGGGGTGGGGGAGCGCAGTCCATCAAGTTGCCAGTATCCGGCGGACACGTCATTTGGCCGGAGGCTGCGATTGGCTGCGAGCACGCTTCGCGCTTGTTTTGTGAACTATCAATGGCCGCCGCCCACGCCTCGGTGAAATAATACGTGGCGCAGAATACCCTGGCGGTGCGAGGTGACGCGGCGCGGGCACGGCCCTGCGAGCACTTATGGAGCGCTCCGACCCTGGAGGAGGAGGAGGGGAGGAGGTGATTGGGTGCGGTTGGGGAAGGGAAGAGGGGGTGGGCCGTGACATTGAATGCGATGGCGCGGCGCCGCGAGGACCGGCGGATCGCGGTCGCTCTGGCGGGATTGATGGGAGAAGTGTGGGGAGCGGTGCCGATGAGAGGTCGTTCTTGCTCTCAGTGTTGATGGGTTGACGGCGGTGAAGGTAGGAATGACGTCGAAGAGAGTTTTCCAGGCCGAAGGCGGTCCAATATGTCCAAAGGAGACGAATTGCAGTAGATAAGGGGCGATATGAGGGAACAAATAAGTTGGAAACAAGCAAATGTTGACAATATAGCTAAGTTGAAGTTTCACTTGGAAATTTTTCGTATGAACCCTGTGGTACATTAAAAGAAATCTGTTAGAGAACGAGGAGGATTGTGCCCAGATTGGATGATGGCTGGACTCGGGGATTGACAAGACAAGAAGGCGACAAGGCGATGTGGTGAAAAGACGAAACGTCGTTAAGTCGAATGAGAATAAAACGAGGAGAAAAATAGTTTGGCGTGAGCGCACAGGCGAAGAAACATTTGACAACACCGGCGGAATCATTTGGGACATTGGCAGGAAAATAGGGCATTGGTAACTTTGGCGGCGGCGGCGGCGGTGGCGGTGTACATAGCGCGAGCGGTGGCGACGGCAGCCGGCCCCGAGGTGTCGATGCAGAGCGTGAAAAAGACGATTAACGCGACAATGGGACGGAAGCTCTCGCTGCCAGTGCTGGAGATAACGAGCTTGCGCTCAGCTAATATTGTTGAAAGCGGGCCCGCTCTTGTCGGGGCTTTAATTCCCTCACGCGTCGCTTTTTCCTCGCCCCGCCCCGCATGCCCTCGCTCGCCCTCGTCCCTCCGCCCCGCCCCGCGCGCCAACGCCCCGCCCCAGCGCTCCGCCCTCCCCCCCGCCGACCTCCCCGCGTCAACTCGCTCCGCCCTTGCCGTCGCTCTGATCGTCTACCGTTTTGATTGATTGGTGTTCAATTTGAGTGTTACACAAGCCCCGCTATAATTGGCTTAACGAGCGCAGGTAACATTCACAAAGGAAGATCGCATTCCCATTTAAAACATGGGATGCGGGGTGTGATGCGCGACGAGGGGTCGTTCGGGCATAGGAGAGGGTGGAGAGGGCATGGAGGGGTGAGAGGATGAGATAAACGTGCCAATGGTAATAGTGTGGAGGTACGAGCTGGAAAGTATAGGTAAGCGGGAATGCAGTAGATGATAGACAGGTAATGACGGAAGTGTCTGAATGAAGTGTGCAGATAGAAATTAGAGGGCGACAGAATGGATGCAGGGAGAGAGTCTATTATCGGAGTTGGAATTGGAGAAAAGTAAGCAGCGCGCCCGTTTGTATGTACGCGCGCGAACGTTTTCTGGGGGAAAGATATCGATACAGGGGAGCATATGATAAATTCGGATGTTGGTTGGGAAGAATGACGATGCAGCGTGAAGGATTTGTTGAATGTTGGTTGAAGTTGTCTCGCAAGATTTAGTATGTTACTTATAAATTGATATGAAAAAGATGACGGAAGGATGGAGGTAGACTAAATATAGTGAGTGAGGGTATTCTTTGGTGCATTGTTAAAAGGATACAACACATTTTTGCCATTTTTTAGTTTTTCACACAATTTTGAAATGGAAAAATACAAGTTTTCGTTTGGTATTAAAGGATTAGGTTTGGAAGCAAAGAGGGTAATGCTTTCAGACGTAAGCCTTTAATGCTAAACGAAAGCTTATGTTTTCTTCTCAATATTGGGTTAAAAAATAAAATCAGTCAAATTATGACAATCCATGCACTAAAGATTTACAAACATCGGTGTAGTAATGGTTGAAATCCCGTGAATGGGTGGAAATCATTCTTGCATTCACTGAGGTTGTAGTGGGAGCTTTCAGAAGAGGGCTCGAGGGAACATCAACATTGGGTGGACAATGTGAAGGGGACGCCAGCCCACACACACACGCAGAAGGACGGTAGAGGCCGACACGTCCATTGGCGCGATCCGCCCACCGTTTTAACAGCCCAAACGCGCGCGCCGGCCAGACTTTTCCAGAAAACGGGACGCCAACCAAATTACGAGCTTCATCCATAACCGTTTAGGAGGCAAATGACTGGCGCTTAATGATGTGAAACGTACAAACGACGCCGCTAACGGCTCGCCAATGCCCCGAAAACACATAACACGATTTATGCCTCCCAATTAGACAAATACATTTTTGCTTTTTACCGAAGAGTCCTGGCCCCCCACGGGAGGCGGTCACTTCGTCGTTGGGGGGTGCGGACCTACACGCTCGCGCTCGCCTCGGCTGGCTTCTGATGGCGTCCGGGGGCTTCGCACGTCTTTCGTCTTTCGGGGGAGGGGAGGGCGATTAAGCAGGCGCAGCACGGACGCGGCGCTCGGCATATTAAGGCCCTCGCCTCCGTCGACGCCGGTGGCCTTTACGAGCGCACTCCCTATCTGGGGAAGCGGGATTAAGCGAGAAGGCGAGAGGTGTGGCCACATGAATGAACCTAGGCGAGAGACAGAAGACGGCTGGAAACACCTGGAGGCTGTTAAGTGGAGGGAGATGCGTTCATTTTGATATTTGAGGGATCGATTTTTTCATGTTGTTTGGAAAATACACAATTATAAATTATTATTATTATTATTATTATTATTATTATTATTATTATTATTATTATCATCATTATTCTCAGGGTACCTGGAGTGATACATGTAAAGTAATCATAATTATTACTTATTAACTAATGTGCGCTCTTTGTGTGGCTAGTGGACAGCCTGCTAGCTTTCTGTGAGGCGGTCCCGGGGTCGATTCCCAGCCGGGGCAAAAATGAAGCGGTAGTTTTCTCATGCAAATCATCTCAGCTGTGTAACGAAAGGAAAATCGCAGGCAGGCCAAGTAAGCTAGGTACGATGAGAATACGTCCTGCTCGTCACATGTCTCCCTTACCCGCAGTCCAGGATAGCGAAACAAAAATCAAGACGCAGATCTGGGAACACCGCTAGCTGGCAAAAATCAGATTAAGCCAACCCTAAAATGCCAAATACAGACATACATACATACACGATTTGTTTAGGGCAATCTTTCGTGTATTTAGTTTGTTAGGAAACAAATCATACTTTTTACTAAATTGCCTGAGATATTAGATGATAATGAAAAATTGTTATAATTACAATATTTTATTATTAATTTATTTGGTAAAAAAACAGTAAAAACTGTATATGACGTATGGGGGAGAAGATTATCTGCGCACATTTTCTTGAAGTCCAGAACAGAAAAAAAAGAAGCGCGAGATTAGCAACATTTGGAAAAAATAGATATTTTCGTTCCCAAGTTGAAAAAAACATAATTACAATTGTAAACTAACTGTTGATTTGATTTTTCTGCATTGCTAACAAAATAGTAACTCACCTTCAATTCTACTCCTACCACTAAAAGCAAAAGGAGTGCTCAACAAAACGTTGGCATCGTGAAGCTACATTTATTAAAACCTTTTGACTGCCGAGTGAAAATCAAACGTTCTTCACATTACTTCAACCGTCAATATTGAGATGATTACATCATAATTCAGTACACAAAATCTCGATTCTTGAAACGCGATAAAATCTATTTGGTCTTCTTCTGTCGTTGATACATGATCTGAAGGAAAAATGAACAAAACCACTTTAGGCAAGACAAGACGTGAGTAATGTATGATTAATTAAAATAAAAATTGGAGTTGCAACCATAAAAACGGACCCCTTACTCTGTGTTCGTGTATTAGTCCATCTTTGCATGAGTGAACACATATTGTCAATAAATGGGTTTGTACGTAAGTTATTACGATCAAATAACTGTTTTAACATCTGTGCGAGTGTTCATTTATGTTCCATTCTAAGCAATATAAATTTTAACGGTCTACCTCTGAGAGCAATTAGATATACCAATACTTGCTACCACGAATGACATAACATTTATGGCATTGTAGCCGTTAATTAAGTATGCTGGGCAAATTTATTAGCGTCGGTGCACTAACTTAATTTCAGCTCCCGCATGCAAGTATTATATTATACGCACAAGTTGTTTCTGCTAGCTTCCAACAATAGGCAATTTGCAATACCAGTGACATAAATTATTGATTACATGAAGTTAATCCTTTTAGACTCATTCTAAAATGAGAAATTATCTCTGGAATGACTCCAGATCTCTCTTATTCCTCGTTCATTGAAAATGGAAAGATACTTGAGCTAGGGCATGATATTGTACGGAACTGTTTGCAAACATATTCTTTCACATTTTTTTATTATTAACGCTATCACAAATTGTAGTGCTAATGTTTGCTTTAAATGACCTACCAATAACTTTCGGGCCTGGTATTTAATATTTACGTGTTAATTCTCTACACGCAACATGAAATACCCCGCAGTAAGTAACATAGATAGAGATACTAAAATTTCCGGATTTTAGTATCTCTAGCTATTTTTTCAGGATTTATGTTATCAGTTTTGGATTTAATTTATTTACAAATCACGAGATCGGCCGGTTTGCAACGTCTGGTGAAATTATCGATTTTTGAGAGTTCATTATGTTCAATCTGTGGCTGAGAATGTTACTGTCGTTACAATCGTTCTGGGCTGCTTCATCTCAATGTAAACAATGTAATAAAACAGTGTCTGTTTTTAACGCAAATCACTAACATTGAAATAAGTAAAAAGTTCAAGGGAACCACAAAAACAATCCCAATACATCCACGTATTTGGGTAATAATCGTTCCTAATTGTTTTCCTTCTTTATAAATATGAATACGGCATGTTTCATGTACTACGTCTATCATTTCCCTTCCACCACCGCTAAAGAGTCTTATTACAAGTCGCGGAAGAGTTCGTGCAAAAGGACTCCGCAACGCGCTAGCTCATCAGGAACCACCAACCGTGGCGCCACCGTCCCATACAAATGACAGGAGTCCCACGTGCGCATGTAGGCGCGACAGTAGCCCATAAACACCCCGGGGTCCGGCTCGCATCCGGGAGCGGCGAGCGACGGCGCGGCGAGGCGAGGCGAGGCGGCTCCAGGGCCCCCGGGGCGCCGCGACCGTGGCCAGGCGACAGAGGCACCGGGGACAGCGGGGCGGGGGATCCGGCACCGCGGGCGCGCCACACAGTGGGGCACGGGATCCTCACGCATGGCACAATTTTTTAACTCACTATCTACACTGGTTGTAGAGGAAGTGTGAGCTTTTGCTGCTTTCCCTACAAGTAAAAATTCAATGGATATGTGTGTTTACGTATTTTATATGTATTTTTGCTCTACTCATATGTTTTTGGTGCGGACGTCGGTAATTTCTAACTGAAACAACGATGCAAGTGCTGATCAAAATAAATGAGAATGTAGTGCGGCGCCGGCGCGCCACACAGTGGGGCACGGAATCGATACGCATGGCACAATTTTTTTAACTTGCTATCTACAAAAATGTTTTCAGAGGAAGCGCGAGTTTTTACTGCTTTCACTACAAGCAAGAATCCAATGGATATTTATGTTTACATTATTTTTGTATCTATTTTTTCTCTATTCAGGACTTTTTTGTGCGAAGTTCCATAATTTCTACGTCATACAACTACGCAAGTGATGGACAAAATGAATGAGAATGTGGTATCAATCTCTCGTAGCGATCACGAGAATTTAAAAAAACGGAAGTATCCGGCGACCATGCTGTAAAAGACTTGAAAATACTCTATGATTTAACCATGATGGGTGGTGAGCTAATGGACAAGTTATTAGAGACCGAACATTAGACAACAACAACAATGACAAGTCTCCTTCGTCAATCAATATCATTAGACAACGTTCGAAAGGTTGCAGGTTCGAATCGCGCTTCGGGCTGATGTGTTGTGGTATACTGGGACGCTCTCGAGCCTGTTCCTTTATTTCTGGCCGGCTTAGGTGTCGCAGAGGCTAGAGGCATTTGTGCTCAATACATATTGCATTCAGGCTGTGTAAGACATGAATGTTGTGTTTTGTGATTTGGTGTGAATTCATAGAGTAACATGAGCCACGTTAATTTTTTTCCTGACCCCAGTAAACTGTTTTAAGCGGGAGTAAAGACCAAGTGGTCCACATGTGGGCCGTCGGGATCGTGTGTCAACGCCATTTAAGTAGTTTGACTTATTGCAGAACTAAGCACGGATGGGCTTACCCAATATCGTATGTATCATGACCGACCTAGGCTCACGGGCCACTTCGGTGCGGCGGATAGGAAGACTGGTAGGTAGCACTGTGGCTGTATCTCGAGAAACCAATCATTGACGGGGGAGGGAACGTCAGAGGCCAAAGAAAAGTGCAAAGACGTGAAACAGAAAGACTTATAACAGCAGCAACGACATCAACAGCAACAACAGCAGCGGAAGCAACAACGGCAACAACAACAACAGCAACAAGAACCAGAGCAGCAACGACGACAACAGCAGCAACAACAACTGCAGCAACAACGATAATGGCAGCAACAACGGCAACAACATTAATAACAGCAATATTAAGAACGACAACGATTCGTTTAGGAAAAACATCATGTAATGAAAAGCATCATGCAAGTGCGGCGTGTGCCCCACTGCGCGGCGCGGCGTTGGGCGCTCCGAGGGCGGGATGCGGAGCCTCGAGAAAGCTGTCGCGCGTGCCGCGTGAGTTACGACGCGGCCACCTGGGTCAGGCGCCGCGACGCGCCGCGACGCGCCGCGACGCCCCGGGCGGCGCCGGGCGCGGCTTTCAGGCCCCGCGTCATCGGCGACCGCCGCCCCACCGCCGCCGCCGCCACCGCCATCGAATTCCGCGAGTCGCACGTGCGTGCTAGACGCATGGGCGTAATTTTTCTCCGCGTCGCCGCCGCCGCCTCCCGCTTTTCCTTACGACATCGTCTTCGGGGACATTTCGCAGAGGTATATTCTAAATTTTGTTTCGTCATTTCGACTTGTGTGCACTTTGGGTGTCTTGCGAATGAACTGTATTGTGTGTATCACGCGCGTCAACGGGTGATGTTGGAATTTGGAACTGAAGTTTCGTAGTTACGGGAACTCCTCAGTTTGTGTTCTGCTAGTGTTCGATTCCAGATCAATGTCTGGGATGGCGACGTGTGTCTATGGCCGCGAATTCTCGTTGTCAGTAGGTTTTCCGATCATTTACTGCTGCTGTGGCTACTGCTGCTGATCGATCATTTGACGTTCCGTCGTCCATTTTTTTTGGTTTCTACCGATCAATTCCAACCGGATGCCGAGGGTTTAACGGAGCACGGATTGCGCATGCTCTTCCTCCTTTCTCTACTCTCATCCGTAGGGCTAGGCGAAGAGTTCTGCTTCCATTTAAGAGAGAGGGAGAGAAAGAGAGGGAGAAAGTGGAAGAGAAAGGAGCAGAAAGAAGGGGAAGAGGGAGAGCGTCAGAGAGAGAGAGAGTCAGAGAGAGAGAGTCAGAGAGAGAGTCAGATGGAGAGAGTCAGATGGAGAGAGTCAGATGGAGAGAGTCAGATGGAGAGAGTCAGATGGAGAGAGTCAGATGGAGAGGGTCAGATGGAGAGGGTCAGATGGAGAGGGTCAGATGGAGAGGGTCAGATGGAGAGGGTCAGATGGAGAGGGTCAAAGAGAGAGATGGAGAGGGTCAAAGAGAGATGGAGAGGGTCAAAGAGAGAGATGGAGAGGGTCAAAGAGAGAGATGGAGAGGGTCAAAGAGAGAGAGATGGAGAGGGTCAAAGAGAGAGATGGAGAGGGTCAAAGAGAGATATGGAGAGGGTCAAAGAGAGAGATGGAGAGGGTCAAAGAGAGAGATGGAGAGGGTCAAAGAGAGAGATGGAGAGGGTCAAAGAGAGAGATGGAGAGGGTCAAAGAGAGAGATGGAGAGGGTCAAAGAGAGAGATGGAGAGAGTCAAAGAGAGAGTCAGAGCGAGGGATAATTGAATCGACATGCAGGGGAACGATAGAAGATAAAATGTACTCGTACGTGTCGTAAATTCTTGCATCTCATGCTTTTGTTGTAAGTGTATTTTATTTCATGCTGTAGGAAGATTCTTATGATCAGATCTAAAATATATGCAAACTGCAACGTGGGTTAATGAAGGTGTTAAATAAATAAGGGTGTTTTTATGCTGCGTAATGTCTAATTGCTTTACATAAAATAATGTGTTTGGACAAATAGAAATCTGTTTATTTGCTACGCGTCATTAGCTTGCTTTTTATGAAAATATTTTATTGCTGATTTTCAGGCTGTTCTCGAAGAAAAATCTCTACACGTGCTCGTAGTTTAGAAGTACATAATAATCGATCTTTCGTTCACCACATTGTATCAATCTTTCATAGTTGACAATTATTCTCTTTACACAAAAAGGAAATATAATTGCAGTAGTCCAATAAGACGTCGTTCGAACTGACACCTGATTGCAAAGTTGTCGGGGAGAGGGATTGTTAAAGATTGGAACGTAAATTCAGTTTTTGTTGAAATTCAGTTTTTGTACATAATTTGTTCGGTTAATTTGGACTTGAAGGTCATTCGTATCAATCAATTCATTTGATATCTTGCCTGATGATTTCTTTAACCGAGCCGAAGTTCTAGATTTGATTTAGTTTCGTCAAAAAGTGGTGTCACGATTGGGGATGTCACATAACTTTTTTTTGAGTTCCAGAATATCCACCCCACCTTTTACTATATGTAGTTGAATAATCATATAAATATCAAGAAAGCGAGTTGAGCAATATTTGAAAATTGGACGCTTTCGCTCCTGAGGTCTAGAAAACTTAATGACATTGGTAAAAGAACTACAGATTGAATGTTATAGAATAGGTAACAAAATAACAACGCACACCTCGGCTCTAGTGCTACCACAACTAGCAAAAAGAGACCTTAACCAACCGTGCAAAAAGTGCAAAAACTACATTAGTAGTGTCCAGAAGCAGAACAAGGGGCCATCTCAGCGTTAAATGCTGAGCAAATTTAGCTAAATTGATCAGGGAAACTGGACGAAAAACCTGATCTAGACGGGAGTCAATGACCCAGAAGTACTTTATTTATTACTGGTATATTTAGTATTTTTAAATTATGTATACGGTACAAATGTTATCTGATTCATTCAGTATTATTGTTAAAATATTATTTTTCTTGTTGATGGTTAGTATAGTATCAAATTGTGGAGAAATACTTAAGCAACAAATATTTTTTTGCACTTAAACTTGTGAGAATGTTTTGTAAAGTGAAGTATTTGCATTATATGAGGATTTCTTGCAATGAGCTGTTGATATTTACACCTGATGAATATTATTCCTACGACGTGCGTTGTAATTATAAACATCTATATTGCATGAAAATATGTTCTCACTATTAAGTAAGCCAATTTGATTTTTTCACTCCACTCCACCTTTGTATGTTACGATCAAACAGGAAGAATGCCTTAAACATTAAAATTTTACTTCTTAGAAATAATGCTGATTTTAAAGGCTAACCAAACAAACTTGTTTATTTTTAAATCCGGTTCCTTTATTCTTTTAAAAATATGTGTCGCCGAGACAACGTTCGAGATGAAGACCAAGGTATCGTATGTATTACCTTTCTAACCAGAAGTTGTTTTCCCCGTAGATATAATTAATACCTTTATATTTGCATACAGCTGTATACATGATAATTCGAGAAAACTATGAATACGTATCCAATTTTAGCAAATTTACAAGACTGATGCATTCTTTTCGGGCAGGATTGGGCGTGCCCAGCCATTTTACGGAATGGGCGTAGTAGCAACCAAATTTTTGAACACGTTTTCAAGAAATTGGTAATTGGTCGAACAGTTCCTGGTAGGGCGGTTACTCTTTTGCTAGCAAGAGTCTACCTGTTTCCCAGAATCCATTAATGCAAACGTAGTGACCCTGATTTTGACTACTACATAGGCTCGTGACAAATTGAGTAATATCCTTAAGGCTTAAGCCTTCGGAACGTACGGTAAAGTCGTTTCAACAGTGAGAATTCGGGACAGAACTGATGTACTTGCCTTACAAAACTAGGAATGTGTTACTGCTTTGTTGGCTAATTGCAATTGGCAATCTGATTAATATTTAAATGCACTCGCTTACAAATATAATGTTCTAATTAAAATACTTATAATTAAAAAAAATTGACTTTTTGATCCCATACTGGTAACAGTTCAAATAATATTTAACACGATATGAAATTCGCATTTTAAATGCGCAGATTTGATCATATCTGATACACGAAAATTAATTCTTGATATAAGCTCTTTGAAACAATCTTATCTAAAGCGTATTCATAATTGCATCTCATCAGATTATTAAATTAGATTAAATGTATAAACGTGCTATTAGCAATTGAAATGAGTCTTGCTATAACATTTTGGGATATGTGTTTCCTTCGAGGATGTTCTATATAATTTGATGTGCTTTAGGCATTTGCTTCGTTCACCCGTGCAAATTTAAGCGATAGATTTGCATGGTTTTCGTCATTATTCAACTGAAATATCAGTCTACCACACAAACTGGTTCAACGCTGCTCTGGATTATGCTTTCAAATATACAGAGGCGTTAGGCAATAGCAGTGAATTATGAAAGATAAATAATACGTTATGGTAATAAAGCTAACGCAGGCACGCTATCCAGTCACATATTTCATTGATGTCACTCACGCAAAAGAGCACAATAAATATCGATGTAATCGTTGGACGCATCATTGTGATTGGTGGAATTCGTCAAAATAGACGGAAAGTGATACGTAAAGGTGCAGTAAAGAACAACGTTCTAGTATTTCATAATTTTGGGACTGCGAACAATACAATAATTCTCTAATGTGGGAGTCTGGTGATTAACAGATCAGATTGAAAGTATATTTTAAATTTATTCAAACCCAACAAAGGGATTATTTACAGAAGTGCAAGTCTACAAATGTGTGAAATTCTCATTAATTTTGTGTTGTTAATATCAGTAGGAGAACCCGGTACCTCGAGCCACCTTATGCTTCTGGCCAGATGTGAAAAACTGGCCGAGAAAAAAATCCGTTTTGAGTGTGAAATGGGACCACACTATCACATTCATGTGTAACTTATATAGGTATATGCATTCACCCTTATTCTCAAAGAAGTTATTTAACTGAATTCATGAGTGAAATGAATTTTGAATGAACACCATATGCATTAGAAGGTATATAGATTTTTCGTACTGTTGGATGTTCAAAAGAACAAATAATATTGTTATTAATTCTCATAAATTTACACCAAGACATTGTCTAAAATTGTCATAAATTTACACCATATGTACCTTGGGCCACTTTCTTATCTTTATTGATATTTAAGGTCGCGTCAACTACTAGGTCTTTACCGACCGCTATTGGATTTAACGTTACGATATGAGGATGAAACAAAATGGTATTGATAGGGGGTAAAAGGACGAACACACAACCATGCCCGAGGCGGGACTCGATCCCGCGACCCAGTGGCGTAGCTTCAGTTGGTGTCACCGGGGGCAAAACTAATGGGGGCACCCCCATAAATTCATGAATACCTCTTATGTTTTCATAGTTCCTTGTTCGTAATAAGGTGCTGGCCCGAGATACATTGTTCAGATACTGAAAATATTCATAGACAACTTCTTGCTGCAGAAATGAGGGGGCGCGGTTTTTAATGGTGTTGATACATGCGACAAATGTAATTCTTATTTTAGGTGCTTTCATTTCACGTTAATACGTACTCATAAAAATTATTTTACAGAAAAGCAATACTTAAATAACTAGAGGCGGTAGATCATGTAAAAAAATATTCTTTAATTGTTTTCTAAAAATCATAATGTATTTTATGATTTCTATATTACTTCTAAAAATATAAATCATTGTTTTCATAGTACTCTAAGATCATGAATCATGATGAGAATATTTTGAACTCAAATAAAGCAAAAGCAATGCCGAATATAATAAAAAATTATCACCACATAACCAAGAAATATTGTGGAGAATGTTTTTAAAGTAAGTGGAAGAGAAGTGAATAATCTGGCAACAGAGGCCTGTCTCTTCAACCAATATTTTTCGAAAATTGTAATTGAATTCACGAAGGGTCAAAATCAGGGTCAATTCAGCATCAGATGTTCACCCAAACTTTTCGACGCGATGTTTGTTTCCGAATCTTCTTCCTAAGACATTCTCAAAATAATCGGTAAACTAAAAAATAAATATTCGGACGTTTAGATGAGATTTATAATTGGTTGTTACATATGTGACTGCTATTATACACTGTTAATTCATATATACAGTGCATTCTTACAAACCGGAATGGTTTCATTTCTTTTCAAAATAGCTAAAATTAAGCTGCTCCTCAAAAAAAGACAACGAAAATTAAATTAAAAATAATTAACCAATTTCTCTTTTGTCAGCTTTTCAAAAACCTTAGAGATACTTTTCTATGTACCAATGGCAACCTTTATCAGTGCACAAATTTTATAATGAACTGGATATAATGTATCTGTCATTTTTTCTATGGCCGAATGTCGAACCAACAAGATTTCTAGCATTGTAACAACGAAATTTGTAGTCAGTAATAGATCTTTACAATACGTCCCTAACTGTAACAACACAACAATGACGTGCGTGTGTTTGAGAATTGATTTCAATCCTTATTAAGCAAGTAACAGGTGATAAATTACTGATGTAGACGTACGAGTACAAGTCGGGTTGTGTCAGTTCCACCAGGAGGATTAGCATTTTCGAAGTGTCAACCATTCACGACATATCATACCTTTGATGCAAAGAAGAAAACAGACGTGTCCCAGAGGTAAATTTTCTTGTTGCGTTCCTTTCGACCAGGATGCAGAGAGTTCATTGCTCCCTCCCGTAACTCTCGGCTGCAAGCACCCAGAAATTCAAATCTGCTGTTGAACCGGCCTTTAAGTTACTGTCACGTGCGAATATTTAGCAGTAGCGAGTGGGCGTGGCCGCGGGAGCTACGTCGTTTGGACGGTCTTGCCGCGCTCGCCCTCAGGCAGGATCGGGGCAGGGGATTCAGCGGGCCGGCCGGCTGCTGCGAAGAGCTGGCGAGGGACGAGGGAACGACTTGCAAGTGGGGATGCCAAAAAAACATGGATCTTTTAAAATATCGATATTTTCGAGCAGAAACATCGATATTATAACATTGAAGTTTTGCGTTAGATGTTTTCTTCAGATCGATAAATTTGTCTTCCTACATCGATTTTTTAAAAAATCTCTTGGTATAAATAAAACTTCCAGTTTCTATTTCATTTTTGGATTTCTCGCCATCAACTGCAATTGACAATTGCCATTGTTATCGAGACGGCACGAAAATTTGGTATTCGCAGCCTTTCTCCGGTGTTGTTACCTTTTTTTATCATTTTGTACACGGTAATATCGGTAAACTGCGATTTGAAACTTGACTACATAGAACATTCATTAGAAAATGAAGATGACTGTCAATTTAAGGCAGAATATATTTAAACCAATATTGACTTGTTATGTATCACATTACAACCAGAACATTTTACTTCGAAATATTTTCTTATATTAAAAATATCGATATTTTAAAAATCGACGTTTTTTCATCAACATCGAACACTTTTTGGTGATGTATCGATGTTTTGCTAAACATTGCCATCACTGCTTGCGAGGGGGCAAGAACAGAGGATGAAGGTTGCAGTTAACGTAGCGGTGGCGAGAGACGATGCAATACTGGATTCGACAGAATATGTTGATTGATTGATTAATTAGTGATTCTGAGCGTGTCAACTGCCAAGGTCATTAGCCACGCGAGTGAAGAGCATTTTTTTTTGTTGGGAGGTGTCCGTGATCTTTCCCCGCTGGATGGTGAGACCCGACGCCGACCTTCCCGTCGGCAAGGGGGGTTTTCTTCAAACCAGGTATCTCTCCCCAGCGGAGCATCGCCCCAGCCGGGACAAGCTCTTAGCCCCGACAGGTCACCTGGCATGTGAGGTAGTGTAGTGCATCTAAGTGTAATGTGCGTAAGGTGCGAGGATAGGACAAGGAATAGGAAAAAAGGCCGCGCGCGGTCCATGTCCAGTTTGTTAGGGTGCTGCTCCGGCATTCGCCTGTTACTGATTGGAGAAACCATGGAAAACTACCCATCAGAGCAGCTGGCCGCTAGAATTCTCCCCCAGAGCGCGACTTTCTCGACCTAGCTATGTAAGTAGTGTCGAAAATCCTGCCAATGTCGGAACTCGAACCCACGACCTCCCTGTCAGAATGATATCAGTTAATGCCTTGAGCCACCTCTCCCGGCGTGTGTGTCTGGCAAACGCTACGAAGACCGATTTGTGATATTCAAACACAGGCCTCCCAGCCTGGTGTGATGTCATGGGAAGTGGTATCCTATGGTGCTCCTTCACTAATAGCGTTCCTCACTGCACGTTCAGGAGGTCCTACAACTGTTGGCTCTGTAGTTTCCGAACTCCCACACCGTATCATATTGCAACAAGTCCACGCTCGTTCTCATAACTCTCCCTCCCTCAGAGCGTGCACTGCAGCTGTGGATATCCTGCTTGGTCAGCCATATCACCATGCCTCTCGCCGACCCAGAATAAGGAGCCATGAAGCGTGCTAGCAGGACTTAGTCCTTCCGACTAATCTGCAAGATCTGCCCGCTTAGAAGCAAGCCGCTTTGCGTGGGCTATCGCAGAACTCCATTTGAGGGCTCCATCTCTACGACCCCATTCCGCGACGTTTGGACGTGTGTGTTCGCCATGGGAACCCGACGCCATATTAACATGTGCTATCTGTGGCCGACGATAAATATTGGTCCTGTTAACGTGAAAAGGTAATCATGTCATATGTATACTTCTATCTACCCGCCTGCTAATAATTATCACAATCCTCTCTGTCCTGGTTGCAGCGTTGATTTTGGCAAGTGTTAAGTTTTAAAATATCACTGAAGAGTTCAGCATGTCACTGCAGGTCACCAGATATAACTTTTCTCCGAACAGATTCACCGCATATAGATTGCATTCCGTCTGACGGAGTATTCCCATTATGAATATACTTTCTTTTTAATTTCAACTTAATATTTTTTTTAATATTTCAGACTTCAATGGATGGGTCCTCACTGAAATTCTGACCTCCGAAATACTTTCTTGACGCGTTTATGGGCACTCACGAAATATATTTAGAAAGCAATTATAATTACAATAACAAATAAATGAGTCTAAAATAGTATAAAATATATCTACTACGAATTTTTATTTTAATAAAAGCTTTTACTTTAAATTATTTTGTTTGTATAGACCGACGTTAGCTTAATAATATATCATATGATAGATTTTCATTAAAACTTCTGGAATTTCGAATATTGTAAGTTTATTTTTTTTAGAACCTGTTCTATCGTTACACATTGAAGCTGAAAATTTATTTTTCAATATAATGTATTATAAAGTAAATTAAAAATCAGAGAAAGCTTTTAATATCATTCCATGAACAATTTTTCAAAATTTTAGTATTTTTCCCTGAATTATGAATGGTGAGAAATGACATTTTCTCGTTCTAGTGTACACCTAAAATATGGAAATTCAATATTTCTTACTTAATGCAACACACTCCTCAATAGTAAATCATTAAATCATTTTATATACACTGTATGCGAATTTTCGCATCAACATCTAGTTCATTAGCGATTAAATAAATATAGTGTTTTACATTAACAATATTAAGTTTTTACAATATTATGGTTCTGTAATTATGGATACAAAAACATACTATACATGAACATTAATAATACATGAATGATAATTGTTTTTACAGAAAAGGAATAAGAGCATTTTGAACTATGTTGTTTGCGTTTTTTATTGTCGGCTGAAATTTTAGTTAGCTAGAAAGTGCACTAGTAAATGTTACGGTGTTGTTGCATCACTAGTTCACAATTTCGCAGTGCGAACCAAAAAAATCCTCCTACCCAGCGACTGTCCGCATCCTCTTCTTCGTCAGCTACGCAATGCACGGGGGCGGGGGCGGGAGGAAGCGGCGAGGGCGGCGGCGAGGGCGGCGGCGAGGGCGGCGGCGAGGGCGGCGGCGAGGGCGGCGGCCGGCCTGGCCTCGCGACCTCGGTACCCGGCTTGGGCGGAGCGGCGTAACCGGGCAGAGCGCTCGCTAGGAGTGGCTGCAAGACCGTAAAGCACACGCTTCGCCGCGACGTACTGTAGCCTGCAGACACATTTTTTTCGGACTCGTTCTTTTTTTCGCTCTTTCTCTTTCCTTCGTACCTTTCCTCCGTTTCCTCCTCGTCTCACCGTCTTTCTTGCCTCTCCACCTCAGAAGGTCCTTCATCTTGGTCTCTTTTTATTTGGTCGTGTACATACCACCGTAAAGTAATATTCATGAATGCCCCCTGAGGTGTTTTCTCCCGTCTTGTCCACTGACCTTTTCCCGCCAGTGATTCATGACGACATCTTGGACCGACTTCGGACTTTTGGGTCGCGACCTCTGGCGTGGCTGCGGCTGAGGCGGCGGCCCCTCTGCTTCACCTCAGGCGACCCTGCCGGCACCGCGATGCCGTCCGCCGGCCTCCCCCCCGTCCTCAACACACACAACTCGCTCTTCATGCCCCGGAACTCACCTCCCCTGCTGCAAGCTCCGGGTATAACGCGCGTTCCTCGAATTATCTGTATCTCAGCTTCATGGACGACATACGGCATCGTATATTGTAATATGCTTTCTACGAGTTGAATTAGAAAGGGCTATATAGAAGTGAATTGGAAGTAACTGGCATAAGTATAGTTGGAGCACGGAACCGAATCTTTTTAGAGTAACTGTTCGTGAATGATATATGAGTTGCTGTTGGTTCTGTTGAAAATGCCTGGATTAACGATCTATAAATATGGTTACAATGTTACAGTACCAGATTCAAGCATATCAGGGGAATTTATGAAAGTAGGAAACTTTCTGAAATTGAAACACGTCTTGTCCGAAATATATGATATTGAAACTTTCTAGAAAAACTCGTTCCCAGGTTTAATGCAACAAAAAATTTAAAATAATACTCGTGATGTTGCCGGAACTTGAACTTGAAAATAGCAAAAATGCTCTTAAAATGAAAATTCCGAAAAACAACATCGACGTTTAACTGGTGTGTTATAAAGTTTGGTTTATTTCACGGTTTCATTAAACAAATTGCGAAATACAATACTGACAAGGAATGGTGTACCAAGCTGTGATTTTCTATTCAGGCATTAAGATAAGGCAATAAGATGCGCTCAATTACAGCTCATAGTAATCAGTAAAAAAAAACGACAAATTGGTGCAAAATCTTTTTTTAGGTGGGAAAGAAATAATGTTATACGACTGTTATGCGACGTGTTTACATACTCCTGCTGCTCAACAACCTTGAAAATAAATGATTGAAGGAACAGATCAGCTTTCTTTTGCGGTGCATTCGCAATGAATGGAACGTACGCGAAGTACTCGTAGAATATAACCTAATCGACACAAAAGAGGAAGATGAACGACCACTGTGAAGTAGTTTGCTGCCATCCTCTACCCATCCTTGAAGGCTCCCTCTGTTTGCTGGAAGAGAGCAGTATTCCCTCTGCGGCGGTGTGTGACACGAAAACACTTAAGTCAAGAGGTCATTCATTGTGAGATTCCCCTCTCCTTATTCACTTTCCTCGTCTTCGCCTCCCCCTCAGATTAATGACGCTAATCAATCTGCATTCTAAGAGACGTTCCACGACAGAAGGGATCGGCATTGATTTGTGACTAGTGAAAGAGGAATGGGACGCAGGGGAAATAGAGATCCCGGTTGACTGACGAGTCACGTCAAGATCGTTATGGTCTTCTCGTGTGTACTTCAGAACATCGATTTAGCGCTTGAGAGGTCATCAAGCACACAGTCGTCCAGTTTCAGGCGTTCTGAACGCAGTCAACCATCTTCCAATCTGTGACTAAATGAAGATATAGATCGCAGCGTTGGCGGTCTTGTCTAGAACGAATTAAAAAAATGAAAAAATTGAACATGCCTGACAGAATCAAGATTGAGACAATAAATTCTTCATTCATTATGTATATTTAATCCATAATAATTAAAATGATGGGACGTAAAATCTTTTTTTTTTCACCTGAAACTGGATAAGAAATGTTCATTCTCATTTACGTTTCCATTTGAATTACTATTACCAATGAACTTAATTTAAACAATTACAAATATTGTACATAATTCGTCCTGAAAAACTTCTGTATGTGTGAGAGGATGGATAAGAAATTAGAAGAAGCGACTATACGATGGTTTCAACGTGATATGTTATTGCAGTGAAAAGTGCAGTGCAGTGCAGTGCAGTGCAGTGAAAAGTGAAGTAGTAGTAGTAATTCGATGTATAAACAAGAGTGGCTTGTGGTGGAATGGCTAGTCGGTAGCATATTTACCTTCCTGTACTGGGACCCGGATTCGATTCCTGGACAATCGACATACAATTTGTGGCAGACAAACCGAACTCTTGGAGATTTTCTTGGTAGTCTCCCATTTCCCCTGCCTCTTATTTCTCTGTGGCTCTACCATCATTCACATCACACACTAACAAAGTGCATGGTGTAGTAACAAGATAAGTCACACTAGTCATAGCTAGCCTGTCGATATTAGTAAATGTTAGTACTTTCGATTTTGTTTATGATCGTGTTACTGCCGGAAGCCTTTCATAAAGATAAACACGACATACTAACAAAATAAACCACATTTTCACAAAAATCGGGATATTAGCGTTTGTAAATGACGGGAAGCATGCTGTGGCTGGTGTGACTTATTACTGCCCCAAGCGTTTCAAATTATGCATTCAGTTCTATTTAATATACACGAACTAACCTCGAAATATCCTAATACGTTCAGATATTAAAAAGCGCAGTAGTTGGAATGAGAATCGATTTTTGCGTGTTTGTCATACATTAAGTCTAAAATTACATTGAAGAAACGACCTTGATCCACGATTCTAATTTATTGTGGCCATTTATAGACGCGGGAAAGAACGAATACGTTTTTCCCCGCGCTGTTTTGAGAACGACTGCACAACACCACCGTTTGTTTACACGAATGCTCCACCGCCACCGCCAACGGGCCTCGAAAGTGAGCCAAGTAATAGACTCGATGAAACATAACTTTACGCATCGCCGCGGCCGTTGCTGCGGAAAATTGGATGCCGCCCTTCACAGACCACCAGGGGTGACAGGCGCACGGAGCGTGACCTTACAAGGCACGCGCACTCTCCAGGCGGCTAGATTCACAAGCCCACAGTGGAAACCGCGCCTGGGGATCAACAGCCAATGGGAGCTCGCCGCAGTGCCGCGGTCGCCGGCCAGTGGTAGGAAAGAGATTTTAGAAGTATTTATTTATTTACGTCAAAAACAGTTAAAAACTGTGTGTGACGAACTATGGGGAGAAGTGAATTCAGTGCACGTTTTCATAATTCTGTGATCTCTATCCTAAGCCATATTCTAGTCGAATTTTGATTACAGAAAAAAAGAGCGTTTTTTTTCAAGTTTTGTTGACAAAATATTCGCTCCTATATAATGAAATCTATTTTCAAAAGTAAATTAGCTATTTGTGCCTTTAACCCTCATCATGTTCTTCATGAAAGAATAATACTTTTTGCCGCGACTGTGAAGCGTTGTGGAAACATTGTGTTGAGGAAAAAATGAACAGTAAGGGGTGTCATTCCGTGCAAAAAAGTAGATTTTATGATACGACGCCTTCAAACTTGAAAATATTTTAGAATATTGTTCTCCATGATGCCTACATCGTCGAGGTACATTATTAAAATTTCCTGATTGTATATATATATATATATATATATATATATATATATATATATATATATACAAAAATAATATATTATATATATATATACAAACTTATTTTTCAAAATATGTTTCTGTTTTACGATATTTCAAAATCATTCACCGGTCTTTAATAAAGAGGTATTCACTAAAATCCATTCTGTGTTCAAAACAGTATTGTAATTAAATCTCAGGACATTAATTAAAGTCATGGTCCAGTGAGTCTCTCTTGACCCACACCGGTTTTAAATTTGGAGCCTTCGGCATTAGCCTCGTGTCTGGCTATATGATGTAGTCTATTAATATGTAGTGTGGAAACGTAGAGTTTAACGCTCCTGTAACTTATTTTTCAATTTTTTACACAACTCTTCAAATCAAACCTATATATCAAAATACAGATAGATTTTATACAATGTATTTAACATGTCGACAGTGGACGTTCACTGTAATGCAATGTTAATAAATTGAATTATTGAAAAATATTGGGCTCCAGGTCAGTTGTGAAAAATCAGAAAAGATGTGTTTGTGATCTCAAATTTTTTGTTATATGACGGGTTTCAACTTTAAAAAATTGAAACACGACGAACATACAGACCGAGAGTCAGTGACACAAAATTCTGTAGTCTACGGACAGCAAATATGTTATTTAGTTACTTTTAATGACAATTTTAGACAAAACGGTAATCAGCCACCCTACGTCTGACTCTGAGAACAATCCTTTTAAAATGGAGATGAACATGTAAGAAGAAAGTTTTACCCTCCTCCTTAACGGACAGCCGATCTTTTGAGGGAACAATAATTTAACATTTCAGACCGGCGAGGGTGCAGTCAATGGGTCCAACTGTGTGCAAATTGCGTTAGATGCGTAGGTGGCCATGTAAAAATATATACTCTTATACGGGACGCTGATTTTTTTCTTAAGAGAAAGATATAAGTCACAAGGACATAAAACCCATCATCACTAGGCTGTCAGTTGAAGCGAGGATAAAATTGACGCATCTAAAGTTGTGAATCGGCGACGGCGATGTCGGTTGACGTGCATCGAGCGAGATGAGGACGACTCTGGTTGGTCGGTGTCTCTGACCTAATCCATCACCGCGCGTATTTAAGTAAATTCAATCGATTATGCACGTGAATTTCTGTGAACCCCTCCATCACCAACACCACTGTGTAACCAACATCATCACTAGAGACCGGATTTTTATGTAATTACATATTTTTTGTCTTTCTACTTAAAATTGTAATCGTGGGGAATCATCGCCCTCCTAACACAATATCCAATTTTTTCATTACATATTTTTACATATTTAGTACTATCTTACATATTTTGCTGTTTCCACAATATATTTTCTTATTCTATTAATTTTCTCCAATTTTATTACATTTTTTATGAAAAGAAATATTTAAAAAGTCGACAATTTCCCCATTATTCCCCCACATTATTGGTGAAATTTAGGTGTCAAAAGTATTATTGAAACCACGTTTTGTGACCTGTAATCTTAATTTCCGAGAAAAAATTGCGATCGCCGACATGTAACACTTTGATGAAAATGTTGCATGCTGCAGTGTATGTTTGCTAGTCATAGATATCGCTAGTTTCTACGATGGCTTGTATTGCGACTGGTCTGCCTGCTAAACTATGGTCCTGGATTAAAATAGAAAAAGCTTTTACCACTGACGAGAAAGTTGTATGATGCAAAGTGTGCATCAACTTATTTAACTTAATTTCAAAATTTATTTGGGACATTTTTTAAATGTAATTTCTTGCTATGAACATGGTTTTTTAATAAGAAAATTTTAATATTACTTTGTATAAACGATTGTACATTTTTATTACATATTCTTACAGTTTTCATTACATATTTACGTACATATTTTGACGTTTAATACTGCATATTTTTCCGGTCCCTAATCATCACTACCACCACCATCACCACCGCCTCCACTCCGAATACCTCTACCACCGCCACTACCACCACCATCGTCTTTAGCACCAGAAACATCACTACCGCTACATTACCACTGCATTCATCACCACCTACACAGTTACCACCACCCTCAAGGCGACCGCCACCTCCTCCCACCCAACTTCCCCCCTCCCGCCGCCACCACTACCATCATCTGTAGCACCAGAAACAATATCACTACAGCCACCATTCCACGATCATCGCCCCCCACAGTATCCAGCACCCCCACAGTAACCAGTACCGTCGACACCTCCCCCTCATCCGACTCCACCGCCACCAACATCACAATCATCGTCTTTCTCGCCATAAAGAATGTCATTATCGCCACCCTTCCACGCTTTCTAACCACCACCCCCAGGATGGCCGCCACCTTCCCCCAATCCAACTCCACAGCCGCCACCATCACTCCCGTTGTCTTTGTCACTATTAACTATGTCACTATCGCCATCCTTCCACGCTTTCTTTGCCTCCCACAGTAATCACCACCTCCAGGATGACCGTCACCTCTCCCTCAACAGTCTCTACCACCACTACCATCGTCTTTGTCACCATAAACCAAGTCACTATTGCAACCCTCCACGGCTTTCATTGGCTCTCACAGTAACCACCAATCCCAGGACGTCCGAAACGTCCCCCTCACCCGTCTCCACCGCTCCCAACACCACTTTTATCGTCTGTCACCGTAAGCAATGTCACTACCGTCACCCTCCCACTGCTTTCATTGCTTCCCACAGTTACCTTCGCTCCAGAACAGTCGCCCTCTCCCCCTCAGAACTCCACCACCACCATCGTATTGTCACCATAAAAAAGGTAACTACCGCCACCCTCCCACTGCTTTCGTCGCTACCCCCAGTTACCACCACCCCCAGTACTGTCGCCCCCTCCCCCTCTGAACTTCAGCATCACCACTACCATTACCATCGTATTTGTCACCATAAAAAATGTCACTACCGCCACCCCGCCACTGCTTTCATCGCCTCCCGCAGTTACCACCACCCCCAGGGCAGTCGCCACTTCCCCCTCTGATCTCCACCGTCGCTACCACCTCTGGCAACGCCTCCTGCGCCGCCGCATAATGCGACCGGTCCCATTTTAGGCTCGGGCAGCTGGCGGGCGCCTGGCGGTCGGCGGTCCACTCGCTCGCGGGGAGGCCTGCGGTGATTCATAGGAAGCACGGCGCGGGCGGGGTGGGCGCGGGGGCGGCACGGCACGGGGCGGAGCAGGGCGGGGCGGGTGGGGCGGGCGGCGAGGGCGGCGCGGCCTTTGATGAAGTGACGGCGCGCCGGGGCCGAGGGGATGAGGACGGGCCGGGGCCGCAGGGCTGGTGGGCTCCCCTCGCGGTCACGTGCTCCATCGGGCGATCGTCGCCCAGGGCTGCCAACCGAAGATCGACCGGGTACTACCTAGTTGTCGTTGAAAGAAAGTGGGTGACGTTTATGCACTATGTTCCATCCTCGTTGTCGCGTACACAGCTTTGTCATAGGTCGTTAGAAGGGCTAGTGGAAGGAAGCTTGAGAATTTGCATAAAGAAGATTCCGTAACGTGTTTGTTCGACGATACATACACCCACTGATTTATAAACTTTTAGGTCCCAGAATGCGCCCCAAATTACTTATTATTTTTATAGAAATAAATATATATTTATGGTATGATTTAATAATAATTCCGAAGGTACCGAAACGCCGTTTCGTCGCGTTCCGCCAGAAATCAAGCCCTGCATACGCGTATTAATGATAATCTCACCACTATCAGTTAAACTCCTTAACTCCCATCGTTTTCTTTTGTAATTCCAGTTACGTATTCGTGCATACAATAAAAATAGATTCATTTTTTACTTTACGTTACCCTCATGCGCATTAATGTGTAGCCCGATTATCCATTAAATTATATTTTCCCCTTATAACTAGGTTATAATAATTGTATACTTTATTTAGTAGGTTTCCTATGAAAAGAACGGAAAATGGAGGTACGTGATGGACAAATGACAAACCATATCGGCTTCGCAGATTAACGTCGTTGTCTCTCATCTTTATTTGCGGTTATATCGGAATCAATCAGCTACAAAAGAGGTGAAGCGTGTTTTTCTGTTTTGTCATTGATTGTGAGAATGTAAAACTAAAATCGTGAAAAGCGGAAACGGGTAAAGATACTAGTAATACATCTTTGGGTATTCTTTAGAGAAGATCCTCCAAAACTAGTTACGAGTACTTTTACTCTATATTCCGATATGAGTAAAAATGCTACGTATTTTATGTAAACTATTTACCGTTATGAAAAATACAAAATTGAAAGTTTGTTTTACAAGTGAATTGTTTTTAAATATAAAATAAAGCATTCATTATTTGAAAAGTATATTCAAAATGCCATTTTATTTTACATCTATTTTGTTGTTGTAATACTATTTGTTAATAAATTTCAATTTGAGTTTCTCTGAATTCGTCTAGTTTGGAAACATTACATCTAATAATAATATTAATAATATTTCGTTTTCTTTGGAAATACACTAATAGGTATCGAGCATGTTTTGTTTTTCTTGTAAGCACATTTCTAAATACTGTATTGAAGAAACTCAACAAATCTTGAAATGTTTCTCAATCTACTTGAGCTTTCATTCCTTTTCTCCACTCTCAAACTCTTCCTTAACTTTCGTTTTATTGTGTGCTATTCACCCCGCCAAAGCTTTTTCATCTTGTAGCCCACAGTGTCTCTCATTTGTACACGCCGCCGTTCCTCACCAGATCTCTGCCACTATCTTCGCATTCCCCACCTGTTCTTTACGTTCCCTCTCTCTAATGCCTATTTGGCGGACCCTCCACATCACCCGACCAATTCCGTGCACGTCTCTTGTCAGCGCCGTCACAAGGGGACTTAAATACGAAACAATATAAGCCGAGCTAAAAATTTGTTTCTCCTAAAAGCACGCGAGTCTTCACGAACCACGTTTCCCGCACTGAATTCAATTCCGCCTCAAAATTCTCTAAGCGTAATTTTATTCAGCTGAAATTTAATATTTCCTCTCGCTGTGTGTAAGAGTTTTCTGGGGGAAAAATTGTATTCATCGCAGCAGACATGATATAATTAAGCGACGGGACCGTTGTCCCAGTCGTAACGTCCCTTCCGTAGCCTGTTGGCTGCGCCAGAAGCTCGTACAGATTGTGGGCTGTGTTTCATGACATTGTCGACATTCTTGCTGGAGTTCACGTGATGCCGCGGGACCCTGTGGCGGGGGGATGAGGGACGGAGGGGGGCGCCGGGTCGGTGTTACGTGCTGTGTCCCCGGGGAACATGCGTGCAAGCTTGCTTGCAAGTGCAGGAGTAGGATTAATTATCGTGTAGCATGGCGGATGTTGTAGGAGACCGGGGAAATCGCATGCGTCTAAGGGCGCGTTTGCCAAGAGTGAATGCATTTCGAGGAGTACGGACAGTCAAAAGGAACGTTGTTACGTGCATTTGTTGCATGTTCAACCGTGAAATTGTATTCCTCGCGGTTTTTTTTCGAGCAATGCAGACTAGAGATGAAATTAGATCTGTATGCAAAACGTTTCATGTTAGACAATTCCTCGCATTTTGTTGGATGGTATCTGCAGTAAAATACGCCATACTAGAAGTGATGGCATTTTATCATTTCATTTCCATATCAGCCAAATTAATTCGTGCGTGTAATGTGGAAACGCTCAATTTTTTGTCACGTACATTTTTATTGATATCCTGAACATTATGTCAACTTCATCCAGATAAATTAATAAGTCATGACACACTGCTGTTCCAGATACAGCAAAAGTAGGTATTAATCTTTTTACCATTACAGAAACACTTTGAAGTCTAATCAATCCTATTCTATATTAATCGAAAAAATACACACGTATTTTTTTGAAAATAAAAACATGCAACCCCTTCAGTACACCTCACTGCACGGCATCCCATCTTCCGAAGCTGAAATGAGGTACGCGGTAAGATAATACCGAAAATAAAGGGAAAGACGAACCGGGAGCGGAAGCGCGAGGGAGGGGATGAAAATGAGTTTCAGCCCGCGTCAAGGCCGGGGTGCGTGCGTGCGTGCGGCGCGAGGTGGGGCGTGGCGGGGCGGGACGCCCGGGGCTGGGGCGAGTCGGGGCTGGGGCGGGCCGTGGTAGGAGCGGGGCGGGGTAGGGGCGGGGCGGGGCAGGGCGGGGCGGGCGGGGCTTAGAGAGGCGTGGCGGAGATGGGGGCGGGGGCGGGCGTCACCTAGAGAACAAGCGCCCGGCAGCCGCCCTCGCGCGCGGGGCCAGGTTTCGCACCGGGGGCGGCGGCGGCGACAGCGTACTCGCCGAGGGCGGCGTTCCCCGGTAACGAAGTTAGCGAGCAGGGAGGGGGGGCGGAGCGGTTGGGGCGGCGGCTGTGGCGGCCGGGCCGTTTGCAACGTACGCCCTGGGATGCGACCGCTGCATTTGCATCTGCCTGCTGCCTCCGGTTGAACGCATGCATAGGACAGCTCATATGCGTGTTCTGAATTCCAAAAGTTAGGCTCTCTTTTGATGAAGCACAATCTATTGTCCTTTGTCGATTGAGCGAGTGTATTTCGGAGGAGTGTTTGAATATCATTGAATACTCTATCGACTATAATATATACGTGGTTACTGTTAACAGTTGTTAAGTTTAACAATAGCGTAGGGTCATATTTCCCGTTTTGTCATTGCCAGCTAACCGTTGCAAACCCATAGCTACTTAGCAGAAGTAATGTTTTTAATGATGTTTTACTGTTTAAAGAAGTGCGACAGGTCGAATACCTGGAAATCCGAGATCGATTTCTGTCTGGGGTAGACAATTATTTGAGCATTAAAACGTCATTTGCAATCATTATTACAGACATTATTGTTATTATTATTCTTATTATTATTACTAAATTCACGATGAAATATATTTAGTGACAGATAAATATAAAATGTTCTCCAGGTTGCAACCAATATCCTACAGAGAAGATTCAGTGACTCTGGGTACCTGTACAATTCTTAGTACAAAATATGAACTGTTCCCAATAAGGTGATGTCTTGCACACCCCAATTTTTTGAATGACCTGGCCTACCCCTGTCTTTTGAATTTGGACACGTTCGTACTTACATTTTGTAGAACAATGCCAAGTCTCCGATAACTGTTCGTACGACCTGCTCGATCTGGATGACGTTGATTTCCAATTTTTCTGTTAAGAAATTTGTATTTGTCAAACCGCTTTGTTTACTACAAATTCCACATCTATCGCAAGTTTCAAAACATGGTTAATTGACAGACATATAATACAGTACTACCACAATATAATAGTAGTAGTGAATATACTGCAAAGAAAATAAATACACTATCATACTATATTTTTTCGATAAGACGGTATGAAGACTTTTTGTATCCATTCTACCAAAATACCTTGAAATGATACACTTTCTTTTTTATTTCACGTTCACTTTTCATTTCCCCTCCATTGTACATTTTCGTAAGAAAGTGAATCCCAATAATGTGTACGTATTTCTCGAATGATCCTCAAAGAGTCGCAGAGAGCCGCAAATCTCTCCGCCAGGTGGGCGACGGGGAAGGGGGACCGGTGCGAGTGCATAGCTAGCGTCTATGCGCGCGACTTCGAGCCTGCTGCGCCGAGCGGTAACAAGGACATAAACGCACGCGTGGCGCCGAGCAGTAGCGAAATAAATTCTTGCGAGCCAACGCACCGGTCTGATGGCGCTGCCGCGGCTGCCCGGCGTGCTCACGGTGCTCACTGCGACATACAGTGCGCACGAGATATTTGTGCACTCAATGACCGTTGAAGTCCAGGCAAACGCGAACGCTCAAGATTCATGTCAAGTCGAAGACCGGAAAAGTTCGGGCGAACACGTTCGCATGATATATCTATGCACTCGACGACCGTTAAGTTGGGCAACGCGTTCGCACAAGATATCTGTGCACTCGATAGTCGTTGAAGCTCGGACAACGAGGAGTCTGTGCACTCGACGACCGCTGAAGTCCGGGGAAACAGTCCCATTGTAACGGTTTTCGAGTGCGAAGATATCTCGTGTGAATTTACCGTTGGCCTCCGTTGGGCTGGATGTGGGGATTCCAACCATAAAAGCATGTTGGGGCCCCTTCCAAAAACTCCTCCAGATTTACTAAACTATTACTAACCTGACTCGGTGGCCAAGGTTTCTACGGCATGAATGCAGTATAAAGCCCGGTTCAGCGGGTCGTGCATTCGAGTCTCGAGTAGGCATTATGTTTCGAGGCTCGAGTTTACCTTATGTTGTGGCGTGGTTGACATTCCCACCCACCATGTCTGACCTTTTCAACAATATCCTTTCTTTCCGGGAGGCACAAGAGCAGGCGTATGAGACACGTACGCGTTGCACTTGGAACAGTGCCTATTAATGAATCATCTTGTGTAATGGCGTGATGGAACATGCCCAACCCCCTTACGCCACCCTCAACAGTCTCGATCCTCCAGCTCCAGAAAGAAGCTCACTACCCGATATTGGCTAGGTTATCTGAGATGGTTCCTCGCGGTCCCTCGGTAACACCTAACAATCACGAAAACATAGATGACACGACTGAAATGACTGGGCATCAGTTGACGTCACTGCAGTGCCTATGACCGAGAAGTCCTAGGTTCGAGACCCGCGATGGCAGAAAACACGGAATAATCAATCAACGTCTCTTACAAAAAGATAAACGGAGGTGGGCCTACGAGCTACTAGTGAGGGGGTGGTTCCCAAGCCGATATTGGGTATTATGGATCATGCATAGGAAGAGTGTAAGGCTATTGTCCCAAGATTCCGCGAACAGATTTGCGAGGTGTCGGGAAGAGCAGGGCACTATGGAGCAGGATAGGCTGAAATGTCCTAAGACAAAGAATTGGGTACATGATGCAAACTAAACTGCTTTGAACAATCGTCTTCTAACAGATTTACTAATTATTACTTAGTTCATCTGGTCTCTTTCAAATCTTCAAAACTTCTTGCCAGTAGTCTGATTCATAGTCTTTTACAAATTCGCTACTTCGCGTAATAGTAGCATACTTCACATAATCTAGCCACCTCATGTTGGCTAAGGTGCATTTCATCTGTCTTAAACCCAAATCATACTTCGAAGGTATCCGTACTTCAAACTTTATCCACCCATTTTGGATATTGAGAACTGTTACCACATTAAACGCATTTCTCATTTTAAATTTGGTGCCAGATCTCTAGCCCACTGATTATAAGCTCTCGTTCAATCTATCTTATCTAAGTTCGTGCATTTCTAATTCGCGCAATAGAGATAGTGTATTAAATTTCCCGAAATCGCGCGAATTAATATGTAAAAAGAAAGACGGCCAACGAAACAAACGCAAACAAATCCACGTACATGTTTCGTTACTTGGCTAACACAGAGCTGAATAGGGCTTCGATTGTGACGTCACGTCAATTTCCGTGGAATCTCAGCCCCGTTAGAAATTCCAGATATTTTATATAGAAATTATTGTTGAATGTGAAAAGGATTTGTTGTAGGAGAACTGTATTTTTCTTGGTGGAAAACATATTTTCACTACATAATCTCTTAGTCTACGTAAGTTCTTGGGAGTTATTAAATTCAACTTCCACCCAAGCACATTTTACGCGATTTTTTATGATTACCGCGCGAAAGTGGCTTGAGCCAATCTAACAATAGCTGCTCCACTCTAAGTTATTGTCAAATAGTAAATGATCAACAGATTAGTGATATCTGAGCTTATTCTTAACGTTTTTTCAGCTTATGACAATAATTTAATGCTTTTATGTGCTGACACTTCTTATTACAATAGGTTCTGTGTTCATCAAGTGCTGCATAGCGGTTATCTTATTTTCAAACTAGATACGGTCTTCGTATGTTGACATTTCACCTCATGTATGTGTACATGGTCAGATGATGTGTAAATGATTACATCTATCATGCTGTTTTCGGTTCCTTAAGAAGAACATTTACCGAATAATTCGCGAAATAGCTACACCATAGCAACGACTGTACACATAAACCAAGCGAAGGATCGAAAAAATCGCGTAGGCACTCGTAGAAGGAAAGATATTGTAAAAATTGTACCCTACTCGAAGTGATAGAAACTAGTTTCCCAATTGAGGTTGATGCTAAGTCTATTGTGCCTGTTTCCCTTACGCTTGTTTTCCGGACTCTTCTGGCAGGGCTTGGCTTCTGATGTTGCTGCTGGTTCCTGGCAATCCCAAATGGAGAAACTCTTAATCTAACTCTTCATTTAATCGAGGTTAGAGAACACAAATTAACTGCTAGTGAATTGTGAAGAAATGTTTTTTTGAATATTTGTCCTAGAGGTCGACATCTTTGCAAGTTTTCTATTTTTCCTTGCTTTCAACAGGCAAAGAGGCAAGTTTCAACAGGCCACGATTGTTGTAATATTTCTTCGCCAGAAAGGTGGCGAACTCGTATTGTCTGCACCGTATCCACACGTCTCGTGTGGTCAACACAGTGGGATGGAATAAGTTCTGAGGCATGACAGCTATAAAACAGTACAGGAACACGCTTCATTGCAACAAGGACTGAAGTCGTAGAAGAAGATATCAACAAAATCATAATACATTTACATTTTTGCAGCTTTATTCACAGATTCGTTTTCGCGATGCCATCTCGTTGTCAACAAGGAAGCGACAGATGTTCTTTCGGAGCAACGCAACATTCACCACCACTGTGCATTATCTCCAGGGATAGGAATCTCACATTCCAACACGCCGCTGACAGTCCGATCATATGGTGATATAGAGCGTGCTCAGCGAGGTGTGTCGTTCTCGCGGAGGACCGGTCGGTCGCGTCCGAAGCAGGACGGCGACGTCGGCGCTCGTGCACTGGTCGGAGGCTCACTACCGTCACTATAGCCACCACTCCCGCCCCTGCCTCCATCCCCGCCCCTCTTCCCGCCACCGCCTATGCCAACGGCCCCCACCAGCGCCATTGTCACCGTCACTGCCAGCACTGCCACTGCCGCCGTCGCCACTGCCCCCCCTGGCATCTCCATCGCCTCCGTCCCCAACCCCACTCCCGCCCCTGCCATCGCCCCTCCACTGCCTCCAACCCCACCGCCGTTCCCGCTACCGCCCATGCTATCGGCCCAACCAGTGCCACTGTCACCGTCACTGCCACCACTGCCGCTGCCACTGTCGCCACTGCCTCTCCCGGCATCTCCATCGCTTCGTCCCCAACCCCGCCTCCGCCCCTGCCGTCGCCCCGCCACTGCCTCCGTCACCGCCGTCGCCACTTCCTCCGCCATCGCCACCGCCGTCACCACATCCTCCGCCATCGCCACCGCTGTCACCCTGCCCCCGTCACCGACGTCGTCCCTGCTCACGCCCCCGCCGCCGTTCACGGCCACCGCCGTTGCCACCGCTCCCGCCTCCTCCACCGTCACCACCGTCGTAGTTGCCGTTTCTGTCGCTGTCTCCACTGCCATCACCTTACATGCAGCCGGTCGCCTCAACAGCCGCAACCACCGCAACATGCACAAGAAACATCCCAGTCATAAAACCGAGTTTGTAAATCGTTCGTCGCAACATTTGTCGTTGGGGTGTGAACTTGACGTACGAGCCTCCCGTACAGCCCTCCTGTATTGCCCGGGCAAAAATATATTTGGGCGTAAAAAGAGGTTGCCCCCGAAACCAGAATCGGGTGCGAAGGTATACAGTTTTGCCATACGGCGAGAAATAACGACGGGAGGGGCCGTGTTGTTTTTCTTTTCCGCTGCGACCAGTCGGTGTTCCTTGGTGCTCATGAATTGTTAATCCGTGGTCGTGGGAGAGGCGAGGAGCGGATAGAGTTTGTGTGGGATGGCGGAGAGAACGAGAAGAACGTGAAGTTCTAGAAATCCAGAGAGGTTGAATAATATATTGAGAATAAAACATTTGAGTGGTACAGAGCGAACGTGCGGTGCGGATGAGTTCATTGGATCAGAGAAAGGTGAGAGAAGGCATCGCGTGGATGATGCGAAATAATGGTGATTGCTGCAAGTCATGGAGCAGGTGAAATGAAGGAAATAGCGTGTTTTTGTAGAAGAGGAAGAGTAATAGTCTGGTGTAGTGGATCGTACAGAATTGTGTGAGACGTCTGAGAAAGTACGTGAAAATATATTAAATCGTATTCTTATTTTCTTGTAAATGAAAATCCATTTCATCTTGTGTTCGCTATTTACTAAGCTTCATAAAATGGCTTTGATTTTACGTTAATAAGATCTTAGGTTGATGGTTTCCAGTTATTTAAGACAATGAATTAAATGTGAAACAATATATATATTTAACCAATCATTTAAGAGTTATAATTTCACAAACATGAAATTCTGTGATTTGCCATATGTAGTCGCCATACTAAGTTACAGTCCAATTGTAACTCCATGATCGGTTAAATATATATATTCCTTTATTTTTAATTGATGTTTTTAAATAACTGAAACATGTAATATATAAATCTTTATTTACTTATGTCTCATTTATTTTATACGCAGAAATTTATTTTATACTGCATGTGTTATTTTACATGAGATACGCTATTCTCATATTTTTTATTATTCAGCATGAGCATTATTCTTTATTATTCAGTTCTAAAAGCTGTGCAATGACTGGCGTAATGGACACTTGCATGAAGTGTTAGAGTGCTATCGAACGAAACTGGGCAGCCAGAAGGCGCAATTCCGGAGCAAATTTCTGTTGATGGAACTGAAGGTCGGTTTTATCTTTTTTCATTATATAAATTTTTTCTAGCATGGCAATTAAAGAAGAAATGTTGGTATCCACGATGATCGGGGCAAACGAGTAAGGAGGAGTAGTGTCCGACTTCATTGATGATGCCACACGAAGAAAATAGTAATTTACATTACAAGGCAAAACACTGGATATTTCTAGCATCTGACGGGAGAGTTCCCGGACAAGACTGGTAGTTCGAGTTTAGGAAGCCTGTCATATCTTGGTCACTTTGCTGTCACACAGTCACTTTGCTGTGTGATGTGCAATATGGAAAGGTGGCTATGTGCATCAACAGACGTCATTGAAGTGCATCTGACCGGGGGATCCTAGCTTCGAATCCCGACGGTGGCAGGATTTTCGACACTAGCTAGAAAGCTAGGTCGAATTCTGTCGCTGTGTTTAGGAGAATTCTAGCGGCCGGCTGCTCTGATCCGTAATTTTCTGTGGTATTCTATCATTCACCTAACTATCATTCATACCTGGAGACCGGTCGGGAGCTTAAAGCATGTCACGGCTGAGGCGGTGCTTCGCTGGTGGGCGACACCTGGTTAGGGAAAACCCCCGGAAGCCTGAGGGAACGTCGGCGCCGGATCTCACGCTCTAATGGGGAAGATCAGGGCTACCTCCCGAGCAAAACATGCACTACACTAACGGAACTAATGACCTTAGCAGTTGACGCAAACAAAATCACTAATCAATCAATCGAGTGCTCTATTTTATTACCATTTGTACGTGGGACATGCAAATTTAATTGGCGATCATTTTAATATACTACGAATTTTTCCGTTCGGAGCTTGGAACGAATTGTTTATTAATTTTTTGTAATTTCAGTACTAGTACGGACAGTACTTACAATAATTTTCCTGGCTGGAGTTGAAAAATGTTGAACGTTGTTGCCCTAATTCTGTGTAATTATGCATCACGTTCTAGACGGTTTCCAATAAAGAAAACTTTATATGGTGAGGCTCGTTTCAGATGCCGTTGCTCTGACTCTATCCAGCAGTGCACAAGTTCGCGAGGATAGTATGAAAGTACGTCATGCATGCGAGGTGGATGGTCTTGCGTGCTTCTCGAGAAAAAATAGGAACAAACTGATTGCGTGCGTCCTGTGACCCGTTCTGTAGGCATTGCTTTGGCATTTCGCTCAAGGGACCGATGGAGCCATAAAACCACCGGTCGGAGTAGCTACGCTCCGAGCAGGAACCGGAGACTCCCAGAAGCCTCGGAATGTGAGGTAGTCACGGTAACTGTACGGCATTCCCCGTTCGTAAACCCAAGCTATATTATAAACCCCTCAACACATTCTTTCTTTTCAAGTAGGGCGAATTACATTGCATGTTTATGATACTGCTAAAGAGGTACGGAAATACTGCTCGTATTATAAGGCGACTGCTGTCATCCTTTGGTAGCACTCAAAGCACTTTCAGAATCCCGCTTCATTAATGCATTATGACTCCATCTCCTTACATGGATCCAACGACTGATTAGTTGAAAATGTCTGCATTAACGCTGAGTGTTTTTTCTAGGCCCAGCCAAATGGAACCAATCATTTAGCTGATTTTTCGCCTTCCCGTCTTTGAAACGGTGTGTAATGCCCTACGATTGACGTTTTAGGCACAGTGCTTAAAATAATCATGCGAAACATGTGATACGAAGCGGACACGAAAATATACTTCGCATTTCGCACGGTGTAATTATAAAATCAACGCGTGTGCGTTATGCTGGATATCGCGATACGCCGTGGCGCAGTCATCAATTAGAAAGTGCTCGCAATTTGTTCAAATGTCAAAGCGCGTAATTTGTCGAAATACCAATCTCAAGATTAATTTTGACAACTCCACCGACCGGGGGCACTCTGATTTATTATTTTTCAATATTCGTCCGCGAACTGGCCATGGCCTGTCTGATGGATGCCACGCTCTCTGTCTTCCGTTTTTGATAGCGAAGCGTTGGCGGCGGCGATGGCGGGGGCGGGGTGGCCAACACCGTCGTGGCAACCGGAGCGTGACCGAGTGTGTACGCGTGTGGAAAGGCGTCTCGAAGAAACTGCATCGCGAATTCAATCTTCCAAGTCGGTCACCGCGGACCGGATTGCCGACTCTGCAAATGCAGCGAGGCGCACCTGTATTAAATTACGTATTTGCTAATGGCGACGGCGGGCATGTAGTTGCTCGAGGCTGACGCGCCCGTCCCGCCCCGCCCGGTCCCGCCCCTTCGCTCAGTCCTCGCATCGCCCCTCCCACCCCCAGCCACACCCGCCGCAAGGAATGAAGAACACCAGCGGGCGCTGCGGGACGGGGGTGTGGGCGGGATTCCTGGGACGCGGCCAACAATTCGCTTCTCCTGAACACTCTACAAGACTGCCTTTTTGCGTTTTGTCGCGCTCTCTGATCACCTACCCACTGACATAGAGCAAAACCTTGTGTATTCGCACAGTTGAAATACATAATACAAAAATAAGAAATATTTGTTAAAAGTATTGTTGCCACTTTAATAGTCACCTATTGCGAAGTACTCGAACTCATTTCTTGTTGAGTGATAGGTGAATTTTGAAAGAGTCTAAAATCCTCCGTGGCCAATGTACTTCTCCCTCTTACGTCACGTGCAGTTTTTACTACTTTTTGACGAAAAGTATCAATAAAACATGTCACACTGGTGCTGTGAAGAGCAGTCAAATTGGCAATTAGCAAATCGATAATATTAATTTGTTTTTGACAATTCTGTACTAAGATTCGAAATACTTGACTTAGGAGCGCCGCATATGACCAGATAAAATTACCTTGGACAGATGGATTGCGCAATTCCTTGCGGGGAATCGAGAGACAAATACAGGCACATGCAGAGAAGCGATGAGGAGCGCCTGGCGTCTTTTGATTATCATGAGATGGTGTCAGACCAAAATATCTTGGCATGCGGAAGAAATATTCTGTTCGTAAGAAGTTGGCTCGCATTGACAATTATGTATAAATTTAATTCCTATGTCAAATATTTGATCTTTGTTTAAAACGTTTGCCATATTTGATTATACATTCAATCGTGTACATACATTCGTTCGGATAAGGTGGCTAATCCATATCGGCCAAGGTGGCTCACGGCGTCAATGAGGTCACAGCAGTGCCTTTGACTGGGATGTCCTAGGATTTCATTCACGATAATGGAAGGACTTTCCACATTAACTAGATAGTTAGGTCAAATTCACCCACTGTCTGGAAAATTATAGTGGGCAGCTGCTCTGGTCGGTTGTTTTTCCGTTGTTTTCCCGATTAATTCCGGGCGAATGCCGGAACGATACCCTAACAAACGGACCACGGACCACAGACCACGTACCACGGACCGTTGCCCCCGTGCATATTTCCTCCTCCAAATGTTGTCCTCATCCCTTACATGCTCACACTTACATGCACACACTTACATGCACTGCATAATACACGCGTTGGGAGTTGCGATGCGACATCGACAATTAAACATCGATATTGCCGAAGATGGATGTTCAAAATTAAAACATCGATGTTAATAATACATCGACGAAAAACATCGATGGTTTTGAACATCGATATTTTTGAACATCGATGTTTTGAAGTTGGTTTAGTAAACTCTAACAATAAATTTGTGCACAACAAAATTTAATTTGTCAGTTACCGTGGTTATTAAATAATTAAATCTGACTTAAACCAAAGTTGAAGACATTGAGATGTGCTAAATATGAAAAAATACGAAGGAAATACCGGAGCACGAGGATCATCTATGGCCTGCGATAGTAGTCTGCTTGATGTAGGTAGTACAAACCGCTTTCGATTGGTTCGAAGACAAACATACATTGGTACCGTTAGTTATTACTTCATGTTTTAACTTTTACAAAATTGTCATTATGGGAATTTTTTATCCACGAACAAAACATCGAAACTTTCGGATCTAAAAAACATGGTACTTAACGCGCCCGAAAACATGAATTAACGTTTATGGATCCATCAACGTTTATCGATAGAAAATTTAAAAATGCACCTAAAGTAAAAAAAAATAGGTAAAGTAAAAGATCTTAAAGTCGAAAAGAAACCCAATCTGAGAAGAAAATATACATAAAATAATTTCACAGGCAATAAAATGGGAGAATATCGAGACGTGACGAAATCGTAGTATGCGTGATTATAACCGAGGATCAGAATTATTCGAAATGCATCCGTAGTTAAAAAGATATGAACAACATGTAGGCGGTCAAGGAAATGAAAGGCAACATATGTGCCCCATATTAAAATGGTGTTATAACATTTGAAAGAAAAGGTTTGAAATTTGATGCACAAAAACAACGACAAGGAACTGGAGAGTGTAATCGGTAACTGTAGAGGAAGCAAATACCCTGGGAAGGAAAAAGAAGTTCTGTTACTTCCATGAGATTTGTTTCTTGGTGTAGTACCTTCTCTCCCCATAATTATTTTTTATTGCTGTTTAAAATTGATGCTCTTAGAACTCGAAATCGAGTTAGATTGATTGGTGGAATTATCACTTGAAGTTAAAAGCTCTCATCTACAGCCGTGCCATTCTGATAAATTTTCAAATGCGAGAATGCCTGTACTTCTGAGTTTCAGCCAACAAACCATTCCCCTTACCCTGCTCGCATTTTTGTGACATGTACATATTCTAAAGATTGTAGATCCTTTCAGTAACCATCATAAGTATCAGAGTCAAGTTATGTATTTATTCCATGAATTTATGGCGGTTGTCAATCGAAACAGAGGCTTGAAAGACGAGCGAACTTAGTGTCCTATAAATCTACTTTAGAAATATCTACTTTAGAAATAATTTTGTAGCATTGAAATGAAAAACGTCATCACCTATTCTGATCGGTCACCATGAAATGAGTAGCTCATATTTTTCACGCAATTCCCCTTTTTGGAGTCGTTCGTTTATGAACTTGTTTCACCCGCACCTATAATCGCGCATATTCACCCGCACTTATCATCCTTATAATCGGCCTTCGACGTTACAGAAGTAAAAGCGAACCCTATGATTTTTTTACTAGCTTAACTGTCACAAAAGTAATTATAAATAAAATCAAGAACTATAATATCTAGGCTAAGAACATGCAAACACACACACAATTACAGACATTAAATTGTATATAGTATAAGATATTTCATGCATCGTTTGCACAAATCATTTTCATTCCCACCACATGTTAAGTTCCTTAAAATGAGCTAGGTAAGGACTGAAGTTATTTAACGAAACATCATGGAGACGGCCCACATTCAAACGCTGTAACGAATTATGACACAAGTATTCTATATGTAACGAGTAATCGATTAACGAAGATTTGGAAAGCGATCAAATGGATAAAGAAAACTTTGAAGCGTGATTTTTTATGCTCAAATGACAAAACACTTTACAGAGCTGACAAAGAAGAAATTACGCTTCGTGGAATATTTCTATGGTTCTATTTTTCTGCGTTTTGTCACTGTGTACGTAAATTCCGGAGAAAATGAAAAAGCTGTTAAAGAATAGCTTTTGTTATTACATAATAATTATGGAATTTAAAAAAATTAGTAATCTATTTTCGTATATATTTGGATTTTCTTGGTCTAATTAAAGAAATTCCATTTAAAATCTATGGTAAACCAATGATTGGCTAATAATTAATTAAAGAAAGCAACAGCTTTGTACTGTCTATGTTCTTTAACCGATCACCCATTTTCGTTCCTGGACATGTTATAAAAGTGTATTGGTATAGTGCGGGGGCGGGTAGCACGTTCAACAAGTACGGCTGCGTCTCCAGCGCTGACGGTCGCCGCCGCTGACGACGGTACTGATGGTAGCCGGCGGCGACCCCCGCACCAGGTGCGTCCCGGAACATCAATTTCCATATATTACATTAAGCCGTTTCTGCCGATCCGGTATTTATTTATTCTTTTTATTTAACTTGTATTTTGTTCGGAATGCAAAAGGCGGGCGAAGAAAAAACGAACAAGCGGGCTGCACAAGTTTATGGGCGTGTTTAAGTAACGGCCCCTAGGGCGTCGTTGGAGTCTTTCGGGGCGGTGGGCGTGGGCCCGGGGCGAGCGCTAAGGTGCCACAGCGCGCCCAGCGGCCGTTGCGAGAAGCTGTCCAATTTTTCTTCATAGACGGTTCTCCGTGAATTAAAATACGACTGTTCGACTTAAGGTTTGCGGCTGTTTGAAATCTTGGTGATATAACAGTTGCTGTAGTTAATATTCTGTCATCTGAAGTTGATGGATGTGGCAGAGATGGAAATTTTTAGAACAAAAGACGGCGGACGACTCCAACATATAATGAATTGGATGCAAAGAATAAAGGACGCAAGGGAAATGCACAACTCAAGAATGGATGAAATGCAAATTGATTAATTGGAGAGACCACCTTTCGGATAGAGAGCGAAGGCCAAATTACAGGTTAAGAACAATCTGGTTGACAAGTGCTCATAGACTTCAAAGATATTTGTGGACGATAATATTCAGAGTATAAATTGGAATTCTTACGTCATCTATCTCAGGTCATACTCTGATTTTGAATGTAAATTACTTTCGTGCCATTCATCGTAACCGTAACCAACTTTCTTGTTTTATAAAATGTGTATTATGTTGCATGTTTATTAATTAATTATTAAATGCATTTTTAAATATTCCATAGACATATCTTAATCACCACATCGCCCGACCTACATCATCACAACTTCGTGTACGTTTAGTGTGAACAAATATTCATTCCTGAAAACAATATAATCATATCCTTTGATTTTACTCAGCTTCCACCACATTCCTTCCACCTCATCTCCAATGGCAACACTGCAAAATATTCCAATCCCACTTTGTCTCTACCGTGAACGCTACTTCCGCTGTATTGATACCATCTATCAATATCACAAGCAGCAATTTATTGACTTAATACTTTATCAATTATTACCACCGGCTCACATAACTCTGGAAAACAACTGTTGTTACAGCATTTTCTCTGACTTTTAGGTTCTAGGGTTCGTCGGTGCCGGATTTTCTACACTAACTACTTAGCAAAGTCGAATTCAGGCCGTTGATTGGAGGATGATTCTAGTGGCCGGCAGCCCTGACCGGTAGTTTTTCACGTTTTCTCCGCTCATACCAGGCGAATGACGGACCGATACCCCTAAGAAAACGGGCCAGGGAACGCTTGCAATCTTTCCTTCCTGATCCTTGTGACAGTTTCCCCCTTACACAGACCCATCTACACTGCAGCGAGTGAGGAACACAGCCACCTCCCGGCAATAACAGGCACTACACTCACAGGTCTAAAGACCGAAGTAAGAGTCGCGTCCGGAAATACTAAACCAGTGTTGTCAAGGTCGATGCCACGAGTGAGAGTCCGTGGCACGCCAGAGACAACGCCCTTCCTATTGTAAAACGGCGAGTTTACTAATCGGTTTTTTTTTCCGACGCTAGTTGTGCAGAGTAGCTCGTGGCATGCTACAGAGCCACGAAGCGTGCCACTGCCACCAGTAGAAGACCTTGACACCACTGTACTAAACACTCGCGCACCAGTTACCGCCACCCTCCCAAATGCCTCCACGCGTCTTTACCTAAACGCCTCTGTGGCCTCTGTTCAGAACCGGCTTCATCTTGAAAGCTCTTAACAGTCTCCATGGATATAGCGCATTTCTGCAACTTCCTACCTCGTACCATCCCTGCATTTTCTGTGGTCAATTTCCCTCATCACTCCCTCTCGCCGCTCGTCGTCTTCCCCTCCGTGGCAGGGATATCCGAAGGAACGTCGGAACCGGTATCGGCCCGGGCGCGAGTCCCCGCGTCTCCCCGCGACGCCCCGAGATCCCCCCGCGGCGCGCTCCCCGCGCCCCGCGCCCCTCTCTCCGCGCCGGCGCCACGCGGCGCAAGGTTATCCGGACAGGGGAATTAACCTAGAACCGCCAGCGCGACTGGCGCGAGCAAGGTCCCTCGTCTCCGGGTGGCACTCGGCGTGGGCATGCGTCACCATCGCCACTATCATAACCACCACTACCACAACCATCACTACCACAACCACTACTACCACAACCACCACTACCACAACCACCACTACCACAACCACCACTACCACAACCACCACTACCACAACCATCACTACCAAACCACCACTACCACAACCCCAACCACCACTACCACAACCACCACTACCCACAACCACCACTACCACAACCACCACTACCACAACCATCACTACCAAAACCACCACTACCACAACCACCACTACCACAACCACCACTACCACAACCACCACTACCACAACCACCACTACCACAACCACCACCACCACAACCACCACCACCACTATCACAACAACCACTATCACAACCACCACTACCACAACCACCAATACCTCAACCACCACTACCACAACCACCACTACCCGCTACCACCACCATCACTACCTCCACCAAGATCATATCTCCCCCAACAATCCCCGCCACAATCAACGTTATCGTTCCTGGCGTTTTGGCGTCGTCATCGTTCCCGGATCGTCAATGCCGCCGACATCGGCAGACCAACGCAAGTCTCTCTCACATCAGCGTTACCGTTAATGTCACTGTTGTTCCATCACCACCTCATTATTGTCACTGTCGCTGTTAGTGTCAACATAACCACGAACGTGACATTCCGATTGCCACGTATATTGTTACCGTCGGCATAACGCTTCAACTCCATCGTCATTATCTCCGCGCCCTCAGTAAAACCGTATCTTCACCTCCACACTTATCGACACCATTGCCGTTACTGTGGCCTGCCGCAGTGTTACCGTTAGCACCTGTATCATTATCACCACTTTCACTTCTGTCGGCGACTCCAAAAACACCACCGCAATCGACCTTGCCCTATAATTACCCCCAAAATGCAGCACATTGCTGCCCTAACGCATAATCACCTCCGCTTCCATTACTAAGATTTAGTCTTATAATTCCCGTACAAAAATCTTGTGTATTTGATGACTAGCTGATAAATGTTGTGGTAAAATCATGGAGCAATAGTGGAACGACTTGTAGAAACTGAATAAACCCCAAATAAACCTGCCGCGAAACAACGTTGTTCATCACAAACTTCGCATGGAGGCGCTAGACATTCATAAACAGAAACTCCGATTCAACTTTCATTTCTGGTACCAGCTCCTCTTCACCCAGTCCTTCTCCAACACCATCAACTCATCGCAGATAATGTCGCTGTTATACTTGCCACCTCCACGACAATCACTCTACATGTTCATCGTAAGTTCCTCTTGGACTGGCCACAGCCTCTATTACCGCATACCTCGTTTTCACTTTTAATTCTTCTTACATTGCCCATGATTAAGACAACCCTTTCCAATTTCTGCGAAGTACATCGCAACCATCTTCTTCTCCATAACTGCTGTTCCACCACCACCACCACCGCCTCCACCGCCGCCTCCGCGGCAGCCACCACCTCCATATCCACCACCACAACCGCCAACACTGCCTCCTTTGCCTCCGCTGTCAGCCTCCACTGCCGCAGTTGCCAGCGGCTCCGCCACAACCACCACCGCCACCGCTACTACCGTCACCATCATCACCGCCCCTGCCTCACCTCCACCACCACTATCACCGCCCCCGCCTTACCACCACCACCATCACCGCCGCCGTGTCACCACTACCACTACCACCACCACTACCACCGCTATCACCGCCGCCGCCGCCACCACGATCGCCACCACCGCCACCACCACTGCCACCACCGCCACCGCCACCCGCCACCGCCACCGCCACCGCCACCGCCACCGCCAGCGCCACCACCACCACCACCACCACCACCACCACCACAATTGCTTCAACCGTTGCAGCCTGTAGCGCGAGCGTAGCCGGCGGCGCTGATTTGGAGCGTGTTAATAGCATCGTGTGGCCGAGTGTTAGGAAACACGTGCCCGCAGGCGTTCTTCGCCGTGGTGATTTGCCCTCACTGCCAAGTTTCGTTCGCCTGGCCTTGGAAGTAATTGAGTGTTATTTTTGGTGAAACGCACTCTACCGACGACGGACAGTTTCCTACTGTCGTCGAGAGAATTGCAAAGTGAGGCGCAAGGTGAAAAAAAAAGTGACGCAAATATTGAAATTCAAGAGATATTTTCGTCGTGATGTATGTAAAAAGTTGTATCAGTTTTGTTGTTTTAACGAGCCATTTAACTTGTCCGGAAGCTAATATTCCTGTTGTGAAACAATTGTCGATTACGTTTTTTATTCTAATCCGTATGATAGGCTTGGCGCATTTCTTTCCCGACCTAAATAACTCTACGTATAATGGCCTTGAAGATTCATATAAATACGATTCTCTTAGAGAGTTGATTTGTGTGGCGGTGCCAGCAATCCATCAAGTATTCGATTATACTACGGATTTCACAATGAGATATTTTTGGATACTATTTCTTTTTTGCAAAACAGAGAGCATTTTTGTTCTTAGTTTACTCTCCGCACAAATTATTTAGTGTCTGTAAATGAAAGAATTGCACCAGTCTGGCGCTAAGCCTATTTTTCGCGCGAGTTACCAGAGAGAAATGGCCCGTTAAGCAAACAGCTATGAAGGCTCTCTCTGCATTTCAAATTGCTTCAGAAACAAAGAAGCATTTTCCACGCTGCACGTCATCAAATAAATGCGCAATGCATTGCCTTTGCGTTCGACGTTAGGTCAACCGGTCACTTTCTCTTTGTCATGACCCTCCTTCCCTAGCCTATTCCGCCAAATCTGAGATCAACAATTTTGTTGGATGGGAGATGGCTAATTTTGATGATGAAATTATTTGAATGACGATGAAATAATAATGGAATGACATACAAGTGTAACGGGAGAATGCCGATAAAACTCCTACCAACCCCCGCTTTTCCATCTCAAATTCCACTTGGATCGACTGGGGTTTGGACCCTGGTACCCAGGAGTGAAGGCGAGCGGTCTGACCACTATACCACGGCGCGCTCTTTAACCGCCCCTTGGTCATTTGTCTGTCAATTGTCGGGACTTCAACACCTAATGGCAATTCCATATTACTAATGATGACTTTCCGTATCTCGATTTTTTGCCCCTACGTCTGTTTTTATTGTAGGAAGTAGATGAAGTACCGTGCGTTCCGCGGGTATTTATTAATCATAATCATCTATTTGACAGGAACGGGAATGAATTCTGTGCTTAATGTATTTCCGCCCTACCTGCCCCGCCCTGAACTACTCTAGTCGATCCTACCCCGTCCCGCTCGATCTCATCCTGCTCCATTCTGCCCATGTCCACCTTGTCCCACCTGTTCGCCCCCCCCCCACGTTACTATATTTTGCTACCATCATCGTTGCTACTACCACGGCTGCTACCATCATCGTTGCTACTACCACGGCTGCTACCATCATCGTTGCTACTACCACGGCTGCTACCATCGTTGCTATGATGGTGATCAGCTGTGAATAGATCGATCGTTGTATACTCCCGGCAAATTACCAATAACAATTTTGATCTTCGATTACTCAAAGCCTTACTGCGCGATTGGAATGAATTGAAATGCATTAGTAGGGAATTTTATGGGCCTTCAGAAACGCTTAATTACCTTTGGTAGTTTTACTCGCTGTTTTCAAGATAAATAAAAATGAAAGAGTGCCCAGATACTAAAACGTTCTTAAGGGGTAGGGAAGGAAGATTGTAGTATTAGAGTATATCATGCAGATGCTAACTTTTTTGTATTGTTTTAATGGTTCACTACCGCAAATGTCAATAAAATATATATCAACACTAAAAACTCGCCCGTTCCAAGGCATTCCACTCCAACACTTCTCCATTAAGCCGTACGATGGTCTGCTTTACAGACATGATAATTAAACTCGTCAGAACAATTTGCAAGTAATTTATTTTAATACTGCTTCACCACTTCTAGTAGTCTTTATCAAAGTTTACAACCTGTGTGGGATTATCGCTACAGAGGTTGTTTAGAGATATCGTATAATAGAAAATCTTATTTTAATTACTATCTTATAACTTTGTTGTAATTACTTTCTAAATATATACTCCTAATATCCAGTGCTCACAAAAATTGAAGAATAACCACGCAGCCATGTGAGAAACGTCTGCGCTCTTGAAGAACCTAAGAGCTCCAGAAAAATCGAAAAAGAATGAAACATTTTTTATTCTAACTGAAAAATCAAATATTTGATTATGTTATTCCATCTGTTCTCATACTACGCGTACCGACTAAATTCTCATAATTACTCTGTCATTGTTCATGACACAGCTTACCTCATGCGAACACTAGGCTCCAAGGGTGATGCCGTCCGCCATTACATATTTGATACTATCGTTTTGCATTATGCTACAGCAACTTTTTTCAAATTCGTGGTACGTAATGAACTGTTGGACAGTTTATTCGTATAAACTGTACTACGTTATTGCAATATTAGTTTCCATTTTTTTGAAAATATTTATTTTCTTCCGGTGTTATACGATACTATTTTATTTCTTTAGCAGAGTACATGCTACGTTTGGAAAAACATTTTGTGTAGTTATGTTCACCAGCATTTTTGCTGCTGTAGGCCAGTAGTATGTCTTCTTATTAAATAGACTGAGGTTAAGAATGTTTGTATTACAATCACTGGGGATAAGACAGTTTTGACCTCACCACATGACAAATGGTCATAGTATAGTAAGTGAATGTATATCTTCATACGTTAATCTGGAATACAAATACATAGTGTTGTTGGAGACTTTTTGCGTGAGAAAATACGAGCATCAACGTTAGTTGCTAGAAACTACTTGGAACATAAACAATTATGCCAAATGTCAGTAGGTTCTGGATAGTGAAGTTATTGTGAAATCGACTGTTCTCTTTCAGATGTTATTATAGTGAAGGAATATAATTTAGCAAAATATCATCTAAATTCCCCGACAGTTCATATCACGATCCATGTAGCTCAGCAGCCATGCAGTTTCATTCGTCCACAGTAACTTACAAAAGTAACTAATCTCTTGTCTGAAACTGAGTTCTTTCAAGAATTTGACATTAAAATTAAAACGAAAGGCCTATTAAGAATTTATAATACCACGTACCGCTTGAAATAATACTGCTAATGTATACAGTTGTCTAATATAAGTTTTGTTTATTTCATAATTTTACTTACAAAAATACATTAGGCAAATTGCGAATTGTGTAATAGTAGATTGATACTTGGTTAATAATTTCATTAGCAAATTATGGTTAGATGGTTATAATTTTTAAAGGATGAATGAACTTGGAGCAATGATGGAAAGCAAAGGATCCCGACACGAACGAGAATTTTTATTAGAAATTTCACATGGATTGATCGGATTAATCAGAAAACTAGCATCCAGCATTGAAAAGTTAATCCTTTGATCCCTTTGACAGAACCCTTTAACCAGAAACAAACTACCACCTCTAACCACCTTTAACCTGCATTCACCTCCTTCGCCTCCACCGTACTCTTCCACGTCCACCGTCATCTTCGCCCCCGCCGTACTATTCCAAGTTCACCACCACCTCCTTTGCTAAGTCCACCCTACCTCCTTCGCCCCCACCGTACTCTGCCAAATCTACCGCCCCGTCGTACTCGTCCAAGTCCACCCCCACCCTGCCATCTCCATCGCCCCCGCCGCACTCTTCCAAGTCCACCGCCCCATCCTTCGCCACCACTGTACTCTTCTAAGTCCACCGCCACCTCCTTCGTCTCCCAGCCATCTCCATCGCCCCCGCCGTATTCAAGTCCACCGCCACCTCCTTGCCTCCACCGTACTCTTCATAGTCCATCGCCACCTCCTTCGTCTCCCAGCCATCTCCATCGCCCCCGCCGTACTCTTCCAAGTCCACCGCCACCTCCTTGCCTCCACCGTACTCTTCAAAGTCCATCCCCACCTCCTTCGTCTCCCAGCCATTTCCATCGCCCCCCGCCATACACTTCCAAGTCCACCTCCTTGCCCCCAGTGTCACCCCCACCTCCCCCGCCAACTCCTCCGCCCGCGCCGCGCCGCGCCGCGCCACGTCGTTCTTGCTCTTGCTTTGCGGGCGCCCGGGGCGCCGCCGCCGGCCGCGCCCGCGCCCAACTTCAGCCGCTCCGCCAAGGGAACGAGCGCCTGTTTTTGTTGTGCGCGCACGCGCGTGTCTGTGTGTGAGCACACGCGCGCGAGCGTATGTGTGTGTGTGTGCGTGCGCGCTCGCGCGGGGCTCCCCACCTCCTCTCGCGAGCCGCCCGCAGCCTCCCTCCCCCGCGAAGAGCGCTCGCGTCTGTGAGAGCGCGATCATTACGCGGAGGATACTCGAAAAATACATAAAACAAAATAAATAGCATTCCTTACTCCGTTTTATGGGGCCCATTAAAAACATTTATTTCCGAACGGCGAAATGAAAGCGTAATAAAAACAGATAAGGAGAGAACCGTCGTTTATGCGGGACGTATTTACGAGTGCTTATTTGCTTTCAATGTAACAAACCCCATCTTCCGCTTGAAGTCAGGCGTTAGCCAAGAGCTGACGGTAATGCCTCTTATGTGCGCACTCGTGGAGTTACGAGGCGAATAGATGCAGTCGTTGTTTTGTTTGGGCTGAAATGAGTTCGCGACTATGCGGCGCGCCTCTTTAGCAACATTTATGTGGCTTTCGGTGTGCCGCGTCGCCGCGGCCCTGAGCTGAGCTAGCGCGGCCCTTCTTGTACTGCCTTCGACTGGCTTAGGTGGCTCAGGGCATCAACTGACATCACTGTGATGCCTCTACCCGGGTGATCCTACGGTTAGAGTCCCGACGGTGGCACGATTTTCCATACTATGGAAGTAGCTATGGTCTGATTAAAATAAGTTGGTGATCGACAGTTGTGCTTCTAAAGCTGTAGCTTCGTACAATATGAGTGTATGATTTGGTTATTTTAATAAGTATTTATTTCAAGTGTTTATCTTCGTGTCCTGGGAACACGTGCTCAGTGATACGCAAACTGTCAACATCGCTCCCTTCCATACACAACTGTCAATCACCAACTTATTTTAATCGGACCATAGGCCGAATACCGGCCTTGTCTGGAGGAGAATTCTAAGGGTCGACAGCTCTGATCGGTAGTTTTCTGTGGTTTTCCGATCTACACCAGGTGTATGCAGGAGCAGTACCCTAACAAACGGGTCATGAACTACGTGCGATGTTTCCTTGCTCTTTTTTGTTCTAAACTCAACACTCATTTACTCTCACACTTAAATGCACTACATTACCACACACGTTGGGAGACCAGTGAGGAGCTTTGAGTGTGCCCCGCTGGTGCGAGATGTCTGTATGGGGAAAATCCTGCCAACTGACGTGGATGTTGGATCTCGTCATCCGGAGGGCAAAGATCACCGCCACCTCTCGCGATGAAAAACATTTACGGGAATAATATTCTACATTTACGGGAATAATGTCCTTAGCAGTTGACGCTCCGGAATCCCTAATCAATCAGTTCTATTCTGCTTTTGAGGCCTCCGCGAAGGGGGCTCTGTCGCCAAAGGTAGCTATATGATAAACATATCTATTTATTCACCTCCAAAAATTAGTGAACACGCTAAATTTATGGAGTCCGGGGAAAATAGATTATAAATGTAGCTTCACTATGCACACGTTTTGTTCAGTTCTTTTCTTACTTTCTCGCTACAGATTAGAGAGAAAGTTATGTAATGCAACCAAAAAAGGCCAA
>JAHLJT010008446.1:52699320-52739002 GCA_031308135.1 Acheta domesticus
CATTTTTAAATCTGCTTTCAAATGCAGTCGATTGTAGATTTGTTGCAGCACAAAAGTACGAATGCATATGATTCTTTTTATTTTTAGTTTTAATTACAAAGTATTTGATGAAGAATACATTAACCCATTAACAATTTAATTTTTTGCACATATCGCCCGGCCATTCGTGCGCGCACAGTCGTTGGAACCCTCTGGCAGCATGGTTTTCCTACTTTTAGTGCTAACCAATTGTTCTGTTGCTAAATATTTGCTTCTAGAGTGCTCCAAAGCGCTTAATATCAGAAACCATTATTTGTAGCTGAAGGTCTCAAATGTAAATTGAGAAATTTATTTTTGATTAAAACTTATATAATACATGACCAAGAACTATCTTATTCTGAAAGGTGTCATTTCTAAAATCTTCTCCGTTGGTTCATGAAGCACGAGCGGCGGCATGAACGCGCTCTGTGACCTCGCACGTGAGAGTCCCGGGCATATGAAATAACGGTCGGGGCCATATTGCGTGTCAGATTGAGCGCAAGCGAAATCAGAGGTTAAAAGTATAGGGGATGTCACCGTGATTCTGGGCTCCCCTTCCATTCCCGGCCCCTCTCTCTTATCCCGCAAATCACAGAGCCCGTCACCGCATAAGCGAACTGAAAACCCGTCCCGCTCCTCGGGTAATACATTTATTCCATTGATTTGTTTTTGAATGTTTCCGGCCGCGTCAACTGTGGAGGTCATTATTCCCTTAAGTGTAATGCATGTTTTTATTACGGGAGGTAGATGTGATCTTACTCTGCTGGAGGGTGAGATCCGACGCCGTCCTACATGTCACCCCCCTCGGTTTTCCCCAACCAGGTATCTCTCACCAGAGAACACCACGCTCCAACTCTAAGCTCCCGATGTGTCTAGTACCGTAATGCATGTAAGTGTGAATGTATGTAAGGGGTATGGATAGGACCAGGAAGACGAAGGGAAGATCATGCGTAGTCCGTAGCCCATTTGTTATGGACTGTCAATCGTCTGATGTTGATCGGAAAAGCCATGGGAAACTAACGATCAGAGCAGCCGGCCGCCAGTATTCTCTCCCAGACAACGGCTGAATTCGACCTAGCTATCTAGCTAGTATCGAAAAATCTACCGCCGTGGTGACTCGAACCGTAGGACTTCCCGGTCACCGGCACTGCAGTGACATCAATTAATGCCCCGAGCCACCTAAACCGGTAAATTTATTCGAGACGATCATTTTTTCCTAATGACTCGGAAGGGCTACGTCAAACTATACAGGCGGGGGGTCGAGGCTGTGACATATGGATATGGTCCCGGGACGAGCTTGATGCGGAGACGGGCGGCGCGGGGAAGGAGAACGATGAGGGAATGGGAGACAGCCGACCGCTGCGTCGCTCGTCGCAGTGAATGATGGCTGCAAGGGCGGGTCGGCTTTTTAAACGGAAGACCACGTGAGTTACCGTCACGGACCGGGGCAGAGGCGTGGGTTGGTGTGGGCGGAGTGACGAGATCTGGCGTCGCGAGCGACGGACAAACATTATTTTACGTAGCCTCTGTCCTGGCTGATTCGGTTCCGACTGGGCATGCCCACTGGATGAACATTCACTCACGTCAATTCAGGTTTAGATTGGTTCGTGGTGTTTCATTACTTCATCGATTTGTTCACACTCCTATTGATTGTATTCGTGTGTTGAGAATATAAATCAGTGAACAATTACAATCTTGCTTGCGTCTCGAATTAATAAATTTAATGTGAATGATAAGATCCTGTTCATGTATAGTAAAATCGGGGAATAACCCTTGACTGTGAAAACTTAATCTTCAAAGTATGTGAGTAAGTAAGTGCTTGAGTACCAGTCAGGAAAATGCGTTAAAGCAGGGCTGACGTTTCAATTGATCATTTACAACGAAATTATCAGATTGTGAACTTGCCACAAACCGTGACCCTACTCTGAGTTTATATCATTATTTTCATGATGGAAAGGTGAAATATTCTCTCCAGTTATAACGGTATGAACCTTATATTTTTATTGGACAGTTAACTATTACTACGTAATTAACTTCACCAAACTTGTTAACTCCCTTCTCTTAACAATAATTCCAGAAAAATCTTTCATTCCTTTAAATTATTCGCCATTTCTGACAAGAACCAACGGACGTGTCGTATTCAGAGGTAAGCCAGAGTCTCAAATCCAGGATCTGACTATATTGTTCGAGTATCTCGTGTGGTTTCTCAAAGTAAATTTCCCTTGATTTGCATTCAGATGGAGCAAAGAAGTGAAAAATTGTTTGTATAACGAATAAACGTAGGAACAACTTCATTAGTAAATATTCTGTTTCCAAATGCTGCTCTTTAACATGACTCAATAGTGCGAAAAATCAATCCCAATCCTTATTTAATATACAATCCCATTACCTTAAATCATGTACTAATACATTTTTCTCGTGCGTGTCACGAAGTATTGAGACCTACAATTACACACAAAGTATGTAACATTTTAATATGTCGTCATAGCCAACACCCACATTTTTGCATGTCTGAACACGATTGTGACCTAATCAACACCAACTCACCCACTCGGTAAAGGCATGTTCTCTCGAGACGCTGTGAAAAGAATACGCTGAGCCGGTACTAGGGAACTGTTTCTCAGGCTGACCTCGGTGATCGCTGCGATTGCGGTACACGCACGCAATACTTCTGCTGCAGCAGCTGTTGGTCTCTTACCTGCAACAAAAGAACATCGGCACTCGTTAGCTCGTTCGCCGAAGCATAACATATTGTTGCAATTGTGAAAGAAATCGAGATGCAGAGACTCTCCGATGTCCAAACAAATGTTTAGGCTGCGACCAGATGCCTCCACGAAAGCAAGGACGAGTACGAGGAGGAAGAAGGAGAAACAGAAAGAAAAGAAAACCGCAAGGTAACAGAGCGTTTAATGATTCGCCCAACGCAACGATTTGCGTTCGCGATAAAAGAAGTTGCCAGCCTTCGTTTCATCAACGATGGACTGCATCGTAACACGTTTGAAACGGCGACGTCGTTGGAGAAGTGGTAACATCGCTTGGACGTATCGTAGGTAGGGCTTGTAGCATAGGCATCGTACCCAGAAAAAAACGGCCCAGGTCAAGTAAAGATGATACTACGAGAACGTTGTCATGCCGAAGCACCACTGGAGAGAAAATTTCTCGATTTCAGGTATTTTGAATCTAATAGCATACCATAAAGGAAAAACAGAAATTTATAACTATGGTCGTACGTGCACTTAATGTACAAACAAAAAATTCAATCCTTCAAGTTACACGAGTAATCGACTCAGCTGCGAAACTGCACGAAGAGAAAGAACACAACAAAAAGATGTATACGGGATAAAGGTCACATAAGCGATTAAAAAACTGTGCCGCCTCGTCGTCTGTAAACTCCTTTCACGGTTATGGGTCGCAGTCGCAGGGGAAGGAGATTTGTAACGAAGGTCGCAATGCCTCATCGTCTCACTTCTTGCTCTTTATGTTATCTTCTGAATTCTTTCTTTTCATTAGTGTGCCTGCACGTCTGTCCTGATCCTGTTTCATCGAGACAATAGAACTAACGTAGCAACATTCTGTGATTGACAATGCCTGTTGTTTTTAATGGCTGCGCTGGTTAAGGATATGCCTACTTTGTGCATGATATGTGAAATCAAAGGGAGGTAACTGAAAAAAAGAAAAGAATTGAAAGTTAATTTTTACACTAGCTAATTAGATAGATAAAAAGAAACAACTGGCTGAAAGAATAAGAGACATTTTCATCCACAATACTTTTAATATACCCGTTATGAAATCTGTCCTCAATGTTTGCCTTCAATTTTTCCTTACCTTTATATACGTGTGCACGTTACGCTGAATGGACACAAATGAAACCTCCTTGTTCGGGATGTATAAAAATACTTTTCATGGATCATTCAAATGTTCAGAAATTCCAAAAAGATCAGCATTATTGGCCTAAATTGTTGCCATTAATAATAATAATAATAATAATAATAATAATGTAGTTCAATAACAAATATAAGATATCCAGACGACTGAAAATTCGCATATTGCCATTTATTTCATTATAATCACTATAGACTTAACAAAATCTGATACAGGCAGTCGAAAAACCACCAGCGGCGCTGAACACGTTCTCTTGCAGCCATGCGGGAGGAATGCCAGCAGAGCAAAGTGAAGAGTTTCGCGTGTGCGGCAACAGAATGTTCGCGGGAGCAGCGGTGGGCTGCGAGAGCTCGGAACTCTGCGAGTGGTGACCCAACCCCAGCGAGGCGGGTCGCGATCAAAGCCGCGGATTCCGATGCCCGTCATTTCAAATGCAGGCAACGCAGCAGCTCTCAGCACGAGCTCTCAGGACCTGTGCCATCGGTATGCAATAATCCAATACGGTGCAAAGCGTCCGCGGAACGCGACGACGGGCGACGGGCGCTCGGTGAGCGGTCCAGCCGCCGTTGCGCAACCGCCATCCGCACCGTCCACCTTCCTAACCGATCCGCACGCCATTCGCCTACCGACGTCGGTGGTGAACTCCCCGATTTGCAAGCTGATTCCGCCGTTTCGATAATCCGCGGATTCCACTGCCACTCCCCCACCGCCTTCACTATCTCACTACTGTCGTTCATGCAGTTTCTCTGTGGTATCTCCACAAATCTCTTCGCGATGCTTTCAAGATCCATCACATTGAATAATTGATTGTTAATTGTATCCTGGCGTGTCAACTGCTAAGGTCATTAGTCCCGTAAGTGTAGCGCATGCTTTTCTCACGTGGATATGGTTATCTTCTTCCCTCTGGATGGCGAGATAGGGCCCCAACCTACACGTCGAGTTAAAGGTTTCCTCAGCCAGGTATCTTCCATCAGCGGGGCACCACCGAAGTCGGGACAAGTTCTAAGAACCCTACTGGTGTCCCGATGTATGTGGTAGTGTAGTGCATGTAATAGTACGGGTAAGTAAGGGAGAAGTGTAGGAAAAGAAAGAAGGAAAGCTCGATCGGTGGATCATTTGTTAGGGAAAGCTACCGATCGAAGTAACTGACCGCTAGAATTCTCCTCCAGACAGCGGCTGAATTTGACTTTGCTTGTGTCGAAAATCCTGCCATCGTCGGGTCTCAAACCCTAAGACCTCCTGGTAAGAGACACTGTAATGACATCAATTGATGCCTTGAGCCACCTACCACCCTCTCGACCGCCTGCGAATTCGACTGCCAGTAATCTAGCTCTTTCACAAATTCACTACTGTCATTCATCCAGTTTCTCTGTAATCTCCACAATTCATCGCGATGCTTTCGAAGTTCCTGACATCCCATCTACATTCCTTAGTACCATCCACCGTATTGGTCGTAGTTTTAACGAAACGAATGCCCCCCCCATATGTACCCAAATTCCTCATTTCCGTTAATTCATTATTCCCTTAATGAATTATCAATTTACCAAATCATTCAGAACACTGTCACAATATGCCTTTTTATCTCGCCACAATCATAACCATTCCAATTTTTTTTTCTAGTTAATTCAATGCTCTCGCCGTTCCGACAATTTGTCACACCATCTCATGAACCAGCGCATGAAACACGCCATTCCTTGAAACCTCTCTCCTAGCGGCTAATTCCTCCAATTCCCTCACGAATATCCCCGCCAATTCGCCACGATTTCACCAATACTTTTGCTAGCCCAATAATTCCCCCGTCACCTCGCTGATAAGCATATCAACTTCCTACCACCATGCCCAATCTCATCATCCCACCAATTCGCCCACAATCTCGTGAATTAGCCTGTCCACCTTAGGCCCATCCGTTCAATCTCTGTTTGCCACCAATTATTTGCCATTCCGTCCAATATCAATCCCACTGCCTATCATCCTGCTGCCCGATATCACCATCTCTCAATTTTGCCACCACCAATTGGCCTCTCACCTCTTTCCCTTCCGTTCACTCTCCCTACTTCCGCCAACTCTTTGCCACTCCGCCCAATTTTAACCCCCATCCCACTTTCTGCCATTCCGCCCAGTCTTATCGACCCACAATTCGCCGACCGCCTCCTGAATTAGCCTGTCAACTCTTGGCCCTCCCGTCCAATCTCTCTACTTCCCGCCAATTCTCCCACCGAATCCCCCCCCCGCACCGCCATCCCCGGCGGTGCCGCCGCCCGCCGTCCTCGCGTGGGCGATGGCCAGCGCGTGCGGTGGCTGGCGGGCGTTCGCCGAAACGCTCGCCCCGCGGCGGCCGCGTGACGCAACGCCCGCGCCGCCCGCGCCGCCCGCGCCGCCCGCGCCGCCCACCCGCGCCGCCCGCCCGCCCGGCGCTCGTGCGTGGGCGCGGCTGCCCCGCGGGCGTGCCGCCTGATTGCCTGGAAAGCCGAGGGTGGCGGCGGGCGAGCGGGCGGGGGGGGGCGGCGGGCTGGCGGGCGGGCGGGGAGGGTGGGAGGGTGGGGAGGGTGCGCCAGGCCAGCGACGCGGGGAGACGCGGGGAGCGGCGGACGGCCTGAGGAAAAAGGAGAACGAGCTGGAGGAGGAGGAGGAGGAGATGGTGTTTTTCACACGGGTGCCACCGCCGTGCCGCGCCAAACCTGCGGTAGGCTCAGGCTGGAATGCGAGGAATCGCTCAAATGAATTGCGAGGAAGTTTTGCACGGAGGAAAAATGAAATGGAAAGAAAGGATGCTTCACTTTCGTGGAATATTTGGAGGCAGCACTCTCATATATATGTTGTATTTTTTATGTAAAGATTGCAAAACGATTTCAAAGAAGTAATTCCAATTAATATACTGGGTTCGAGTTTATATTCAGTCGATATTTTAAAACTCCTGTTCAGCTATGTAGGTGGAATTTCGGATTTCGTATCTTCAAGTGTACATCACTAAAAATTCCGATCGCAATACAAATGCTAAGCGAAACTAAAGTTCCTTCTTAGGGACTAGTTGACGGCTAAGGGGATTTCATTTGTTGTAGTAATACATCCAACTTTTGTTAATTTAATTTCTAAAATAATTATGGTCCATTTATTTTCTTATGTGTTCCGACTGAAGAGAAAATTCAAGAAGTGTAACCGGTCTCTGTCAAAGGAGAACTCTAATACTGATTCACATTTAAAAGGCTGGACCTCACCACTTTTGTTATTTCTGAACGTCTTTTGTGTGGTGAGCATTGGTCGAGATGTTGGACATTTCTGTATTTGCTCAATGAAAGGAAAAAAGAACACATGAAAAGGGAAGGAAATTAATAGTAGTATATTTCGACTTTTTGAAAACTAGTTTGCAATTTTATAAGAAACATTCATTGAATTATTCTGTAGGTGCAAGTAATTGGCGCTCATTTATTTGAGGGAAAAAAGTTGGAACACTAGTTCCTCTTTATTTAATAAAGAAGATATCGAAATAAAAGAGCAACATAAGAATTTTTTAAACTGATTATAAATATTTTGAATAGAACTGGATTGTAAAAACTGCTGTTTAGAGATTAACATGATTAAGAGTTATTCACTGTTGAATTAATTTGCTTCGAAAATATCTTTAATAATTAGTATAATCAATGACCGTTAAGGACATTTGTATGGCTACCAAAAATAAAATTAATTAACAATTCTACGTAATGTCAAAATACGTAGTGTTTCTAGAAACATACGAATATTGTTATTTATGTTGTACCTTACAACGCACTTAGAAACATTGGTATTTACTACGAGGAATATTAACATTCGATTTGAAGCTATCAGAACTATTTTTCTAGAACACGTTACATTAATTCCTTTACAAAGATAAAAGCATAAAGAGGAAAGAAATAATGAATGTCTCGAGATCCATAAATGAGAGAGAAGCCACTGACAGGATTAAAAAGCGAACTACCTCGCCGTCTGCGAACTGCTGTTACGATTATGAGTCGTTGTCGTAGTCGTTAACCCAAGCAGTAAAAATTGTCCCATCGATAGCGCCGGCAGCTAATGCTCTGTAGCTGATATTTAGAAGCACGTTAATGACTTTCATTAACGCAGGAGCCCCCGCGGAATTGTCGTCTTGGCGACTGCCACCTTGCAAATGTCGTTTCTCCGAAATTGCCATCCTGGGTAAACTGACCCATTCATTGTGCATGTACAAGAAAATAATGCCTTATTTTCTCCGTAATACTCCTTCTGCTCCCGGATAACGGTTTGTTGTGAGTTTCCGATCATTTTAAACCACGCCAGTAAAACATGGAATTTCAATTTTTTGAGTAAATTGTTTCCAATAAACACTGTAGGCAAGGAGAGGCAATTCGTTCGCAGTTGACTGGAGAGATTTGATCAGATATCGCAAGGCTAAAGGGAGGTTATAGAATTTGCATATGACACATATTACTTTGAGGGTAAAAGCCCGTCACAACTATACAAGTTGCATCGAGACATCCAGGAAGTTTGTGTCGTGATTTATTAGTTATTGTTTTCAAATTAGGAACGTGTGATCTGCGAATGGGGCTGATTCTCATTTTACAAATACGCAAGAGGTGGAATGGCATCAGGTCACGGTGTTAAGTTAAATGTTCTTTCCAGATTAATTTCTTGTAATAAAAGTTACCATTTATCGGATATTTCTTTTGTTTGGTACTTTTACTCATGTCCAAGTTATTGTGCTATCCTATTATTATTGATATTTTGGGAGCAAATTTCGCTAATAGCAAATAAGAATTTAACTACTTTGTCTCGAAACAGCAGAGTTGTTACCATGCAATTCTATACAAAGTAACCCTCCTATTTATAAAACATTCAAATAACCTGGTTAATAAATTTGCAATGGAAATTTTAGTAAGCAATAAGCATTGGAAGAAATTTGAATACATCGTTAAGTGTAATAGGCGAAACATTTTCCTGACCTTGTGAGAAATCGACGTTTTTTCTAAAACAGGCTTCTCGAATTAGGGCATTTGCACAATATTACGGCAAATAGTGTAATCCAAAACCCAACGCTAACTATTGTTAGATACTCATTTGTCACGAGCGCTTCGCGTATCGTTTACCGAAGCCAACCATCGTATCTACCACCCGGTCCGCGGCCTGTCCGCCTGTGACATGATGAAGCAGCAAATCGAAGCCCATGCCATTCCTTAATACATTTCAAAGACCCGAAAAAAAACGTAATCGCAGCGGAGTCGGGACTTCCCCAGTCACACACGTGGCAGCACTCCACACACAGAGCGAAGGCAGGCGGAGTCTGCGTGGCATCTAAGTCGAGAGACGTGCCCCGGAGGCCTGCATCCCCTCCGCCCTCCCCGCTTGCCCCACCCCGCCCCTCCCTCCCCGCCCTCTCCGCCTCGCTCCTCACGACGCCCGCGCCCCGCCCCGGGCGCTTCGCTTATGGATTGATCGTGTCATGAGAAAATTCCCGACGCTATTAACTGAGCCGGGCCTCTGGAATAAGTACAGCATAACCTCTTCGACTCTCACGATCCGCCCGGGGCTGTTTTATTGACCGACCAGCACGGCTTCGGTGCGCATCGCACACACATACACACACTCTTTCTCCCTCACACACACACACGTTCTACGCGAGCACACACGGGCACACTCGTCCGCACATGTGCGCGGGCTCGCTCAGGGCGCCTGGAAACTCCACGTCCCGTCCAGGGCTGGCGGCGCCGCGGGCGCAAATACACATAGTTCAAATTCCTATTTCGAGAAGAGAATTTTTATCTGACAGGATAATTTTAAGGGTAAATCACTGAAGCATTTTCGAGGGGGGACTGCGTGGCCGGAGCCGCGTCGGCGGAGGATGAGACGGTGAAAAAGGGATTCGGAAATGACATGCATATCACACGGCGTTGTTTTATTCTATTCGCCGGTGGAGTTTGATTCACGCAACATTTGTTAGGAAGTCGGTGTGCGGCGTAAGCTGCGCCGACGGCGGCGGCCGTGGAGCGTGGGGTGGAGCAGACGGAGCGGGGCGGGGCGTCGCGGGGTGAAGCGGGGCAGGGCGGGGTGGTGCGGGGTGTCTGCTAGCGCCTGGGAGAAGGGCGCTGCCGCCGCCTCCGCCACCCCCGCCGCTCACGCCGACGCGACGGGGCCCCGCGGCGGAGGCTCGACGCGAAGATGGGGAACGGGGGGTGGCGGAGGGAGGGGAGGAGGGGGCGGGGCGAAGAGGAGGGGACGAAGAGCAACCCCTGGCGCTCTCCACCAGCACGTGGCCCCCTCGGGAGGCTCAGCTGCCCGCGGGCTCGGCAACCCCCGTCCTGTGTGAGACCGCCGCCCTACCCCCTCTCCCTCTCCGGGCTACCGCCGCCCCCGACGGCTTTTCCGACGCACTCCTCCACATATCTACCGCCTTCCCCTCGATGCAACTCTTCCGATCACATACATATTATTATCACTTATACTGCAGACCTCTCATGTAATCAACATGAACTGAGCAGACCAGCACAGTACATATGTAGTAGATAATAGTAATCTCTACGCTTAGGTATATGTTATAGTCTATATATGATACATACAGGGCTCATTCTCTGTAAAAAATGTGTAACCATGAGTACGTAATGATGCGTGTTTTGCATCATTATTACTCTTTATTCTTACACATCGATCTATATTTTCTTTATGAGTAGTATCAGTAGAGTTTGTTAGAATAATATAAAAATAGGAGTTCGGTCATAAAAAATTTCTCATATGTCCAAATTTAAGGTGTTTCATGAGAATGATTAAATCTTTCACACAAATAATGCCGTTGTTTCTAAAATTAAAAATAATACAAATTCCTGTCTTCGCACAATATTCTAAACTGCCTATTATTCTGCCTATTCTTGAGCGATCTCTAGCGTAAAGGTAATATATTGCTCATCTCACACTAACAACAAATAATAATATTCGCTAAGACTTATAATAGTCTTTTTGACCCTTTCATGCCAATCACTCGTATAAACGCTTTGTCGCTATATGATAGATTAATTGTCATCAGTCATTCTTGTTTCCATAACTATAAACAGCTCTGTTTAAATGCAGTGTGTAAATTCAAATTTCCGCATTTGAACCATTTCCCCTCTTCTTTCTTCATCGTTTCTTCGTATTTTGTCCTTCTCGTCATTTTCCCGCATCATTTTACTTCCCATAGTGGTTGAAGCATTCGTCATAAGTTGATTTATCGCTCGAAATTTAATTCATTCGAGCTTCATCCGTTCCAGTTTCTAAACTACGATATTCAATTTTCTCCTTCTTTCTCCACTCTACCACTCACATCTAACACCTTTCCTATTCGACTGACTTCATAGTCGTCTACTACAATCTCTCGACTCCTCTTCCCCCTTCCGCAACATCTTTCAAAACCGACTCTCATGCGCACTCACATATGCACGACATACATCACCCACGACGGGTAGCGGCAGACCCACGATGAATATTTATACATTTACTGAACTAATGTGAAAGACAGGAGGGCGGAGAGAAGCAGGGGAGTGAAACAAAAGCACACGAAATTCTAACCCATATAAAATCTTTCGGAGACGCCGTCTATATTTATTCCTATACGGTGAGGGCAGAAGCGCCCGAGGCTAGCAGGAGTTGAACTGTGATGAAAAAATAAAAAGTAATCTTTGAAAGGGTGGAGAGGGAAAGGGGTGTGTGCAAAGGGGACGCATTTCTCCCTGTCGGCCAGGGGGATGGCTGGGAAAGATGCCTGGAAATGTCGAGAGCGGTGCCTAGAGCCCTGGGCGTGACAACAGCAAGCGACGACAATGGCGACGGCACCAAACGTTCTGCTCGAGTTGTGCAGTTTGCGCCAGCCAGTAAGCGCCGTGGAGATGACGGAAAGATGTGTGAAGATAGTGACAGACACGTGGCCTGGTTGAACAGAATGGAACGGCGCCGCGAGGAAGCAATCAATTGGTCACATCAGAGGGGACTGCAGAAGTGGCGATAGGGGTGGAATAAGAAAGAGTCGGATGTCGGTAGCGTTGAAAGTGAAGGGGGAAATGGCAACAAAATTAGTATCGAGACGGTGATGATCGGGGCAGGGCAAATGATAAAATTGAAGCTGTTGGTGATAGAAAATGAGATAGAAACAATTTAGAAGTAAAAGAAGTGGTGAAGATTGACAAAGTATATGCGACTAGTGTTGGTGAAAAAGAGTCGGGAAACGTTTCAAAGATGCCAGCAGAGATATTGTCAGCAGAATCGGACATCTGGTCGTTGAGTGACGTACGGATATCATATCCTTACTATCAAACACATTCATCATACCATTTCATTTTGCTCAACCAGATCACACGTTTCTGCAGCTATCTTCGCATCCCTCTTCCTATGTCTTTATGCCACGTCTTTATCCCATATTCTAACTAGTGGGGATAAAACAGCATGTACTTTGTCGCCCTGTTTTCACGTTAAATTACGCGAAAAGTGCTGAAATTTTCCAAAAAATGTACATGACCTTATTTCAAAATCTACCTTTAAAGAACAGATTTCACTAAGGGAAAGATCTCTATCTTCATAATTGTAATTGTAGGAAGATGCCTCCAACAACAAAATGCAATAAATAACGATAGAGTAATTTTTTGGTTGAAAATTTGGATAATGTCCCAGGGGTTTCATGTAAAGTACCCTTCAAAATTAAAATTTCGGTTTCAAATTCCGGGGTCCGTGTCAGCAGCCAAATGGATTGTGGAATATCAATTTGGGGGAAAAATCGGCTAAACGGTTTAGTCGCTAACGTTCACAGACGGACAGTTCTACCGTCGTTCGATTTTTCGGTATCAAGGACTCAAAAAACAGGGATTCTGGCTAAACCACGTTACAGACTTTCTAAATTTTACAACAGGATTTACCACTTTTTCGTTACCAGGGCCCTGAAATAAGAATTTTTATGCCGAAAATTTGCCTCTGTATGTCAATGGAATCACAGGATTGTTAATGATAGTATTTATTTTACGTCAATAAACATTTAAAAACTCAAACATGTGGGGGATATTGTACTCTGTACGTTTTCATGAGCTGTGAAATCTTTAGCCGAATTTCTTATCAGTTGATTTACGAATATTGTACTATGTAGCAATGAGCGTTATTGGAAAAATTAAGAAGAAATATTCGCTCCAGTAAAATAAAAACTATTTGCAACGGCAAATGAACTACAGATTGTGGCTCTTATCCTTTATCGTGCCCCGTGTGAAGAAACAGAGGTACTGCCTCGAGCACTTCGAGATCGATTTTTTTAAAATAACTATTCTCCAGTAACACCACTGAGGGATCAAGAAAACACGCAAATGGCGCCGCGGAGGACGAGATGTGAAATGACGTCGGCGGGTGGTCTGGCAGTGGTTGCTGTGGACGACAGGGCGCCGCTGCAGTTTCACGCGTGGATGGGCGTCTTGCTCCACTTGGCCGCCACCCGCCGCCGCCGCCACCGCCGCCGCCGCCGCCGCCGCCGCCGCCGCCGACGACGACGACTCTGGGTCTCTCTGCCGATAGGCCTATTTTCCGAGGGCGGCTGGTGCAGGGTTTCGGGCGGATGACCGGCCGAAATCGCCCCCGGGACCGAGTTTAGCATCGGAAGCATAGGGAACCGAGCTAAGTGGCTCAGTGCTTAGCGCGCAGACTTCGCAGTTGGAAGGTCCAGGTTCGTTCACCGGGCCGGCCATCCTGACCGAGGTTTTTCATGGTTTCCCTCGGTCATAAAACAAATGCTGGAATAGTAAAAAAATGCCACGATCACCTCCCACTTTCTACCACCCCACCTCCCACCACCCCACTTCCCACCATCCCACCTCCCGCCATCATCCTAGTACTTTCACCCCCTCATTATTACTTCATTCAGTACCATCAGGAAAAACAATGGTAAACTATCCTGAGTATATCCTCCTAAGAATACCCATCATGATGATAATACTGTGATACGATTTTGACTCACGGAAGTGAGTTTGCAAATGAAATGCGTGCGTATTACAAATAATTTAGTGTTTTCAAATAGCGAAATGTTTTTGTTGTAGCAGCAAGTTTCTATGAGCCAGTGCATTAAAGCAAAATGTACCTTCTTGGATCCGAGCGTAGTTGCGTATCCGAAACAAACATTTTAGCGGGTTTGTTGATGTAATGAATAGCGCATCGGTCTAGTTATGCAAAAATTCGCGGTTTCAGATCCAAACGAAGCCGCTGATTGCAGGCCGAAAAAATCCTTCATTGGTAATGAAAGCGAGCGGACCCACGTCGCAAGTTTACTGCATGTAAAAGATCCTTAAATCTTTGAGTTAAATTCGAATCGAGTGTTTCGTCGCCTGAGTAATACCTTCGTTCTCTGCCAGATGGAGAAAGAGCTTGATAAAATTTGCGGTGGACAGGCGGAAGAGCCCTGATGACTTGAGCCTCTCCACGCAAAATACGACAGCATTCAGTTGAATTCAACTGAACTGAAACGGAAGCAACGAAGACCGAGAGGTCCTGTCTTCAAGCATCGACGGACCTCGGATCGCGCATGATCTTTTTCATCCACACCCCAATCTCCTCGTTGAAACTGAACTTTTGGCTTACCCGCTATTCCCACGAGGCACTGGCCCTTGAGCTACAAAGATTTCTTTAGTTTTGCAAGGAAATGAACGTAAAGTCACGACTCGAATTGAGATGTAGCGACTTAGGAAAACGAAATAAGACCCAATGGATTTAAGAACCTTAGCATTAGCGTTCAGTAATTGAAAATATGTAAAACTAGTGGACTGCAGCAGCAAAAATGCTACTAAACCAAACTACACAAAATGGCTTTCCGAACACTGGTCAAAAACAAAATACTCTCGAATTACACTACAATCAATTAAATATGGGTTTTCATGGGTTCTGCAGTACCATAATATGTACGTATACTCACCACAAAACTTTATATTTTTAAATAGCGAGAAAATAAAAAGAGTTGCTATTCCATAACGTAACACAGGAGTAGCAAATATTTAGTGGTGGGAAGTCTTTTCCATGAAAGTCTCTTACTTGCTGTCCCATGACGTCAGCTGTGTCGTGAGCAGTTATGCACTTTGAGAATTAAATCTGTACGTGCAGTATAGGAAGTTGCTGATTATAACATACGCAAATATTTACCTTTTCAACCAATATCAAACTGCTTAACTGTTTCTTATTTTTCGAGTTCCCGAGTATCTAACAAAAGCATAGACACCACGCACATGTCTGGAGGCTGCAATAAAACATGATTTCAGAGTTTTCAATTTTTACGCGTAATGGAAATTAATGCATATGTTTTCATGTAGAACACTTGACATTTTAATATGAATGGAACCTTACTCTGCAACTGTCAACTAAGAAAACTTGTAGCGTTAAATTAACATTTTAACGCTTTACGGATTTACCCGATGGCCTACGAAACTCACCCGTGATTTAGAAAGATTTATGTTTCACGTTACTGTTTGATGAACGAATTCTGAAGATGACAGTCTTAGATTACCAGATTAATAAGCGATTTGACATACGAGATGTGGTATTAAGTAAATTGCCCACAACGCTACTATTGCATGAACAACATGAAATGCTGAGGTTTTAATCAATATTGTTTAGATTTTCCTTTGTCATTAACAATATAAAGTTAATCGGTTTAATATAAATGAAACTTAAGTACATCTGTAAGACATTTAATACTTTAATGTTTACTTTTGATATATTGTTTTAAAATTTTATTTATTATTTTTCGTAGTATTTTTGAATTTGTTTAAAGAGTTGTGTTGCTTCATTCAAAATTTGTAGAAATAAAATATTTTTTCCAAATTTAAGTTAGTGGTGCTACAACAGCACGACGGCAATACAGTTTCCAGTACAGGGTACGAAAATACAGATAACGTTTATGTATATTTGCTTTTGCCTTGTTTATGGATACGTACAAAATGGGTGTAGATACTGGATAAGGTTGCATCGGCGAAGCGAGAGAGCTGAATGTACACTTTAACGGTGACATTAGAGGATAAAATAACGGTTGGAAGTAGATATAACTTTCTTTATCGACACAGATGGCACTCAGACAAGTTTCACCATATTAGGAAGACTACAACTAGCAATTTATCGCCAGACATCTTTACCAGGAGGAGGTCAAAACGTCATATGACATCATTCCTAGGCGTCTCTAGCACGAAAAATTTGAAAGAGACATCCATATGTTTTAAATGCTAGTACCTACGCAGTATATTAAATTATTCAGCAAGTTTTAAATCGATTTTTTGGTGTTCACAAGGTGCACGCGGTCAATTACAAATTGTCAAGTTATGTCACAGCTAGTCATTACCTCAACAATAAACTAAGAAAACTGGTTGCTATAAACGCGACTGCTAACTCATCTAGATTCACAAGTTCAGCGGATTTTATTTGTGGCAGATGATAAAATTACTCAACTGATTCTGTGTGAGGCTGATCTTCAATTTCAGAATCTTAAGTACGCATTCAGTTTTCGAAGGATGCTTAAGTTCTTCTTATGTCGGCAGAGCAATTAAAGTGTGCCCCGATGAGTGTATTTAGTCTATTTAATACGTAGTTTACATAAATTTGGTGTTAACCGCGTTCTCCAATTCGTCGTTTACGTTAACAGTAAGAAATCATATTAGAAAATAACTATATGTAGTCGAAAACATTGGAGGGCGTGTCCCATCTGTCAGCGACGCCCGTGACACCATTTTATATTGCAAAATGTATTATTCTTTCATGAAGAACATGAGGGTTCAAAGCAGGAATTTATAGCTAATTTACCTTTGAAAATATATTTTATTATATAGGTGCGAATATTTTGTCAACAAAACTGGAAAAAACCTCTCTTTTCTATATTCAAAATTCGACTAGTATATGGTTTAGGATAGAGACCACAGAATTATGAAAACGTGCACAAAATTCACTTCTCCCCATAGTTCGTCACATGCAGTTTTTAACTCTTTTTGACGTAAATAAATAAATAAAATCACTTAACAATAAAACTACGTTATACAGCAGAGGAAGATACATCACGCCGTAAAAATGTTTACATGTGGGAAAATATGTATTAGTAAGAGAGCGCAAGCTTCTGCGGCTAGAATTAGTTGCTATTTGACTATCCGGGAGATTCCACGTCTTAGGCACTTGTGCGAAGTAGCTAATGTATTAATAATTATTTTTTAATTAATGTTAATTATTGTGAGTGTAATTGTGTAATTATTATAATAATTATTATAATAATAATTATATTATTACGTCATTAATATTAAAAGAGTATCTGCTTTCTCAGTTGAATATTTTTCGTCGCTATTGTCCCAATATTCCAAAACGTTGTTTCGAGTAAGACATTATGGAGTTCTTTGAAAGATAATTCTCATTAGAGTCATCTTCACTCACGCGAATATGTAACAATCACGTTAATTTCACAACATAAATGATACAAGTCCATTACTTTTTTGAGTCGCGGAGCCGAGAAAGTGTGTAGCCTGAATTTTACACTGCTAAAAGCCCTCCTCGATTCTCCTGTGGGAAGAACAAACTCGTTTAAGGATGGACCTATAAATAGAATAACAGTACCAAACTGGTCGTCACCATCAGGTTGCACTTCTTTTCACCCACTCCGGCACGCCCCACTCGGGCAGTGAGGTAATGCATTTGTGGTTTGACACAGTTTCACGGCACGTGTTCAACAACGTTCTCTTCTGCCACCACCACTACCCACAAATTCCACCTCAAACAGAGTCATCGCCATTACTCCAACTGTACCATTATATATTTCAAGTTACCACTAGCACCTGCAGTTTCTCTCGCCCATATCGCCACGTGTAACAATGTTATTTCTTACGTCTCTTTATCATGACTACAACGATACCGCAATCAGCTCAACCAACACCAACGCCTCCAAAGCTAGTGTCATTACTAATAAACGCCAGAACCTTTACACTACTACTGAGTTTCTCCGTCTCCATCAACATTATCAACGACATCACCGACGCTACCACCACCACCACCACCACCACCACAACCACTTCCACTATTACTACCACTACCACCACTTCCACTATTACTACCACTACCACCACTACCACTTCCATAACCACCACCACCACAACTAAAACCGTTAATTAACACCTTCACAGCAGCGACGCCTTTTCTGTCATCACTCTCAATCTCATTAATTGACCACACCTATTCCCCTCCCCTCTACTATTAATTTCACCGTTACGGTCACCATTGCAATTTCCACTACTATCACGATCACATGCCTCCAAAACTTCATCACATTTTCCACTTGTATCAATATCCGCCATAAACATCATCTCTCCTCCGTGTCCACCAAATATCATTGGACTGCTACTTCTTGACACCGATGCTGTCTTCAGGAAACAAGAAATTCCTCGCATGTGGAAGCGGCAACTGCATGCGAATTCGTAACTCCAACGTTCGTCTTTCAACACCAGCAACATAAACGCGCTTTGGGCTTCGGGGCTTGTTGTTCCCGGCGCTAAGTGACACTTCACTGCAGACATTCTACGGTGTTACGGACAAAAAGAAAGAACATCGGACCGATGAAGCCAATTGTCAAGCCTGGAACTAAAGTGGTCTACGGTACAAATCACAGTGTGAGTACCACTTAAAAATAAATAACATTAAAACCATCTGCCAATACTAAAGTGGTACTTTTATTATGGGACACCTACGACAAATGACACACGGGCCACTTTAGAATGTACAGATGCTCACCTGTTCAGATCAAATTTACCATAATCTAGATTTTAGCCAAAATGTTTTGTAGACCACTTTAGTTCCAGGCCAGCCAATTGGCCGTTGGTTCCTCGCTAGGAGTTTGGTTGCTCGCTAGAAGTGGTTAATGCCAACAATTACAGTACAAAATACGAAATAATAAATACATACTTTACAATTAAAAAAGCAGATTATTCTGTCAGTGTAAAGTACTTGTAATGAAAAGTATCTCTTCCTTGAATAATACTCTAAGGAAGATTATGGTTTTGTACCATTTATAAAAATCCATCAACACAACACCTCCTAAGTGTGTTACTGCTAGATAACGAAGTACCTCCCCCCAGTCTTTCATGATGCAGATTTAATACGAAATGAAAAGAAGTTCCCAGATTATCATACAGGGGAAAAGCAGCTCGCCACTAGTTTTGCAATATTTTACCTTCGTGCATCACTCAGAAACGTTGCGTTTAATAAAAAAAAGTTTGTTTTATAATGTTTTATAAATGATGCGAATAATGTTTTTTGTGTCGTAATCTACACAATAAAACATTTTTGACGTTCTGTTACATTTTTGGAAGTTCCCTTCCCCCCACTTTGTAGCACAGGTTCTCAAAAACTTTCGAATTGTGTTCCAGCATCGAGCTCTTTTTACTTAAAAAAATAATTTTTAGAAAGTGCTGAATGTTTGCACGTACCCACCTAGGACTCTGTAATACATTGAAATCATCATTACGATACAATATCAAAAAACCTGCTGAACTTTCGAACTGAGTACACAGCTCTTGATTTTGTCCGCGGCTTCCGAAATGCGTCAAGGTAGGTCCATTGCATCGCGGTATGAGTGTACAGTAAACTCTGCCCTCGGCATCCGCGAATTCGGTATTCGCGGTATTTTGAACATTCGCGATTGGAGAAATGCAACCAGTTTTAACATTCGCGACTTCAACGTTCGCGAGTGCGTCTTTTGGTCGCAATTTTTTTTTAAGTGAACACATGACATTTTTTTTCACAGTCATCTGGAACCGAACTTGACAGACACCGAAGCTCTAAGTATCACATTCTGCAAAAATTTCAAATTTGGAATGTCAATTCACATTAACCTTCCAGCGGGTGCGCGTAAAATGTTAACACCAGCAGGAGCGTGTAGTAAATTTTACGACATTCAATGACTTGAAAAAATCAAAGAAATTGTAGAACAATGGAATTTTATGTCGCATTATAATATCTAAGAATGATATTTACTACCAAAAAACATATCTGGTAATAAACGTTCGTATTTAGTATCAAAAACATATTTTTCCGATCCAGTATTGTTCTGATGCTCGTCTATACTTTCAACATTCGTATACTGTCACTGTCACTATCCAATTCATATCTTCCTCCGATCAGACAGCTCTTGAAGAATATTCTGATTTTCGTTCACATGAATTCTTTATCTGGACATTTTACAGAAAATTTCGATTAGGCCAAATTATTATACAATATTCTAGCACAACAGCCGGCGCGCAGAGTGAAGTTTACGTCACTATACACTTATGCCAAATAGAGTGTTAAAAAAACTGAATATAGCGTGCAAACTAAACAGTGGCTGCAGGAATGCATCATTAAAGATACCTTGCATCACTAAGTCATGCATCACTAAGTCTTTGACAACAATGAGTTGACATGAAAACAAAAAAAATTTACGACAGCGCGCCCGCTGGAAGGTTAATAGAGAAACAAAATTGTAAAATATTTCAATTCAGTTGCGTCAAGTTGGAGGTAAGGGTTTTGGCTACACGAACAGAAAAGCCATTCAGGATCTTTGCATCTCTCATTATAATGATTTCACTGAAAAGTAGCTTCGGGAAATAATCATCAAAGAAAACCTCGAACGAAATAAAGAACTAACGGAAACAAACCTGGGTCCTGGAGCAACTTCAATGTCAGAACTGTTAATGACGATCTAAAACATCAACAAGCTCTGGTAGAAAGAGCATTTTAGTATGAACCGAACTTTGAAACTTCAACTTTCAAATACAACACTTTCAACTTTGAAATAAGTTTCAGATATTGTTTTATGTCTTCTCTTTGGGATGTTAATTGTGGATTCTATATGTAGTAGTGCTTACTCAGTTCTACTACAATCGTTTGTTGTATCTTTCTTTCTTTCTTTTTAAACAGTTTTTTGATATCCAGGAATCTAACCCACATTTTTTCATTAAAATATAGACTCAACATTCGCGATGCTTTTCGGGAACCAAGCTCTCGCGAAGGTTGAGGGATTACTGTATTCAAAATGTCGCGCCGTCTCTGCAGCGCGACACACTAGCCGCAAACGACCGCTGGCAAGGTTGCTCGCATATGTACGCCTCGTCGATTAGCCAACGCTTTAAGATGCAAGTGTTTCTACTAAAGAGATTTACCGCTAACTACTTATACAACTATAATGACTTTTTAACGAATGAGCTCAATTAAGGGGGTTGAGGTGCACAACAAATTGTTGTCGGTGTAATTGTGATAACTGGTTGATACATGGTGAAAAATAATGGATTCAAATGAAGGCGCAAAAAAGGTGCTTTAAAGGAATGAGCTTTTAACCTAGAAGGAAGTCTATTTAATATCTTTGTAGCTGGACGGCTTCGGTACATTTCATTTGCAATTTCTATTCTAACACAAAAACTATACTTATTAACCTGGATGCAAAGAATTATATTGCAATAAATTAGATTAAAAACCAGAATATGCAAGAAAAAATATGTATGTAAGCTCTGGATTGGATTCTAAGGTTTGCAAAATATTGATAAAATTCCATGTTACAGTGGAAATAAGTACCCAAAATTCTGCAATGAATAGTATCGGTGCGTGATGTACTATCGAATATGTTGCACGATCTACTACAACAAATGTATTATTAACGTAACTGCATCTGCAATAATTCTCATTGGATGATTCCACCTCATTTATCAAAATGTTTCAAAGTGTCACTTTCAGTGCCTAAACGAACAAGTGTCGATTACTAAGTGAAACAAATGACCGTTCATAAAGAAATAGGAGAAACTGCTTTTACGTGATGCAATGCTGTCTCCATAAATTTATCAGCGCAAGAAAGTTGAGAAATTGCAGTGGCTGAGATCTCGTAGGACAAGGACTACTACCGCTATACCAAGGCTCCTAATTGACATTCTGTTCATCGCCAACTTACGATTTATGAAAAATCGAACAAAGTGGCACAAGATATAGAAGTTTGCTAATAAAAGAGTTTCTAACAATAGCAGCTGAGGAAAGTGCCCAAGAACTTAAGGTGTCGTTGAGCAATGAGCTGAGAATCTGTAAATATTTGTTCTCTTAAACTCAACAAATGCAGAACAAAAGAAGTGCATAAACAAAAAGTAACTACAAAGCTGTAAACAACAAAATAAAAATAATATTCAACAGTATGTTGTTATTAATGTCGGAACTATAGAAATTTCCTTTCATTTTCAATGCCTGTCTCCTACATGCTCTCTCTTGTATGTAATTTCAAATTTGGGAGCACATAAGGCGCTAAACGTTAACAACTCTGATTATAGTTCCTGGTTCGCGGTAATGAACCGACACAACAACGGCCTCAGTCGTATCTAACCGTTACGTGTGTCATTTCTATGCTAATTAATATGTAATTTGGTTAAGACGGGAATTCACTGTACATTTTTGAAAATACAAACTTCCACTTGGAAATTAGGGTAGGCTACTAATGCAAATCGTCACTGCGCCTGAAAATCCAGCTACGTACTCTAACAAATAAAGTAATGTAAACTTTCAGAAGTAAACAAGGAAGAAAAGAATTGCATTTTGAATTGTTACTACTTCATTTGAATGGCTTATTTCAGAAACAACATAAGTCACTGACAACTAACTTTTCCAGGCGTACAAAAAAAACCTTCTAATGAAGCTACATATGTCAGAATCATTGTGTTATTTTTTTAGAAGTTGTTTTCTGCATATTACATAGAATTATTGAGTCATTTAGCAAAAAGTTAAATTCTATTTTTTAATTTTTTACTAACAAACATGGCTGACTTAATAATAGTACTCCATTAACTTGTTTCATGTCATCCATCGATTTTTACATTCTCGTACTTACTTCGTAAGAAGAGAAAATTATGTAATTGTGCTCCGGAAAACGGTGAATTTTTCGGCAGAATAATTATTGACGAGCCTTGGTAACGCAAAAGCGGACAAATCCTGTTCCTATAAATATTAAATTACTTCCCCTAATATGTGGTGTAGCCATAATCGATGTTTTGAGGGATCTTGATACCGATTGAAGGCCGATACCAAAATGCGGCGTCAGTTATTTTTTTTACACCTACATTTCACCAAATATGTAGAAAAATGCTGTTTTTTAAATACTTCTTTTCATAAAAAAATAAGATGAAAATCGATAGGATAAAAAAAATTTTGTGAAACTAGCAAAATATGTAATATAGTACTTAATATGTAAAAATATGTAACGAAAAAATTGGATATTGAGTTAGGAGAGATACGATTCACCAAGATTACAGTTTGAGAACGGTAAGTAGAAAGACAAAAATATGTAATTACATAAATGCGGTCTCTAGAGATCATAATGTCAAGAGATGTGACTAGTATTTGAGACCGGCTGAGGTGCTTCAAGGCATCAACTGATCTCACTGCTATGTCTAGGAGTGGGAGTCCTTTGTGTTCCAGTCCCGACGGTGGCAAAATTTTCGATTCTATCTAGATAGCTAGGTAGAATTAGCCGCTCTCTGGAGAATTCTAGGGGTCGGCTGCACTGATCGGTAGTTTTCCTTGGTTTCTCCAACCAACAGCAGTCGAATACCAGAGAAATACCCTAGCGAACGGACCAAGGGCCGCGCGCGATTTTTCTTTCCTTTTCATTGTCCTAACGTTACACCTTACTTACACATACACTTACATGCACTACACTACCTCCAATGTCCGGAGACCAATCGCGAGCTTAGAGCTTGTCCCGGCTGGGGGAAATACCTGGACAAGGAATACCCTGCATGCCGACGTGTCGGTCGACGCTGGTTCTCGCCATCCACAGGCGGAAGAACACCGCCTCCTCTCGCGTTATAAACATGCACTACACTTGCAAGGCTTACGACCATAATTGCTGACGCGCACGGTATCACAAATAATCAATCAACCGATGTTTCAGGCTATGTTGAAACGGAGGCTGAAAGCTTTCAACTCTGACCTAAAGCAGGCGTGCCCGCGGCGAGACGCGGTCTTCCGGGAGGAAGCCGTTGCTGGCGATGGCGCACGCGACAGCGTTCCTTGAAAGGGATCGGCGCGAACGCGGGAGGCGGCGGCGGTGGCGGCGGTGGCGGCGGTGGCGGCGGTGGCGGCTGCGACGGCTTGCTGAGGACTGCGCGGAGCTCGTCTCCGGACGCACCCTTGCCTTCGCCCCCGCCACCCTGCCGCCGTGTCGGTCCGTGCCGGCAGGTGCCTAGCACACTCGCGCTCCTCACGGAATTTGGTGACGGCATGTGGCCCGCCCAGAAGCTGCCGCGTCTGGCGTTGTATTGGCAGCTGAGAGGGAGAAGACACGTGCGTGTGTTCTCCCTCCCAGTGTGTGATTCAAAGGAAATATATTTACATTTTTATATCGATGTTCTCCAGGCGAAGCCATTAACTGCTAGAAATCTTCCGTTGCCTGTGACCATTGCTATCTATTTGGTAATCGTCATTTTGTAATGCTGAGTGAATGTTTAATTATTAGTTATGGGCGTCAACTCGAACAGTATAAGTGCAGTGCATGTTATATCCCGGGAAGTGGTGATGATCCTTCCCCGCCAGAACGGGAGATCCAACTTCGACCTACACGTCGGCTTGCAGGGTTCTCTTCCTCCCGATATCTCTCCCGATATCCCTACCTATATTCCTCCCGATATCCCTCCCGATGTCCCTCCCGATGTCCCTCCCGATATCCCTCCCGATATCCCTTCCGATATCTCTCTCTCCCGATAATCTCTAAGCTCCCGACTGGCCTCCTTTCATATGTGGTAAAGTGTCGTACGTAATTATGTAAGCGTGTGTGTATGTTTGCGCGCGCGCGCGTGTGTGTGTGTGTGTGTGTGTGTGTGTGTGTGTGTGTGTGTGTGTGTGTGTGTGCGTGCGCGAGGGTAGAGGAGACAAGGATATTGAAGAAAGGTAAAGTTGCGCAGAATTCGTCGTAGCTGAATAGCTAGTGTCGGAAATTCGCCACTGTTGGAATTCAATCCACGGGACTGACCGGTCAGAGACGTCACCATGTACTGTTGTTGCGAGCGAAAGTATTCCTAGTTCAAGTACAATAACCAGTTTAAACATTTGGTTCAGAGACAGAAACTCACTTTTATTCACATGCAGTACAATTGGGACATGGGTTAATCGGTTTTATTTCCCTTCTTACAGAATTGGTAATATTACCATCGAAGTCTACGTAATAGTAAGTGTATAAACGTTAGACTGAATTAAACGTTTGCTCTCGAGAATATTTCCCCTCCTTTTGGAAAATTGAACTAATAAACTCCCCTATAACTTGAAATTATGGTGAAACAATAATAGTGCTTTCAGGAAAGAAGTTGCATAGTGTTAATGGAGTGTTTTTTTATATTTACAGTCAATTTGAAGTTTGTAGCTAAAACGTAAGAGAATCTGAGTCATTTTCCTTTTACCTGTATTCAGCAGAACACTGCTTCCGTGACCTTGTCTCACGTGTTCCATGAAACAATAAAAGTTTATTCGAGAAAAGATAACAATTGCTGGGCATTCACGTTTTCATATAATTCTTAATGGGCACAAATTAATACTTTCTAGACTGTAATTTTAAGATAACATGTTATAAGCTGTGCAGATTCGGTAACTTTTCTGCTTCGCAAAACAGAACAAAAATAAATTAATGTATTTATTCGGAGAAAACGTCATAACTGTTTCACTCGCTAATCTCAGTCTTAATAGGTCTGATCTCAAGGTAAATAAATAAGCTGTTCTTTATATTTATTTTTAAATTTGTCGATAATTCAGAAATAATGAAAAGTAATTGAAGAAATATATTTTCTTGTATTACTTTGAAATTGAAAGGAATCATGAACAATAATATTTATATTTATATATGTATATATTCTAATAACTTCAATTTCAGAAAACACCAGTCATCACAATTCAACATTTTCCATTCTCGATTTTTGTTAATTCCACGTCAGGTTAGGATGACATGTGTGTTGTTACATATTTTGGAATTTGTTTATAATGAACGTAATGACAAGTTTTTTTTATTCTAAGAAATACGGTTCAGGGATCTACGAGGAATTCACCAAGAAAGACAGGCAATTACTTTGAATTTTGGAACAACTGAATCGAGTATCAGTACTTTGGATGGATGAATTATATACTTAGAGTGAACGATGGAATATTCACCCAGATCCTTACTTGAAATCTCATCTGATTGCTGCATATGTGAGTCCATCATTTAAAAATTATATTCATACGTCAGACTGTTACAAAATCAAAATCAAAACAGGAGTCTTACATAATTCATAAAAAAAAAAGTTATATATTTCACTTCACAAATTAATAATTATTTTACACAACATCAGAGTGAGATTCTATTGTGATTGTGTATTACTGTCAGCTTTCTTGACACGTAAACGTTTTATTTAAAGCAGACTTCTAGGGCTTAATTCTAACATTTAATTGTCATCATTCTCCACCAAATAAAAACTATAAGTCAATCCCGGATATTTTCATGCTGATTGTATATTCCATAAAGCAGGTTATTCAAAGCGTTTCTTAACCCATTCACTACCAATTTTAATTTTAATTGGAATTTTTATTTTATTTTTATGCCAAATAAGAAACACAATTCAAAGAAGAAAATTAGCCAAGCCTTTCAACTTCCTAGATGCAAAGGAACGTCCAATGCAGCGAAACGTAGATCACTTCGATTAGCTGCAACAATTAGAAATTTGTACAGCATTATTAAACACTCGTTTGCTCCATCAGTAGCTACATAATCCAACGGGACCTCTATGTCCCATTGGTAGTTAAAGGGATAAGGTGGTAAGTTTTTGTCGCTTTTCTTCCAATCATTGCTCCGTGAGTCTGAATTTATCCCATTATCGTCAATAACATTTCTCTATTCATTGATCATCTTTGATGAAAGCGACTCGGGAATCAGGAATTGTAATAAATAAATAAAATCACGTATCAACTTATTTTTGTTTTTAGCAGATTCGTAGGGACGGCAAGTTTCCAGAGAGAGGTTTAAGAGTGTTCGCGCGGTCCAGATTTCCAAATGATGGGAAACACCTCTTTCCACTTCTAATGCATAGGATCCTCGCGAAAGGCACTCCCATTCCTTCTGCCACCTCCACCCGTCTCTCGTGGCCTCCCCCAACCTCCCGGGCCGTCCAGATTTATTCGCACTCGCGCATGGGGGACAAGCAGAAGGAGCTCCGAGGTGCGCCCCCCTCCCATAAATCTTGGCCCCGTCGCCGACGCTCGCCGGCGGCGTCAAGCGAGCCCGCGCCGTCGCCGCCGCCGCCAGGGCCTGCAACCCAATCAGGGAAGGTAATAGGCAATGAGTGGACGCCGGCCGTTATCTTCCCTCGAGGAGAGGCCCAAAGTCCTCCATTTGGCCTGGGATGCTGTGAGCTGCTACGTGCTTTCGACGGTGCTCGCCCTACGGCAGACGGCTTTGGAATTAACTCCTGCATCCGTAAAGGAATATTTTTCAGGTGTTTTTTTTTTTCAATGTATATCAGTTATTCTATCACTTGCACCTTTGTTCGTTAATGCAGAAATGTCTGGAATAGAGATGTCAGAGCAGGAGGCCGCTTTGGGCTGGTTAGAGTTTGGGACATTAAGGATTAATCCAGTTTTGTTGGTCAAAATTCTTTTCAATGTACACGACATGTCGGATCTCTCAATCCTGATATCTAAACGAATTATTTAATAGCAAACGATGACACAAAGTTGATTAAGCTTACATTTCTGCTTTTGGTTTCTTAGTTCTAAATTTATTGATGAAAAATTAATGAAATTTATAGAAATTGACTACTCAGTGTCCTTCCTATTATTAGGAATATCTGTTCTATGAACCTTTTTGTATAGAAATATTCTTAAGAAGAGTGTAAATTCTCTCATTCTTTCTCAACACACAAATCTAACAATATTCCTGGAGTTGAAAATTTTATCAACTTCTCTAATTCCTATTTTGTTTTCAAAACCAAATAAATATGTTTCTTAGATTCAATTTCGATCAGGAAAATGAGAAGGAGAAATTTGAGAGATTACGTCAGGCATTAATGGCAATTTTCGGTCATCTGGATAGGTAAACGAACTTCATCGAAAACTGTTGAATAGCCAAACAAATAACTCCAAGCACCCGCTCTTAAAGAACGAGACAACTCCATTGGATGGAAAAACGTTGTTTCCTCCGCCGCTCATTTGAATTCTGGAAATGCGCTTAGGAAACTACACCACTAAAATTCCCATCTACTCGGGAGAGAACTAACAGAAAGCAAACGCGGGGAAGCTACTACAAAAAATGCAAACACTACGTTCAACACCGTCGCATTCCTTCCTCTCGCTCAACCTGTGAAAGCTGATCACGAACAAATACCGGCGTTACATTTCAATTACCGGAACGAATTACGAACAAATTATATTCGCTGCTAAACTTCGCGGCAAAACACAATTAGCGTTTCTCGTTGGTGATACTGTCGTAGATAAACGGTTTCCGGCCCGCCGCTAATTTGGCTAACGGGCTTAACGAGGGCCTGTGAAAGTCGGCCGCGGGTTCGGAGTAGCCGGCGCCGTGCATCGTCTCGTGGTAAGCGTGTTCCCACGCCTTCTGCCACGCCCCGCTACAAGGCGTCAGCCATCCTTCTCCGCCAGGGAGTGTCCCGCCCCTCGTACTCCGCCCCCCGCCCCTTCCTAGCCACCCGCCCCGCCCGCCTAGCCACCCGCCCCGCCCCGCCCGCCTAGCCACCCGCCCCGCCCCGCCCGCCTAGCCACCCGCCCCGCCCCGCCCGCCTAGCCACCCGCCCCGCCCCGCCCGCCTAGCCACCCGACCCGCCCGCCTAGCCACCCGCCCCGCCCGCCTTTGCCACCGTCCAAATCGCCGGGTCTCTCAGCGTTTGCCCTCTCTTGGGATTGGTTCAGGTTTCGGCTATTAACTGAAGACTGTGATCAACCTCTAAGAAACTGCTGATGCCCCCAGTTTACGCAGCCGTCTTTGCCCTTGTCTCTCCTTCCGACTTTACTACCCTCAGCTGGGAATCAACCATGCCTACTGTAGAACTTCACAGTGAATTATCTACATTACTAATTACGTTAACGCTTACTGTCACTCGCTCGCCAGTGATCGTAGATGTTGAAGCGCCATTAAACCTCAACAGTACTATCACCCGCATCCAAGAATGTTTTCCATGCTTTTGTACATTCCTGTTTCTCCTAGTGAATTTCAAATTTCAACATTTTTTTTTTCAATATTTAATGAACTTGGTTTAGGTGTGTGTTATTAGGGGACGGTTTTTAATCAAATGTCACTTTTTCCCTTTTTGCTTTAGAAAAATGCCGTTTAGTGTAGACATTAATTTCATGTTATGACAAAAAGAAATGACCCATTTTTATTTGCCATTTTCTTTCGACTATGTAGTCAGTTTTTATTTTTTCCAATTCTTTTCGACTATGTAGTCATTTTAATGCATTTTTTGCTGATTTCATCGATTTTAATATCATTTTAATGGTACTTGCTTCAAATAATATTTACGAAGTGCAGCAAATATTTTTCCACCGAATTCCTGAGAAGCCTACTCGATTTCTTTGCTCAGACGTTGTAATATCAGTTATTGTGGGTACGTAATCTAAGGTTCCTGTGGCGCCTATCAGCGCCATTGTCAGTTCAGCTGATTTCGGAATAACTAAAGACCGAGATTTCCCGAAATCAAAACTCTGAAAGCTGAGTTCACTGAGAAGAAGAAGCCTTGACTTAATCAGTAACGAGTTGCTCATTTGAACGGGGTTTGATCACATTTTATTCCTAATTTTTCTTTGCTTTTAGGGCATTTTAAAAACATTTTAAGAGCATTTTATTGATCATTTTTGGGGATGTTTTAGGTCATGAAAATCCGCCCATAATTATTACAGTTCAGTTGCTCAGCCTGTGAAGTTATGGAATATTGGACAAGGTTGGATACTGGTTAATGTTGGTATTTATTCCGGTACCTAAAGAGGTGGGGCGTTAAGCACCCACGAAACGTTCAAATAAAATGAACAACATTCTAATGTGGTAGTTGACTTGCTCTCTGTGGTCCTAAATTCAATTTATAACGTATTACTAATTACCAATGCGCGCGGAAATTGAAAACAAAATAAGCAGCCTCCGGTAATGTGAGGTATCGATGGTTTCGGCAGTTACCCGGGAATTCGCGAAAAACAGTTTCGATTTTGACTTAAAATGTTAATATGTTATTATTGAATCCGCAATTTCTTATACTGCGTACCGACTAAGTATACGTACTAAGTTCATCACTGCTTTCGACACAGTTGCCGGAATTCGACAGGAAGGCTCCAGAAAAGATTCTGCTCGCCACGAAATATTTGCTATTTACTGTTGTGTTATGGAACAGTTCTTTCCTATTGCAGTAAAGCTAAAGATTATTGTTGTTGAAATATGTAAATTATTTTTATTTACATTTGTAATACAAGAGTATTTTATTTGTTGTTCTTTAACAGCATTCGTTCTACCTATTGGAAAACCAAATAGGGTCGATTTCTTCAGCAGCAGTTTTGCTGCTGAAATAAGAGTTTTAAAGTGAATAAGTTTTAAAATGAATGCACTTTCTGAGGATTGGAATTCGCTTCATTGTATGTTGCCTGCCCACTTCAAGTGGTAATTTTTCGAGTGGTAATCGAGTTTTACTTCGAGTGGTAATTGAACCACTTGCAACTTGTTGCCTAGTAAGGAAAACTATTGTTGGAATCAAACCGACTGCAGCTACTGACGTTCACAATCAATTGCACTGTTTTCCATGAATTCTTCCCTTTTATAAAATTACAAACAACAATCATCTGCTTTTCTCCACTATGCAGCGTTTCAATGCACTTGTCTTTCGCTATTGTGTATCATAATTTCTATTAACATTTTGTGAAGAAAAAGCTGAATTAAAACAAGAAATTTAAGTGTACCACGACCAAAAATGAAAATAAACAAGAGAAAAAATACATTTTATGGTAACAAAATCACACTTGGGTAAAGTGCCCAAGGAACTCAGGAAAACTACCGGAACGTGGATCCATAGATCAAATTTATCTTCGGACTGATCATGAATGGCTCAACAGCCTTAAATGACATCCAGTACTTTCGTTTTTATGGTTTGATTTACATTGATCGCAAGGATCAAACTAATTATGTACATTTCATTCAAGAAAGGTAAATGTAATGCCTAACGCTTTTGGACGGTTAGATAGAATATATTCATTTCACCTTAATAAAACGGGCGTATAGTGATATTTAGAATGTAAAGTTTGAAGGTAATTAAATAGTACTTAATTTGTGGAATGGACCTTGTGAAACAAGAATGAAAGGCGCATTTTTCAAATATGGATAATTTTATCATCATGATATTCTATGTAACGATATTTTATGAGATAATTAAAGGTGGTGATATTGCCATTCCTTTTGATGATTTATCGGTGTCTCGCTTCCTATTCTGCAGCTTCGATACAGGTCCGTGGATTTTCAAAGGGAGGGATAAATAGCGGATGAGTTTTCAGTGAACAATAAATACAAATTTAGCATTCGCACTGCAATTTTTTTACATTCTTGAGAAATCCAAATAAGAAGAATTTTTAACGTACTATTAAATTCAACTTAATTTTAAAACTGATTAGCCTTTTATCTGATTTCTTCATTGATTTCTTTGTTATTTTCATCCATGAATACTCAACCAACTCGTACTCTCCAACCAACCTATTGCCAGCAGCCGCTCTTTAATCAGTTTCCAATTCCAAGGATATGAGATTTCATAGACGTGTACATGGTTTTCATGCAAAATCATTCAATTTATATGAACCTTTCGTACATTAATTTTAATGCGGGTCGTTGATACCAACTTCCAATACCCTGGAACTTACCATTAAACTTCAGTATCATTTCAGTGTTTCTTGTTCCTTAATGATGACTCCTTTCGCCCATAGGCTCTCTAACGCACATTCCCCACGCTCTCGCCCTTCCCCGCCAGTCACGCTGACGAGTCTCGCCTCTCCTGCCATCCCCGCCACTCCCGTGCTGGCGGAGCGGAGTTACGGGCACAAGCGCTATGTAAATTGCGCCCTTGGAAATAAAAGTCAACCTTCGTAACGAGCGTCGGGGAATGTAAAAGATTCCATTTTCTAAACCAATTAGGTTTATGGACGTGAAATGCGCAGTAAATCGTAATGTATTTGAGTTTAAAACGTCTTTCTCAAAGGACCAACTCGAGCGCCATGAAAAGGAACGTGGAGGAAAACAAAAAAAAGAGGAAAAACGCGGAGCAGTGGACGACGAGGTAGGTTTCACGTCGGTTAGATTCTACGAAAAAGGGGATCTCAACAAGCTGGGCGAAAGGGTAGAACTTGAAGAGAATTGCAATTCGAGGGAAAAATACAAGATCTATTTCATACCCAAATGTGATTATTACTTTATACAAGAATTCTTTTTCTTTCTTACATTTTCTTCTTCATTTTGAATATGCAACATTTCTTCAGTATCGTTTGCAACACACGAAACGTTTCTCTTTATTACAGAAAAAGTAAATGGAATCCTGTGAGGAAAAAGAAGTAAAGAAGTTCATTATGAATTAACCACGGTATTTGCTGATGAAGGGCTCAGGAATATGTCCGATAATTTTAAGAGCACCACAAAGAGGACTATTTTTTATTTAAACTAAAATAGATATTACTTTCTTAATGACGAATATTTCTCAGTATTACATCTTTAAATTATGTGATATATACTTTTTTGAAATGTTAGTAGTTTTTGCAAAATTTTGAGTTCAAATGTGTAACAATCATCGCAACCTTAAATATTCATTACATCACAATAAACGAACAGACCTTCACGGTGTCCAATTAGCGGAACGGCGAGCGCGTAGGAGTGACATTGGTAGCACTCATATTCGAACCCCGGTCTGTGAAAAGTTTTTTTTTTTCACTTTTTATAGGGTAAGAGTACAAGATACTCAATACAAAGCCATGAAACAATGTTGAAATTTCAAAACAATAGAAGTATGTGTGGTTTTTTTCGTATATCTGGTGCTCTGTTTGGATAACATTTTTTCAAGTGATCTCGAAAGTTAGAAGTTTCAAATATTGTAATATTTCGTAATCGTTAACACTAACACGAGAAAATGTGTGTTATAGTAGCAAATCTACATTTTCCCTAAGCTCTTCAATTCTTATGAAGGAACATCAAGAAAATGAGAGGCCTTTATCTATAATACTCTTTCGGAGGTGGCGTCGTTGATCCGAGCCTAGGATCAAAATTCGAGTCACAATTTGAGACAAGGATCATCATCTGATTAACAGAGGCGTATACAACATCCTACAAGAGCGGACTTTTATGATACACAACTTACATAGTAAAGAAATGCCCAAAATACCAGTGAATATTAGTGTTGATCATGTGAGGACTCGTGCAAAGCTGATAGGAAGAAAGTTTTACCGTTTGCGTTTGTCATTGAATTCTATTGAGCAGCGGGTGGGGCGCGGCTTGTCCCGCTTCAAGAACCGTTGCGAGGGTAGAGATGTGAAATGTCTTCACTTCCGCTTAGCTCGTCGCTTCCCCATTGAATGATTACGTCTCGTTCATTTGTAGAAACTGACGAGCCAAGTAGCACTACTCTTGGAGTCTCCGTGGGTAAGGAAAGATCCAGTTGGGGATTGGGGACCATTTCGAAGATCGGTCCTAGAAATGGTAGCGGAGTGGGAAGGGGCACCGGCTGAGTTAAGCTAAGAGCCAGCATTGCCGCAGACTCTGCAGCCACTCTCACCAGGAGGTCCTGGGGTTCGAGTGGCGGATTGTAGGTACTAACTACGTAGTACAGTGTTGTCAAGGTCGATGCCAGGAACGGAAGTTTGTGGCACGATTGCCACGACGATATCGGCCCTCCACGCAGTTCATTACCCCGCCTCCAGAGACAACGCCATCGCTATTGTAAAACGGCGGGGTTACTAATAGTTCCCTTTCCCGACGCTAGTTTCGCAGAGAAGCTCGTGGCATCGCACGATGCCATAACGCGTGCCACATCCACCGGTAGCAGACCTCGACACCTCTGACATAGTGGTACTAGAAATACTTAGATCGCGTGCGATCCTTGGAGATCCTCCTAAGAGGATATTCAAAGCAGCTGGATGCCAGCTTATGAATTATGAGGTGATATGAGGATGAAAGATGATGTGGCATTTTGGAACCATCCCAGCATTTGCCTACTTGACCGAGGGAAACACGAAAACCCGATGACGAGATGGCCGACCTGAGCATCGAACTCGGACATCGAACCCGGGCACCGAACACGGTCCCGACTGTGAAGTCAGCGCGTTACGCCTTGAACCAATTCACTCGGTTCTAATTACACAGCTAGGTCGAATTCAGCCACTGACTGGGGGACAATTCTAGCGGCCGGCTGCTCTGATTAGTAGTTTTCCGCGGTTTCTCCGTTCAGCACCTGCCGAATGCCGGAGCAGTACCCTAAGAAACAGGTCATGGATCGCTCAAGATCTTTCCTTTCTCCTCCTTGTATCGTCACTCCTTTCACACACACGCACACACACACACACACACACACACACACACACACACACACACATGCACTACATTACCACACATTTCGGGAGACTAAACGGGCGCTTGTAACTTGTCCCGGCCGGGGTGGTGCCCCACTAGTGGGAAAAACCTGAATGGGGAAAACTTCGCAAGTCGACGTGAAAGTCTGCACTGAATCTTACTAATGGCATAGCAGTTGACGAACCCGGAAACAAAAGTCAATCAAGTGAAAGGGCGGGAATGCGTTGAGCACGCGTTAGCTGATTGATCCTCTGGGAGAGAGAATAACAACTGAATGATGCAAAACGTCTTTAATATTCGAAGAATTTTACATTCCTTCCAAGGAATAAAAGAAATCATTCGCATTTCGCCGTAATTCTGTACATTCGATGTGAAAAGGAAAATATTTTATGGGGGAAGTATGACCAGCTCAACGCCATACCCTTGGATTGAGAGTGGATAAGGGATACCCAAAAATGTGTTGATTATATTTCGTCTTGGGAAGCTTGATAGTAATGAAGCTTGATGATTTTGTTCCTCAACGAGCGAATCATTTTATGACGAAATGAGAAAATTCAATGACCTAGAATTGAGTAAGAGAATAAGAAAATAAATAAATAAAAACAATGCCCGGGCCTGGGTCGGATTACTCCGGCCCTAAAACGCCAAATTCGTACAATTAACACATTTGTAAGAGAAAATTGTCGATCAAATAGAAAATCAAGGAGGCTCCCTGAGCTGATGTGTCAAGGTGCCAGGGCGCGGCCGGGCTTGGTCTGAGTTTCTCGCAGGCGCAAACGCTCTTCAGGTTGGTGGTTAGCGCTCGTTGGCGGATGGGTGCGAGGCACAGGACGAGCGTCTCTGCTTTCATGAGTGACAGCGTCAAACGTAAATCGAACTCCACAATGCCATCGGCGCACCCACGCGCGGAGGGGGAGGGGCCCTCATGGGTCTTTCGTTCCCCTCCAGACGCTAAAGACACGCCCGCAAATATGGTTTTAATAATTTTATTTGGAAACGAAAGGGCTCTAGGATGACTCATGGGTAGCGTACTAACTTCCCATGGGAGACCGGTTTCGATTCCCGGTCGAGGCAAAAATAGAGTTGTAGCTTTCCTTTCAAATCGTTTCATTTTCTGTAGCTGTGTCACGAAGAATAGCTCAGGCAGGCGCAGTTTGCTAGTTACGATAAAGGAAATACGTCATGTTTGCTGTCAAGCATGGGAATTAAAATTGACCCAGGCATGGGGAACACGTTAGGCAGCCGGAAAAGACGGACAGTCGTCCCAAAATGCCGAATACATAAATACACATATGGTAACGAACATTATTCAATATTTCAATTTATTTTCTCAATATATTTGTAATAACTAGGAGGCGGATTTTGATGACCTTAAAATCATTCCAAAAATTTAAAAAGTTTTTAAAATGCCCTAAAACCAAAGAAAAATGACGTAAAAGTTTGATCAAAACCAGATGAACAACTTAAGATGTTACTGATGTAATCGAGGCTTCTTCGTTCAAGTGAACTCTTGAACTTGTGGTGAGTCTCATGTGAACGCTTGCAAACTTTTGGTTTAGATTATTCTTTACCAAGAAATCACTGTCTTTAATCGCGAAATCGGCCGAGTGGTGCGAAACCGGCGCTCTGTTATCGCTAAATCGGCCGAACCGACAGTGGCACTGATGGACGTCACAGGAACCTTAGATTACGTACTTACAATCACATTACAATTTCTGAGCGAAAAGATCGAATAGGCTTCTCAGGAATTTTGTGGAGAATTTGTATCATCTCGTAAATATTTTTTGAAGCAAGTGCCATTAAAATGATGTTAAAATCGAAGAAATGAATTAAAATGCTAAAAATAACGTAAAAAAATGGGTAATTTTCTATTGCCATTACATAAAATAAATATCTACACTAACAGAAAAAATGGCATTTCATTAAAATCCGCCCCTAGTAATACCATAAAAAATAATCTTTAGGTTTAGCGTAAATGAAAAATTCGTTGTAAGAAAATATCAGGGCGGCTGGACACTATACATGTAGCTCTTGGCTCAAAAAATGTAGGTGGCGACACTAGCACAGTGCTAATCAGTAAAGTGATCCGAATACACATATAGGAATAAGCAAGTAGCACATTCCATCTTATTAGACTTCGAACTACATTTCTTTTCCTTTGGTCTGGTTTATTCTGTATTTTCTATTCCATTTTCTTTTTCCCTTCTCGCCTAAGTTTTGCTCTCTCTCGGAAAGTGGCTATTATTTGACAGAAAAACTCGCACTGTAGGGCCCCAATATCGAAAAAGGTGATATATATTTCTCCTACACGTAATAAGTCACTTTCTCTAACACACTGTGTAGTCAGAATTCACGTTTTTTGGTCCTTCGTACCGCAAAATTGGTTAAAAACAAACCGTGTATTTTGCCTGTACGTTCGTTCGTGGTCAACGGTAGCGTTTAAACTGTTCAAATCACCTTCTTCAAAATTCATTTTCCCCGATTCGTAGACCGAGTCCCTGCGAATTTGAAACGGGTTTTAATTTTTGAGGGTACTGCATATGAATCCTCAGCATTTTCATAATTTCTTCAATGATTGCGTGATTTATTGTTAATGATTCCAGGCGCGTCAACTACCGAGGTCATTAGTCCCCTAAGTGTAGTGTATTTTTTCATCAGGAGGTGGAGGTGATCTTCCCCCGTTGGAGTGCGAAATCGGGCGACAATCTAGACATTGGCTTGCGAAATTTCCCCTCCCAGTTATGCGCCATCAGCGGGGCACCCCTCTAGCCGGGTGTGTGGAAATATAGTGCAAGTAAGTGTGTTTGTAGGTAAGGGATATAGATCGGACAAGGAAAAGGAAGGAAATATCACGCGCGTTCCGTGGCCCGTTTGTTAGAGTACTGCTTGGTGTTGATCGGACAAATCACGGAAACCTACCATTCAAAGCAGCCGGCCGCTAAAATTCTCCTCCGTACAGCAACTGAATTTGCCCTAGCTATCTAGTTCGTGTCAAAAATTCCGCCACCGTTAGGATTCGAACCGAAAGTGCACCTGTTCAGAGTCACTGCAGTGACATCGGTTGATGCCCTGGAGCTTCTAAGCCGGTGAAACATCGCTGAAATGCCTTCCAAAACAAACGAGTTTTCGGTGCGGTCACATTGACCGCGGGGTTATTCCGCCGCTCGAGCACCAGGCAGCGTGCAACGCCAGCCGCGCGCACCCGCGCCGTGTGCATTCTTCCGCCGTGATCCAAGCGCTGACCCGGGAGGACGGGGTCGGTTGGGATGAAGCGCCACTGTCCTCGCGAGAACGGGCGCGGGGGCCGGCCCCGCAACTGCGGCTGTCATCGCAGCACATTGCGACCAAATGAGGGCAATGTGGGCAAAATCTCGATAGAAACGTTTTGTTTCCTTCGTTTAGATCATTAACGCTGGTAGAGGATAATTTGGTGCATTTATTGCGAAGATCGATGGTTAAATCGTATCCTTACTGTGATTGACTAATTGATGATTCCGGGCGTGTCAACTGCTAAGATACCATAAGTGTAGTGGATGTTTTTATCGAAGAAGAAGAAGAAGAAGAAGATGATGATGATGATGGTGGTGGTGGTGGTGGTGGTGGTGGTGGTGGTGGTGGTGGAGGTGGTGGTGATTTCCCCCCGCTGGATGAAGAGAACCAGGGCGACTTACAGTTGGCTTGCGACGTTTTCCCCAACCAGGTATCTCCCACCAGCGGGGCACCGCTAAAGTTGGCAGCAGCTCCCGACCGGTCTCCCAGAATATGTGGTAGTGTAGTGCATGCAAGTGTGTGTATAAGAAAGGGGTTAAGAGAGGACAAGGAAGAGGAAGGAAAGATCGCGCTCGGTCCATGACTCCTTTTTAGGATACTGCTCCGGCATTTGCCTGGTGTTGATCGAAGAAACCACGGAAAACTGTCGATCAAAGCAGCCGGCAGCTAGTATTTTCCTCCAGACAGATTGAACTCAACCTAGCTAGCTAGCTAATGTCACCGTTGGTATTCGAACCTAGGACCTCCCGGTCGTAGGCACTGCAGTAACATCAGTTGATGCCCTGTGTACTTACTGTACATTGTGGTAGATATCTTCCAATAATGATGCGGCCAGAAGAGGGATTTCGTCCGTGGGCGGCAACAGTGGCACATCTCAGAAACCAGGTGTCGAGGTAAATGATTTTGAAGCTTTTACCTTGTGATGAAATGCATCATTCTTGTATTCACACTCCTATTGTTGTAAGATATCCTGCTGCTGGTTCTGGAAGGTAGACCTATCTGCAATTCTGGAGAGTGCATTAACTCAAATTTCGTATTTTTTTTAGTTGTGCCACTATTGCAGCCCAGGAGAAATTTATTAATGGAACTATTTATGGCAGATTTGGTACTATTTAGGCAGATTTCCTCACTCGTGCACTGCTATCTACAGACGTTCCTGTCAACTATGCCAACACTTCACGGAACGTGGGCGATGACACACACGGCCCTGTAAAAGCAAGAACGCATCCAGGAGTGGGCAGCGAAGCTGGTACAGGTGTAATGTAATCTCACGCCTGTGGAAGCCCGTGTGAACGAGCAAACTGAACCAATGGATCTGTCTCTCTGACTCTAACGCAAGTTGACACATGTAATTTGTTTATTGCATGTTGCATTTGAAGTAGTTCGTGTAAATGACTTCTTTGTTTTCTCTTTAAAAAAGTGCAGGATCTGCCTCTTATGTTTATTAAATAGAGTTGAAAAAATATTTTTTAAATGTTTTTTAAAATATTGGATATCCCTTCTCGAGAAAAGTCTAATTCAGATTTCGCCTATTTTGTAATGATGTATAAATTTCAACTACCGTAAAAGCCATACAATACACCATATCTCGCCTAATATTTGAGGTTTTCTTTCATGAGTTGTCACTTAAATAAAACAGAGTTTAAAAGTGACATGCATTACTCAAACGAAACGTTGATTTCGTAAAATCAAGCTAGCAAACTTAGTAAAAAGGATTACACCAAAAGAGGAAGCCTCTCCTTTCCTCGCCCACACTCAGCAACGCCTTTGAAACTCGGAGCGTAAGAGAGGTGGAGCGTGTATTCAAGTCGAAGGTAGGCAGTAACATAATTTATCATAGTCAGTGGCGGCCCGTAAGTCTAAGAAAAGGTGACGAAATGTCGACAAAATCATCCTTCCCGTTTCTAAACCTTTTTCTATGTGTGAACAAGACTGAAAGAAAGAAAT
>JAHLJT010008446.1:52739102-52785069 GCA_031308135.1 Acheta domesticus
TGATCTAGATGTTCGGTTTTATTATAAAGATTCGCCTCAAGATGGCAGTATAATTCATAAATCAGTGTTGTTTATCCCTATATGTAGAACGCAATGTCTAAAACCCTTGCCTGCCTTTTTCTCAAAACTTACGTACTGTGGCATAGCATTGCACCGGGGTCTTCAATTCTAAAACTGAACTATCAGTTTCGATTTTAAAACGTAAATTAAATTCAGGTGTAAATGATGTTGTAATTCAACCTTTATAAACATGTACACATTTTGAGCGCATCCTTATCCTTTTCTTGGGGACGATAAATACAACTTGCTTGCAGTAGTCGAAAGATATTGGTTCTTTGGCCTCATTAATTGTATAATACATATGAAGACATTGGAACAGTAACATGCTCTGCCACATTTCTGATGAAATTGAGATATTAGTGTTTTTCGATGCCCCATGCCCCTAGATTTATTTTGAAGATTCGCCATAAGATGGCAGTGTAATGTAGAGTAATGTATGACAACATCCTTAGCTTTGTCTTTTGGTGGTCCTCTATAAAATGCAGTCTGTGATCTCATGTCGTGGAAGGGTGAAAGGCCCATCTGTCTGTGCAAAATGCAGCTGGAGATACTACTGATTATCTTTTTTCTTCCTAAGCCTTGTCTCTTGTCTCGGACTAAGTTTATTGTACCTGACCCACATACCAGAAGTGTTTTGCTCTGGAACATGAAACCTAAAGCAAGGCTCGTTGCCTAATTTAAGGCTGTAATCCATAGCTAGGATCACCTATTCGATGACATTAAGTGTACTACAAGTGTGTAGTACAAGAAACGGTTGAAGTGGTTATATTATGCTGTTGTAAATAAACGTTCAAAATCTGCTACAAAAGCAAATTTTTTTCGTATATCAGACGAAACGCTCGTAGTACCTACGTAATTGAGCTGAGTATTTAATGTGCAATGTGAGGTAAACTTTTGTCGAATTTGTTACAAAAGAATTCGCTTGTCTCTTATTCATAATTTAGCCTTGGAATATAAAACAATAATAACCATAATTTTTTAAAATTTCTATAGAACTAAATACAAGCATTTTGACATAATTACTTAGGGATACTACATAAATAAGAATAACAACAGGAATAGTATATATTTCGATAAACATCAATTGACTGTAATTGGGATGGAAATGTAAAATATTCATTGGATGGAAAATGTATAGGAGAAAATATTGGATTGGAAAATGTAAAATTAATATTTTTGCAATGATTTGTGGCTTTTAAAAATAATTTTTGGATTCTGAATGTTGTTTCATATTATTAGTGGATGTCGTATTTACGAGTATAATACGCAGCGAACTCGACATAAAAGAAACCAAAATCAGCAGCTCAAATTATCAGAAGTTACTACCAAATCAGTAGAAAAAAATATGTCTGTACGTTAATTCGATGAGTAAACGTTATCGGATATGCTGCAACATTGCCACCACATGCAATGAGTTTGTGCTGATCGTAAAGCCGGCGAAGGGAAAGAAATTACAACCTCAGCGGCGCTCTTGTGCCAAACAAAAGCCACATTAACGCCACACGAACTCGCCGCTTCGTAAATATGCTTGTTAGGGCTGCAGAAGACGTTTCAAACATATTACATTTATTTTGGTCGGACCGAAATAAAGTTCGAAATGATTTGTTAGTATCGGGCCACGGGACGCTGATTATAATTCACTGGAATCGACCGTAGAACCAGCGCAGAAAGCCAGTGTTCGCACGAACGCCGGCCGCCTCACCAAACCACCGAGGGAACGATCCGTGGAAAACAGCCTTCGCCTCAGCTATTTACGGTGCCCCCACCAGGGAAGACGCGACTCAAAATCAATAGCCGTTAATCACGCCCGGTAAAGCGGGGTGTCGCGTCGTCGAGACACCGCATATTTATGCGTCCTATTTAGGTAGCGAAGCCGCTGCGGTGGCAGTGGCTGCGGCGGAGATGGCGATGGTTGTGAAGGTGACGGTGACGGTGAAGGTGAGTTGACGGTGACGGTGAAGTCGGTGGCGATGGATGTCCAGTGGCAATAGGCAATGTTAGGGGCAGAGGCAGGAATGGTGGTGGTGATGGTGGCAGCGGTAACGGAGGTGGTCACGTTGGGTATGGTGTCGAGTGCGATAGTAGTGATGACGGCGGCGGTAGCGACGTATAGGAAGGCAGGTTGGCTGGGCCAGTGTGGTGGTGGTGGTGGTGATGGTGGTGGTGGTGGTGGTGGTGGTGATGGTGGCGCTGATGATAGTGGCGGTGGCGGTGGCGGAGGCGGTGGCGGTGGCGGTGGCGGTGGCGGTGGCAGAGGCGGTGGCGGGAGCGGTGGCGGAGGCGGTGGCGGAGGCGGTGGCGGAGGCGGAGGCGGTGGGCGGAGGCGGTGGCGGAGGCGTGGGCGGAGGCGGGTGGCGGAGGCGGTGGCGGAGGCGGGTGACGGAGGCGGGTGGCGGAGGCGGTGGCGGAGGCGGTGGCGGTGGCGGAGGCCGGTGGCGGTAGCGGAGGCGGTAGTGTTGTCCCCCCGGCGGCGGTGACGGTGGTGGACGGTCGGTGGTGCGGTGGCGGTGGGCAGAGTGCGGGGGCGGTGGCTGGGAAAGCGGGACCAGGCAGGCTGTGGGCGGTGGCGGTGGGCTGTGGTGGTGGGCTCTGGCGCTGGCGCTGGCGTTGGCGATGGCGGTGGCGGTGGACGCTGGCGTGGCAGCGGTGGCGGCGTCTGGGACAGCGGGGACAGCGGCCAGGCAGGCGACGGCCATGGCCCCCGAGGCTATGAGAAACGTCACTTGGAGGGGGCCAGTTTTTCTAATCAGAGCGCCTCTAGCGACGGTGGCGGGGACGCCGGCTGTGGAGGATGTGGTAAAAGGCAGTGCGGCGGTGGGAAGCAGCAGCAGGTGGAGGAGGTGGAGGTGCGAGTGACGGTGATGGAGACGGTCGCCTGGCAAGATGAACAGGTGAAACGAGATGTTGAGAGTGCTGCAAATGGAATAATGATGATGCTGATGGTGAACGGTGGTGGTGGTGGGGGGACGTTTTCGCCATTCAAATGGTAACTTATGAACGTATGCGAAGAAAGAAACTTTTGATTATGATGACAATTTATGCCACGAAAATGCAATAATCGGAATACCGGCATTTCTCCTATTGTTTTCAACTACGGGCCGTGGGGAATGTAACTTCACAGATATTGGGAATTAGACATATGACTGAGTGAAACTGCCGATAAAGGCTATAGCAGAGAAAAAGTAAAAGATTCCATAACCATTGAATTTATTCCATGTGGAATACGTTGAAATCAAGATAATTATTCTATGATTTCCCCACTTTGAGCTCTCACCCTTCCATCGTCCCATTTTTTAAAAAAAAAATAATTTTTATTTACTGAAAATATTTTTACACCTGAAATATATGAAAATTACTGAGTAAATACGAACTAATAACAAAAATTAAAGCATTTTTGGGGTGGAAAATTAAATTTTTAAAGAGCTTCAAACATCTGTTTAAAAGGGGAAATACTCCCAAATAATATATATTATTTCTGTAGTATAGTTTGGTGGCCACTAAATATTGTACATGTATAGTGTCGAAACACTCTGGCAGCTGCTGTTGCGATTAGTAATTAATAGGGAGCAGATTTCTATGATTTTGCATATTTTTGTCAGTTGTTGAGTGAAATTTCTTGACTTTTTGTTAGAATTGGATGCTATGTAGATTAGCATGTTATGCATATTTGTGCATATTGGCCGATTTTTCCTGTTGGTGCATATTCGTGTAGGCGCTTATTTTGCACATTTCTTTAAAGTAGAGACTTATCTAAAAAATTCAACTTTTTATAAGTTCGATTTATTTTCGAGCGTTTAACGATTATGAAGAGCGATTTCTGTAGATGATGGAACATTTGTGCAAATGAAGAAAAGTTCATGATATCATATTTTTTAAACTAGGAGAAGAAATGCAAGAAGACACAATGTACTATTTCATTAAGGAGAATATTTACTTTAATTATTTCTCTTTCGAAGAAAGGTAGATATATTATGTTTACGCAAAAATATATCTTTTCATTCCAAGCACGCTTTCTTTAATTTTACCTAGCAAGATTTATGCATGAATTAAATATTGTTAATTTTAATTGCATATTAAAGTGCATATTTCCAAGGTTTTAGGTGATATATGGGTATTTTAAAAGCAAATTTCAAGATTTTTCGATGATAAAATTCCTCTCCCTAGTATTCAATTCCTATGTTACTATGTAGGGAATGTGGGCCATGTTGTGGGCACAATGTCATCAACTTTTGCTCTGGTGATCGCAAAGCGATCCTTGGAGAGGGGCGTGTGAGTGACGATGCTGTCAGCGTTTGCAGGGAATCTAGAAAACGTTGTTACGTTTGAGGTCGCTGCCACCAGCAAACCTGAAGAATGAGGAGTGCAAACTTGTACGTCACAGCGAGACGGGACTCGAACCCTAGGACCTCCTGAATAGAGTCACTGCTGAGTCACCGGCAATGATGCCTCAGTTAAACTCGGCCTGTCGCTAAGTTAGGGGAAGCTGCCGTCAGCAACCCGATGATGAGCGGAATCCGAGTGTCATAGTATGCCGTGGGGAGATACACTCAGCGGGACACCAACTGTGTCAATCGAGTGCGCGAAGGCTCAGGATGGTGTACGCATGTGACGTAGACGTGGCTAGGACAGGGGACACACTGCCGTCAGCAACCCCAAGCGGTAAGGATCGATTGATTAGTGATTCTGGGCACGACAACTACTAGGATCATTAGTCCCATAAATGTAGTACATGTATTATTATCGCGAGCATTTGGAGTGACCTCTCCCTGCTGTATGGCGCCGACCTACCCGTAGGCTTGAGGGTTTTCCTCACCAGGTATCTCCCCCAGCGGGCACCGCCCCAGTCGGGACAAGCCGAACGGTGAGGAGCAGAAACCGAGCGAGACGTAGCGCGGCGTGTCGATGACGAATTCTCCGACGCGTCCGGGGAAGGTTCACTATCGAGTGGACGAAGGAGTTGTGATGGGAAATGTGTGGGGAGACGGTAACGCTAGAGAGGGGTGCGCTGCGGTCAGCGACCTGAGTAGCGGCGTGCGGAACCCGGGAGCCGCTTCGCGTGCGGAGTGGTGCGGCGTGCTGCCGCCGCCGCCAGCTCAGTGGCTTCCCCAGGCGTCGCCAGTGAAGGCCCTCGGTTTGGAGACCGCGCGGCGTGGCTCGGCGCGGCGCGGCTCGGCGCGGCACGGTGCGACGACGCGGTGCGGCGCTCGCCACGGGGCCCGAGGGCGCCAAGGGGGCTGTTGACATTTCATCGGGACCGTTTGAACAGAGACGGGAGAGCTGGCGGGCGAGCGGGTGGCTGGCGAACGTCCGCTGCGGTTGGCGGCGGCAGCGTGGGGAAGGGGGGGGAAGGGGAGAGGACGGCGGCGGAAGTGCAGTCATCGCCACCGTCGAAAGAGCCCCGCCCCCTCGTCCCCGCTCGTCCGGCGCGAGCGACCGGACCCGGGGCCAGCCGATCGCCGTGTTTGCTGTCCGTGGCGGATAAACATTTACAAAAATTTCGATATAATATGACAAGGGAAATTCCCGCGAACAATTCGATGTTTAATGGGATAAATAACGGAAAAAAATAGAACCGGTCCGGCCGGACGCGCGGCGGCGGCGGGGGTGGGGGCGGGGGATGCGCGCGGGCGTGGCCGGTGGCGTGACGCGCTTGAAAGCAGGAACGGAGGGAGTATTTCCGGCGCTCGCGGAAACACTCGCTACCGGATCAACAGCGGACGGCGCTGCGCCAACAGCGCGACAGGCAGCGGGGGGTGCGGGGGTGGTGGCGCTGGAAGAGGCGGGGCAGGTGGTGGAGAGTGGAGGAAGGGACGGAGCAGGTGAGTGAAGAGGTGAAGGGGAGGGGGAGGTCGAGGGAGTTGAGACGACGGGCAAGTGGATGAATTGATTAGAGGGAAGGGGTAGGTAGGATGGAGGGTTAAGGCAAGGACGGGACAGGAGGATGAACAGACGAGGGGAAAGGGATGGGCCAGGGTTAGGAAGGGTAAAGACAGGGACGGGCGAGGAAGATGAACGTATCATGATGAATGGGGCGGGGGCAGAGTGAGGAAGGGTAAAGGCAGGGACAGGCCAGGGGAATGAAGAATGATGGTGAAGGGACGGGGCAAAGATGATGGGTGAGATGGCGGGAAGAAGCGTTGCAGGAGTGGGTGGCAAAACTATTCAGTTTGTCTCTGCGGTCTGTGTAGAAAAGAAACATCATTGGAAAACAAAGAAAACTTGTGGAACGTCCTGTTTAATTCTTTTTCCGTCTTAGATTAAACACTGGTATATTTTCTGAGTACCTTGGTTTAATTCCCAGTAATCTATATTGTATTGATACGAAATTCATAGTTTCGATGTACCATACATCTTTACAAGATGCATTCCTTTATAGAGCTAATGTAAGCACAACTTTCTGAAGCTTGTGTGCTGGCACGACGGTTTCAGTATGTTCTTGACAATTTAAAAAAAAACGTAAAATTACAATTTAAAAATGTTTTGAGGAATAATAACCTATATTACTAATTACAAATACGCCTAATTAACGATAAACTATACAGCATCCGGAGATATCAGAAGAGGTCTGTAGTTTCGTAGATACCCAGGAACTCGGTTCCAAGGAAGTCGCCAACCGCTATCAAATATTTTCTATTCATTAATTGCGTTATGAAAGAGCAACTTTTTTTAAATTCTTGGTATGTAAAGAAATATGGTACTTTATATATTCTATCTAAGGTTATTGCAGTACTGGTGAAGACATTTTCTTAAAATATTTAATTTATTGGTAGAGTTATGTGAGAGTACATTATTTGTTTTCCTTAAAAAGCATGTGTGCTGCTTTTTGGAAAACTATTTTGTGTGTCTTTCTAGAGCAGCATGTTCCTGTTGCAGGCCACTAGTTTTATAAATAATCCACTTAACTCAAAAAATTGCATTTTAAATGTATCATTGAAATTATTATACCATCACCACGAAGCTACGAATACTCCAAGAATCCTGCCACTCAGCATCAACAGTAGCAGATTTCCATCCACTCTCCACCGGCTTAAGTGGGTCAGGACATCAACTGATGTCTCCCGGTCAGTACCTCTGACCGGGAGATCCTAGGTTGGAGTCCCAACGATGGCAGAATTTTTGCTACTAGCTAGATAGAATTCAGCCGCTGTCTGGAGGAGAATTCTAGCGGTCAGCTCTGATCAGTAGTTTTCCGTACTTTCTCCGATCAACACCAGGCGAATGCCGGAGCAGTACTCCAACAATCAAGCCAAGGACCGCGCATGTTCTTTCCTTTTTCTTCCTTATCTGGTTCTGACCCCTCAGTTACACTCACACTTACATGCACTACACTATCCCACGTCGACAGATCTGTCAAGAGACGTGTCGAGAACTTAAAGATGTCTCGGCTGAGGCAGTTTCTCGCTGGTGAGAGATACCTGGTTGAGGAAAACTCCGCAATCCTACCTGTAGGTCGGCGCCAGATCTCGCCATTCATGCGGTGGAAGATTATAGTTGCCTCTCATGATTAAAACACGCTCTACATTTATGGGACTCTCGACCACTCCAGTTGACGCGCCCGGAAACATGGAAATAATCAATGAATCTAACCCTTCCCTCCGTCTCTCCGTGAAACGCACACGGCAGCAGCGTTAATTGGAAGAGCCATACTCGATAATTCGGCCATTTGGCCGTCGTTAACGTCCCTCCTTTGTCGTCCACGCGGTGGCGACGAGGGGCAGGGACGGGAGCGGAGGCAGCAGCGGAGATCGCGCCAGATCTAAGTGCAGGTCGGCGCCAGATCTAGCCAGTCATCGGTGGAAGATTATAGTTGCCTCTCACGATTAAAACACGCACTACGTTTATGGACTCATCGACCACTCCAGTCGACGCGCCCGGAAACACGGAAATAATCAATGAATCAAACCCTTCCCTCCGTCCCTCCGTGAAACGCACACGGCAGGAGCGTTAATTGGAAGAGCTGCGCTCGATAATTCGGCCATTTGGCCGCCGTTAACTTCCCGCCTCTGTCGTCCACGGGGTGGCGGGAGCGGAGGCAGCGGCGGAGGTTGTGGCGGCGGCGGCGGCGGTGGTGGTGGCGGGGCGGGGGCGACGGCGGGAGCGGAACGATCCCCAAGCGCAGGATAATTGGGGTGCGAGACCCAGCACGGCGACGGTGGGCGGCGGCCGAGGCCCTAACGTCCTCGTAACCACCACGGCCGCGGCGGCGACGGCGGAGGCGAGATCATCTCCCCTCGACACCAGCCGTCCCCCGGCGCAGTACACGAGGTGCGAGGCTCACTGCTTCACGCGTTAGCACCTCGTTACAGTGATCCTGCCTTCTCGGCGCGACGTTCGCTCGCTTTAGCGTCCGCTGCTTTGTGTTTGGAATTATTGCTTGCTCACTTGAAGTTTGCCGACGACGGAGAAAGGAACTGCTGATGTTTACATCAAATCGGTGCCTTCTAGTTCCTCTCCATTCATGCCTGTACATCCAGTTGGAAGTAATTTCGAAAGAAGCAAATGGCGTGGTATGAATACTGTTGTTATGAAATTAGTACGTCCGAACACGTTGACAACTCCCGAAAATTCCCGATTGTTGTTGTTGTTGTTATTACTATTAATTAGTCTCTTCCAAAACATTGTCTATTCTTTTAATAGTTTACTGTGAACTACTCCCGAAGATTGCGTCCTAGTGTAAGCATGTATAGGATGCAAATTTGAAGAAGGTCTGGTGTAAACAATGTTTAAATATCCCATCAGCATTGACTAAGTCTAACGAACAAACAATTCTGAAAAAATGTAGTTTAATGAAAAATTAATTAATAGCGTGCAACTCTTTGTCATCTGTTTTCGTGACTCACAGCGAAGAGCGCTCGTAGCATAAAAGAAATTCTTAGTTAGGCTATATAACAGTATTTCTCCTGCTTCTATAGTGTATCGTTGGAGCAACGACAAATATGCGTACACTTCGTGTTGCGAATCCAACCCCACGTTCGGGAATGAAGTTTTAGCCATGCGGTATTAGGGTAATTGGTTTCTCATAGCACCACGATATTCATCTGAACCTCTCTGATCAACACCAGGCAAAAGTCGGAGCAATACCCTAACAAACAAGCCACGGAGTCCGCGCAATCTTTCCTTCCTATCCTCACTTACATAAACGTACACTTTACATGTACTACACTACTACACATGCCGGGAGATCAATCGGGAGCTTAGAGCTTGTCCCAGCTGGGGCGATGCCCCGCGGGTGGGAGATACCTGGTTGGGGAAAACCCCTCTAGCCAATAGGTAGATCGGCGCTGGATCTGGTCATCCAGCGGGCGAAGATCACGGGTACATCCCGAGGGAAACATGCGCTATACTTCTGGGAGTAATGGCCTTAGCAGTTGACACGCTGGGAATCACTAATCAATAAACGAATCAATCAAAACCACTGCAAACATCTTTCCAGGAAAGTGGATGTTATAAATTCTTCATCGCCTACACACGGACACCGAGTACGAGATTATTTAATAATCATTACATCTTTTAGTTTTCCCACGCTAGAGTAATAATGGTATAGCTCGACCAACTTGAGAATGATGTTTACAGGAGCGCGCCACTGTCTGTGTTTACAACTAGAACGACAGAGACGGAGATAAAAGGATACTCAATTCAAAATTAAAATGGTACCGTGCCAAATTGCGAAAGAAAGAGCGATTTATTTCGTTGCAAATCTAATATATTCCCAATAATATTTTAACTACATTTGGGCATGTCTGCACCTCATATTGGAAGAAATAAAAGTATACTTTTCTCTGCAAAAACGATTCAAAATTTTGGAACTAATTCTTTCGATGAGCGGTAACATTCATATAAATCGTTTATTTTAATTTAAGTAGTTTCTCAGAATATATTCCAAATAAAATTCTTTTTTTATGTAAGGAGTAACTACCACCATAATGAAGCGTATTATACATATTTATGACAGTAAAATTAATGTTTTGGTACTTTATTGCATACCTAACGGACCAACTAAAGCCTATGGGAAAAAAGATGAATGAAGGAGAATACAAAATGTTTAAATTCAATGAATAAGTATAAAACATTCAATATAAACAAAACGTTTTAAAATAGTCTTGTACTAACACGGTGAAAAGTAAAGAAAGCAACTTAAAGGGACAAAAATAAAACGGTCAGTGCAAATCTTGCATAATGTGTCTCTGAAGTTATATTTTATCAGCTGATTCACAACCTCTATGAAGAAGGCCATGGTTATTCCGTAGGAGCAGTCTCAGAACTCGCTTCCCACTCCTGGCGACTTTTGTTAGCTAAACTGACTGTACAGACAGTGTAACTGTGTTTTCACTGTTAGTTCCACGACGCACCGCAATCGCAGCCTTCATTCTTCGCTTGGTCGAGTTATACATCTCGATAATGTTGTGTCTGTATTTATCTTCCATAAAGATTTTCTATGAATCAAATTTTCTTCAATCAGATTTAGTTTCCTTTCCATCAATATTCATTTGTAAATCTTTCTTTACGTTAAATTAAGATTCCATGAATGAGGCTTGTAATACACTTGACTAGAAACATAGTGATTACATATACAAAAAATATCAGGTAATACAAAATGTATAATTACAAAACTGGTAGAAAGAATAAAGCACTCAAACAAATTCAATAAAATGATCGATAACTCTTTTATGGAAATGGTAAAAAATGTAGTTAATTTCTTTGTCCTTTTGCACATGTTCTCGTTTTGGTGTTTTCTGCAGCGATTCAAAGGCATGAGCAATGGCTGAATTTGCTACGTTCAACGTGTGTCACACTATACTTAGGCTGTGCTTTAACTAAAACTACTTTACGTAGTTGATTTTTCTCGAACGTCTCAAAAGCATGACTGCCTTGATATGGTTGCGTACCTGAACATATTATGAGAGAAAAAAACATGCGGCGAGCTTGTCGTTGACTTGAAGTGTTAATGTGTTCACAAATAATTGTGAGGTAGAAGTAGATTCAATAAACGTAAATTGTAACGTAAATAGATCCGCTTAGTTAACTAAGTGCATTTTAAATACTCACGAAACCTCTCCTTTCAACGTGATTTCTTAGATAGCGTGAAATTCTCATCAGTGTCTGGAAGACTTAGCTGGTGCACAGTTATACTCAACCACCCGCAAGAAACTCGTGGTATTTCTTAGATTTTAAAAAAAGAATACAGCGAGGTGAACCATTTTAAGTAGCATGTTGAGGTAGAAAAACATTGGCACTAAGTAGAGTCGAAAGCTACAAGAAACGTAATAAGACTTCCTTTAAAATAAAAACATTAGATAAAGGTCTTCAACTTTTTTCTTCCATATTCAACGGCAGTTTTCAAATAAAAGTTACATAACTCCCCAAGAATGTCTCGAGATACGGAATATTTTACATGCTATTTTCAAACGCTTTGCAATTAAAGCTCATACCAGTCAGGGAGAACGTAATGAGAATAGGCAGAAGGCAGGCTGTCAGACATATTTGCTCAGAAGTTGTATTATTCTCGGAAGGAACTTTCAGAGATACGACAATTTACGTTTTATTTCTTCCCTTTCTTTTGAGTTGCTGCCTAGACGTTTGAGTACGAGCAGCAGGGGTTCATTAGATGTGTACATTCACATCTTACGCAGTGCAAGGGCAAGCAGCGGCTCATTTCATCGCAGCCTCACAATCCGTGCGTGCCGTCATACGAGGAGTACACGCCTTTAATTGCACACACAACCGGTACAAAAATGTGAACGTGAGGCGCGGTGTTGACCAAAGGACGGACCGCCGTACGTGTTGCATCGCCCCGCGTCGCGTCACAGACAATGGCTGCCACCGTCATATCAGATGTTAACGTGCGCCACGACGTTTGTAGTTAGATCCCGGTGGGGATAAATTGTAGTGCGATAGACGAATTGATCATGCCATATAAATTGAGATCTTTGTTTCAGTTTTTGGGTGCAGGACACTGTGGTACTTGTACCAAACGGAATAGTCACTAAAACTGAGTAAGTGTAGACGTATTGTGCATCAGCCGACAAAAATCAGACACCAAAGTAAAGGAATGTATTTTGTCGACTTATTTCAATTGTTTCGGTGTGTTTAAAAATAAGACCTTAAACATTTCTAGGGAGTTTATAGGGACGAACATGGTCTTTTTTTTCAATGAGCACGTGGGAGGAAATCTCATGTAATGAAATTACACATTTGACATTTGCCGCTCACTAGTAGGCGACTCATTTTGTCCTGGTGTTTGATAGATACACGAAATCTCCTTGATCCAGAAGGTTATCTGTCAAACACCAGACCACGATGAGTTGCTTACCAGTTAGGGACAAATGTCATTCAAGATCATGGGGGACTGGAGCATGTGGGAACGGGGAATATATTTATCAACAAACATTCATGATAGTAAGAAATGTATGCGTTGGGTCCTCGGCCTGTTATTTAAGGTTTTGCTCCTGAAAATTCTCGGAGCCAACCACAGAAACCTCCAGTCGAGACATCCGACAAACCTAGGACTTCTGGATCTACAAAGCTCGGAAAATAGATGCATGGACTCGGAACTACGTAGACAAACGTACCCAGTTAATTATAGTTAATAAATCTTACTATTAAACGAGAGAAAATCAAAACATCTTTCTGTTTCGATGTGTTTTATAAAATAAAATTGAAGCGTTCACTACTTGTTTTTGAAATATTTTCAGTATGAACAAACGTCATTGCAAACGTAGGATAAATCCGCGTTAGATAATCGATCTACATTCTGTTTTTAATCATTTCGCTACAGGTACGACTGAGTCCTGGTAAATGTCGCTCAATGCACGTAAGTTGTCCCCTGCTCCGCATGCCGCTGTGCACTTTAATTGCGCAAAGAAGCAATACTTTGTTAAGCGTAATAATCACGTAGTACAAGGCACCGATGTTTTATAGAGTCCGCAATGAACGTTTTTTGCGGAGACCTTCAGCGTGTCATTCTAAAGGGTAGCGTTCGTTTCCATGGGAAACTTCTGACAAGAAACGCTGATGGAATTTGTAGAAAATCACCGGTGTAAGTTTGCTTTCGGTGTTGTCCGGTGGGAAGAAGAGGGAAAGAAGTCGTAGTATACTGCAGTTAAAGATACAAAAGTCCAAACGACTGACTACATATATCCACCTACTGAGTGTTTTCCTGGCGTTCATGTTGATATCCATTGCCTTAAATGACCTATGGCAAACTTCTGTCAGGAACCGGTAATGTGAAGGCTCTCCGCTGTCTGGTTGACGCCGCGTCGGTAGAGAGTAGTGATGCCGACATTTCAACCATCATATTGTGGTCTTCTTCAGGGCTGAAATGCGAAGAAGAGAGAAGAAGACCACCATATTTTGGTCAAAATGTCGGCAACACTGCCCTTGATGCAGCGCTAACTGGAGAGCCGAAAGCCTTGACATCACATATTCCTTCACATTCACTACCTATCCGTGGAGATAAATCTTTCTTATATTACATATTTCTAAATCATGAGGTAATCTAGAGCTTGATTTGCTTACTTTTGTTGCTGATTTTTTGTTATAAGGATAGAGGAACATAATGTTGAAAAAATAAAATGAGTTCTCGGAGATTTATCTTTTAAAAATGGCAACGAGATCACCAATTGGAGCTCTTCAGGACGCTCGTAATCTTGCACGCCAAAGAGGATGCACGTTAACCACCTAAGTATTGGTTACAGATGCTAAGTGCCGTCATAGACGGATTCCTCAGTTGCCTCCTAATATACCATCAACTCGCAACAACTCACATTTCATAGAAAATCACTTTTCAACGACGGTGAAATAAAGGGTACCCACGGTAAAGGTAGTAAAAACTTCCCTAAAATCAAATGACATAAGGGAATTAAATTATGACTAACATAAAAATAAGGTTTTTGAAAGATTTCTCAGCCCCTCCCACCACCATACCTAACGTGTTTTTATTTTATTTCTTTCGTCAACGTTACTTTAACTTTTCTAATTGAAAAATGTATAAAGTAATTTAAGCTATCAAAAACACGTTTTTTATATTTTCTCACCGCCAAACTGAAAAGAAAAATTTATTTTGAAAAGATTTAACAAAAAATCATTTTTATTGTGACAGAATACGGGACCAGGCAGGATAAAATCTTAAAACACCTATTGTTGTGTTTTTTCTGATCCTTTCGCTTATTGGGCCATAGTTAAAAAATAAAAACTCAGACACCTGTAGTAGTCAGACAACAGAAAAGTTTGTTTTTTCTCTTAGTTGAATATTTATCATTGTATGCGAATGTATACATAAACATTATATGTTCTTTGCGAAAACTACGATTTGTCAGTAATAATTGTTTTAAGACTTAAAATTGATTTAAATGTAGAACCCAACTTCAAGCAGTTATCCCCGAACTGTGTGATACAGCATTTTAGTTCCGGAATTGTGCGAGAGAAATCAATCCAAGATATTGGAGCTTTGAGATTTAGAGCGTTGAGATTAAAATGCACAGAAAAACAAGAAGAGTCGGTCCCATGGTCGAGATCGCTAAGACAGGACTGCCGTAGTGATCTCAGACCGAGGGATCGCGGGTTCGAGTCCCACCTCGGGCACGGTTGTATGTGTTCGTCCTTTCACACCATATCGTTTCATCCTCATACCATAACGTTAAATCCAATAGTGGTTGCTAATGACCTAGTATTCGGTGCGACTTTATATAAAAAAACAAAGTAATACCTTTAATTTGATAGTGGAAGATTATTTCGGTATTTTTTTCCTTCAATTTGGTTTTACATAGATTTCAGCTTCTACATTTTTCTGTCGACGTATGCAATGGAGTAGAGCCACCCAAAAGCACTAAATTTGCAAAATTGTAAAAGAAAGTTCAAGTAGGACTTATTTTTATAAAATATTACTTAAAAACATAATACAGGTTCTACTCTGTCCCCTTTCATTTCCCCATATGCTTCCCACCTCTCTCTCACCTGTTCCCGCATTGTCCCAGTTCATTTCCCTATCTGTCCCCATATGCACCCACCATCTCTCCTAAAATCTTAAGCTCTCAGAATTCGCTTTCCCTTACCAACTCATTTCCAAACGGGACACGCAAACGTTGTTTAAAAGGTCAACATTCGTTTCCTTGTTATGCCCGATTGTGATGAGTGTTTTATAATTCTATTTTGTACGTTATAAAATGCAAACTTCAATTTCTTCGACTGAAATCTGTTGTATTTAGGACTGGGGTGCAATTCCCTATCTACCAGTAGCATGTATACACAGTTTTGTGTGCATGGTTGCTTGTGAACTGCCAAAAACCTTCATTTCTCCATAGCGTATTATATGATACACAAAGGATTATAAAGCATTGAAATATGGTTATTTGTAACTAAATTCCAAGGTCAGAAAATTACTGGCTCCTACAACAATGTATACAAATATATAAAAAACAGTAAAATAAATGTACAGAGTGTTGCAGACACTTTTAAAGTATATTTACTCATAAATGATTTAAAAGTCGGGAAAGAATAAATATAATTAAAATCAAATTAATTAAAATGAACATTTTTAAGCAGGTTTTCTTGCACATAAACCGTGTGTCTGAACCTGATGAATATAAGCATGTTCGCTTTCGGAGGCTAAGTAGTCCCTTGAGGCAAATGCAGCCTAGACGACTTTTTCCCTCCGCGGATCCAGCGCATTCTCCTAATTGGAGATCATCGGATGGCGGAATCTTGTCAAGATGTCATAACCGGCAGGCGGGGCCTCGAACAAGAAAGACACTCGGCGCGCCTTAGCGTCAGCGCCGTGCGCAGGTCGTGGACAGGATATTCCAGTGTTTATGTTAGCATTCCAGGATTATATAACCTGCCGACGTCCTGTCCCGGCGACCGTGACGACGGGCCCGGCCTCCGAAAGCGGTACGACCGGTGGCAGGATTTCGGGAAAAGTCTGGAGCGATTCCGCAAACTGCTGCACGGGCAGACAAACCGGGCGGCGCGGCCTGGGACGTGAGGGGCACTCGTAAACAAAGTTCTCGCAGACGCTGTCGACACTATCGTTTATTTAAAATACGTCCCCATTTATTGTTTATTTAAAATGATAGTCGAATATTCTGTTTTATATTCTGAAGAGTTTTCGCACAGTGATCCAGCCCACGAATGTCCGGAAGAAATGACAACGAAGCACGTGATTGCCCTCCGAATATTGACTTTTCTCGTTAACTAGAGAAAGTGAGAATTTGTGTTAGTGATTGTTGGGCTCCAGACGTGGCCGGAAAAGGAGAATGACAGACATTAAAGAAAAGAGATAGATAGATACACACACAGATAGACAAATAGATAGAAAGATAGACTGATAGATTCACTGCCAGACACACAGATAAATAGCTACTGATAGAGAGATAGAGATTCACTGCCAAGACACATAGTAGATAGATTGATAGATAGTTATGAAGATAGATATTATATTAATTGGTATTGTCAACTGCAGATAAGAAAAGCACTCAAGAAAGAGAAGTAATTATTTCCAACTTCCCTACATAACTTTCATAGGAATGTAAAATTCTTAAATATATAATCGTTTTGCTCCTTTTTCTATAAAAAAAGAACTAGTTTCCTACTATCACTGCAATATTTTCTGGTTATTAATCTTTTAACTTAAATGCGAGCCAATTATTTTTCTCTTCGTATTCCCTTCGACCTCATCCTACGCCCCGGCATTGAGTCGCGATCTCCGTGAGTCGGAGCGGGTCCCAATCCCTGGGGTTTTCAACTCTCGGTCGCCGCGTCTCTTCACCTCGGAATCTCTTGAACTCGCGCCAACCCGCCGCCTCGCGAATGACGTCCGTTTGCAGAGAAGTGGCGTATTTGTATGTACGTATGCATGTCTGCCTTCACAGGCAGTGCATTCTAACCTGTTTCACCTCGGCTAGCATTGGTTGCTGAAGGTACGAGTCTGTCTTTCGCGAGTGCCAAGGTACCAAGCGGTAGCTTGCCGCCGAGACCGAGATTTATGTTATTAGCGGAGGAAGAAATGTGGTGGAGATGAAGTGGTATATACACCTATATCCGGGAGGTAGAAGGTTAGCGGGTCTAACGGCGAGGCTCAACCATTAGAAAGATAGTTTCTGAGCGGCGGAAAGCATTGTGGAGGAACTTTTCAAGCTCGCTTCTTGGAAGGAAGTTCATCTCCTGGTACTGCTAAGATTTTGGGATTGGTACTGCTAAGAATTTCTGTCAATGGGGTATCATGAACTCTTCATTTTATTATGTTGTGTATACAACGCTGACAGTGTAACGATGTTTCAAGTCTTATAAGAAGCTTCTCTTTCCCCCATTCGCTAACGTATGAATGAATGAGCAACTTTGATGTCTTTCTTAAAGTACACTACTACTATTCAATTACGTAACTGGTACTTTTTGTAATGTTTTATATTTCATCTAATTTCCAACTCAACAGAAGAGAAAACATTGCCTCGCGGTTTACGCTTTTGATGTCATTTCAAAAGTCATTTTAATAATGATAGTCGGGCTGACAGAAACGTGAATAAACATTCAGAAGAGATGCATGATCCACTTTCCGTTCTAATAGATTCATCAATTTTTGGAATTAATTACTTAATTTTTGGTATGTTTAAATAATTTAATATTCAAGAAAATAAACAACCTTTTGACTTGGTGTCGTATCAATGTTACAACGGTTCGAAAATATCCACAACGCTACCATATAATAAAATAATAAATAGAATTCCAGTGTCCCCAATCATTGCTCAGATATCATAGCAATAGCCTAATAAAACATGTGTTACTACAATAGATCACGATGTTTGATTAAAAAATAAACGCGAGATGTAAACGCCATTTGCATTGTGATTTATCTCTTACAAAAAGCGAGATATATCTTTTATTTTTGTATACTACTTACAGAACATTTGATTTTCATCCAAGATCATATTCGGAGTGAAATTGCCTTTGAAGCACTCACATCAAAAATAGAAACTGGTGTATATATTTCTTGTGACACAGAGTTGTATAAAAGGTTAAAACGATATGAACTGAACGTTTTGAGATGCAGACTATTGAAAGTATGGTGGGGAAGGGTTTTTTGTAGTACAAGCAAATGAGTTTAGATTATTCTTCTCTCATAATTTTTATACAGTTTTCACTGTTTGGTTTTTCGATAATAAATCAAATAGAACCAAATAGGGTATTTAGATCCTTTCCATGAGGAAATAGAACTCGGCTATAGGACTTAACAGCTATAGAATTCGATACAGAGCAACCACTGAAAATCTTTTCTCTAAGTTTCGGCTCGGTAAGTCCCTCACAGTTTAAAATCCATATCTTAGGAATGTATCTAAAATTAATCCTGAGTAAGAATGTAAAATCGATATTTCCTTCTGAAATCGATACGTGGGTATTGTGAGAGTACTTAAGAAATCCTTTAGATGAATCAGGTCTTGTTGACGGAAGAACCCTTACCTAAAGAACACGAGACGGGAACCGGTATAAAACTGCCTAAGGAGGGAAAAATTCCATTCGAAAATTCCTCGTAGACTGGACGAACCGGAGTGCGGTGATCTCCCGAATCTTGCGGCGGCGCGCTCGCCACGTGCCTACCGCAGCCTGTACTTACCAAAGCCTGTTGGGAAGGCGAGGGCGCGTGCAACGGGAAACGGGTGAATAGAGCGTGGTGGATAGTGATTGTTGGGCTTCGGACGCAGAAGAATGACAGCCATTAAAGATGAGTGATAGATACACACACAGACAAATAGATGGAAAGGTAGACTGATAGAGAGATTCACTGCCAGACAGATAGGTAGGACATCGACGAATACATCGAGAAACAGATAGATTCGTAGATAGATAGATAGATAGAATTTCATGAAGTAAATAAAGCAATGAAATGAATATTTTCGAAAATTTTGAAATTTTAAAATTATTCAGAAACCTGGATTTAAAAGGTCTCGATGAACAAACTTAATTTAAATGCAGTCCCGCACTAAAACTCTTCATTAACTAATTTCTATTTCCACATTTTTATTTCCTCAATCAACTTCCAAAATTCAGTAAGTCACAGTACTTTGCAATACTACACACAATGGCACAAAATTAATTTAGGCGTTTTTAATCCATAATACTTGGATAAGAATCCAATTTCTACTGATAGTACATTGTTCATTTTTGTATTTCATCCATTTATATTTGTATACCTAAATTAGTTTTCATTATTTTTGATAATTAAATTTGATTCGAGAACTTTTGTCTCTGTACTCCCACTGATGATGGGATAAAATTCCCGAAACATGACATGTCTGGATAATTATTTATGCTATTAAATACATAATAAAAAAAATTTGTAGTTGATATCTCTGGGATCCTTACCTATTAAGATAAATAGATTGAGAGACTGGCGGAGAGATAGACAGAGAATGAGAGAGGAAGATAGTTCACTGAGCTCAATAGCGTAGAATTAAAAGCGAACAGTAAATGTTCTGGAAAGCCGTAGAAAAGTTAACAAGGGAATAAGCGTAGGTGAAATGGGGCACCATTGAGCAATGGCTGACAAGCGAATAGAGATAGTGACGCATGAGTAGTTGGATAAACCGACGGCGCAAAATGAAGCGCCTACTGGTAAGCTAACTGGCTGGGTGAGCCATTCTGATTTCTTGTGGATGAGCCGGTGGGCAAGGTAGCTGGTGAGATTGCTTGCTACAGTGTTCTAAGGATGATGTCTCAGTGAGGCACTTGATGAAACGGTGAACGGGCAGGAGATCTTGAATATGAGAGATTGGTTTCTCAGCATGCGAATGGGTGTGTTAGTCGATAGTCAAGTAAACGGGCAGGCAAGACGAGCGTGAGAGTCCGCGGAAGGGCAAGTCGGCGAGCTGGGGACGTCTCTCTGGTAGTTGGTGGTTGGGTATGTCAGCGGGCTAGCACGACAGGCAGACAAGTTGCGGGCGGGAAAGAAGATGGACAAATTGGCGGGCAAGTAGGCAGGCAAGGTAACGGCGGGCAAGTAGGCAGGCAATTTGGCGACCGAGAAAGTCGATGGGAATACAAACAGCGACAGGCAATGGCGGGTGGGCAATCGGCGGGAAGGCAATAGGTATGCGGGCAATCGGCGTGCAGGCAACCAGCGGGCTGGCAATCGGCGGGTAGGCAATCGGCGGCCAATTTGCGGACAAGCAATCGGCAGGCGGGCAACGGTGGGCAGACAATCGCCGGGCAGGCAGTTGGTGAGCGGGCAAGTCGGCGAGAGAGCAAGTCGGTGCCGGGAGATCGTCGGCGGGCAAGACGAGTGGCGGGCAAGTGATCAGACGTGGTGGCGAGCGGAGCGGCGAAGGGGCACCCCAGCAGGCGAGCGCTCATGTCAGCGGGCGGGCGGGTGGGCTGTTCGGCCTTGCGGCGGCCTTCCGGGGCAAGTTCGGGGTCGCGCTCGCGCTCGCTCGTGGACCAGTTCACGAATGGAGGGCGCGCGTGGCGAAACGGGGCCCCATCGATCCCGCCATCGCCGTACGTTACGCGTACGCCCAGGACTTCGTCGCTTACGCAACGCAAGGAGCGGCCGCGTAGGCCGTTTGTATGCGATGGCGCCCGGGGCGCTTGCGGTTGGACGTAGAGACTCGTGCAGGCCGCCGCGGGAATCGGAACGTAATTTCTCCCCTTGGATTCTTTTTTCGTTTTCCATACTCCGATTTTAGAGCGGTAATTCCACCATATACAAAGTGGTGAGATGAAATTTCTGAGAAGAATAAAAGGATGTTCAAGAGAAGGCCGAAAAAGAAATGGTAAAATAAGAAAAGAGCTATAAGTAATTGCAGTGAATACTAGAATGCAAGATTACAGGCAAAGATGGCTAGAACATGTGGACAGAATGGGTGATAAAAGACTTCCAAAGACAGCTTTGTGTTCCGCACCAAAAGGAAGAAGAGTTATAGGAAGACCAAGGAAAATATGGAGAGACACTATGAAGACGGAATCGGCACTACAGGCCCAACAGTCTTAACCCTTGAAATGGACAAGAAGAAGAAGAAGAAAAATTCCACCATTCTTGGAATTGTCCAAATGTTCTGCCGAAACAGGCGACTTATCAAAGAACTGCCAGCTAACCGAAGTAAAGAGCGAAAATGACATTTTAATGCGTGATTTCAGAACAGAAATTTCTTCAAATACGTAACGAGAAAAATATAGCGACTGTGCGAAAACATTGAATTGACGTATGATAACCCCTCGAGTGGCTCATGAACTGCGTGCTAGCTTTCCGTGGGACGTTCCTGAGTTCGATTCCCGATCGGGGCCAAAATCGAGCCGTAGCTTTCCATTACAATTCTACTAGCGTATCCTCTCGCATGCAGTACCCCACTCTCTTCCTTATTTTTCCATTTCCATATTAAGCATGTAATATGTATTTTCTTCAAGACCTTTTTATCCTCCGTCACTTATTCTATACGTCACCTTGAAATTAATAACAATATAATTCCCCTTGTCAATACAAACTATTCTTATTTAACTTTATAATGGAGGAAAGATGTATACCCATGTAATTCAGTCGCATTGAATATCAAGTAATTAGTAATTTCACATACAGTTGCAGATTCTACAGGCTCTGAACAGGTGGCGTAGAACGACAAGCCTCGAACCAGCAAAAATGAAATAGAATGGTCAAGAAGATCTTATCCTGTACATTATGGTGTGAGGAACATTTCTTTGAGACTTTTGCCCACAAAATATTAGTTTTTAAGGGTCTCGAACACTTCGTTTAAGAGTTATTTAACGATATGGATTGAGCATACGATGCGGGTTGAATTTTACGTGCTTAGATGCTTTTTTAAAATAAATCCTTCATATTTTTAAGATCAAAGTACAATTCGTCACGTATCCGTGAAATTCTCTTTCTTTAGAGACTTAATTTATAAAAATTGGTTGCATGTGAGAGCCACAAAGAGATGGTTGAACTAATGAAATAATATAGGAGACGATAGTTCTGTGACGAAATAAAAGAAGGCAAGCCTAGTAAGCTAGGTTCGGTGATGGGAATACGTCATGCGGAGCCACATGACTTCCTTGCCCCAGGCGTGGATAGTAAATACTCTTCGGTTTTTCTTTCTTGGCGCTCGGGGGGATGTCAATAAAATGGAATATCTCACGGTATTTTGCGTCGTTCTCGGTCGTGCAGCTAGCAGTCGAATGATCGCGACTGGATCGAGCAGTGCGATTCCAGGATCATGCGATTCCTGGCGGCCAATGGAGAACGACGCAAAATGCCGTGAGATATTCCATTTTGATGACACTCCCCCGTGCGCAAAAAAAGAAAAAACGAAGTTTAAAAATCTTTGGCCCAGGCCTGGGAGTAACGCCAGCTGGCAAAAATCGGAATAATTCGATTCTAAAATGCCAAATACATACATACAAATATACGCACGACAAATAAAAAGCAAATAAAGCAAATAGACTTGAGGGAGTTGTGAGTGGTGCCGGCGTGGCGAATGGCGGAGGTGCGAAGCGATCGGAGTGCAAGCGGGCGGCCATTTGTGCGTCGCGGCCCCGCGCGTCGCCCGATGATTTGTGGTGCGGTTATAGATCATCGTCGGACAGGTGAGCGTCGCGCGACAGACCACCCTGGTCGCCCCATCGCCGCCTCCGCCTCGACCGCGTCGCCTTCCATCCTCATTCCTCGTGCGTGTTGTCACCGCCGGAGACCCCTCGGCAGCGGCCACCGCCCACTGAGGACGCGGTCCATCTCCCGTTGCAACGCGTTCCGACGGCGTAATGAGGACGGAGCTACCGTGAATCGATATCGTATATTAGTAGAATATTTGGAATTTTTCCTCACATGCCTATTTGTTTATTTCGTTTGAGGTGAGTGTTCGAAACCAATGTAGGTAACGGCGAGCGTACAAGCAACGTCTTATGCGCGAGTATTCCAGTAATTTAGGGGGCATGGGTTCGATTCCGGCAAGGTATATTGCCTGACGTTTTTTAACATTGGTGAGTGTGTGCCGCCAGCAAAATCGAATTCATAGGCTGATTGCCCTGGTGAGTGGTTTCCGTAGATCAGCGATTGCCAACTGGACAAGGAATGACGTTGGAGTCGCTTTGCCCACCGAGATAAGGCGCTCAGAGAAGGAGCACGAGTAAAGGGGGGAAGGAGGGGCAGACGGCGGTCCCGGTAACGAAAACCCTGTCAGTGGGCCTTTCCCGGTGTTTCAGGCAACGAGTGGGAAAACATCTACACCCGTTAATTTCATTTCTGCTAAGGAGGAAAGGTTTCCTTTTGTAGATACTGTAACAATGGCGAAGTATTTAGTGCGTTCGAAAGAACTGCAGTATGTTAAAATGTTCTGATTAAAAATCCACATATTTAATGTAATGGTATAGTTTTTTTATTTAATTTGAACTCTTTGAAGCATGAACTTGTCAAAAGATGCCATTTGGGCTGTTATTGAGCCTTCATCTTGGCTAATGTAGACCTATTGTAACAGTATTTTTCTTTTACAATATACGTTATAATCAGGGACCGAAAGGGTATTGAATACCGGTAAAAATACCGGTAAAATACCGGTATTTTTTTCATACCGGTATAAAATACCTTTCTTCTTTTATACCGGTAAAATACCTTTATAGGACGTCTATACCGGTATGGACGTCCATAAAGGTTATACCGGTATTATACCGGTATTTTCAATGGAAATAGTGCCGCGTGCCCCACACACGCGCCACAAACGCGCGCCACACGCGTTCGCGGCAAACCCACGCGCGAGCTAACCACACGCGCGCGCCCACACACGCGCGCGCCAAACACACGCGCCCCAAACACATGCGCGCGCCAACACGTGCGGGCATCAAACACGCGCGCCGAACAAACGCGCGCACTGAACAAACGCGCGCACCGAACAAACGAGCGCGCCGAACAAACGCGCGATCCGAACAAACGCGCGCGCCGAACAAACGCGCGATCTGAACAAACGCGCGCGCCGAACAAACGCGCGCGCCGAACAAACGCGCGCGCCGAACAAACGCGCGCGCCGAACAAACGCGCGCGCCGAACAAACGCGCGCGCCGAACAAACGCGCGCGCCGAACAAACGCGCGCGCCGAACAAACGCGCGATCCGAACAAACGCGCGCGCCGAACAAACGCGATCCGAACAAACGCGCGCGCCGAACAAACGCGCGATCCGATTAAACGCGCGCGCCTAACAAACGCGCGATCCGAACACACGCGCGCGCCGAACAAACGTGCGATTCGAACAAACGCGATCCGAACAAACGCGCGCGCCGAACAAACGCGCGATCCGAACACACGCGCGCGCCGAACAAACGCGCGATTCGAACAAACGCGATCCGAACAAACGCGCGATCCGAACAAACGCGCGCGCCGAACAAACGCGCTATCCGAACAAACGCGCGCGCCGAACAAACGCGCGATCCGAACAAACGCGCGCGCCGAACTAACGCGCGATCCGAACTAACGCGCGATCCGAACAAACGCGCGCGCCGAATAAACGCGCGCGCCGAACAAACGCGCGAGCCGAATAAACGCGAGCGCCTAACACACGCTTGCACCTATCACACGCGCGCTACACACTTATGCGCTATACACTCACGCTCTATGCACCCACGCGCTATATACACTCGCTCTTTCTTTCTCTTTCGATTTCTTTCTCTCTCTCTCTCTCTCTCTCTCTCTCACACACACACACACACACACACAGTACACATTCGGCAAAGCGTTTGTTGGGGCCTACGGTCAAACATCCTTCTCTCATATTTCAATTCTACTCACTACGAAAAGAAATTAATAGCGTGGATTATATAGGTCGAGTGCGTTATCCTCTGCCGAACCGGAGACGCTCGTGGGTCGAAACGCTGACCTCCGGAAACTGCCTACGCAACGGCGCAGCCCTCGCACTTCTTACAAAGGGAAACTGATTCCGAGAATCGGAATGCGCCAAGGAACGTTGCGTGAAGTCTTATCAACCGATGTCAGATTTCTGTCGCCTTCGTTCTTTCACAACTGATGTCGAAGGTCATATCCTGGCAGAGGCCGCAGGCCCCGACCACGCACGGCGATGTCTGCACTTCGAGAGACGGCACGTTGCAATTGTTTTAAAAACTACTTGCCATAATTCACAGCACTTAAATTTCATATTTATGAGTTTTGAGGGTGAGGAAAGGACAAGGAAGAGGAAGGAAAGATCGCGCGCGGGCCGAGGAGAATTCTAGCGGCCGGCTGCTCTGATCGGTAGTTTTCCTTGGTTTCTCCGAACAATATCAGAGGAATGCCGGAGCAGTACCCTAATAGACGGGCCACAGACCGCGCGCGATCTTTCCTTCCTCTTGTCCTATCCTCACCCCTTCACTTACACTTACACTAACATGCATTACACTGCCATACATGCCAGAAGACTGCGCGGGAGCTTTTGCCGGCTGGGGAGGGGGCGCTGGTGGGAGATACCTGGTTGAGGGAAATCCCGCTAATCGACGGTACGTCGGCGCCTGATCTTGCTATGCAATGAGGAAGATCACTGCTACCTCTCATAGAAAACGCCCTGCACTTACGGAGTTAGCAATTACCGCGCTCGGAATCACTTATAATCATTCAATCGTTAATAGGAACACACTCTGACTAGTCTCCTGAGGTCTAATAGTGTAGAGCGTGAAAGAGTGTGTATTTAAGGCGAAAGGATTAGGAACAAAAGATAATGCCCGATCAGTGGCCCGTTCGGGCTCCCACACGCGCGCGTTGGCGCCCCAACCCACGCGCGTTCGCGTCCCCACACGCGCGTTCGCGCTCCCACACGCGCGTTCGCGCTCCCACACGCGCGTTCGCGCGCTCACACGCGCGCGCGACCCCACGCGCGTTTGCGTCCCGACACGCGCGTTCGTTCCCTTACACGCTCGCACGACTCCACAAGCGCGTTCGCGCTCCCACACGCGCGTTCGTGTGCCCACACGCGCGTTCGCGCTCCCACCACGCGCGTTCGCGCTCCCACACGCGCGTTCGCGCGCCCACACGCGCGTTCGCGCTCCCACACGCGCGTTCACGCTCCCACACGCGCGTTCGCGCTCCTACACGCGCGTTCGCGCTCCCACACGCGCGTTCGCGCTCCCACACGCGCGTTCGCGCTCCCACACGCGCGATCGCGCGCCCACACGCGCGTTCGCGCTCCCACACGCGCGTTCACGCTCCCACACGCGCGTTCGCGCTCCCACACGCGCGTTCGCGCTCCCACACGCGCGTTCGCGCTCTCACACGCGCGTTCGCGCTCCCACACGCGCGTTCGCGCTCCCACACGCGCGTTCGCGCTCCCACACGCGCGTTCGCGCTCCCACACGCGCGTTCGCGCTCCCACACGCGCGTTCGCGCTCCCACACGCGCGTTCGCGCTCCCACACGCACGTTCGCGCGCCCACACGTCAGATTGTTTCCCTTCGAAACCTGTATGAATCTACTGAAATACCGGTATTTTGTCATGAAAATATCGGTATTTTCATGAGAAAATACCGGTAAAATACCGCTATTTAGAGGTATTTTACCGGTATAGACGTCGAATAAAGGTAAAATACCTCTAAAAATACCGGTATTTGACGTCTTATACCGGTATTTTTTAAGGTATTTTGAATAAAGGTATAATAGAGGTAAAGGTATTTCTATACCGGTATAAATACCTTTACCGCTATTATTTCGGTATTCGGTCCCTGGTTATAATACATCACATTACGTCACGAATTCTTTTCAATTTCTTACCTTTTCTCAATCTTTTCAACGCTTTTATGAGTATATATTTACTTCACAATAATGAGGACGCGATTTGAAGGAGTTGGCTGGTCCGTGTCCACTAAAGAGTTGCACGTCCCCTGCAGTATAGATATTAATTTGTCCTCCCTAGAAAAAATTACCATAATACATTTCTAGGTTCATTTGAGATTTTTCACATTTGAAAGCTCAAATCAAAGATTTCGAAAAGAAAATCTCGGCATGGTAAAAGTGGTAAGGTTTATTGACCCATTTCCATTGTTCATCCAGGATAATTTTTGAGTATGACATTATAGCGACATTATTCCGAGAGTTTCCTCGTGCAAGTACCTAGGAATCCATTTCGATAGTAAATTAAACTGAAAAAAATCACGTAGATTTTTATTGAAGAGAAAGCCTGGAGATCTCTTCACTTTGTAATGCGCATCCAAAAAAAGGGTACGCAAAACAAATGCGAAGGAATTGCTTGTTCGTCCGATAATGGAATATGGAAAAATTTGTTGGGATCCGCATAAAATTATGTACTGTAAATATTTGGAAGTATTCAGCGTAGGGTAGCTAAATTTACTTTCAGGGACAAGAAATGGCAGGGTGGGATTCACTCGGAAACAGGCGATCAGTAGCAAGACTCTGAGGCTGGTATAAAGCTTATAGCTTGCTTATATTCCTACATACACCAGTGGAGGGGATCTCGGGCACAAGACCGTAGAGAACGGACTTCGGGAAAATTTCTTTCACTGATCGAACGATAACGGAATGGAATAGATTGCCTGCAAAAACCTTTTAACCCTTACCTCAAAGCGTTCAACAGTTAAGGAAATTAATTTAGGGTATTGTTAAGTAAATGTGGGAGAATAGTATAGCGATGCATAAGTATTCTCTTGTGAAGTGAGTTGTCGTACAGTGTATAGCAGAGAAATATTGAAGGAAGTGTTTTAAGAGCCTGAGTAAAGTACAGTGAAGTGTGTACAAATATTCAGAGCGGAGTTAGATTGTAAAAGTTTTTTATCTTAATGTAATTTAATGTTTTATTAATCAGTTAGTGTTTATAATATTATTTTACCATTATTTTTATTATTGTACCATTATTATTTTTATTATGATTATATAATTTGGCTATGTTAGGTTAATTATATTACCATATTTATGTCATTAGCTGCCACTGGGTTATACTCAATTGCAGTTTACATACATTATCCTATCTTATCTTATTAAGCAGATTACATTTTTGATTAATGGAAAAGTTAAAAAAAAGTAGGACTCACAGGTCACACTTAGTAATAATTGGAAACCACGTGTGTGCATCACATCTACAGTTAGTAAAATGTGAAAACGCATGCTTTATCAATTCATCAGTTGTTCACTTGTATTTTTTTTAAACATTTCCTATGGAGAAAATTTCCAACTCGCACTATGACTGTAATCATTCTTTGTACATAAAATGAAATTTATTATATAAAATATTAATCTGAGAAAATTATTTAATTCGTTCTTCAATAATTCAATGACTTTACTGTAGTAGTACATACATACCAGGGTGAAACAATGTGGTACGAACAGTGTGGTCCTTACCTAAAACAAAAGAGAACGACAAATTAATATTTAAGATTAAAAATCTTAACAATCAAAATGAAACCATAAATGTTTTGGTATTAGTAATAATACCAGGAGTCACTGTTTGGCTTCTAAAATTGCCAAAAAATGTTAAAGTGTAATATAAATACCTCTTTTTAATAATAATTTCAATACCGAATAATTTAGGTGAATTGGTGAGTTTTTCTTTTCCAGGAGTTGAAGTTTCTCAAAAAGATTATTTTTTAGATATTCTGAGAAAACATACTGCTGGAAACTGTCAACGTATATTGGCCAAAGTATAAAAAATTCTAGAAAACCAGGCGAAGAGTCTCAAGGCATCAAATGATTTCACTGAAGTGCCTGTGATAGGGAAGTCATAGGGTTCGAGTCCCGACTGTGGCAACTAGATACATAACTAGGTCCTAGGTTCGATTCCCGACTGTGGCAGAATTTTCGAAACTAGCTTGTCAGCTAGGTCGAATTCAGCCGCTCTCTGGAGGAAAATTCTAACGGTCGCTGTTCTAATCGGAAGTTTTCTGTGGTTCCTCCTATCAAAAAACAGGCTAAGGACCGCACGCGATATTTCCGCCCTCTTCCTTGCCTTATCCATTATTTAGACACGTTTCCACTTACATGCGCTACACTACCACACAGATGCATGCAGTGACCAGTTGGGAGCTTAAAGCTTGCCCTTGCTGGGGCGGTGCCCCACTGGTGAGAGGTGCCCGGATGGGAAAACGCAAGCCGACGTGAAGGTCGGCGCCGGATCTTGTCATCCAGCAGGGGAAAACAACGTCACGTCCCGTGATAAAGCATGTACTACTCTTACGGGATTAGAAAATAACATTTGAAGTCCCCGGAAACACGAAATAATCAATCAAGTTAATTGAAGAAATTGTTTTCCGTAGTGTGGCATGGCACGTGGCGTGGTGAGGCGTGGGTCGAGGCGTGGCATATGCGCACACGGAGAGTCGCGGCGCGGAGGTAAACAAGCGCTCGTGGGCCTCGTGGGTGTCTTGGACGCCGGAAGGCGCCAAGCAGAAGGTAATCTACACCTGCACGCGCCACACGATGGGCGACGACGCCACACGGCGGCGACGCCATACGGCAGCGACGGTGGGCGCTGTGCCCGTCATGCATTCCCATTCCCGTCGACCAAGTAGAGATAGAGAGTTGGTATCGATAACTGAAATGCTTAACAACACTCCGTGAAGTAACGGTGGTTAAGCATTTCGAGTTACCGCGGGTGTTTGGATGGGTGACCGTCCGTAAACCCAGAACTGACCCCGACTGACTGGAGGATTAGTTCGTTGCCAGTGAAATGGTTCAGAGAACGTTCTTATGAAAACGTAAAAGAATGAAGACCCACAACCAGCGGTGCACGGGTGTGCAAACGTCATGGATGCTTTTTGTATTGCATTTTCAGAGTTTGTGGCAATCTAACACAAAATCAATTAATGTAACATCAAAATTTACGGAAGTTATCGATAGGATGAAATTATCTACCTTCTTTTATCGATACATTTGATTTGATTCATAATTGTTTTGGAATACAGGAACTGTTTTAAATTTTACTTAAAATTTCGAAGGTCTTCCATATATTTTTATACATTTTATTTTCTGATGATTTACATTTATTTTCCATGAATAATTTCTTTCACTTTTGCATATGAATAATATGGATGCACACAGAAAAACGCGACTTCTTCGTAAAAGATGCATTTAGTAGGATTAATGAATAAATTAAATAAGTAGAATTAATAAAATGAATGGAGTGTTTTCGTTTTTTCGCCTATCACCATTTGCTCATCTTCAAGCATTGTAAATATTTCATTATTTTATCATAATAATTATTTATTCAAATTCAAATTCTTTATTATTCAAATTCTCCCGAGTTATTTGTACGTTCCTAGTTTATACAATTGCCCTAGTCACTGAGTAGCGATACTTGTCAACATCGATTACAAAGTGCAGGTGGACAATGCACTACAACAGAGTACCGTTTGGCACACAGCACCATTTCTTAGCCTTGCTCCATTGGACTGTTTTTCTAGGAGCCCATTACCTCGCCTACCGTGTCGTAACTACTACCTGCGCAGTTATCTGAAATGCGTTCCCGGTTCGATATTTTGTAGCTGATGTTTCTTTGAGCGCGTTTTTTTCTTCGCTGAAGTAAGGGAATGGCAAGTGTATTCTTTCATGCGGAGGTGTGGCAATGATATTGGTCTAAGCATTTTTTGTGAGGCTTCTCGTGAACAATATAATATGTGACGATTAATGATCTATGTATTACAGAGGTGTAAATGCTCGTTAGCATGTCCTGTAATCTCTCACACATTGTGAAAGGTTTTACAGCTGTATTAGCATTTCCGCCTGTAATATAAGAGCAAAGATCAGATTAGGGGTTCTCTCAGAAGCTGCGTTTCCAGATGATTTGTAACGTTGTTTTCTTCAGACGATTGAAATTTCACCAAGATAAGGAAACTCGTTTTCTGAACGTACAATCGTGACGGAAGTCTTAAAGAACACATTCTAAAAGTTAGTATGTATTTTGTTTTTAGAAATTATCAGATACGATGAATGTTTTTTCACATCAAACCCATGATATCGGAATTTATTTGAAAACTAATATATCACGAAATAATTATATAAATAATTAGGAAGAAGGCCACGAAGATATCTTTAACAATCACTTGTTTATTTCATATGGTTTAAAAAAGATTGTTGGCGTTTGTTTCGTCCAGTATAATTAGTTACGTTCAAAGAGAAATGAAAATGATTGTTAATCGTATAGAGTAGAATTTTGTTAAGAAATATTACTAGTGATAAAGTGGCAAGTGATTAATGGGGGAATTAAGTTTCCTTCCTTAACTATTCTTTTAAATTTAGCACACAGTATTCGTCGTCAAATAACCTAAAAAATCAACAAGTAATGTAATTTTAAAATAAAAATTAATGTTTAAAAATACAATTACTAATTGGGCCAATATTCATATTCTCAAGGTATGAATGCCCTATTTTACTTTTTTAAATGTATTTGTAAAACCATTTTCTCCGAATTCACTTTACAAATTTGGCGAACTTTAGAGAGTATTTTCAGGAATATTTTGCCGAGATTTGTTCCCAAACAACACCAATTTACGTATATCTCTTAATTCTTTATTTCTTAACTAAATTAATGAAGAGTAGTAACTTGCTTCGTTATTGACCACCTCCGCTACCACTCCTGCACGATAGTACACTAAAAACGCAGAGCCGCACAAACACACGATATCGAAACACGCATCTTTCTGAACTCCGTCCACTTGGAAATCTCCGTAATTCCCTTCTTTATTTGTTGCTGAATGAAATGATGGACTTTTTAATATACATGCTTATCCCTCGTGGAAGTGCAGTCATGTGACAGAAAAACGTGACTTCCTCGTAAAACATGCGCGTAAAGAGACTTGAAAATAACTCTTAACTTCCTTCTTCATTTCTTAATGAATAAACCGACGTTCTTTTCTGCACTTTACGTGAGTATCTTCTAGAATCATTAACGTCCAAAAAACACACTTAAAGAATATGCGATGGTACATCAGTGCTTGCTTGTTTGTGTGACTTGGTATGTCCTCAGAGCTCTATGCGAAAACAAGTTGGTACGCCATGTCTGGAGCGAGTACCTGGGCCCCTAGGGCTTTACCAAGCTATCAGGCAGGCGAGCTCAACCCAGAGGGCAGAGGGAAGCAAGGACTCTCAAACGCGAGCGGACTTCCACAGGGATGTCGTTTTTTACTTTCAGGGAGAAGTCGACTTCCCGTCCCCGGGTAACGAACGCGGGACGTGGGGTCGCGCGGCAACTGTATCGGGAATTAATCTCTCTTTTGAGAACTGTGAGTTTCTTTTGAGAAGCGTGCTCATCGGCAGCCATACCAACACTTTTTATGTGGGGCCCATACTGCGATTTTCGTAACTTTGTCCCTGATAGGAATCAGCTGTTTCGCTGCCATCCAATCAGGAGCTTATATTTCGCGACAGTGACGTCACTATGGTGACGTTCAAGCTCCCGATTGGATATAACCGTGAACAGCGGAGTTCAGGTTTCTGTGAGGGACAAAGTTACGAAAATCGCAGTATAATAGGAGAGGCTCTTTTAATTTAGCCAATTCAAGCGTTCGGTCTAATTCTTACTAGATGACAGACAAGCAAGAACGCTCTTTCGTCATAATAATATTAAGGGGAAAAAGGCTTATTATTAAGTGGAATTTTGTTGATGAAATTCGATTCGTTTCTAAGGTCCTGTTATGATAAAATTATACGCAAAGTGTGTCGTGAACTGTCACGCCTGAATTATTTGTTTCGACTGGGAATTGAATCAAAGGATACGAACCAAACTCTGTGGCATTTTATCGTCGCAAATAGTTTTTCCCGCTTAGGAGCGAATGCATTGTATTATCAAAGTTTGCCCAAAAGGGTCGTTGCTTCTTTTATCCACAATTCAACTATGTATAGTAAAAGAAACAGTGCAGAGATTCTGGAGCACCAGGAATATTGATTGTACTGATTGTACTGAAAATACTGATTGTATCACTCCCTTATAACAAGGCACAGTTTAATTATTTTTTCACGTTACACAAGTTTCCCTTGCTCAGGTTGACCATTGGGCAGAGGCTGAACCCTTATTTTGCTTTCGAACATATATGTAGCTTCACAATATGCACGCTAAAAATAACATGCAAAATGTCTATTCGCGGGCAAAACAAAAAAAAGCAAATAATTAATTCAGCAAATTTGGGAACAAGAGGCTGGCTCGCTCCACAGTGTAAGATATATAGGTGTATCAACTAGCCGCCTTTTGGACAAAATTTTTGAAGCCAGTTTGAGGCTAGTTCCTCCCTTATCCGTACGGTGCGCACGATCGAGTTGGGCATTCATGATGGCGTCTCGCGATTTAGTGGCTTTCACCAGAGGTTACAAAGCTATTAAATGGATCACCGCCTTGTCCCAAAAAAGTCGTTCGCAGCGCTTACATAGCGAGAACTGTGAGAACTAGCCTCACATTAGCTTCAGTTTTAGACCGGGAGTGAACCCACCTATATCTCTTACACCGTGCACGCTCCCGCCTGCGCGGCCGCCACCGAGATGCAAATGCGCGAAAGAGGCGAGCGGCGGCGGGGCGCGGTGGTTATTAGGTCAGTGTGGTATCCGGCCGTCGTGTCGCGTGCACGTGGACGCTAATCCGACGGCGACGTCGGAAGCTCCGCGGTACTCCGGACGCCGGGCGGCGGACGGCGGTGCGGGTGGTCGCGCCGCGGCAACCGCCAGCTCCCGTCCGCCACCACCCGTCCGTCCATCCGTCTGGCCGTCCGCCCACCCGCGGGGCCTAGCGGATGGCGGAGGACGAGGCCACGAACGCGCCACCGCCGCCGCCGCCGGAGGTTCTTTGGGCCCGGGTCACTTCCCCTCCCGTTCGTCTCTTCTTTCCCTTTCACTGCCCGCCGGAGGTTCCGCCGGAGGTGGAAGAGGGACGCACCTCCGGTGGCGGCGGCGGAGGCAGCGGGATGGAGGGGCTGGTGAAAGGAGGGGGAGCAAGCTGCGACAAGCTGTGGCGAAGGCAGGCGGTAACGATATGAGGCAGTAGGGATGGGTGCGTCGTTTTTTGGTGGTGACGGTGGTAGCGGTGGAGAGATGGGTGAGGGTGGCAGCAGGGATGAGGCGGCAGCGGCTATGTAAGCGGAGCTGGCAGGAGCGGGGGCGGTGGTGGTGGTGGTGGTGGAGAGGTGGGTGAGGGTGGCAGCAGGGATGAGGCGGCAGCAGCTATGTAGGCGGAGCTGGCAGGGGCGGGGGGCGGTGGTGGAGAGGTGGGTGAGGGGTGGCGTGACAGCAGGGTCGGCAGCGGCTATGTAGGCGGAGCTGGCAGGAGCGGGGGCGGTGATGGTGTTGGTGGCGGCGGTGTTGGCGGGGATGACGGCGGTGCGGTGATAGGAGCCACGGCAACGGCGGCGTGGGTGAAGGAGGAGGTTGGTCGCGGTGGCGATGGGGAGGACAGTTGGCCGAGGTGGCAATCCGCCGGGATGTCGGATGGAGGGAATCTCCTCTAACTCGTCCGCGTCTTCCTGTCCGCTTGTGTCATGTACGCGCTTCGCTTCTCGGCTTCCGGCCAGACGTTGGCTTCATTCATAAAAATGGAGCCAGCCGGTTTGGAGGCAGCACGTGGTACAGTGCTTAGAGAAATGTCCACTTTCTGCAGAGTGTGAATTAGGACCTGACGGTGGGTAAATTTTTAGTTAACTAACATCCGGGCGTTTTCAGACCACGGTCATTTTCGTTTATTAATTGAGACTTATCAGCACTTTCCTTGTGCCTTGCGTCCACACAGTTTCAACAACGTCATTTCAAATGGCAAAAGTTCAGACACTGTAGAATATATTCTTTGTAAATTATAAAAAAAAGGTTAGTAAAAATAATAGGTACATATTACTAGTATATGTTAACGTTCATGCATTGACCAAGGAGTTACATTTCTACTGTCATGCTCGCATGACCAGGAAATGCTTCTATAGATGTACATATTTAGTGTCATCAAATAGAGTTGAATTGAGTTCACACGAAACGTTGGTTTTTCTTTGATATATTTTAATTCATTGTACATCGTAAACATATTTCCATTGCAATCATTTGCAAGCTGTAATCTCAGATATAGGATCTTCGTCTTTCTGTTTTTCTCTCGTGAGAGAACAAACATTACAATTAAATATCATAAAAAAGTTTGCCGATTAGAATTAAAACCCATGGCATTGAGTGAAAATCGCGCTATCCCTTTTTCCTTGAGCACAAAGTAAGGGGACAATATCGCTTTCCGTCGCGCGTTGCCCTTGCTGCACGACTAAGCACTTTCGCCATGCGCCCCCCGATCTCCGCCGGCCACCGTCATCGTCGCACAGTGGTGAATTTTGGCTCCATATCTGGACAAACATCGAAAACCGAAATGATGCACAGGGTCTTATTCCTGTGGAACACAGTGATATTTTTTGTATCTTTTAAATAAAATATTTCATAAAACGTAAATTTTATAAAATCTATCATTTGCATGGTAAAATTCCGAGTTTTATAAAAAAAAGAAATAAAGCATGTGCCATTTTCTAAAAATCCTAATAGTAAGAATATACAATGTTTAACAAACTTTTTAAGTGTAGTTGCCGGGTATCATCAAGTATTGCGCGCAATGGACTAATTACCAATTTTTATTACAAGAAAAATATTCTGCACATTTCGTAAAACTTAATGAGTCTGTTAATGGTTACGCCGAGATAGTAGAAAGAAAATATGGTGGAATGTCGAAGAAATTATATTTATAAACTGTCTGCGGAAAGATTGAATTTCATTGGATTGAATTCCTGAAACTCCTAGACTGACACGAATAATAATAGTGACACACTCCGTAAGGTTTTTGCAAATTATAAAATAAAGAAATTAGAACAGAAATAGATCATCGTTAGATATCAAATCATTTCCTACAAATCTCTGAGTTAATCTAAACGATGGTCCGTTAATACTGAAGCGAAAAATATTGCACAACGAAACGTGATATTGTATTACTGGTATGACATGCCCGACAAATCATAAACTTTTAATTTTGTGGCACCTGATCAGCCAATTCTCAAAAACACAAAATACGTGAGACACAATGTGGCTCAAATTGTGAACAGAGCGTGCAAAAAAAAATTTCACAATAAAAACACATGAAATACATTTTTTAATGGATCATGGCAGCCAGTTTAAAATTAAAAAAGCGATTAAAAAAGGAATAGTAGGAGTGTGCAAGCACCCGGCCTGTTACCTCTTGTCCGAATTATTCGTCATCTTTAGGAGCCGCAAAGCAAAACCTTTGAGGCAAGGTCATGTAGGTTCATTATCTACTCAGCTAGTGAGTTCTTGAGAGACTTTTACAAACTGTAATAATGACTTCTAAAAACTGTATACATTAGTATTGCTAATTCCATAACAAGTTACACTTCGCTGGTTTCGACACATTGTGTCTGACCTACTGTGCGGAACGCAAAAACAGGGAGGAAAACAACCGTGTAGGATTGTTTACATAGTTTTTACGTCAAATAACGACCATTATTAGGCTCTGTTGTTTTTGTCCAGCTACTGAACCAAAATTAACCACTATTCGTTGCTGCCCGTGCTCCTGCCCCCTCCCTGCCTGTCCCGGCTGGGGCGGTGCCCTTTTGATGGGGGATACCTTTTAGGGGAAACCCCGCTAGTCGACGGTAGGTTGGCGCCGGATCTCGCTATCCAGCGGGGGAAGATCACCGCCACCTCCCGATGAAAAACATGCACTAGACTACGGGACTAATGACCTCACTAGTTGACACGCCCGAAATCACTAAAAGTCAATTAATCAAGCTCCCGCCCCCACGCCGTCCCCTCTCCAACCCACGCCCCCCCTGCCCGTGCCTCGTCCAGGCCTTCCCCAGCGCTAGAGCACTCTTTCTCGTGACACAGTGACACTGTTCGCGGGGACACGCGTGGTTAGAGAAAGGCCCTCCGTCGGGCACTTGATAGGAAAAAAATTATAATTTTAGAACCCGGTGAGATGTATTCTTTCCCTGCCCCTCTGCTTATTGCGATAACTCCATGTTGAGCTAGTTTGGATCTTTAGGAAATAATAAATTTATTCTGTAAAGCTATGGCACCAGCAAGATCACGATAGCGCGATAAGCGATTCGTAGCGAGATTAAAGTCAGCAGAACTCATTTTGCACTGAAGGAGTGTTTCTTGGAGAATCACAACACATTTTCCAATGTTGGAATTAGCACTAAGAACTATTATTTACTTTAATTCGTATATTAAGTTAACACTTTTATGATTTTAACTATCGTTGAGATAAAATAATAACAGTATAAACCTTATATAATTTTAGTTTAAATTCATGACAAATTTTTGAGTGTCGTATGTGATCTATTGGTTCCGTAAAGTGTTTATTTCGACAAATAAGAGTAAAAAAACTGTATGTGACCCACGGGGATATATATGTTAGTAACTCCTTCAGAAGTGGCTGCTCTGATGCATACTCTGCAGCTGACCCTGAATCGTTTTTTTTAAATTCTGTTACTTGCGTAACAACGTGCCAAGCTTTTCTGACATTGAAAGTGGAGTAATTCTTCTTGAACTTAGTCAGTCATACGTCAAATCATGCCGTAAGTCATTGCCTTTTATCTCTATCGACCAGGTGCTCAGCGCCGTTAGTATCTGGTGTTCCCAGACGGCGTACGCCATCACCATCTTCTAAGGAAGAATTTCCGTTGGCAAATTATTGAAATAATCATTTGTTTTACACTCCCGAAGTAAGGTCACGAATAATATTTTCACACTTTTATTTTCCTAAGTACTTACGAGTATTTTCTAGGAGCTGCTTTTTAAATTGAATAATGTTCTTTGACAACCCAACAAAAACTACAATGAACCTTATTGAATCAATCAAGTGGAATATTGAAAACATTTTGAAAGATGATAATACATTTTATACATTCGTACTACTTATTGGATTCAGAAAATTTACTTTAGTATCAATATATTCATTATTCTCTATTTTAAAATAACATTGTGTCTATGATCTATTAAAGCAAGAACATTTAAAATTAATATTTCTTCCTACATCGAAAATTACAGCCGCCAGTAGATTGCAGATTATTACAGTTGCGGCAGGTCCTAAGAAATTCCCTAACATCTTTGACATTGCGATGATTACAAAAGAACTGAGTACAAGTGAAGTTAATTGGTTTGAAGGTAGTGAATACCGATGGTTAATAGTAACAACAATTGCGTTGAAACACCATGAGAAGAAAATCTTAAAGAAGAAGAGATATCGTGACTGGTAGGAAGGACACAAGATGAATGCCTATTGACGAAGGAGAAAGTAGAATTTGAAAGATATATGAAGCGAAAATATCCGGAAAGGATAGTGAATTATTACGAGAGAATGAACTGCGAGATTAAAGACAGCACAGAAAAGTTGTCAATTAAAAATGAGTAGAGGAAATCTTATTTCTAACGGAATGTATCAAAAAGAAACAGTTTGCTGTGTAGAGCAGCATTACTACGACAGGAACAGTACTCAAGTTACTAAATATCGTTTCATAAAGAAATTCATCTGAATGCTATGCGAAGACTCCGGCTGCGATGGAAGCTTCAGAGAGATTACTTGGGGTGATTTTTCATTGATGTTTTTATAAGAATATTTTTGTCTAATATTTACACTCAGTGAAGTAAGAGAATTGTAACAGAAACGTATCTGCCGATCTGAAATTACGGAAGTCAAATCTTTGAAAAGTATTTGATCTCGGAAACGTGAGCGAGGAATTTGTGTGTCTCTTCCTCTGCAAATTGACGTTAATACTTGTTTGTAGGCCTTTTTTAATTTCCTAAGATAATACGTAAATATGGAATCTCATAGGCCCACAACGGAAATTGATTACGTTTCAGGAGAAATAAAGTAAAAAATATGCAGGGTGTCCGGGGAGCAAACGTCGAAACTGCGAAAATAAGCTCTTCGGACAGTTCTAAGCATATTCTGTCTTACAAAGTACGTGGATATTCCGAATGGTTGAGCCGCAATAAGCACTCAAAAGTTGGTTTGAAAACTTGATTTCTAGGCAAAAAGTTGCATTATGGAAGCATAGAAAGACTCCATAAACATGTAAATTGTTTATTATTTACAAAAGAAATTAATATATTTATTCAGAAAGAAAAATTAAGCGAGAAATAAAAAAGCACCCAATTTACACAATTCGACTCCTTTGGGCAGGGTGAGAAGAATAGTGGGTCGCACAGGTGGCTTGGTAGTTTGATGACTAAACTGGCGAGGCACACAAGGTAGATAGATGGGTGCGTAGATGGGAAGACGGGCAGGCGAGGTAGTCAGCAGGATGAATACGTAAGGGTGAGAGGGAGATGGGGACGTGAGTAGATCGATAAATGTGTGAGACGGTGAGTGAGCTGTCAGGGAGAGAGGGAAAGTACGCGAAGCCATGATAGTAGGCGAGAGGCGGGACATGTCGATAGGGAAGTGGGTGGGCTAGCAGTCAGGCTGCAAACAGACGAGTTGGGCAGTCAGTTGGGCTGGTGATCAAGCAGTGAAGTGTGTGAGCGGGAAGGTGAGGGGCGGGCGAGCGAGCGGGCAGGTGAGCGGGCAGGCGAGCGGGCAGACGAGCGGGTAGGCAGGCGAGCGGGCAGGCAGGCGAGCGGGCAGGCAGGCGAGCGGGCAGGCAGGCGAGCGGGCAGGCAGGCGAGCGGGCGGGCAGGCGAGCGGGGCGGGCAGGCGAGCGGGGCGGGCAGGCGAGCGGGGCGGGCAGGCGAGCGGGCGGGCAGGCGAGCGGGCGGGCAGGCGAGCGGGCAGGCAGGCGAGCGGGCGGGCAGGCGAGCGGGGCGGGCAGGCGAGCGGGGCGGGCAGGCGAGCGGGGCGGGCAGGCGAGCGGGCGGGCAGGCGAGCGGGCAGGCAGGCGAGCGGGCGGGCAGGCAGGCGAGCGGGCAGGCAGGCGAAAGGGCAGGCACGCGAGTGAGCGGGCGAGTGGGCAGGCGAGCGGGCAGGCTGTCTCTGCCGCGTTGCCCTCTCCCTCCGCGGGGCCTGGCCGCTCCTCGCCTTGTCGCCGCTCGCGGGACTTTGATCAGGGCGCGCGGCGCTGCTCGCTGTGGCAGTGACGAACCCCGTGGCTCCCCGGGCGACAAGGAAATATTGCGAAACGAAGCTTTTCGTTCATTACGCCCAGAGACCGAACAGGGGGCGGCCGACGTTGGTTGGCGGGGGCCGGGGGGATGGGGACGGCGTGCGCTGCTGGCGGCTGGGCGCCGTAGCCGATCGCGACAACGTATCGCCACTAACGAACGACTTGACAGTTGGCGAAACACCGCGCAGAAAGCCCGTCGCAAATGTCTCAGTGGGGTTGTTCGTTTTTTTGACGTGCACGACGTCTATCTACGGCGGGGGATGGAGATATGGACAACTTCCCAACGGCACGCGACTGCGACAAACGAAAGTGACACCTGGGAGGCGGATGTGCTTTCAAGAGAGCGTGCCTCGAAAATTGATGGAGGAAAGCAAACAATGTTGATAGAAATGCTTTTTGTAGTTTGTGAATGTAAAGTAAGATTTAACGACTGAAACATTGCTAAGACTGTGAATGTGATTAAAGTGAAAGTATAGATAAAAATGTATTGCACACAAAACAATGAATAACATGGATCAATTAAATAGAAAATTAAACATCAAGTAGACATAGTGTTTATAAAGAGAACGATGTATATAATTCGCTGAGGCTTCGATATTCATTCTGGATGTTTTTGGTTAAATTTCACATGTTTCGACATGGTATTTACTATCAGAATATTTCAATTGTAATTCTTTCAATTTTCAAACATGATTTGAAACGAATTAGTCGGAAATGTTTAAAAAATATTGAGCGTACCGGAATGATTGATGTCGGTGGGAAAAAATATAAATACAAGTAATTGACACATTTCAGTCAATGCTCTTATTTCATTCAACGCCAAAAAGTAATCTGTGCATATTTTACAAGTTCATTTATTTACATATGTTCACACAGCAACCTGTTTGAATGTGTTACTTTCTCTTCAAATGTTTTCTTCGTGACTTCGTCTGTCATCTGTCTCCCCTGGCTTCGACTGGTCCTACGAAACGAAATGCCGACGGAGAAATAATTTTGCCGAGGATACGACGCTGTGTCATAAGAGACGTGACGATGTCAGTCCTCGCCGCTTCGTGTTTCTGTGTTGTTTTTTCAGTAGCTTAGTGCGACCTTTGAGATCCTTTTTTGTTTTTTTATTTTTGCTTTGAATTCCCTTCAATGTATGTTAATTAAGCACAAAAAGAAACCCACGACTTCTAGCAATTGCAACAAGTCGTGGCCAAGGCTTGAAAGGTGCTAAGGTTGAAAGCAATTTATTGTATGGTCTCGAGAAGTGTCATTCGACGATGGTGATTTCAGCCAATCAGAGTCGTTTCTAGAAGTATCCACCCAGCAGTCTTTTCTATAATAGATTGAAATGTAGTTCATTATATAACATAGTTGCAGCGATGTATTTTACATCCCTCTGATATATTTAAAGTATACCAAAGCTTTATTGCTGTATAGAATAAAAACGTCACAGAAAGGATACGCATTTCACAAACCGTCGAAATCCTTGACCTGAGATTAGTTCGCGCTATTTGAAGAACTAAATTACTCGATATCACGTATATGAAGCAATAACCTTGGTTGGACGGCGGGAGCACAATCTCCATTGACCAATTCTGCGTCTGTCAGGCCTCGTAATTCGTGAGCAGTTCGGTAGCTAGCTTTCCCGTAATGGAAGCACGCCACTTTGTTACCGATTTATGTGGACATGACAGCTGTGCTCATGTGATCGCAGTTGCTTGCCAAAGCACAAACTTAGACGTTGTTACAAACATATTTCATGTGCCAATGTTTTCCAGTAAAGTGTGGTAATAACTCTACTTAATAATTATGTTGACGGGTTCAATTAAAATATCCGTTTTGAAAATAATTATTTCGCTGTTCACTCTGCAGAAGAACAATGAAAAAGAAAAAAAATATGGAAAAAAGTGAAATGGAACGGAATATTTACGAAAAATGGTTAAGAGCCGTTACGAGGGGAAGTTAAATTGGTATATGATGAACTCCCCCAGTTTGAGTCCTGACCTGAGTTGGGATTTTTATCTGTTGACTTCCTTTCACAGCGGCCCTGTGGTCAATTTGGCCTCATTTACAAGTAATTACCAGGAACTTTTCTGAGGGTAAAGGTGGCCGGAGCGTTGTGCTCGTCACAGACTCCTCCTTGATAATTAAATCTTGTTTATCAGTATAGCGTCATTTCAAAAAGAGGCAAATCAAAGCATATCTTAGCATCTCGCGTACGAAAACATTTGGCGAAAAAAGAATGTCAGACATAATCGTGTACCGCAAAAAGTGAAATAATGAAAGAGTAGAGAAAATTTGGAAATTTATTATGAAGAGAAGATAAGTCAAGAGTACACACCAAGATTGTTTCAACTTTCAGTGATGTCAGATTCAATATCCCACGTTTCTCGACGTCAATAACAACAAAAAGATAAGATGATACGAATCCATTTTCATTTACAAGTGAACAAACAAACCAAACACCGACATCACATCGCAAAGACGCCAAAGTAAGCTCGCCCAGCAACTAATAAAATGGCGGCTACGAATTTTCTGGGACAACTGTCGTAACTCGTGATTCATGGGTTGCGGTGCGGCCGACGGCGGTTGAGGTAGGGGCGGTGGCAGTGATGGCGGCGGCGGAGGTGGCGGCGGAGGCGGTGCCCTCGGGGCCGCGGCCCGGCGGCGGGCGATGTGGGCTAGAGCGGGGCCCAGATATGCATCAGATATGGCGACTCGGGGTAATTGCGGCGATACCGAGACGTGCGCGGCGGCAGTGGCGGCGGTAGCGGTAGCGGCGGCGGCGGCGGCGGCGATGGTGGTGGCGTTGGAGGCAGCAGTCGCGGTGCACAGTGGTCAATTTTTGGATCCGTTGCTGGACAAAAATATTAGTGCTTAATAATGAGAAAACAATGTAATTAACATGCGTTTGTTGTCACAATTTCAAGTATTATTCGCACATTGGATCTCACACAATGGGTCGAAACTGATAAATGGTAACCCGCTACTATTTAGTAGTAGTAGTGTAGACAGTTTTTAGAAGTTATTAAACTGATTATCATGGTTTGTAGAAGATTACTTTGTGGATTTTACAATAAACTTATTCAGTCATGCCAGAAAGTACCTGTGCCTCCTAACGATGAATTATTCAAACATGAGACAACAGACAGAGTACACAAACATGCCAACTACTCGTTCTCCAAACGCATTTGAATTTGAACATGGCAGCCATGAACTTTCGCAGAATTTATTCTATTTCTTTTTTATTCTTAAAGACATTTCTGTGTTCTGCTCACCATTTGCGGCACTCTATCTCTCCTACTGCACTTCTTTAAATAATAGGCCGATCACATCTGCCGCCAAAACTAAAATTGTATGCGATTTTTTGCGCATTTCTTGAGTCGAGTAATTGACTTAAGTGGCTACGGGCATCAACTATATCATGGCAGTACCTCTGAGCAGGAGGTTCTAAGGTTCGAGTCCCGACGGTGCCAGGAATTTCGACACTACTTAGATAGCTAAATCGAATTCATCTGCTTTCTGAAGGAGAATTCTAGCGGCCGGCTGCTCTGATTGATTGTTCTCTGTGGTTTCTCTGACCAACACAGGTGAATGCGTAAGCAGTACCCTAACAAACGGGCCATGGACTGCGCGCAATATTTCTTTCCTCTTCCTTGCCCTATCCTCACGCCTTACTTACGTACACTTTCACTTACATGCATTACACTACCACACATGTCGGAAGAGCAGTCGGGAGTTTAGAGCTTGTCCCGACTGGGGCGGTGCCTCGCTGAGGGAGATGCCTGCATTAAGAAAATCCCGCAAGTCAACGTGCGGCGCCTGATCTCACCATCCAGCGGGGGAAGAACACCCCCACCTTCTATGAAAACATGCCCTACACTTACTGGAGTAATGACAACAGCAGTTGAGACGACCAGAAACACGATATAATCAGTGAATCATTAGGAGACATATTTTTTGGTATTTAATGTCGCATCAACATCTACGTCATTAGTGATCACTGTTGGATTTACCTTTATGGTACCTTGTGAAGATGAAATGATTATGGTGATGATAGGGGGCGAAAGGACGAAACACGAATACAACCATTCCCGAGGCGGGACTCGAACCCGTGATCCTTGGACTCACATTATTCAAACAATCCTGAAGAAGAGGAGTTCAAATGATTTATAGACAGACAATTAATGTTGTTTACTTTATTTTTATAGGCTTTTTACATAATTTGCATCAGGACTCGCATTGTTTTCCCGTTTTGGTTCGTTTGGCTGCGGAGACTGATTGATTGATTCGTGTTTCCTGACGCGCCAACTACTCAGGCCATTAGTCCCGTAAGTGTAGTGCGTGTTCTTCTCGGGAGGTGGCGATGATCTTTTCCCCACTGGATGGCGAGATCCGGCGCCGACCTACCGTCGACTAGCGCGGTTTTCCACTCAAACAGGTATCTCCCACCAGCAAGGCACCGCCCAGCCGGGACAAGTTGTGAGCTCCCGACCGGTCTCTCTCGGTCACATGTGTGGTAGTGTAGTGCATGCTAGTGTAAGTGTGTGTGTAAGAGGAGAGGATAGGACAAGGAAGAGGAAGGAAAGATCGCGCGCGGTCCGTGGCCCGTTTGTTAGGGTACTGCTCCGGCATTCGCCTGGTGTTGATCGGAGAAACCACGATAAACTACCGATGAGAGCAGACGGCCGCTAGAATTCTCCTCCAGACAGCGACTGAATTCGACCTAGCTGACAAGGCTGCGGAGACCAAATTGCGCACTGTGCTACGGCGGCGACGGCGCAACGCACTCTCCGACTCGGCGCCGCGCCGGCCGGTTGCGGCGGTCGCTCGGGCCGATTTAAATTAGCCGTGAAAGTGGCGAGGCACGACGCTAAATCCAACACAGCTGCCGACGGCGCCGGCCTTCGCGGGTGCGGCCGATGCCGGCGTCCCGAAGCGGAGGCGGGCGGCGGCGGCGCCAGGCGTCGGGGGGCGGCGTTGGCGTTGGCGCCGGCGCCGGCACCGCCGCCCTGCTCTTACACTCGTTTACTTGGACAAGCGAAGGGTAAATAGACGGAGCTCTTCCGCGAACTCAATAAAACGGAATGTAATATTGCCGCTTGAGCTGTGGCTGGTTTCGAAACATTAGTTTCGAGTGCGATTTTTTGTTGGAGTTCAGTGTGCGAATGGGATGTACAGGATAGAGGGATAACTGACAGTTGTTCTGTAATTTGAACTTTTATCGTGTTCAGTTTGTAAAGTATTTTCTTGATAAAGAAATTGTTTTGATCCGCCATCACTTGTGCCGTAAATGTGTTTATCAATTATTTTACTACCGTGGCTCTGTGAATCTACATGTCTACAGAGACATGATTAAATAAAAGCACAAAGAAATAACTGTTATGTTTCTTTTCGTTTTCATGGCAGGTTTAAGTATGCGTAGGCTTGTACATTCTTCAAAGTTTTTTGCTTTGCCTTTGGTCCGTTCATTACACTGAACAACCTTCAAGAAATCGCGTTTACGTGACATCAGAGAGACAAAGAAAATCTTGACTAGACGTTTCGGTTTCGGGAATTCTTTTGCAGAATCGTATTTTATTCAAACCTATTTAGGTCTCGAAAATATTCTAGCACAGATATCTCTTTTTGGGTCTACAAAACCTGAGATTGTCATAGGACATTTAATGGACCATACGTAAATAAAAAATACATTTAGACAATTCTGTGGTTACTGGGTAAATGTTCTTAAGTCAACACTTTACTTTGGAGAATTAGTTTCTTTTCTATTTCATGGTATTACCATTTTCAGGACAGGAAGCAAGCCTTCACTACTGTGACATCTCGCCACGAATTAACGGGAAATAAATTGTGTTAATTTAAGCATAAACGTTTGCTTCATATACGTGATATCGAGAATTTAGTTCTT
>JAHLJT010008446.1:52786069-52814181 GCA_031308135.1 Acheta domesticus
TCGATTGACACCATTTTATAGCCGAATCCTTCAGAATGAGATAATTAAACATTATTTTTTTAATGAAACATAAACATTTTTGAAAAAGTATTTCTATCAATTTAATACAATTTTCTATGCTCGAGGATGAATGAGACAGGCAACTCTATTACTAAATTGAAAAAAGTTTAATTACTTGCATAGCTCAAAGACACTTTTTAATACGAAAATAATCAACGGAGTCGCAAACGCTAAGCTGTTTTTAAATACTTATGTAGCAAAATAAGGTTTATTGAAAAGTAATGGAGAAATCAAAACATAAATAGCGTTTGCAAAAAATAACACTTCAAAAATGACACTACTGATCAGCAAATAATCATCGCTTTGTGGGAAGTGATGTATTTGTAGGCCATATACATAGGTTTTAAGAAAGTAAAAAAATCGATTGAGACCTTTTGAAATGTGGGCATGTCAAGAAAAACGTAGTATACCAGTGTCTTCTCCAGGATTACCAGGAGAAGGGATGGAAAAGCAGTAACAAGAGGTGATAGAAAATGATAAAAGAACTAGGTGATAGAAAAAGGAGTTGATAGAAAGGAGAGCTACAGAGATCAAAGCAATGATTGGAGTTTTAATGAGAATAAAATGGATGATGAAGAAAGTAAATGCACAAGGCATGAATTTGATCAAGGAACAGAAAAGCGATGATAATGAATATGTTGATGATATCCTACCTTTCAATTGGACACGACATCACCGAACTTCCATCTTTTTGGGTAAAACAAAACAAAATATCGTGACCTATCTTTACCCGTTACCTACAAAAAAATCGTGAAACGTACTTTCTGCCTTCTCCTCAAAGTTTTGGTCACCGCATACAACTGTCGCTGGCCTATATCCGAAACCACTCCAGTCTCCCGGAAGCTCCCTCCCGGTTGCAACGCTACCGTCGGCGGAGCGGGAGCGAAAATCCAGAAGCGAGCAATCGGAAGCCGTAAAGAACGCGCGCAATTTTCCCGTGCACGGACGTGCTTTCCGGCGCCTGGACGGAGGCGTTCGCAGAAGCCGGGCCCGTCTCGCTGGGCTTCGCGCCGCGCAACCGCCTTGGAAATCGGAGCCATCGGGAGCGGGAACCGGAGCGGGAACGACCGCCGCACGGTGGTTTCAATGACGTGAAACGCGGACAAAAAATAACTTTTTAGACGGTCACTAGCAAAAGCAGTTACTTTTAGGCAGGGCCGTGCCAAGGTACGAAAGTGTAATTTGTGCCCTTGTACAATTTTTTTTGTTTATCGCCCCTGTATTCTAGTATTTTCAATTTGTTACATAGATATTATTTAGCTTATACAGACTTTTGTCTGTAACGATGTGACTGTGAAACAGTGATTCACAGTTGTCTTACACGTAATAAAAGTTACCGATATTATAATATACGAAATTGATGAAATCTCCAAAAATTCTATTTCTTCTAATTATGTGTTAGTGTATTTATTTTTTCGATCATAAATTTAACACTATTTTTTTATATTTGTGAATAATACAGTAAACGTTTTACGTTTGAAATAAAAACTAATGTAAAACTAATGTAGATATTTGAAAAATGTCTACATTTATGTCGCTCTTTCACAAAATGCAGACCTTGTGCGATACACCGTTTGTGCTAGTGATGACACGACCCTGCTTTAGGGCACCCGCAACATACTAAAAATTCAATTTTTAGTGCTAGTGCCAAGACAGTGTATGGTCACTACACCCAACTCAGCTACCACACCACGCCACTACACCAGCAGACTACACGCATCGAACTACACCTCGCGGGAGGTCCGGAAGGCGGTCTAATTCTGAGTGACGAATGGACTGGCAAGTCTACCTAACCAATTAGTATACCTGTACGTAGGGTTTTTATTTCTAGTGAATCGTCAGAATGTTGGAAGGTATTTTCTTTTTTTGTATCGTCAGAAACAATACATTTGAGTGTCACTTCGACATCTTATGTATTGCCAGAATCAATAAATTTGGAAGGTGTTTAGACATCTTGGGAATCGTCAGAAACAATATATTTACTTTTAATTTTTATATTTATTTAAGGAAAAAAGTTTAAAAAAAGTGGCGAACAACGGAGCGAAGTGCGATCTGTTTTCGGTTTCTTGAGCTCTGGGATCTGTGTCCTAACTCATATAAATATTAAATTGAATTATGAATAGTAATAGCAACGACCGCTTTTGGCAAGAAATGTTGTGAAAATATTAGCTCCCTTGAATGAAAACGGCATCGTGCCTTTCGTGACGGAATCGACTTCTTGCCGCGAGAACGTGGAGATCGATTTATTTTTGCAAATCTCCATTCCCCACAGAGCTGAAGAAAACGGGCACAGATTGAGAAGCTATCTTTCGGAAGGCACTTTTGTCCCTTCTCTTCCGAACGTGGCCCACAGTGCGCGGGGCGAACGTCTTCATGAGCGGCTCCCGCGCGGCCCCCGAGGGCTGAACGCGGCCGAAATCGCGGCGACCAGCGCGGCTCCCGCGCACGCCGATCGCCCGGTGGGCGGTGGGCGGTTGGGCGGGAGCGTCGGGGGCGATCGGGCGGGCGGGCGGGCGGTGGTGCCCGGCTGCGCGGCGCTGGACGCGGACAAATGAGCTCCGCGGTGGCGAAAGAGCAGCCGGCAGGCGTTCGCTCTCACACGAACTGCCCGGGATATAGTGTTTCCAATGCGAACACATTTTTCGCGTGCGCTTTTGCGATGGTTATTTAGGTAGTCTTTTTTTAATTTGCGAGAGGGGTGGGCATCTGATCCTGGTCGAGTCTGTCGGGGAGGGTGTGTAATTGAAGAAACTTCGTATTTTCATTTTGCTATTTTAGATAAATTAGTTATTTTTATTAGTAATTATTATATTATATTAAATTATTATTATATTAGTTATTATTTTCTGAAGGTATGCAAAAGGAAGTAAATCACTACATTTTGAATAACTATTAATAATTCAATAAATAGAAGATACTTAATGTCAATTAAATATTCTGTAATAAGGAGTGTATACTGTTTGTCTCTTTTTGTGCTTTTGCAATAAGCAACCGGTAGTTGCCTGGTATATAGTTTTTTCCAATTCAAAAAGATTTTTTGCCTAAAATTTTCTACGTGATTATTCGCGTGGTTTTCGATATTTTCTTGATATTGTGAGAGTATTGAACATCTGATAAGGGTCGAATCTAATTAGGAGGGGTTTTAATTGAAGAAAATTCTTCTTTCGAAAACACTACATGATTTTCGAGACATTAGATATTTTTAATTGGGGTTATTTTAATCACTAAACTTTTTGAATAAATATTTATTAATAATTCAATAATTAGAAAGCAGCTAATTTTAATTAAATATTGTGCAATAAGTAATTTATATTATTTTCACCTGAAATTTAATGAGATTTGTGGATTGTTATTAAGGATTCAAATTACGGATTTTTCTTTGTACACTTCATATTAGACTTATCCGAAAAAATTGATACTTATCGTGTTTTGCTCCTGGTGAGTAATAGTATTATTCATGAATTCGATAATATATTTGATTTATCGCTGTTGACATGACTAGCGTTTTTTTGTTGCTTGGGGAAGGGAAGAACGACTTCTGACGTCAAATTCAACCATTCGATACACCATATTCTGGAGCGTCATATTTTATTGCACTATTTAACATAGAATATTCAATTGGTAATTGTAAGTTTTTTACCGACCATGGTTTTCCTTTTGATTCTTAAGCAGAATAATTAGAAAAACCCAAGTACAAAAGAAGGAAGAAGTTGGAGGATATACACAGTGAAAAAAGTATATGAAAGTATATAAAAGTATATGTGATAAGTGTCAGTGAAGTTCGTTACCGTCATTTAAAAAATGACCGGAAATCTTCGTCTACAGGCAATTTACATCGACGAATGTTCACAGGGGATGGAGAGATAAGGCTTAAAGAACGGCAAATTTGGCAAGCAACCAGCGAACAATACTGTCTTCCAGCCTTTATGAGTGAAACAAAAGACAATGAAGTTAGATTGATGTAGGCAGAAGAGTGATATGAGCATATCAGAGAATACTTGCAAACACACGCTCTTTTTGACCGCGTAGGAGGAAACAACGTAATATGGGCAGTCCAAACAGGCTCTGGGCTCTTCTCAATGCCAAAAGCACTGCACCGGCGTCGCTGTCAGCGCAAGCCATTCGGACCGGTGCTTTTTCCGCCGCCACCCGCTAATCTAATTTGTCGCCGATAACTCTGACATTGAGGAGCAACATCGAACATGTGGTTAACTGTAATTTTGACGAGCTGCAAAATCCGCAAAACATTTCCGAATCAAATCAATTTTTTTCAAATGTGAATTAAGGCTTCCTGTCGATAGTATCCTCATACAAGCATTCAATAAAAATACCGTACTCTTTCCACCACCGTACCCATCTTCAACTCCACGGCATCAGAGTACTGATTTCCGAACTATTAAAGCGAAATCAATTGGTTATAGTTTTTGACACACGTAGATCAGTATTTAATTCTGATAGAGCAATGTGTTCTGCCCCTAGAGAATTCTCGTTTCGTCACTCGACGAACACGCAGGTAGAACTAAGGGGCCTGACCTCCGGTACCTCCGCCACGGCTTCGGTCGTCATATTCATCGAGTCTCGTCGTATAAGGATCGACGCGGCGGCGGCGGCGGTGGCGGCGGCTGTGGCGGCGGCGGTGGCGGCGGCGGCGGCGGCGGCGGCGGCGGCGGCGGCGGCGGCGGCGGTGGCGGCGGCGGCGGTGGCGGTGGCAGTGGACGAGGCGCAGGAGGAGGTCCGCCGGGGCTCACCGTGTCCAGGGACGCGCCTCTACCTCCGCTCCACTCCACCCCGCCCCGCTCCACTCTACTCCGCTCCGCTTCGAGGCTTCCGAAGAACCTGCCTGAGCCACCGGCGCTGTCGCCGCCGCAGGCGTCATCTTGGAGCGAGGAGGCGGCGGTGGAAGTTGAGAAGGTGGAGCAAGCGGATGGGTTGGTGGAGATGGAGACGGTGACAGAAGTAGTAGTGGAGGTGGAGTATGCGGATACCATGGTAAAAGCGGGTGACGATGCAGACGACGTCCAGGAGGAAGACGAGACGCAGGAGGAGGAGAAAGATTCGTTGGTAAAAGCAGGGGAACACGTCGAGGAGGATGATATGGTAGAGGAGGAGAACATGGAGGACAAGGAGTCGGTGGAAATTGGCAAGGAGGAAGAACCGGACTGGATGGAGGAGGTAGTGCTGATTCGGTGGCCGGGGCAGATATGGAGGCAGAGTATGCGCGGATGAAGGCAAAAATGGGGAGCAAATGGGATGCAGGCAAAAAGTAGATACAGGAGAAATGGAGGGAGAAGAGGAGCAAAAGAAGGAGGGAGATTCACAGGCAAAGGAAGAAAAAAAGTTGAAAAGGTTGAAGGGGTAGCGGTGGAGAGGAGGAGGTGGTGGACAAGGAGGTGAAAAGCGGCGAAAGGGCGAAAGCGGACGGGTTGGTGAAGATTGAAGTGAAAACGGTGCCGAAAGTATAAATGGATGCAGTGTCGAAGACAAAAGCGGGGAATTGGATGGGGATGCAGGCAGAACTAGACGCAGACGAAATTAAGGAGGAGGCAGAGGAAGTGGAAAAACAGAAGAAATGAAGAAAGAAACGGAAAGAAGAGAAGATGAACGAGGAGTATACGAAGAAGGAGGTGGTGTTGAAAAAATACAAAGAGTGGGAAGAAGATGAGTGAGAAGAAGAGAAGAGGTGGAGGATGGGCGAAGACGTCATATGACACTTTCACAACCGGACCAAGGGATGAGTTGCGTTGGGTCACATTTTCCGTGATTTTCCCGTAGAACGATTCTTGGAAGTCTCTTGTCTCTTTGATTAAGTTGCGAAAGAAGTGCCAAGACATTGAACATGCAAGTAACAATACTACGAATTGTAGTTCTCGTAGTCAGTCAACTAGTATCAGACTAAAGTTGAACAAGGAAACTATAAGAATATAAATGAAGAAAATAAATGCTCGCGAAATTGTAATAAATTTTGCACGTGTAGCACAAGAGAGCGATTATTTGCAAACAGGAAAAAAACGTACATAAGTATTTACGTTTTTGTAATACGAAAGTTCCTGTAATATTATCGGAGCTCCTTTTTAAGAAATTTGTATTCACTCTAAATGTTTTAATTTAATTTCATTAATTTTAATAAAGTTTACTTTCATTTGTGATATTTTAGCGGAAACTTCAAAACCGCCGCAATACTAGATATTTGAAATCGATACGAAACAAGATTGAACTGATATTTTAATATCTATTTATTAAAAGTTAATAAAAAGACGTATGTGTACTACAAGCACTATTAGATTTTAACGACCACACGCAGCAAAAAGCTCTCAGTTATTACAAAGTAGATGATAGAGGTTTATAAATAATTATCTTGATGTTTGGAAATGATGCAGCCAGTCTTAAACTCTTTCCTCCGGTAGCAACTGATAATAACTTTCAGACACGGAAATTCTTAAGTGCTACAGCTTCTCATGTTGCTTCGAAACATCAGGAGATGCACTCATTCATTTCCCACTCGCTTTTTAATTCATTAATAATTATCAGTTTCAATAATAACACTAATTCTAACTCATCGTCGCAAATAGAATTTAGTGGTTCAGATATTACAGTTGCTAACAGAAAGGATTATTAAAAATAACCAAAAACATATGACAAACACTCGAAGAAGACAGGCAGCAAAGTACTGATTTCAATACTGGCTACTTGATGACAAAATAAGATTCAATTAATTTTGTTTCTGGAATTTTTATAGACTTAGACTTAGACATATGTCATTATCTCACATCTAATACCGTAAGGTATATCATATGTCATTGCTAATAGTACAAGAATCCCTCACAACTGTTAATTCACTTCTATTGTCTCAAGAAATAAAAAGAATTACATATTTACAATGCAACCGGCGTTGAACACCTGTAAGAATCCCAATCTTCAATTGTGTAGGAAGTTGAGTGCGACCCAGGAACAAGCAAATCCCTTTTCATTCATAAGTTTCAAAGCAGGGCATCGGCGGACGGCGTACTACTCCGCGCCGCCCCCTCCCCCCCACTCTTTCTAGGCCAGTTCATTGAGAAATCGACTGCCTCCCCTCCGCCGTGCGTCCGCGCCATGTAATCGCCCTTAGCTCTCGTCCGCGTCTCCGTTTCCCCTCCCCCCTTCCCTGGATCCTCCGCGCATCTTTCCAACTTTCATCCTCCGCGCTTCCTTTGGAACGGGGCCGGATTCGGAGGACGGCGGCGACGCGGCGAGCGGCCCCGTAACATCGGAGCCTCCGCCGCCGCCGCCGCCGCCGCCGCCGCCGTCGTCGTCGTCGTCGTTTGGCCATCCGTTTCCGGGGAGGGGTGCGGCAGGATGCTCGACGTCAGCTCCGATGGACCCTTTCCGGGCCGGCGATTGAATGATCACTCCGTTCGGACGCTCTTTCCAGATGGAAAGGCTTGATGGAGTTGTGTCTGCTATCAGTGAGTGAATGGAAATTCAGAACTCGGGAAGCGACGGGTTTGAAAACGAGAATGAACCAGATGGTTTTAACGCACTCTCTATAAGGTTTTCAGCGCTGAGTTAGGTTCTCCAGTGATTCAGGACTGTCACGGTAGACTATCCACACCTATTTTGCTTACCGAGATAAAAAAAAATTACATGGCAATATTACAATTTCATCGCATTTCATGCAGATTATGAAAAGCGAAAACTAACCTCACGACTTCTTAAATGTTTCGATAAAAATGTCTTCAGGCAATTTTTTTGTGACCACAACTCTAGTTTTCGTTTATGGAATATCTTCTATAAGACGAAAAAAGTTGAGGAATTTTGATTTTTCGGTTTTGGGATTTGGTATTTAGTCGCGTGTTCATGAATTGGATCGTCATTGTGTTAAGACTGTGAGGTACATCTTGTTAGAATCTAATATATCAAATTACATTTGTAGGAATGGCTTGATATACTATATGCATATGAGTGTGTTGTTTTATATCAATAAACTTCTTTGTTCGTTTGTGTGGACCGGTAACTTCTGTTAAAACATTTTTCAAGACTACATCAATTATCTCAATACCTTGTTTATGTCTCAGTTGGAGGTCTAAGCACACGATTACAAATATTCTAAATAGTGAGGGTAACATGCTCATGAAGGACAAGTCACGCCGGCGTTTATGCTTATGTGTACACGTGCATTTCAGTATTGTCTCCATGTCGATAGTCCCGTGTACTTCTACTGGCTCACGTCCAAATTCAACTCTGGGTCGTGAAGGCAAGGCAGCAACTTCATAAGGAGAAGAATAGAATAACTGAATACACAAGAACAGATAGTCTTGTGCTATGTCAGACTGAAATTGAGTTAAGAAGCCAAATGCATAACTTAAATATAACTACAAAAAAATCTAATACACACATTACTGTATATTTTTGAACTCAAACTTACCATTCTACGTAATATAAATTTTATATTCTCCTTATTGAACAATTAATGAACACAAAATGTTTCTCCCTACTCATTACCTCATACTCTTCGTGACAATCCTTTTAACTGCTTCCTTAAGAGTTTTGTTCTATAATAAATTCTCCTGTAAGTTACTGAATTCTCTACCCTTATCCAATTATACTACTTTTAATTTTTGATAATAATATTAAAGTTGGAAGTTAAGTAATGATCTCTTTCACAGGCATAAGTGTAATTGTTTCATTTGTTCATTCTTAAAATTGAAGAGCATGCTTCGAATTCCTTTTACTTAGATCTGAAATTTCCTACAAAAGAAAGTTTTTTAAACTTTGCGGATCTTATTTATATTGTCTTTAAATTATCATAAGTGAATACATCTTGTTTAACGAGACGCAAATTAAAACAATTAAGAACGGAAATATTTATCCACGAAAATCAGCCTGCCATTCACAATTAAATTAAATTAGATATGAAATTATTGAAAAAAAAATGAATTAAGAAAATTCAATTTTAGAATGAATTCAACATTAACAATTGAAATGATATGTGCATGTCAAAAAGGAAAAATGGTAATAGGATTCAAAAATATATTTTAGAGTGGTTTACAGTATGTAAGAGGAAAAGTGGAAACCCGAATCATAATTCGATAAACAAAATAAACTTTTCAGAAAAGGGAATATTTTAATGGAAGAGGACTTGGAAGATTGCGACATGAGAATATAAAATAAATGAAATAACGTGTAAGATCATTGGAAACAGGAAATGAATATGGTGTGACCCTATTAAATAAGAAAAATAAGACGCAGTTCTTAAACCACTTTTTTTCTGCGTAATGGTGATCATTCACCATCAAACAGACGCCGCTGGGTGACAAGGTCACCTCGTTTCAGACGCTGCGGGTTCGAATCCGTCGCTGGGTTTTTGTCCGGAGGCGGACGTTTGACGCGTGGGGTCGGTGACGTTGATCACCGCCCAACCCACTTTAGCTCCATGCACATCCCATGCATCGTCCTCGATCTATTTGCAGCGACTACGAAGGAAGCTACGAAACTTGCCAGCTTCCTCTAAACGAATTGGCGAGGCTGATTCTGAGAATTTTGATTTCAAAAGGACCTGCCCGAAATGCGAATTTGTTATACTTGACTTTCAGAGGCAGCTCCTCAGAAATGCCTTCCTCTTTGCTTCTTAGTGGATCTATTAAATACCCTCACTTCAAAGGTTGTAATAAACCCGAGGAAGATTAATTCGTAACACATTCTATCAAACCCAGTCTATTGAATGAATTTCTAAATACTTTGGAAAATTCAGCGGTGATAACATATGAACTTCAAGGAGCATTTCACAACTAGCTTTATGACTCTAGCTCAACATCTTCAGACTGTACGCTGTAACATTTCGTCTTCACAGAAATAACTTGCTTCAAAAGCCAGCATTTATTTTGAGATTCTGAATGACGTTATTGCAGTATATCCATTTTCCATCCTATTATTGACAAGTGCGCACAGCAATAACGCAGAGGGATAGCATGTAAGAACATGTGTTGTTTTATGGTGATAAAAATTATAATGATAATAATAGACTCAATTCTACGTAGTTTCTTTGATATATCTACAAATGGCCCCATCGAAGCTCGAGTTCCTTTTCAAAAATTTAAGCAACAAAACCAAAGACCTGCTAATTTCTCTACCAGACTTCCTTGTATGTCACTGTGTGTAACTATAATTTGTAATCGATACTTTCTATTAAGCTGAGTCAAAATAATGGTCGTAATAGAGACGCGAGCTCAAATCCCCCTGACTACGAAAGTATGTGAAAATTTTTCGTGTCTGTTCTGTCACAGAGTGCATGTTGTACCGACACTAAATTCAAGGAGTCTGTACTGGTTAGTATATAGCTCAAGGTAACCCCCATTGGGATGTAGAACGTCAAGGGCTCCAGGTGGAAAACGTCCAGGTGATAAAAAAGTAAATGGCCGAATATTTTTAATTTACAAGATACGGTGTACACGGCCTCGCTAAAAAAACGATTCCGGGAATAATTCAAAGTGTATGGTGCGCGCGCGGCACAAGTGAGAAATGACTGTGGAGATTTCCTTTTCACGCCTCGTTAGCAGCGCGGCACCACAGGCATCTTAGCAATCAAACATCATTTACGTCTGCCTTACGCGCCGCGCGCTTGAATCTTTTGATTGGGCAGGTCGAGAAACAAATGAAGGCAATGATGAGGTGCCATGCGCACGCCACCGGATCATAATCGAAGGCATCACGCAACACTCGCCGCCCGCTCGGGCGGCTCCCTTGGATTCGGAAGGCAGCCGGAGCGTTTCCTCGGCCGCGGAAATCGTTTTACGGTATTCGTGTGCACTGTGTCCTCCGCCCGTCAGTCCGTGCGTCTGTTTGTGCGTCTTTGCCCATGCGTGCGTCCGTCCGAGTGTTCGTCCGTCTATGACTCTGCCTGTCGTGCGCCCATGCGTGCTTGCGTGCGTGCGTCTGTCCGGGCATTCCACCTTCTATGCGCCAGCCTGTCCGTCCATCCGTCCGTCCGTGCGTCCGTCCATCCGCCCGTCCGCCCGTCCGCCCGTCCGCCCGTCCGCCCGTCCGCCCGTCCGCCCGTCCGCCCGTCCGCCCGTCCGCCCGTCCGCCCGTCCGCCCGTCCGCCCGTCCGCCCGTCCGCCCGTCCGCCCGTCCGCCCGTCCGCCCGTCCGCCCGTCCGCCCGTCCGCCCGTCCGCCCGTCCGCCCGTCCGCCCGTGCTTCCGCCCGTGCTTCCGCCCGTGCTTCCGCCCGTGCTTCCGCCCGTGCTTCCGCCCGTGCTTCCGCCCGTGCTTCCGTCCGTGCTTCCGTCCGTGCTTCCGTCCGTGCTTCCGTCCGTGCTTCCGTCCGTGCTTCCGTCCGTGCTTCCGTCCGTGCTTCCGTCCGTGCTTCCGTCCGTGCTTCCGTCCGTGCTTCCGTCCGTGCTTCCGTCCGTGCTTCCGTCCGTCCGTCCATTTTTCCATTCGTGCTTCCGCCTGTGCATCCGTCCGTCCGCGCGTCCGTCTGTCCATACCTCCGTCAGTGCGTCCGTCCATGAGTTTGTCCGTAAGACCGTTTGTCCGTCTGTCCGTCTGTGACACACGGTTAGCTAACTTCTCGTCCACCTTTCTTCTAGTAGAGAACTGATGATTTGTTTGAGGATCCATCCAGAATATTCTCAGAAATTTCTTTAAGAAGTGTGTTTTTTATGATTTTTAACAACTAAAATTTTACGGTACATAAAGAGGTGATCAATCGCTTATTTACTCCCTCTATGGCAAATGGATTGTCATTGTTTTTAGGTAGATCCTCCTAGTACATTCTGAAATGAAAACTAGAAATATATGGTTTTTGGATCTAAAGTAGTGAAACGCTGTGAATTACAACTATTACTGCCTTTCCATAATAACGTAAAGCCTTTTTTCATGATTCATAAGATTAACATTAATTAAAGTGACCGTAGCCCGAAAGAAGATCCGACAAGAAGAGATGGGATTACACTTTTTTGTAATTTTTATTATTTAATTTTAATTCTTAATAGATTATTTTTCACGTACTTTTCAAATACAGTTGTTGTCCTTGCAGTTCGAGTACATCAGTGATTGGGAGGTCGTTGTTTTTATCACGGCAAGGTACCAGAAATTTATTTGATGTAATTCACATCCATGGATTTGTGACGCCATCCGGTACAAAATTCTTAGTTTGACTGCTCTGATCATTGGTTTCCGTGGAGTGTCTGATCACATCCAAGCGAATGTTGAAGCAGCACTAATGAATACAGTCCTCGATCTTTCCATTCGCTCCCTGTCGTTATCATCATCATCGTCGTCGTCGTCGTCATCATCCCATATGTTCCCCAACCCGGGCTGTACACCGTGAGGCGGTACCTCTTTGTTCCACTCGGTCATGACAGGCATACGCCAACGGCGAGGCTTTGTGAACCCTGCAACTTCGCAAGACTAATGCTAGGGAAAAGAAAAAAGAATAGTGTTGTTGTCGTTGTTGAAATTGGACTCTAATTTCCGAACTCTGGAAACGTGTTCGTTTACCCACCTCCAACATGGACTGACTTGTTGGGCGTTTTCGACATCACGTGAGCGCCTTAAGCTACCTACTGAGATTTTACCCCCATATTCGACGGCAGAGACCGACACAACAACGGTCTATAATATTTGTCCGTTACTTGAGTCGTTCCCCGACCAAATGATTATGGAATCTGATAAGGACGAGAATTGTCGGATGTTTAATTCCAGCATTTAAACTGGGTAAGTCTACACGCCATAAGCATGATATGGCACACTGTGAGTTTTCCGCCTTTTAAAAATCCGTAGCCCTCAACCGCATTTTAGTCCGTCAACTGGGGTTTTGGAAGACTGGGTTAATTGCCATACCATGAAGCCGGCAATCTTAATGACAGTAGGGATTCCATTACCAGATGTGGTCTATCTGACTTCTACCTTGGAAGCTGTGAGACACCTAAACGACGTGTAGGTTTTTGACGCTAGAATATAATAAAGTACTGGAAAGTGTAATATAATGAAGTAAAATAGTAGGCATGTTGCAAGAAATATAAGAACAATATTGTATAAGGAGCTTGTAACACATTCTTACTACCATTTCAACAGGTCTAATATACATTCTGCTGGTACCCCAAGTTCCAAATTCTCCAACACATTCCATGTTCTTGGAATTAACTCGATAAAATGGTTTACTAATTCGATATAAGATAAAAATCGTTCTAATAGTTACATAAATTATTAAGAAGTGTAAATAATGCTTTAGAGTAAAGTTTTAAAGGAAAGGGGGAATATTTTTATATTATTTAGATACATTCATTAGATAATCAAAAGGCAAGTTTTCTGATTTTTAATTGTCTTCAATTAGCTCCATGGAATTTTGGTACAATAATGTAGTACAATTTGGATATGATCACCCCATATTGTAGCATTTAAATATTTTCTTCGTGATTGAAAAGGCAGAAGAACTTTAATCGATATTTTATTTTCGAGCTTATTTATTTTCATACAGCAAGCAGAATATATTTCATCTGACTTCCTCTTGAACTCTGGCTGTAAAGTAGTTAACTGAAGTAGTTCTTGGAACTCGAATAAACAAGAAGCTATAGTCCACTCAAACAGAGTAAGAAACCCAGCAGCATCGAATAATCGTTTGACGCCTTCCGCTTTCTTCACATTCATAACACAAAGCGGAAGCGGCTCTTAAAGCCTTCGTAATAGGCACTGAAGAAGCAATTCTGAACAATCAAAATCTAATAAGTACGGTTATTATTAAGTTTAAAAGATATTCACCGCTCATTTTGCTATGCTCGCAGTCACTCATTTGCTTTGATAGGACAATTTGTAGTAGATGTAAAAAACAGTGATTGATTTCAGGCTTGCACCCATTTAAAGGTTTCTTTTATTCACACATTGTCTTCAGAATTCTACCTACTTTTTTGTATGTATTTCTGTTCGTACCATTTTTAAAAACAAATAATTGATTAAAAAACTGTTTGGTCCCTGAATTCTACAGCTGTATAATGCTATTCAAATTTGCGTTGAGGTTTCAGGATGAGTTTATGTGGCAAAATAATAAGAGCACAAATGAATATTTTGAATCAAAAGTAGACATATTTCATAATCGGGGAGGAACGTTATCATAAAGAAAGATTTATTTCAATTTAAAAGAATCTTGATTTTTATATAGAATGTATTTGATGAAATTGACGTACACTGAATATAAACAAACTGCCAATGTTCGCGCTTGAAGGATTCTATACAACTTGAACATTTGGAAGTACTATGTTTTAAAATATTTAAATCAAAATTAGTATATTTGACTAACAATATATTAATCGGAATTATAGATCAGTAGAATATAACATATTTTATATATTTGGTTAGTGAAGTATTTTGTTAACTATTGCAATATTAATATACTGAGTAAGCATTAATGCAGGTAATGGAAAAATCTAAAGGGAGCCAGAGGCTGCGTACTCACAAATGCTTTAGGTATTTACATGGCGAGAAGTATTACCAATGAAGATAAAGACGTTCTAGAAAAGAATTAGTCCCCTTAACACTATCTAGTTGTTAATCCTGTCTCCTCTAACATTATCTAGCCAATGTTAATAGTAGAATTGACTAAGCAGAAGCGTGGAGAGATGCGGCATGAGAGGGTGGGTGGGAAGGGAGCGAGGTACGGTGGATCACACAGCGTATTCGAAGGGAGATGCACTATAGATATGGGTGGGATGGGATGCATCAAGACTTCGGTTTCTCTAAGAAGGCAGTGAAGAAACTGCAGAAAGTGATGAAATCGGCAGATCGAAGGAGGCAGGGAAAAGGAACAGAGACGCGTAGAAGCGGCAAAATTGAGGAGCGGGAAAAGTGGAATGACGAAGTTGAGAGAAAGAAGTCGGAAGAGCAGGAATGTGGGAAGAGCAAAGAAATCGGGAGGGGCGTGAAATTCGGGAGAGCGAAGAAATCAGAAGAGAGGTAAAATCGAGAGAGCGGGGGAAATGGGAAGAACGGAGAAAATGCGAGAGCGGCGAAAAACGCAGGAGCGAGGTTATCAGGGGAGCGGTGAATCGGAAGTGAAGAGAAAAGCGGAGAATCGGGGAAGAGCAAAGAAGCGGCAATGCAATGCAAGAAGCGGCAAAGCGGGGAGTACGGGATGCAAGGAACTCGAGAGGGTTGAAGAAGAGGAGGGAAGCGAATGAGCAAGGGGAAGGGGGAGTGAGGGGAAGGAGGAGGGCGAAATGGAAGGAGGGGGAAGGAGGGAGCAAGGGGTAGGAGGGAGCGAGAGGTAGGAGAGAGCGAGGGAAAGGAGGGAGCGAGGGGTAGGAGGGAGTGAGGGGTAGGAGGGAGCGAGGGGTAGGATGGAGCGAGGGGTAGGATGGAGCGAAGGGAAGGATGGAGCGAGGGGAAGGAGCGAGCGAGGGGAAGGAGGGAGAGAGGGGCAGGGGGGGAGAGAGGGGCAGGAGGGAGCGAGGAAGAGGAGGGAGTGAAGAAAGGGAGCAAAAAAAAGGATGGAGCGAGGAAAACGAAGGATCAAGGAATAAGAGAGAGCGAGAAAACGCAGGGGGAGCGGGGGTTCCGGGAAAGTAGGAGAGTGGCTAAAGCAGTTGAAGTGAAGCTGCATGAGGGGCAGGGAACGTCGTGAGCGGGAGGGTGGGAGCGCGGAGAGTGCGAGGCAGAGGCGGCAGTGGCGGCGGCGGCGGCGCGCGTGCACTTGCCTGGGGGCTCCGGCTGCCGCGCCCGCGCCCGCGGCGCCCGCCTCCCCGGGAGACCGCTCCACTGGCTCTTCTTCGCTCTGCGGGAAGAGCACAGTGTCACCGCAGGGCACTCTTTCTCTCTCTCTCTCTCTCCCTCCCTCCGGCCTGCGCGGGCACCCCGTGCACCGCACAGCAATTCGCAATGGGAAACCGGCGACACCTAAGTGCCCTCGGATTGGGTGCTTGGATGTCAACGCCACACGGGGCTAGGACCCGAAGGCAACAGCAGGAGCAAAAATTAAGGTTGAGCTTTATGATGAAAGTGAAAATAAAAAAATATGGTATTGAAAATGGAGTAACTTCTCATCGTGCCAATCTCGCTGGTAAAAATTATATTAAGCATACAGAAAGAAATGCAATAGAAGTTTTGTAAAGAAATCTATAATTGGTGAATCGCATCCACTGAAAGTAAATATTTTCAGCTGTTTACAAATTCTATCGCAGATGTAAATCGTGTAATATAAACCAAGGGCCAAAGAATCTCACTGTCCTTCATTTTGTTCACTAGACTGTCGAGCGTTGTGATCCTGAAGCGTGTGGTGTGTGTTGCGTACTGGGCTTAGGAGCCTCGACTAGAGAGTGGGCGTGTAGCATCAGCGGCCGGGGGCGGGAGAGCTTACGCCGGTGGCGGCAACGCGACCGCGAGCGGCTGCTAGTAAAATGTACCGCACGTGGAAATATCGGCGCCGGTCCTGGTGACCAAGCGGAACCCTTGGATGGAAATAATGCATGCACTTGGAGATGATCATTGTGATAAAAATAATAAAGGTGGAAAGAATTGTGATGATAGGAAGATACTTCTGAAAATGAAAAACTAAAGAGAAAGTTTTCATATTGTCAATATATTTCGTACAAATAATGTTAAGTGTTCGAGAAAGAAATGCCAGTCTCCGTCGTTGGGCGCGAACATTGACGAGTGTGTGTTTCCGACCATTGGTGGGAGTGTCGGTCCGACCGTTGGCGAGAGTATGAGTCCCACCGTTGGCGAGAATGTGGGTCGGACCGTTGGCGAGAGTGTGGGTCCGACCGTTGGCGAGAGTGTGGGTCCGACCGTTGGCGAGAGTGTGGGTCCGACCGTTGGCGAGAGTGTGGGTCCGACCGTTGGCGAGAGTGTGGGTCCGACCGTTGGCGAGAGTGTGGGTCCGACCGTTGGCGAGAGTGTGGGTCCGACCGTTGGCGAGAGTGTGGGTCCGACCGTTGGCGAGAGTGTGGGTCCGACCGTGGCGAGAGTGTGGGTCCGACCGTTGGCGAGAGTGTGGGTCCGACCGTTGGCGAGAGTGTGGGTCCGACCGTTGGCGAGAGTGGGGGTCCGACCGTTGGTGGTAGTGTGAGCGCGAGAATTGGAGCGAGCGTTGGCAAGACCGAGGGCGTGAGCGTTAGCGAGAGCGTGGGTGCGAATGTTGGCAATAGCGATGGTGGGCGGTCGCGGCGGTCAGTGGGCGAGAGTCGACGCCAGCGGCGACGACGTGGCCGCGGGCGACGACTAATGAAACGAAACACGCGTGGAAATATCGGCGGCGGCGGGGGCGGCGGCGGTGGCCAGTCGGCGCCCTTGGTGGTGTATGCAAATATCGGCGGTAATATCGCGTTTAGACAATAATTAGCTCGTGATAATTTTATGCGGCCGGTCGAACCCCTGCGGCTCTGGCGGGAGGGACGGAGCCCGCGAGCAGTACCGGGAGGGGGTAGTGTGGGAAGGCGGTTGTAGGAGAGGGGAACCTGGAGTGAAAGGGTCCAAAGAACTGCATAATTAGAAGTCGTTCCTGTATCCACGAGGTATGAATTTGGACGTCTAGCATATAAGATGCAAGAGCTTGTGCCATGGGAAATGAATTGAAATTCGTTATAAAAACATGTCTCCTAAGACAAATTGCTGTAGAACTTTCCTGCTTAAATTAAAACATTGATTTACCGTTGATTGGTAGAGAGATGTCACAATAGTGAATACTTGCTTCCTGTCCTGAAAGTGGTAGTACCAAGCAATAGAAAAGAAACCAATTAATGGCAAGCTTGCAAGTTAAGTGGTCTCTCCGGAGTATGCATTAGTCCAATATGTAAACTTTTTAATATTATATTTATGGCAGGAAAACGAAAATAGAGAGACGTTTTTGAAATTTTACCAATAATTTATTTCCCACGATTAATGACGGTTAATTTGGTGACTGGATTTGAGCATTACTAGTTTGTAAGAGAAATATTTTCTAGGAAACAATAAAATAAATTCGAGAGAATTAATTTAACTACATTAATTTTAAGATTAATGTTGATAGTGTATCGCAGGGATTGGGCTGCAATAATTCAACGTCACATTCTTGCAAAAATTGAGATATTAATGTCGATTTGGGCCTCAGCCTTCCAAGTTTTGTCTCTGAGTTACAATAACCGTTTATTTGAACACCATAAACGAGACCAGAGTAAAGGAGAAATGAATTTATTACCGAAAGTTACACAAACCCAGTTACTTATCAACACAGTCACCGTGAAGATTCAGGCATTTGTCATATCTGTGTACAAACTTTTCAATCCCCTTTTCGAAGATCATTGTCGCCGGTAATGTAACGTGGGCCTGGATGTTGCCTTAAAACTTCTTTTGGGTCTGGAAGCTTTGGCCTTCCAACCAATTCTTCAATTTACGAAGAGATAACATTCAGTGGGCGTTAAGTCCAATCTGGACGCTAGGTAATCAAGCATGGTTCATCTGCTCCTAAGTTGTTTGGTTCCAGCAGCATTGTGAGTGAAGTCGTAGTCATGAATGATGACATCTCCAGAAGCGAGCTTTTCTTCTCTTTTGTTTGAAAATTTACAAAGTGTTCTCGGCTCATTTTTCGATGAATTTCTGCCCCACACTTTGCCTGAAGGACGCGAATAACACCATGCATCTTGCACTTGGCAGGAGCTTCAATCGTACCTGCCATATTTATGTGTAATGTTTATGTACAGGAATATTTCCAGATATTTTCAAAACAGCAAAAATTAAGCCACTTTTTAAAAAAGGGGACAAAAATGATATTCAAAATTACCGGCCAATTTCTCTTTTGTCAGTTTTCTCAAAAATATTAGAAAGGCTTTTCTACTTACGAATGGAAACATTTCTCAGGAAAAACAGAGCGTTTTCAGACTCACAACACGGTTTTAGAAAATCAAAATCTACGGAAACTGCCATTTTTTCTTTTCTCAAAGATGTTGCTTCATCAATAGACCAAAATGAAATACCCATTGGAATATTCTTAGATCTCTCGAAAGCTTTTGACGTTATTGACCATAAGATCTTGCTCTCAAAATTACCTTCGTATGGAATTCGTGGTATTGCCCTAGATTGGATAACTTCTTACCTTAAACATCGGACTCAAAAAGTAGAAATACCATACTGGCAGGAAAGGACATTACATACTTATATTTCCAATTCTTTGCCAATTGTGCATGGGGTCCCGCAAGGTTCGATCTTAGGTCCTATTCTCTTTCTGTTATATGTAAACGATATGCCCTCGTCTATTAAAAATGGAAGAACGGTTCTGTTTGCTGATGACACGAATGTTCTTTGCAAAAAAGAAGCAGTAAATAGTACAATTTCAGAAGTTTCAAATTGGTTTAATAATAACAAATTAATTGTTAACGAAAGAAAAACTGTTTCAATGCATTTTTGCATCTCAAATCGGAAATCGCATGTTCCATTGAAAATGAACAATATGCAATTAGCTGATGTTGAGGCAACAAAATTTTTAGGTCTTTCAATTCAATCAAACCTCAAATGGAATGTACATATAACAGAATTAAACACTAAATTAAGTTCATTATGCTATGCATTCAGAATTCTTTCAAATTCTGTCAGCCTTCATGCAGCTCGTTGCGTTTATTTTGCAAATGTGCATTCCCGCCTGAGATATGGCATAATATTCTGGGGAAGCTCATCCTGTAGTATTCAGACCTTCAGATTGCAAAAGAAAATTATTCGAATAATGAAAAAATGCCTTCCACGTGATTCCTGCAAGCCTCTTTTCATTGAGCTGGGAATCCTACCATTGCCTTGTCTATTTATTTACGAATCTGTAATATTTGTCAAAAATGACCTACTTAACGGAGGGAACATATTTTCATGCAATATTGATATTTATAATTACAACACACGCCGTAGAAATCACGTGCATCAAGTGTCAGTATCAACAGCTCAGTACAAGAAATCAACATACAATACATGTACGTTACTTTACAACGCATTGCCAGATGACATAAAACAATTAAAGTCGGTATACAAATTTAAGTTAAAAGTAAAATCTTTTCTGCTGCAAAACTGTTTCTATACAATTAGAGACTATACTGATCGTGAAAAAGAAAAATAATGTTTAATGTAACAAAACAAAGATGTATAATGAATTAGTTTATGTTTGCATTGTATACATTAAAAAAAATATTTAATACGCCTGTAACAAGTAATGTACTTCAGCTTCCGGGTCAATGACCCCCATCTCGATCAGGTTTTTGTCCAGTTTCCCTGATCCATAGAGCAAATGCTGAGATGGCCCCTTGTTTTGCTTCTGGACGTAAATGTAGCTTCACTGTGCGCACGTTTTGTTGAGCACTCCTTTTGCTTGTAGTTCGTTTACAGTTGAAATTGATTTTCTATAACTCGGGAAAAAACATTTTTCAAATATCTTTATTTTTCTAAAATAATTATTTTCTAAATAATTTTTTTCGTTTTTTTTTTTTTTTTTTTTTTTTTTTTTTTTTTTTTTTTGAAATAAAATTCTGGCCCTCAAGAAAATGTGCGCAGATAAATTTCTTTCCCCACACGTCATATACAGTTTTTACTGTTTTTTGACTAAATAAATAAATAAATAAATAAATAAATAAATAATTACAAAAGTTCACCACAATTTGGCAAAATAGTTTTGGTAGTATCAGAGCTTACAGTGAGGGAGATACGCAGTCATCCACTGCACATCTCCAAATATTACTTCCTCTCGTACCTTTTAAATTGCTCGAACGGAGGTTGAAAAACACGGTCTTCGCATTATTGAAGTTGACAAGTGGCAGAGAAATATACTAAAAACAGTGGTTACCGCAGAATTCTTGTGAACATTCTTATATAAATAAATAACTAAATAAATGTCTTTATTGGTGGCGAGGCTGAGGCCATTCAGCCTGCTCTTCCGCTTGACCACTTTCAAAAATTTTTATTACAATTTATTTCATGATGAAAAGGAGATCATTCAATGAGAAATACGTATGGTTAAATAGAAATAATATTCCACAATAAAATACGTATTTACCATAAATTCAGATCTTATACTCCAGCATACGTGTTTCTATGAACTTAACTTTATTTTCAGTGCTCCCTTCAGCAATTCTGCTCTCCATTTTCAACACTAAAGATGAGGTAAAATTCCTCGAAACGTGTTTTCTAGAATGAAAGATCTGAATTTAGTGTAAATTGAATGTGATCTGAATTTAGTATTTTATTGTGAAAGACTTTATCTGCTTACCCATTCAAATATAATAAAGTTTGTAATAGATTTCTTATATTTATAGTCGGGGATGTGACTCATATAACTCAATTCCAGTCTGTGGCAAAGGAAAATCTGAACCCGAACCTTCAAGTTAATATTGTTCTAGGTTTTTCTAACAACCATTTTGGAGAGGTGAAATACAAATAACTGTTTATTGAATTGTGCGGAAAGCATGATTCGGTAATTATTTTGTAATCACCAGCAAATAGCAAAAATGCTTAGCAGAGATGTTGGTACATCCTATTGAACAAAAACCAATTTATGGACTGTGTAGTCATATCACTTTTCAAAATTGATGTAATCAAGTCAGAAGTGTCCCAAGTTTGCATCCTTTTTCATATCTTAAAAACATCCATAGATTAATTCAATTTATAACAATCGCTGCGAATGGTAACTAATAGAGATAATGAATTGTAGCTCGTTAAATGCATATCTTGGTAATATTGTTCAGATTATTTGATAAAACAAATTGAAAGCATAATAATGTATTCAAACCTCGATAATGGTTGTAACATTCAACATTTAACATTGTCATGAGTGTTAATAAAATTACTCTCCTAATGTGTTACTTAATAAACCGTATTTCAATTAACACTTGTTAATCGTGCTACAGAATCCTGCGTTTAACAGAAGTTAACATATTAAAATTTTGTTTCCGTGCATCGGCATTTTGCGGTATAATATTGCGGAATGAGATCGAGTTTTAACGTCTCCTATTCCCAAAATTCGACCTTCTGAGATTGAAATCTTCACGACTGCCTTGAGGCTACGAGTACCAAGTAGGTGGCGGCACTGTGCCCAAGGGGCCAAAATTGCTTAAATGACGGGCAAAAAAATAATACGTAATAAATGTCATATTTTATTATAAACATTTATATTAGATTATACAGTTAATAAATGATACCGACTGTGGTGGCGGCAAGCGAAATGGCAACGCTTCATGGCTCGACTACACAAGTAATTGGGAAGACCCCGGTTCGAGCCTGGCAAATGTTAATAATATTGCTTGATGTGGTTAACATCGGTGTGTTTGTGATGTCTGCCGGAATCGAATTCGTAGGCCGACTGCTCTGATCAGTGGTAACCTTGATCTCTCTGACAACTGTCATGCGAATGCTGGAGGTGTACCAAGCTGGAGGTATACTGTCCACTCGCGAGTTTTCTTTGCTTATTTCGTTTTCATTCCTGTTCTTCACGCTAAGAATGGATCACCCACTCATACGTGGCTCTTATCATTGATTAAAAATATCACCAACAAGCGTCGGAGTTTCGCAAAGCAGCAACAAGCTATGAGCTCTTCGAAGCACTAAATGTGTTTCGGTGAAGCCAAATTCGAAATAAATAAATAATTATAATTTGATAACTAAAACCTCTTACCTCGAAATTACTAATAATTTGAAGTTAGAGAGTGTATTAAGGAACCCTATGCAATGTGACGAAGCTAATTATTGGTGATACGACTTTTTAAATTTCAACTGTTGCAATTTCATAGGTAGCAAGGATGATTTAAAATTCGTATAAGTAAATTCGTAATATTCGTAAAGAATGTTGATACAGAACAGAAAAGTTAGGCGAAAGATAATGAGAGCAGGTGCCTCTTCCTTTACGGTTTTATTATCTTTATAAATGTTACATTAATAATGCTAATTTTTAAATCCTTGATGACATTCCGTATCAATGTGTTGTTACATAATAATTTTCGTTCCAACTGAAAAACTTGCCAGGGAATCACAGAAAATATATCTATCTCGCATTTGGCATTCGGACCACTGTACCTCACCGATTTGCGGCAGCAGCGGGGAGGGGAGGGACTGCAAACCCAGTGAAGGGGCGAGCGCGAGGGGAGAGGGCGGTGATAATACCCGCACATTAATACGCCCTCTGCACACGACACGCTATCGCGTTGTCACGACCACATTTAGATAGGCCCTGCCTCGGAGACAGTCCGCGCCGCCCCCGCCGCCCATGTGTGCGGCCTCGAGATGGTCGCCTTGGCAGGGTCGCTGCCGGGTCAGACAGCGGGGCTCGTGACACTTTGAGGGCCTTCAGGCAGAAAGTTACGCAACCGAATTTTTGTGCGTGATAGGAAGCTTGTGCGTGAAAATGATGTATTGTTATTATTATTATTTTTATTATTATTATTATTATTTATTATTTATTATGATTATATGCCATTACCCATTACGCTACATGTTCTCTTCCGACGCCCCGTCCTAGTCTATCCTGGCGAGATATTAACGTGTGTAATTATGGGGATCAGCTTTTCTGCTATATCCCTTTTTAAGACACGGTTGTTAAGCCTTGAATTACGAATTATGAGGTCATATAGTCTTGATGTGGGGTGAAGGGACAATTACAAATACAACCATATTTAAGCAGGACTCGAACCTGCAGCTTCCTCGGCGCAGACGACGGCTGCCACAACCACTACCTAAACCGTAAATATAAAATCTACTCCAGGTTGCAACCAGCTACCTAAGGAGCAGATCTAGGGTCTGTCGGCGCCACTACAAGACTTTGTGCAAAATGTGAGCTGTTTTATTATTATTATTATCATCACCATTATTGTTGTTATTGGAATACATGTTTTTTATCATTGTAATCATTTCAGAAAAAAATAAAATAATTTCAAGATAATATTATACTTAAAGTTTAAATTATTTCATTTTATCTTTCCGAGAAAAATCTTGGAATAAACCTAATGATCAATTAACTCCACAAAATATGGTACTTCAGTCAAATGTGGAGCACCAGACCATAAACAAAATACTCATTTATTAGTTAAATGGAATTTTAAGAGGGTAACCCGATAACTTTCAAATCAAAGAATGACTTGTAGAATATATATCTTGTCTTTATTGTGCAGTAAGTCGATCGATTCTCCGATTTTCAATGAGTTAGATTGGATTTGATAGATATTTCAACTAAGAAATTATAATTTTTTAGATAGGTACAATTTTTAAGTGCCTATAGGAAACGAGGAATTGACGCCGAAGTGATGTTTGAGGATAGTGACCTAAGAAATGCATTGAACTAAGTTTTTCCATTGTATTCTCGAGGTTATACCAGTGCCTGTACTCCTTGTCATGACTCTTTGTTAACGTCCAAGTCGATTTGACCATGTTCGTTCACTATCCATTTGCACAGAACATTGTGATGCTGATTTGAATCTCGCCTAACACGTGAGAATTCTTATCTCGTTACTGAGGCGAGGATGACAGTGGTAAACTACTGGACGTCACGTCAAAACGTACATTTCATCATTGGTTATGAATTGATTACAACCACTCTCATCTATCTCGTCAGTTTAGAGAACTGACGTAGGACAGAATACCAAATAACGTTACGAGAGGGTGTTCATGGTTGAAACTATGATTAGAGGCATACAAGTACTGGTATTACATCAATACAGATAAATACATATTGTTGGTATACAAGTGAAATCCATTTTTTGTTTTTACTTTCTCGCCTTATGAATACTTCGTAAGAAGAGAACGTTATGTAATCGTGCGCCGGAAAACGGCGAATTTTCGTCATAAAAACTCGCATAGCTGGGGTCTGGTAACGAAAAAGTGAATAAATTCTGTTGCTAAATATAGAAAAAAATCCTCTAACTCGTGGTGTAGCCAAAGTCCATGTTTAAAATATTTACATTGGTAAATCATATTATTTCTTTTTCTGTGCTTCCCATTAGTGAAATCACTGAAGTCCTGGAGTTTGGATGTACTGAATTACCGACTATTTTCTTAGCTAAGTCCTATAACTGTGAAAATATAACTGTGAAAATAATAAAAAAATATATAGGAAAATCCATTATCGGAATAATTTTTATTTGTTTCTGAAAAGCAATATTAAATATCAAAACGCACATAAAACAATACCGGTTTTATCTGCTATGAAGCAAAAGAAACTAAATAGAAAAATGTAACAGATCATTCTCAACTGGATTTTTTTGGAAACACGGCCTTTCGACTGTGAATTTTACTTATATACCGACGCGATGCGACGGTACGTTGCAGAAGAAAGTAAAGAATTGATAAGTAACAAATCTAACTATAAATCAGAGTGCAGCATTCTGCATTGCGTGACTAGCAACGCTTCTATAGATTATGCACACGACGATCTTTCTCGAAGCCGTACGCCTAAGCACTTTGTTTTCTTTTTCTTTGCTTTTTGATGAAGTCGTGTTTAAGTATGGAGATACCAAGGTCACTCGCAACTTTCATTCTCAGCGGTTAAGTAATTGTTTCGGGATTTGCATTATGGCCCATACGTGAGTAAACTACCCATGAAGAAACGTTTTATTTTAGGGAGATATTGTTTGCACTACATTTACAATATCTGAAATTATTAGCGATACTTTATTTCTAAAATCTTGATATTCATTTTTGCTATCACAGGGAGTTTGAAACAAACATAATATTTCCCACAACTGTCACTGAAACGTCAAATGTTCCAGTCGGCAACAGAGCATGGTATGTGGGTATTCTACTTCAAGAATTTCTGCTAAAACGTAATCAATTTGAAATTAAATAATGAAATTATGAATTATTCAACGTTTTCAGAATCCAATCGTCGTTTGCAAATTATTATTTTTAATGGACTAGAACTAGCAGAATCCTTTTGCTTTTACTAGACAAGAAGTGAATTACAGTTTTTCACGTTTAGAATATCCCTTTTGTTATTGACAGATTTGATTGTACAAAGTTACATTCTCAAATACTTAATATTTTAAAATTACAATATCGCATTGGAAATTATTTTTCTTTCATGAGATGAATTTTCGATAAGATAACTTCCTTCTAATTAATAGACGTACAACAATGTATAAAATACAGATTTTCTTTGGATAACCTTCACATGACATTTAACAAACTATATGCTTTTGGTTTTTCTTCGTCTTTCATTCTGTTGCACTGATGAAAAGAATTTTTCCGTCATTTGAGAATAACAATAATGAAATGAAAAGTTGTTGGCCAATGTAGCGACCATACGATGGCAAGTCAGAAGTACTTCATGTGGCCCAATACACTCGCTGTTAACGGCGGAGTGTAATAATTTTCAAAAAAATATTGTAATTTTAATGACTCAAGTATTTTGAGAATACAATTTTTTTACAATAAAATCTATCTATAATAAAACATATCTTCTAAGGCTGACAAATAAATAATAAAATAGAATAACGAATTAAATGTTCCCTCTATCTCCTCTATCGGCCCTCTCCAGTGCGTCTTTCCCTCTTCGCCCTTTCTCCGTGCACGCCCCCTCCCCGGCCCCGCCCCCCGAGCACACGGCTGCCTCCACCCCGTCCCTGCCGCCCCATCACGTCCCCGTGTCGACACCTTTGTGTTAGCTGGCGCATTGTGGTGCACGTCTAATTAAGTTCTCTGCTGGCGCCGACACGAACACCCGGCTCCCTCCCCGCTCCGCATCTTTCCCCGTCACCCCCCTCCCACCTCCTCCACCCCACCCCAGCCTCTGCGCTTTCACCTTTTATTCAATTTCTTGCGATTTCGGCTCGGTCCTCTTATTAAATCATTTATTCAATTCCGCTCTCGACACTTAACCGTAAACATTACTCAGCTAATTTGCTACTGAGCCATTAGCCAACGGAGCGTACGTAATACCCTCAGTGCGTAGTAATGCCTTTGTGGTGGCACCACAAAGACACGCGACGTTTACAATTTTAATGAAAACATGTTTAGAAGCTGCGCTAGTACAAATGGCGGGCCCCATTATCTGTTAATTAGTCGACCAGAACGGAGGCACGAGCGTAGTGCGAAAGTTATTACGTCGCACAACGCCAGCGTGACTTTACATCTATCACGTTTCACAGAGCACTACGATCGAATCACACCTACGGTATAGAGGTGGAGAGATGTGTGTGTGTGCGAGTGTTTGTGTTTGTGTTTCCCCACTCTTCGCTACAAAGCCAGTGCACAGAGAGTGTCAAAAGTCCCTTTAATCTCGCAAACGAAAAGCTGTAACAAGAGAAAATCAGTTTTTGGATTCGTGGCAAGTTCAGGGAACGCCTCTGAGTTGGAAATGCACAAGAGCACCGTTTATATATGATTTTTATAACTATATAATATTAATATACATATTATATATAAATTAATATATTTATATATAATATTATGTATATTATATAAAAATTAAATATTATATATATTTATATTATAAAAACATAAATTTAAATTTCTGTTGTGAAAAAAGATGAATATTCTTGTTTACTGATTAATGTACTGTTCACTCTCAAATACTATTTGTTTAATTAGATTATAATATAATTCAATAATTCTAGAGGGTTGGTATTCGCACATACTTGCATTTCTGTATCTTGCAAGTACAACTTGGTTCATAGATAAAAGAAATTACAAGTATACATATTTCTCAACCTTTTGGTTTTCTTACAATTTTTCGTTTGTGACGGCGTATGTAGTATGTAGAATCTGTAACTCAATATTCGTTCGCTGGGCAGTCCTAGGCTCAAACTCCATCGGTGGCAGTATTTTCGACACCACGTACCGAGCTGGTTGGAAACCTATCGTTACAATGAAAATTTTAAAGGCTGGCTGCTCTTTCGCCCATTTCCGAGGTTTCCTAGCAGGAATTATAGACGTAGTATCAGTATCCCAGCAAATGGCTACGATTCACACGCGATCTCGCTGTCCCCATCCCATTCTCGTTCCCATCCTTAGCGCCGAGCGAGTGGCCAAGTAATGATTCGAGCAAAGATACGAATCTTCATCTCGTGTGGAGTCATACCCCAGGGATTCAAGAGCATCTTCCACAAGCATCGGAAGTCCGAGAAGTTGCTGCCAGCTGTGAGTCGCCCTAG
>JAHLJT010008446.1:52815181-52828375 GCA_031308135.1 Acheta domesticus
AAATGTGAAATAGGGATATTGTGACTATAGCCAAATTCTTTCCACTCTTTGATCATGCTTATATTGTGACGCTAAAGTGGAACTGGGTTGCTTCGTGTGGTTCCAAGGGCCACGTGCGGGAAAGCAAGGCAGGTGGTTTGAAGGATTTTTAAAGATTTTCGTTTGGATACCTACTACCTAGAAATGTGAAATAGGGATATAGTGGCTATAGTCAAATTCTTTCCACTCTTTGATCATGCTTATATTGTGACACTTAAGTGGAACTGGGTTGCTACGTGTGGTTCCATGCGCCACGTACGGGAAGGCAGGGTACGTGTTTTTTAAGGTCGCTTTTAACTATTAGGTCATGTAGAGACCACTTTGATTCTTTACATGGGGGTATCTGTAGGAGGAACGCGTCACGTAAGGACAATACAAGCACACACCAACATCCATGCCCGAGGCGGGATGCGAACCCGCGACTTTTCAACCCGAGGCAACTACGGTCCTACAACCTTAGTGCCCTCTGCTCTCCAGGCCGGCGCAGGGCAGGTTGTTTGAAGGATATTTTAAGATTTCGTTTTGATACCTACCTAGAATTATGGAATAGGGACATTGTGACTAAAGACAAATACTTTCCACACTTTGATCATACTTATAGAACAAAAAACGTGTCTGTTTCTGGTATGTTATAAACCACTTATACGGAGTATGTACGTAGTATAGAGAAAGTTTTGTAATGCAGAGGAAAAATCGATTCGGATATTCTCTGTTCACTCAGGTGAGAGATTATATTTCACAGTTATTTTTGCTAAATCATATTGTAGGCGTGGCGGATGAGTAACGTGTAGAAATGGTTTACATTAATTTTACAAACATTCGCTAACTTGTGCTGGAGCAGTAGTACTCTAAAAAACGGAATGTTGCGAAATAAAATAATAATTTTGTTATTCCTCCACCTCAAGTAAACAATTTTTTCCGTGAAAACAATTTTTTTTTGGAATTGAAGAAAAATGCACATTTTGCTAACCACATGATTTAGTACTTTTATTCATCATTCCAGGATACAGAAAAATAATTTATTCTGGGATGGGGATTCTGGAGCTCAAGAAAATATGCATAGATTATACTTTTCCCCCATACGACACAAACAGTTTTTACTGATTTTGAGAAAAAAATATAAAGCCAAACCATGGGTTAAAAACGGAATGCCTTAAGTGACACTCTGAGGTAACTGAACTCGACGCCTTCGTCTCTACGAACTTTTGGTGCGAGGAGCTTAGCACTAACGCCCTCTGCCAGCAATGCAGGCACGGGTTGGGGAGACTAGCTAAATTTAGTAGCGCTACACAGGGCCTAATTTGTTTAAGCGTCTTAAGCCGCCAATAACCTCACAAACGAAACCTGTCCAAGACCGGACCGCGTCTCTTCCGCATGACGTTCACAGGCGCCAGGACGTCGTGATGTGGTGCCAAGGCGGCAGTGCCGTCGAGGGCGCCGGGGTTCGTCCAGGACGCACAGTCCGTCGAAAGTGGTGACAGATTCAATCGAAAATCGAGGTGAAGAAATTACCGACTTCGGAAAATAACTGATCATCACGTCTCTGAAGGCAATGTTTTCATTATAAATATTTCCTCTATTTGATTGTACTTGTATACGGCTTCTGTAAAGAACAGAACGGAAAAGACTTACTATATTGCCATGCAGTGGAACACAGTGCGTTTATTTTTTAAATATTTTCGGATCTAGGTTAAACAAGACACTAGTTTTAGGATTACATTGTATTATACCTAAATTCACATACGTTCAATTACTGCAAACGCAACTCAGGTATCCTCCCCAGCTGGGCACAGTCACAGTTGGAACAACCTCTAAGCACTGGTCTCCTGACGCGTATGATAGAATATTGCATGTACGTGTATTGAAAGGAGGGACAACGGAGAGCAAGGAAAGACAGCGCGCGGCGTGCGGACTGGGGTCCGTTTGTTACAGCAGGGAAAACCGGGGCCGGTTAGCACAAAGGGCTGTTTGGCGCTGAGGTTTCTTCATTGGGCACATAGCTTCAGTAAGCCCTAGATTGTGTCACGTGTCCTTCAAGATCTAAGAACTTCCCATAGAAGTCTCAGTAATATCACTGCAATGTTAGTGAGACAGTGATCTCGAATGTATTTTTGGGGAGTAATGTTTTGGGAGGCCAAGATTTTGGTTCTGCCTCTTTTTTTAGCTGAAACCTTCAGCCTCTTAATGTATTATATATATTTTAGTGAATCACTTTTGTGTTCTCTTGTCACATCTTTCGCCATCTTTAATAAAAAAAATTCCGCTCGGGGAGAGTTGGCACTTTCCACTTGGATTTTATTGGCACAATGTTAATTAGTCCCATCCTCTATCTACCAACCATCTCCATAACTAAAACTATTTTTCTGATGTTTTTATTTTGATGGAGTATATTATGGTGATATATTTATTGACATTTAGGGTAAAAGCTCCAGTGGTGGCCACAGTGAAAAACGCATTCGTTGTTTTCTCAAAATTCGAAGGCTACAGTGGTAAACTCGTTATGTGAAACTCAATGGACGATTGGCATTACTCTTTCTGAATAGATCCTTTTCTTAAAATGACAATTTTTAATTATTTCTACTTTTTTTAAAATTTATTTCCAAACCCTGATTGTGTCCAGTAGTTCCCACTTACAAAAGTAATTGCAAAATTTTGGTATTGATTAGGTACTCGACTCAGTAGTGGCTAATGAATATTCAACCACCTGAGCGTGTCTGATACCATAGTCCAAAAATGTAGCAGTTCTTGTTACATTATTGCAATGTCTAAACTAATAAGATGTTTTCAGCTTATTCTTTAAGTATAAAATAAGGAAAAAAATAATAATCTTCTTTCACAGCCTCATCACTAGAAGGCATAAGCTCCACGTTCTGAAAATCTCAAACCATGGGGAAACTTTCAATAATTATTTTTCATTTTTTTTCTTGAAGAGACCACTACTGATGAAGTGTCCACTATTGGCGTCGTTGTACTATTACCCGTTTTGTTAAAATAATATTACGTGTCATTCCTGACATTTTCGAAAGCAGAAAGCATATCTTTTTAAAAAGTACCAACTTTTAGTGGCATTTTTAGTTATGTATTGTGCTCTTGGTTCGTGTTTGGCCCTGCACCGCAAAGCCTGGGGGCTCAATGAGGGGCTCTACCACCGCTTATGAGATGATACGTGAAGGTTACACATATTAGGCCGACTACACATTTGGTGCGCCCCGTCCATCGGGGTGGTGGCGCGTTTAGCAACCCGTCTCAGAGGAAAGAAAGACCATTCAAGTAGGATTGCTTAGTAAAGCTTGACTGGATGAAGTTTATCAACCCTAAAAGTTCTACAGTCACACATTCGTGATTATACAATAAGGTAGTCTAATAATTCAGGGGTATCCAACTTCAAATGACTCAAAGACCATAACTAAAACATTCAATACGACTGCTGGCCATATTTTCATTATTCGGGCGATCCGCATGTGACCCTGTATTGGCTTCTCTGAAACGTGTGTGTGTGTGTGGATAAATGACTCATATCAATCTCTACCATACGTAAGGCAGTAAAACACATTGGGATGATTTTGAGTGTCTGAATTTACTAGAAAGAAACTTCAATATAACCTATTTTTACATAATGGGGGTGTTGACCCCGACAGGGTGCGTGTGGTTGCCGCACTATGTTCTCCCCCGACATGGATGCAGGGGAACTTCACGTGTGTTTAATAGAGTTTCGCGGGCCTCAATATATAGCACCACCGGTCACCTGTTGGACAACCTTGTAATAAATGTAGTTTCTATTTAACTTCCATCAAACTTGTTAATACTAATCGGAATTGCGTAATAAAATTTGTAATTGGTGCCAAGTAGCCTCAGACTTCCCTACTGCTACCTGCATTCACCTGACATTGATCGAAGAAACGTGGAAAACTAAAGATCGAAGCAAAGGGCCACTAGAATTATTCTTCAGATAGCGGCTGAATGCGACCAAACTATACATCCACTGTCCGAAATTCCGCCACCGTCGGGCCACGAATCTTAGGACTTGTCTGATTCGCTGCAGAGCCAGCGGCAACATTCTCTGCAACAAATCTCTAACCAACAAATCAACCTGATGTAACTGCAGTCTCTCTGACCGGGAGGTCCTGGGTTCGAGTCCCGACGGCGGCAGGATTTTCGACACTAGCTTGTCAGCTAGGTCGAATTCATTAGCTGTCTGGAGGAGAATTCTAGCGGCCGGCTGCTCTGATCGGTAGTTTTCCGTGGTTTCTCCGATCAACACCAGGCGAATGCCGAAGCAGTATCCTAACAAACGGGCCACGGACCGCGCGCTATCTTTCCTCATCCTTGTCCTATCCTCACCCCTTACACACACACTTACACTAACATGCACTACTACACATGCTGGGAGACTGGTCGGGAGCTTACAGCTTGTCCCGGCTGGGGCGGTGCCCCGCTGGTGGGAGATACCTGGTTAGGGGAAAACCCCGCTAGTCGACGGTAGGTCGCGCCAGATCTCGCCATCCAGCGGGGAAAAGATCACCGCCATCTCCCGATGAAAAACACGCACTACACGTACGGGACTAATGACCTGAGTAGTTGACGCGCCCGGAAACACGAATCAATCAATCAATCAATCAATCTAACCAACAACGAACCCGGGGTGACCCAGTCTCTTGCGAATAACGTACACGGGAGTCGAGACGCCGAAGCGCTAATATGTCATCGTCAACCAGACGGTAGCGGCGGCGGCGACCGCGGCATTAAAATCGACGCATCGAAACCACGACATCCCGGATAGTCCAATAAAGGGATTCATTTCCGTACAATTAAAATTTGAATATTTGAAGGAATAAATGCCACTCAAAAGAATGAGCTATAAGCTACTCGGAAATCGGAACCTTTGTAAGACCAATGATGACACATCAAAGCGAACATTTTCATTTTGTTTCCTTAAGCAATTCTCTCTAATTAATTGGGATTAATTGTTATTGTGATATTTTGAGAAACATTAATGTGTAACTATTTGTGAAAGAAGGACATTTGTGAAAGAAGGAATTATTTTAGAATTATCTAGGAGTTGGTGTAATTTATAAAACACACAGTAGCGGATTTAATGGTGATTCTTCCATTATTCTTTAACAAACTTTTGTTCCACACTGGCATATGCGCACTAAGCCACCGATATGCTCTTCTAACCGACTACCAGTCCGGAGTGACCGGATCTCTTCCGGAAAACGTTCACGGGCTCCAGGACGACGCTGGTGCCAATATGTCATCCTCAATCGGGCGGTTGTGGCGGCGACCGCGGTTTATAAAATCGCCGGTAACGACATCACAGGACCTCGCACAGACTAACAAAGACATTTTTTCGCTAAATTAAACAAAAGTAGAAAAAATTACTACTCACAAGAACTCGGGAATCGGAACCATTGGAAGATCAGTGATGACTTTGAAAGCGAATATTTTATTTTTCCATAAAGAAAATGAATTATCTTTTGATTAGACGAATTTTTGTAACATGTCTTAGCGGAGTTAAAGGTGAACTTTTCGTGTATTCATTATCAAACTTCGGGGACTCGGGTTTGTTTCCCGACTTCATATACTCTTCTAACCGACTACCAGCCCAGAGTGACCAGGTCTCTTCCGGATAACGTCCACGGGTGCCGGGACGGCGCGGCGCCAACGTGTCATCGTCAATCAGGCGGTGGTGGCGGCGACGACGATGGCTGCGGCGTTGGCGGCGACCGCGGTAATAAAATTACCGCAACGACACCACAGGTCTTTCGACATACTAACAAACGAATTTTTCGCTAAATTAAAAAAAAAATTTGAAGGGAAAAACGTGACTTAAAAGAAACCGGGAATCGGGACCATTGGAAGACTAATGATGACACTTCCAAAGCGAATATTTGTTTAAATTAAAAATGAATTACCTGGGCATGTGGTAGAAATTGTATATGTTAGCGGAGTTAATAAAGTTCTTTTATGTAATCATTAACTTCATTTATTGAAACTTGTTTCTCGCATATGCTCTTTTAACTGCACATCACATGCTGTGCATATGCTCTTCTAACCGACAACTAGCCCGGAGTGACCGGGTCTCTTCCGGATAACGTCCACGGGCGCCGGGACGGCGCGGCGCCAACGTGTCATCGTCAACCGGGCAGCGGTGGCGGCGGCGGTGACCGCGGCGACAGCGGTAATAAAATCGCCCGCAACGACACCACAGGTCTTTGGACATACTAACAAAGGAATTTATCACTAAAATAAAAAAAAAATATTTGAAAGAAAAAGCGTCACTCAAAAGAACTCGAGAATCGGAACCATTGGAAGACCAATGATGACACTCTGAAAGCGAATATTTTATTTTTACGTAAAGAAAATGAATTATCTAATGATTAGACTGAATTTGTATAACATATTTTAGCGGAGTTAAAGTTGATTTTTTTCGTGTATTCATTACCAAACTTTGGAGACTCGGATATGCTTCTCACCTGCATACGCTCTTCTAACCGACTAGCAGCCCAGAGTGACCTGGTCTCTTCCGGATAACGTCCACGGGCGCCGGGACGGCGCGGCGCCAACGTGTCATCGTCAACCGGGCAGCGGTGGCGGTGGCGGTGACCGCGGCGACAGCGGTAATAAAATCGCCGCAACGAGACCACGGGAGCGCTGAGCGCCCGCCGCAGCGCCGCAGTCTCTGCGGTTAGTTTTTGTGCGGGCGCGCCGCCCGTTCCGCGAACGCTAATCCTTTGGCGAGTGTTTGGACTTCCGTCTGGTGGCGACGCGGCGCCAGGGGCTGTGAGTCAGCTGGCGCTGCCACCGCCGCCGCCGCCGCCGCAGCAGCAACCAGCGGATGACGAAGCCGGCTGATGCAGTTCTGTGCCTTCCACCTCTGGGTACTGCCTGATCAATCCCGGTCACTTCATCTGGAGTTTGTGGTGGACGAAACAGGTTTCCGGCCGATTATCGTTGAGTTTTACCGTTCTCTGTGTCTGCTGTTGCGCCATCGCATTATCATAGTTGTTGGATTTTTTATTGTATCTGGAATGAACTTAAAATCGAGTTCGCGATGTCATACGTTTACGTGCTGTCAGGTTGAGAGATTCCTCCGAATACACTTTTCGGAATATTTTTTCCTTCTGTAGTTAAAATTGGAAATAAAAGCATGAGAAAATGTGTGGAATACTAATTAGGGTATGAATAAAAAGCTATTCGAATGACTGAGGAATAAAATGCTTAGATTCTATTACTTATTTATAATTTAAATGTAGAACGGTGAATCAAAGGAATCAATTTTACTTAGTCCAAGTTTCTCTTACACCTAGAACTGGTTTGGGGGAATCGCGTTCCCTGCGAAATTTGCGTTGCTTCGTTTTTTCTTGCTGCAGGAGCATCACTGTCACCCGCATAAACGAATATGATGGTGCCTCAGAACTCCACATTTGACAGGCGGTGTTCCAGGAATGTGCCATCCCAAAGCGCCGCAGGAACACAGGATTTCCTTTTGCTATATTTAAGAATCTCTATTTTGTTTCCAAGAGCCACTCAATTAATTTAGCAAACATTTCTGAAATTACATTTACAACTGTTGAAAATATATAGAAAATTCACCTGAAAATGTAATTGTTTTGAGTTAGAGGACTGTTCAATTGTACGCTTTGGGAAACCTCGCAACTTGTTTAGGGAGGAAAAGATTCCTACTGCATCAGGCAACAGTCCTCTCTTTTGCTGTGTACTGAGGGTGAACGGCTACCTGGTAAATTGTTGACTGTGGTGAGATTTTTCGACTGAGCTTGTCAGGCTGTCCTCCGTGCGTGTAGGGGCTGGCACCCATGAACATACGCGCGTTTCTTGTCCAGTTCGTTGAGAAATGTCCCGGGCACCAATTGCCCAGATGCGTCACAACAGATATGCCATGAATCCGTAGAAGCTACTCGTCTCTCGACAGCGGTGTCGTAGAAAATGAAACACAGCCTTGTAGATGACGGCTTGCTGCGGGTTTTGTGAGGTGACTAGGCGTACGTTGCTGCGTTTGGCGTCAAGGTATTATTGCATCGTTTCTTGCTGAGTTTGATAGAAGGAATGTCTGAGCCGTCTCTCTGATATCCGTTACAGTCGATTGACGAAGACGACGTTACTTGATTGAGATGTGATAAAAACTAACCTGGAGATGACAATCTGCAGATTTCTTAAGCGAACATGATCAACTGGGATCTGTTTCTCAACGTCAATTTGTCTCAGTACCAAATTTCGCTCCCAGGCTGTCAGTGTCAATTCCCGAGTATCGTTTTTCATACACTAGATATTCCTTATGGTAAATATTAGTTTTCAACATATTCGAAGAGTTGCAGTTCTTTTCCACATGAACATTTTTCTAAACTATTAATCTTATTCATATTGCAACAAACGAACGCGTCTTTACGATTTAAAATCAAAGAAAGAGCTTCCAGACCAATATTTTCTGTTCTTTGTGAAACGATGTAATATAGTAAGTGCAAAGTCGGGCTATTACACCATATAATTCCAAATTCTGTACTTAAGAATTCTATGAACCACATTCTTCCATCTTCCTTTATATTTGATGAAATTGTGACAGCAGTGTTTCTTCCTACAGCTAGAGTATACATCGCGTTCTTGCTGCTGGCAAGTTCTCGTTGGTAAGCTCTCGAACGAAGTGTAAGTAGCAACGCATTTTCACGAAGTGAGGGAGATCAATCCTCATAAGTTGAACACTTATTCGTGGTCAGTGAATAGAAGTGGAGACAACGTAATACGTGGTAAGCAAAAAAAAGTCAAAATATAAATAAATGCAAATAAATATTATTCTTTGGAATTAAGGCAATCAAAATCCGTGATGCTATTTCTTCCCTAGATTCAATTTTAGAAATTAAACCGTTCGTGCTTCGTAACAGGTAATTTTAAGAGGAATTTTCTTAATTTCCTTTATAAATTAATTTCTAGCATTCATAATGCCAACATTTTTACATCTTGCAGATAACCTGTTTAAGAAAGCTTGAGAATGTAATTTTTAAACTGGAATTTATGGAATAAACAACTTTTATATATGAATTTTGATTGTCCTTTATTCCAAGAAAGATTATTTATTTACAATACAATAAGAACAATTACTTGAAACAGAAGATTTTTGGGAGAGGATTTTTATGCTCTAAACTTTTTGAAATATGCAATTAAAATATGCATTTTGGCACAAAAATTCTCAAATATGCATTTTAATATGTAATAATTAACAATATTTCATTTCCTGTATAAATATTTATTGATTAATTTCAAGAGAAACATGCTAGGAATGATATTTTTGTGCAAACACAATACCTTACGTCGCGGGAGAAATAATTGAAGTAAACATTCATCTTAGTGAACTATACTGTATGTCTTGTGTCATTTCTTCTGACAGGTTAAAAAAATATGATGGTATCAAGGAAATGCCTATATTTGCACAAGTATTTAATCATCCCATTGAAAAGAAAAAAATTCGCGAACTGTGACCAGCTCATTCTAATCAATGAACGCTTACAAACGAATAGATTCGATGAAAAGATGAAACGTTTTAGAGATAAGTCTCTATTATAACGAAATATGCAAAATATGCGCCTACAATTACACGAATATGCGTCAACTGAAAAAATCGGCCAAATGTGCACAAATTTAACATAACATGTTAGTTTACATAGCATCCAATACTAACCAAATGTCAAGAAATTTCACTTAACTATGCCCTGAAGCAACGGAGAAAGATTTGCAAATCATAGAAATCCGCTCCCTAGATATACAAAAGTATGCAAACACAACACAAATAATAAGGAGCATCGGATAAAATGAACAGCCAAAATCCTTATGCCTACACTAAACAAATTACGTACCTATGTATACTATACTCTGTTAAATCAATTTTGTAGTTGCGAAAGAAAATAAATATGCTGAAATTAATACGTTTCCCTTAATAGTGTCCGCTGTTTATTCCATTCCTCCATTTTGGCTATTTCTGCAGGTCGTAGATTTGCAGGAGTTTCACAATCCTTCAAGGCAATCACTCAAGTGCACTTCCCTGTCTTTCACCCTCCATCTTATTTTATGTGTACCGTCTGTCCAGTGTCGCCCCACAGCTGCCGCTGACTCACTGCGCGTGCACATTCCCGCTGCCTTCCTCGCTTTGTGTGGACCTCCGCGTCCCTCCTGGTGCTCGTAATAACACCGTGTCATTTGCACCGTGTCAAACAATGGTAATTTCATTTGAGTTCGTTACATTTCATTTAGATCTACGTACTATTTTCAAATCCTTACAGAGATTCAGTATGTAGCTTGAAAGACATCATTACTCACAGGTCCTCTGATAACTTACAGGCATCAGATGACAATGTGTTAACTCCTTGGGCTATTGTCAGTCATTACTCACTAACGTTTACGTTCCCGGCTCTTGTAGCTTCCAATCTTTTCAAATGTTTCTAAACAATTTAAAACTCAAAATAAATATTGTTAATATGATGATGTATATTGGATAAGTGCAACTAAAATTAAACGATACAACACAAAATTTAAATGTATCAGATGAATTAATATTTTTCAATATTATTGATGATTACTGGCATTCAATTTTATGCACAAAATAAACGGATAATTTTAGAGACTTTAATAAAGACTATTCCACTCGTGAAACTACGACCAAGAGTGTTTAACTATACATATAAAATGTCTCAATAAGGGTGGTGTATCGAAAAAAATGATTGCTTTTTCCATCCGATTTTTCTTACCGCCCCTCCTATGGTCAATAATAAACTGCGACTTATCTATCTTAGGAGGCAGTATATATCGATTCCTGTGTTGATCGATAAACCGCTTATGTACTGCAACAGAACCTTTTTGATTTTAACATCCTTTAAGTTATTTTCATTATTTGGCACACTTGGAACTCTGTTGGACGTAGTTTCATTCGTGGAATGGCCCTATTAAACACCACACGTGCTTTGGAAATTCTCAGATAAATTCCTACGCCGATAGGGGATTTATCGAACATTTTTGAAACACTCGTGGTATTACTTATGATAATTTTTTTGAAGCATTATACACTCTTCCTTTATCCGAATTCACTCTCCCATTGTCGCCTTTCCCATAATCCGTAATTCCATAATTGCACTTTTGCTTCTACTGACCTTCCTTCTCCCCATAACCGCTCACCCTGTCATTCACTCCGCTATGCCAGTGTTCCTACATTTCTTGATTTACTCCGTTTTACTCTCACCTTTCCCGTCTTTCCCTGGTCCCGTACATACCCGCTCTGCCCTTCACTGCACCCTGCTTCCATATCCGATCTCGTGCTCAGCCCATTCCTTCCCTTTCCTCTCCACTCCGCTGTTCTTCTCACCCCGTACTGACCCACTCTGCCCGTCACTACACCCTGCCTCTTCTCCATCCCGCCCGCACCCTTGTCCAGTCGTCTCCTGTCTCCGATCGTCTTTACGTCCCTTCTCGCTTTCCCCGGCTTTGCCACTCTCCGCTCCATACCTCCCCGCTCCACCCGTCACTGCGCCGCAGCCCCTTCGCGGTCCCGTCCTTTCCATGATCCTTCCCGTCCTGCACCTCCCCCGGGAGCTCTGATCGGTAGTTTTCCGTCGTTTCTCCGATCAACACCAGGCGAATGCCGGGGCAGTACCCTAACAAACTGGCCCACGATCCGCGCGTGATATTTCCTTCCTCTTTCTTGTCCTATCCTCACCCTTTACACACACACTTACTAACATGCACTACACTACCACACATGCCGGGAGACCGATCGGAGGACAGACTCACCCGGCTGAGGCGGTGCCCCGTTGGTGGGAGATACCTGATTGGGGACAACCTCGCTAGTCGACGATTGGTCAGTGCCGGATCTCGTCGTCCAGAAGGGGAGAATCACCGCCACCACCCGACGAAAAAACATGCAATACATTTGTGGGACTAAGTACCTCATATGTTGACGCGCTCGGAATCACTAACAATCAATCAATCCAACCCTGACCCATTCCACCAACGCTCTCTTCCCATCCCGTACTTATCCCACTCCTTCCCGTCCCTCTCTGTCCGCCCCTTCCCGTCCCTCTCACCCGGCCCCGCCCCCACCAAACCCCCGCGCCGCGCCCACGCCGTCAGTGTCGCAGCCCACTCGAAACGCGGCCGAGAGCCGCCTGGGCGTGCTAATGCATGGGGCAACACGGCGCTGTGTTTAACGACGCTCCCGCTCCGCCGGGCCGCTCGCCGTATTGGCAACGCGCTGTCTAAATACGGGTTCAGCCGTCGCTAAATATTATGTCGCGAAAAATGCGCGCCGCCTGGTGACAACTTGTGCAAAGCGGCGAAGCGAGAGTATTCAAACATTGTGTGGCCCTGTATGCGACAGATATGGAAGGGATTCCAAAAAATGGGCAGTGGTAGATAAAACAACAGAAAGGAATTGAAGTGGGCCAAGAGACAAAGAGTTAAGTAACAATGAAATAAAAAAAGTACATGGTGACATGTCACTAATATTTTTCTTCACACTTTTCACACTTCACTTGCAATTGAGTGACATTGTTTTCAATCTGTGTGTAACTTCTAATAGATTATTTTTATTTTTTATTTATTGAATTGAGGTGAAAGATGATTGCTGAAAATGTATCACTGAAAGTGTGACATCTTTTGAAAAAATATGAATTTGATCCATTAGCCTTTAATAAATATTCGAACAAGCTGATTTGGCATCTTGTTAAATTTTTTAAATGCTCTTCCATGGACTTCAAGGATGATAATAAACATGAAAAGTTTTAGTTTCTCAGATAAATTTGTAATTCAGATAATAATTCGGTATTTATTTTCAAAGTATTTAGATATTGCGCAGTCTATATGTAACATTTCTTGTGTAACATTTCTTGGTGATATTGGCCAAAAAGAATTGAAAAAATTGTTAGTAAGAAAACGTTCTAAATTACAGGTTTACAGCGTAACAAAAGTATGTGAGAAGATGTAAGTTCTAAAATGTATGATCGAGTGGAAGTATTTCACATTACTCTTCAGACGTCAACGCAGTCAAAAAGACAAAGATACGTGAAAGCTTATGTCATGGTGGTGTCGAACTGTTTTCTTTCAGTGAGTAATTCAAAACGCAAGTACCGTTGACAAACAAAAACTGAAGTACAAATA
>JAHLJT010008446.1:52835062-52854147 GCA_031308135.1 Acheta domesticus
AAGTTTTATTAAAACGCTTTCCTTCAATTAACATACAAATGAAAAATGAAGAGCTACTAATAAGTAGAAAATACGAATGTATTTAAAAAGTCAAAAATAACATTTCAAACTGCACAAGACTGGTCAAAAATGTCCACAATGTTCATTTATATACAAACTGCTAAAAAATGTTCTTCAAAATTCACTAAAATAATTTTACTTACTTGATCTATCGCAAATTTTTAATGAGCATGGGGAGCGTTTTAAAACTTGAAGCGTAATTTATATAATGTTTCATGTAAATTATTAACCAAATTTCAATCACAAATCTTTAGTAAAGAAATGTTGCGTAGTTATTAAAAGTTTCTAGCTCAAGATTGTATTGATGATGGACAATTGGTCATTCCTATCGTAGAAGTCGAACGAAGATAAATGAAGAAAACGAATGAAGCTAGAAATATGAAAACGACTGCGAAAACTTTTTGAGGTATATTGGTTAGTGGTGCACTGAATAATTTCATGAGAGGATTTTCTTAAAACCTTTCAGATGTATCTAGCTATTTTTGACTAGGATTTGAGCGGTTGGTGCAGATGGGAGCTGTCCTATTGCCCATAGGGTTTATTACAATATCTAAAATTGTCACACTTAACGAATTTCTGGTGGGTATTATTATCATAGACACAATGAGATGATCGTAGAATGTATTTTTATGGACTATTTTTATCTACATATTTAAAATAGGTGGATTGAGTATGGTGAAAGAGTACCACTTAATGAAGTATTAGTGTCCATCTTAAGTAATTTATTTTAGCACTCGTTTTTTCATATTGTACATGCCTCGGGGACAGTATTTACAAGTAATAATGATAGAAATGCAATAGATGAATCATTTCGTTGACATAAAATAAAATAACCGTATTCTCCTCAAAGGATAATTGGGATTAGTCCAACTGCACATACATAATAAAACCAATACCTAATTCGTAATGTCACGCATTACAGAGCTTCAATTCATCTCACGACTTACTGCAGTTTCTCTCTGCAAACTCTGGAACGTATCTCTTGAGAGTTAATACGGTTGTCACTGCAAGCGATGAGCACCTCAACGTTTATTTCAAATGAGAAATTATTACTACTAGGGAGGAAAATCACTTACAGACCCATTAATATGTGGATGAAAGAGCCTGGGGCTAACTTGTTCTTCTGGCATCTGTCTCTCAAGTGGGTTAGCTTGATTGAAAACGTCAAAAACTTTTCCTTATTTTCTTCTCCTCTCGCATGCTGCAAATACGACCGTGGCATGCAATATCTATTTTTTAATGCAATAGTGAGAAATAATCGATTTGCACTTACTAACTTAGAAAGTTATTTTTATTTGAGGTTCTGTCGTGGCCTCGTTTGTTTGAAAATATAAGCAAGATTCGTCAGTCTTTTCCTCTGCTTCGCAACAATTAATATCTGTTGACGGATTTAAGTTTCCTGTTTGTAAAGATATTAATTAATTAAACTGATACTTATTAGTTGTCACTTTAATAGTAAGACACAAATACTTAGGGTATCATTTACTTTTAGAATTGAAAATTTGATTTTATAAACGAATTCGTTCTTAATATTAACGAGGTATATGTAATTATGTATAAATTTATTGAAAACTATTTTAATTATTATAGATATACTTTCAAAATTAATTTTAAAATTTTTACAATGACAAACAATCATAATGAAACGTACGTTAGCGTAATGAAAAGTGCGTGTTCTTTTTATTGAAAAATCACTTTAAAGTTTCTGATTTTTCTTACATCTGAATTTATTACAAGCATAAATCACATAAACAAAAAGTTAATGACCTTCACTCTTCACTTAGCAGAACAAAACATAAAGCACTAATTCATCCCTTTGCAAAAGGACCTTTGTCAAACCTCTCAGAAGTCAACAATGCACAATGTTACTTTTCTGGGAGAGAGCGTTGGTAATATTTTACAGTGAACAAAAACGCAATTAGAGGCTCGCCCACACTGGCACTTTTGAACCTACCTACGTCGTCGTCTCCCTTGCTAGTGCAGTTGTTCACGATATGCCAAATGACATTGACCGCCAATGCTTTTATTAATTGTTGTCAGTATTGTTTTTGTGACTCATTCTATTCAATTAATATAATGAATATTTTGATAGAAAATTGGCGCTACCACAATTATGGACACCTGCCGACTTCATTATTTCCGACTTTTTCGTAATATACTATTATCTTTCATTACGCTACTAGTTTTTTATTTTATCTCATTTTTCTTTTTGAAAAAAAAACAGTAAAAAAATGGTATGTGATATATGAGGGAGAAGTATAGTCTTCGTTTTTTTTGAACTGCAGAATCCTCTTCCTTTTTTACTACACGTAGCTGAATGATGAATAAATGTACCAACAATGTCTTGTTAGAAAATATTGAAAAGCAGACATTATTGCTACGTTTTATTACCCGAGTAATATTTATTTGTATCGGTACACAAACTGTACATTCGAATTGCTTGTATTGATAACAAAATTGCATTCCATCCCCTACTTCAAGCTCTACTACTACCACAAATAGAAAAACATAGGTGAACAAAACGAAACCACAACCGTCCCGAACATAACAATCAAGATCGAATTATATGAAATATAATTGTTTTTCAAAATCTGAATCCAAATAGGAATATTCGAAAGTAAAGAAGACTAACTTTGATTATTTATGAGTTCACACCCAGCGGCTTCCTACAGAGCTTTACTCAATATATTATCTATAATTAAAACTGAAAATGTGCGTATGTATGAACGTTCAGTACGTTTCAACAATTTGGAATGCATGCTTTAATAGTCGAGACTAGCGTTTGAATATTTTGAAAATTGCTTCTTGTAATGTAACATTCACTAACTAGCGTGGATCCCAACCCATGAAATATTCGGCATTGGTGTTAATGATATTCTAAACGGTTCCAAGCCAATTCTTCGTTTGATCTAACAGAGAGGTAATTTCTGGCGCAACGTTTCTGTAACATATAAATAACAAAGAATTTCCCGGTGCTTCATTTCATTTTGGACGGGGGTTGTCATGACCTGCAACGAAGATCTGATAAAATATATTAGATTATTCTACAAAACCATCTATCACAAATTCAGTGGAATAGTCATCGGTTTAATATCTCACAACTGTGCATTATTTTTCATGCTTTTAATCTTAAATGTAATTTGCATAAATATTCGAGCCCCCTTTTCGATCGTTATCGAATCCATAAATGAATATCAAGACATTTAAATGAATGGGCAGAATGCTTAATGTCCCTCCAAATGAACTTCTGAATATCACTCATCTTCATTCCGACAGGCTATCCGAAGAAATTGGGTCATTAATGTCCGATATCGGAAAGCGTACTTGATATGGCATGGGTCCAAAATCGATGTACGACCATCCAACCGCCAAAACATTAATAATTTGTGAAGACAGTTCAGGGCAGAACCGTACTAAATGTTCTGAGATATTGGTGCTTTTAGTGAAAAAGACCCCCATAGATATCAGTACTGTACAGCCACAAAGATTGTGTGAACGCGATGTTTTCATTATGATTTCATATCTAACGCCACGAGACTATGGCCACGATAGTACCCCCATAACCATGAGACCTGCATGAAATAATAGCCACAAGAACGAGATCTGAAAATTAATGCCTTAGTGTAGAATGCCTGTAGATTAATAAAAATGTATCAAATTAGACATTGTGTTGTAATAGCATCTGCACAACCACATTTCCCTTGAGTTTAATTATGAAGAGACATGAACTGTATTTACAAAAATATCGATAAATACCAGGGACTTTAAGCTTAGCGTAGCGCTCACTAATCGACAGTAATCACGACTTCCAGAGCATGCGCAGATGCTCAAAGGTGATGCGCAACTCGAAGTAAGCATATGCAGAACATCGATATTGCTGTCGATTGCCAAACATTACTCTGTGCAAGTCCCTAGTTATCGAGTTTCATTTGCAATCTATCGAAAAGTTCTACGTTACATGATGGATATAAAGGCCTACACGCAAAACATGTTTATCGATGTGAACTTCGAAATGCGTGCTCTATCGATATATCGTTGCCCCCCTTCGTAGTGTCCGCGGGCGGTGGCCTCGCTCGATTCTCTGCGATTCGGTCCTTCTGGCCGGAGGCAGCGCCGCACCCGCGGAGTGCGGCAGGGGGCGTTGCGCAGGGGGCCTGGCGCATGGGCCTGTCGCAGGAGCGGGGCGCACGGGGCGGGGCGGGGCGCAGGGAGGGTGGCACAGGGGGCCTTGCACAGGGGGCGAGACGCTGGGGTAGGGTGCACGGGGTTTGGCGCAGGGGGCGTGGCTAGGGGGCGTGGCTAGGGGGCATGGCGAGGCTAGAAGGTGCGGCTAGAAGGCATGGCGCAGGAAGCGGGGCGCAGGGGGCCGGGTGTAGGAGGCGGGGCGCAGAGGGCGGGTCCAGGGGGCGGGGCGCAGGGAGCGTGGCGCAGGGGCGTTGCACAGGAGGCGGGTCGCAGGGGGCGGCGTGCAGGGGGGAGTAACGCAGGGGGTGGTGCACAGGGGGTGGGGCGCAGGGGGCAGGGCGCAGGGGGCAGGGCGCAGGGGCCGGGGCGCATGGCGCGGGGCGCAGGGAGGCAGGCGTAGAGGGTTAGGCGAAAGGGCCGAGCGCGGGGGCTCCGATCGCGAGGGAAAACGTCGTCGTCGCTGGCGCTGCCGTCGCCCGGGGCGAATCGCCCGCGGGGGCGACTCCTCCGCCTCCGTCTCGCTCCGGCCGCGCCCGCCCCCGCTCCGCCCGCGTCTCGGCTCGGCTCGGCTCCGCCGCCCGCGGCCATCATCCTGAGGCGGCGCAGCCGGTTCTTTTCCAAGTCATGAGATCGATCCGCCAGCCGTCGTCTCCGGAGCCCAAACACTGCAAAGCGAGGCAGCACGGCGGCCCAGTGCCACCTGGAAGAGCCATGCGGACTGGACGGACCATACGAACCAACTCCAACCTCAACTATCACATTTGATCTAATTGTAGATGAATTTGGAACAATAGCCAAGCTCTCTATTCAAACCGAGTTTCAAACTGAAGATATCAATAGGCGCTGTGACTTTATTAGTGGCCGGCGATATAGAACCATCAGTAAGAAATATAATCCCAGTAAGATATATAATCCTCTTTTCTGGATACGGCAATCGTGGTATAAAATCAGTCGTGAAATGTTTCCAAAGTGTACAAACCTTTCCCACAACATTTGATGGACCAGAAGATGATAAAATATCGTTTTAAGAAAGGATGAGAAATTGAAATGGAAACACGGGGATTGGAGTTATGAGCTTTTCAAGAGCAGCATGCGACGATTGTTTTGAATTTTGAAGATGATTTCATTTCAATTATTTTCGTAAAAAAACAATAGAAACAATGAAATATGACGTATGATATTATATATATATATATATATATATATATATATATATATATATATATATACATATCTGCGCCACCTTTTTAGCTCCAGAATCCGTTTCAAACGCTTTTTCTATACGTAGGTGAATGATGAATAAAAGCTGCAACAAAGCGAGGTTACCAACATGTGGAAACTAGAAATTTGCGCTCTCTAGTTATAGAAAACTTATTTGCTTTGTTAAACGATGATGAGTAGCAGGCGCAACATAAACAGTTATTTTTGCACAGTTTGACTTCAAGTTATCGTGGTTATTGGAGAGCTTGAGTAAGATTTAAATACAGTAGTCAATTGTTTTTCTTAAATTTCAATTTGTAGCCGTGTTTTCAATTGTAGGCGGATCGACAATTGTGTCAAATGCGGCGTGTTTATTCGAATTCTCTCTCAAACACACCGCAAGTGTTGGAGTAGATAGATAGATTTATTACAGTTCGCTTTGAGCTAATGCTCGGTGGCAAACATGATAACAATTAGAATTAGAACAATAACAACCATTTACAATTAGAATTACCATTAGAATTAGACGATGATATCCTAGTTCTAATTAATTTCTTGTTATCTCTAAATTCTAATGTAATCTAAATGGAATTAAGTGTATTTTTAAATTTGACTACATTAGAAAATCATGAAGGGTATGTTCTTATTGGAATATGTAATCGGGGTACACATTAGTATTATGTTACATATTACATATATAAATGAAAGCATACGTAGCCAATTTGTATATAGCTATAATGTAAGTAATCTGATATGCAATTAAGTTTCTCTTGACCTCAAAAATTTTGTATATTATTTCATTCGATTCTCACTTACCTAAATACACTTAATATACAACACCATTTAATTCAATAATCACAGACGTCGTATTTCTTTAATTATGACATGACATTAAACGACGTTTTCTTTGCAACATGTTCACTATCAGTTAAAGTGTAATTTTTTTGCAAGGGATGATTTTCTTAAATAATACTCATAAATCTTACATGCAATACGTCTACAGAGTTCAAAAATACCTAAAGACACGAAAATTAGTTTCCGATCATGTTCTTTCGAGAGATTAAAACATAATTTCACCAGCCAATTTCAATATTTACGTATCTACTAAAGTTGCTATGATTAATTAGAAATGAACTGACACATCTGAATTATTGCACTGATTATTATCAAATTTATGCTTTCGAATATACCAAACGTTCCAGTTTTTAAAAAATGTAAAGCGAGGGTAGCACGGCGACGAAGTGTCACCTGAAAGACGGAGCGCAAAGCTCATCTGAATCTTCTTATATCTGGCAAAATTATGTGGACGTAGCAAATTGTAAGATGTAGGAATGTGGTGCTGACTTCATCAAACCAAATTTGGTGCCAAACTGCGTGGTGCGGTTGGTAGCGTGCCAGCCTTGGACGAAGATTCAAACTCGAACGTCTGTGTCTTCCTTTTGGGAGATTAATTGATTGATATTTCCGGCCCCCGTCAACTGCCAACGACATTAGTTCCGTATATGTAGTGCATGGTTTTATTGTGGGTAGTTGCGGTAATCATCCCCCGCTGGACGGTAAGATTAGGGCCGATCTAGTCGTCGGTTTGAGGGGGTTTTCTCCAACCAGGTATCTCCCACCAGCAGGGCACTTCTCCTGCAGAGATAATCTCTAAGCTTCCGACTGGCCACTCGACATGAGTGGTAGTGTAGTGAGTGAGGTGTGAGTGTGTGTGTGTGTGGTTTGTAAGTAAGTAAGGGGTGAGGATAGGTCTAGGAAGAGGAAGCAAGGATCGCCCGTTTGTTCGTTTATTGTTACGGATGGTACTTACCTAGCGTGGATTGGACAACGCCAGGTGAAACCACGGAAAATACTAATCAGAGTACCCGGCCCCGAGAATTATCCTGCAGACAGCGGCTGAATTCGACCAAGCTATCTCACGAGTGTCAAAAATTCTGCCACAGAGACTTTTAGACGAGAAATGAAGAGCAAAAAGGCATGAGCCATTTTTTGAATAATTGAAAGAATGGCATCATCTTCAGCACACTTGATGTTTGCAGTATGCAATTTGAAAACTTATATCACTATTCTCAATAAATGTATATATTTGGTGCGCAAATAAAACTAATTAAAAGAAATGCTTAATATACCAAACATGTTTGTAGGTTTAACATGTCCCAGCAGAAAAGTACTTTACTCAAGGAGGTTTCTTCCAACATCCAAGACACAGGAAATGCATTGCCGTTCAGTTGCTTTCGCTCTGTACATTAAAAGATAGACATAAATGACGAGATTTGACGAAATGCGGAAAGAAAAATCTTCAAATTTCCTTCCCTTCCTAACAAATATCCTCTTCAGCCAATAGTCGAAATCACAGACTTAAATCTAACATTAAGATCTTTCATTTGACATTTTGATTCGTCGCAAAATTCGTTGGGAAAACTCGTCACTCTACTACTTTCAACGAACTCGATTTAGATCCGCGCCAATGGTCCTGCAGTGGCCGGCTCTAACAGGATATGCAGATAGCTGAAGCTGTCGATTGAAAAACCTTGAGGCGATTCGTATATCGCCACCAGAAAAAAAAACACTGCTAGCCTCTTGACGCAAATCATTAGCATAGCGACGGAGTATTTGTGGGTACCGGGAGTTAGCACGGTCGCAAGAACGCTGCTGACAGGCTAAGAGGAGAAAAGAAGCAGGTTGCGGCCGCGCTAACCGATGGGACAACACGGCTAGTGCGGAGCGGCCTCTGACGCTGTGGTTATGTTCTGGTTAAACCGATCACCATTCACAAGATGGGGCATGATCGGTAGACACAAATGATCGAAGCAATGTTGTAGAGTAATATTACAAATAAACAAAAAAAACGATGTTCGCAGTAAAACACGAAAGAAGTGGTGTATTCCTTTTTGGAAAGCACACTCGCGGGTACATTACCGGATAAGTGTATATGGTGAGAGTACATGATGTACGAAAAACAAGGGTGGATTTTAATGAAATGTCATCTCTTTTCTTTTCACTTTAGAACAATGCCTTTTAGTAAAGTCATTAATTTTAGGTTATGGCAAAAGGAAATAACCAATTTTTTGTATTTTTCGTTAATTTCGACTAGTAAATCAATTTTTACGTTTTACGGATATTTTTAGAGCATTTTCGCTGATCTAATCGATTTGCTATCATTTTAATGGTACTTGCTACAAATAATATTTACGAGGTGCAACAAATGTATTCCACAGAATTACTCTGTAATATATTCAATTTCTTCTCCCAGAAATTGTAATGTCAGCCGTTGTTTGTAATCTAAGTTTCCTGTGACACCAATCAGCGCCATTATCGGTTAGGCCTATTTCGCTATAACTTAAGACAGAGATTTCCAACAGTCCAAACCAAAAGTATGCCAGCTGAGTTCACTTGAATGATAGGAAGAAGCCTCGATTACATCAGTAACATATCCAATTGTTCATGTGAACTGGTTTGATCAATTTTTGTATGTCCTTCTTCCTTGATTTTAGGGCATTTTAAAAACATTTTAAGAGTATTTTATTGATCAGTTCTGATGTTTTAGGTCATCAAACTCCGACTCCAATGAGAAGTATATAGGAAGGGTGATGGATTGTGGTTGATGTTTTCCTATACATGATGCTCCTAATTTTCTGGAATGGCTACACCGTTAAAAAATTGACACATTGTTCGTAGCAGTGGGTTAGAAACTAAATCGGTAATCACAAAATATTAGCTGTACATTCCACAACAATTATATAACAATTCTGCCAAACAAACGTCCAAAACAAACAAAAAAAGTACTGTATACGATCGCAATATTTTAGGCCAGCGATGTTGAACTTCACGTTGCCAAGGAAATTGATTTATTCTCTCTCTAATTATCATTTTTCGCTCGAGGTGATGATAGCATTGACGTAGTGTGATGAAATATTGATATTACTGAAACAGAATTTAAATGATCTAGAAATTATATGCGTGGTATTAGTATAATTGCCCTACTTGAGGATACACTAGGATATTCACTTTATTTTTCATTTATTTAGATTAGAAGCGTATTATTTTGTCTAGGAGCTGGATATAAAATTTTAAACAAGTTTAAAGTAATGATTGATAGATAAATGGCACTCTCCGCAGACAAATATGAACGCAAATTCCGGGGTCTAAGGAATAGATGTTGAACCAAATGATTTAAAAGTGCAAACTCCGGTTGCATATACAATCGTATATAAGATGTTTTGGGGGACAGGCGGTCGACAAACCATGATTTCGATTGTCAAGTCCATGGTGAATAGATCTAGATTGCATATCTCGTACTCTTTGTGCACGGAATGATGAAAGTACGCCTTTTTCTGAGTCTATGTAAAATAATCACGTCAGTGAATTTTACATATTTGCTTCTTTTTACGGTACATAACATGGGACTCTATGATCAAGTCGGAATACATGACTATTTATAGCAATTCCGTCTCTAAAAATATCATTGCTAAAGTTAGTTGAATAGTTGAATAATTCAGCATAGCAATCAATAATCATTTTTCACACGTGCTTAAGACCTCAAATGAGTCTCCCCCCGAGAGACATCAGGACAATGTGCAATGTCTTTGTAATAGTGCCTTAAAGAATGCCAAAAGCACGGATTCTCCACGACAACAAAATTAACGACACAGGCAAGCAACATAAGTTTTTTCACACATTATTCAAGGATGAAGCAAGGTGGGAAGGTATGGAACTATTTGAATAGAACAATGTTGTCTTACAACGACGTTGCATCGTAATATTTGTTAAGATTAGATAGGGTAATGTTTTTATTGGGATCTAGTCATCACTCGAACTCCTTTAGAGGGCTGCGTTTGGTAAACGCTGTGTTTGGCTACATGATCGATGGATAGAGCAGTCGTGGAAATCACTAAGTTCTAACACACGAGCTGTTGATATTTTTTGCCAAATGGGTAGTTTATGGGTGCTGTGGTTAAGAGCAACTTCTCACTTTGTTGTTTGTTTTGTGGATCACTGTATTTTCAATCATTCCATCTTGTCATTATTTCAACTTAAAAAATGTTATGTAACAAACACACGCTGTACGGTAGGGGTGGCGAGCTACTAAAACGCTAGGAGACACGATCTAATCGAAGTTAAACATTTTGTATTTAAGCAATATTTATAACAGCCCAAAATCTTCATAGGAAAAAATATATTGATGTCCAAACTGGAATATTCACATACTGCTAAGGTACACCAAAAATATTAACTTGGAAAGAGTTTTATTAACACGTACTTTTTTGACTGGCCAATTCAGTAGCTAACAGCTTAAATCTGGCAGGTGGCTAGCACAAAGTGAGTTCAACGTGATATATCCCTTAGAACCGCGCGATAATTAGATTTAATGAACGTCATAATTAAATACAGTAACCCGCACGATTAGTTGGTCCCCATACTGGAAGTCTTCCCACAGTATTACTTAATTTTCAGTTTAGAGTAAGAATTTTGTAAGAGCCAGCTAAGAACTCTAGAAGATATGCTTGAGAATCACGCGGGCGCAATGGTCAACATAGCTATACGGCACAAGTAATGTGATTCATTTTTACGGTTTCGGCTTGAATGTGAGGATTTTCATGATTTTGAAGTTTTGTTTTACTTTCCTCGGTACGGAGTAGAGAGGAAGTTACGCAACGCTGCACGAAACAACGGCAAATTTTCAGCAGAAAACTTATTACAAGGCCCAGGTAGCGAAAAAGTAGATAAACTCAGTTACTAAATTTAGAAAAAAAACATACTGTAACACGTGGTGTGACGAGAATCCATGTTTTGTGGGTCCTTGATAGCCAAAAATCGAATGACGGCAAAACGTCTGCCTCTATGTCCGTACATTCGTCCGTCCGTCCGCCCGTCCGTCCGTCCGTGAACAATGCTAGCGGCTAAACTGTTCTGTCGATTTTTTCAAAATCGATATTCCCAATTGATACAGCTGATGTCTTGGCCCTTGAATTTGAAACCGATATTTTAATTTGGGGGAGGGCGTACTTTACGTGAAGCCCCTGGGACATTTTGTAAGTTATCAAAAAAAATGGCTCCATCGTTTTTAAACAAATTTTGTTGTTAGATAGTGTGAAGGAGCATCACTGAACCATTCTGAACACCATTTTGTACGTGCTCTTTTAGCACCATTCTGAACGAAGTAAATTTACAATCTATTTTATATTAAAATAATTAGTAAATCTGTTATAATTGACAGTGATAGTGGCAATGACAATTTTGAAGGTTTGGGAGGCAGAAATACTTTTCACCCATGTAGGAATTAAATAATAAAGTATTAGCTTGAAACATTAACCTGACATGTTTTAGAGGTTATTTCATCTTTGTAGTTTTACAGCTTAAATGTAGTTAAAAACAAAACAAAAATCGTGCATGTTAAGAATCGTGTTTATTACACGAACGCATCATGTATACTGCGTAGTTGTAATCTATTTTAACAGAAAACGTTAGACTATAAACACAGGATTCTCTACAAATTCGTATATGTCATTTGCTCCATGATACTTCATTGAAGTTAATAATAAAAACCACTGATAAGGAAATAGTCTCTGGAAAATGTGTGGTTAATATTTAAAGTCAATATATTATTGTTTAATATCTAAATTGATGAAGAGATTTTTCTTTCTCCACGTCTACAGAAACATCACAAAGCACAAAATTTCCGCTGACACTGTCGAAATGAATCAAATTTATTTGTACTACAGAACTGCGGTGGTCATTGCGCGGGCCAAAATGTGTCCTAATCGCAAAAATTCCGTTCAGTAGATTTTTTGTAAGTCTAGAACCGCTCGCATTCTCGCGCCTTTCCTTGGTCAGACGGGGGGTGGATGGCGGGGGGAGGGGGGAGAGGGAGGCGGTTCCTCCCAGACCGAGCGTCCCTGGAATCTCCCGAGCAACGCGGGCCGCAGGGGCAGCGGCGTCTTTCCGAATCCGCGCCCGGGGACAATAAATCTGGGCTTGTGCCACCGCGATCGCTCGATACAGGGCGGGGCCGCGGCCACAACTCAGCCTTCGATTAGAATCAATCGGTGTCTCGTCCCGAGGCTAGCAGGACCCAGGAGGAAGGAGGCGGGGAGAGGAGATGTGGCCAGATGCGAGGAGGGGGCAGGAAGGAGGCGTCTGGGCGAATTCCAAGAGAAAGCGGCTTAGCGCCAGGTGGTTGGTGCGAGGAGAGAAGTGAGGCCTAATAAGCCGTCGTTGTCAGGTCACATCATCGCCGTCATCTCCATTGATTGATTGATTTGGTTTTTTGCGCACATCATCTGCTATTTACGTCAAAAACAGTTAAAAACTGTGCGTGACGAGCTATGGAGGGAAGTGAATTCTGCGCACGTTTTCATAATTCTGTGATCTCTATCCTAAGCCATATTCTTGTCAAATTTTGAATACAGAAAAAGAGGGTTTTTTAAAAAATTTTGTTGACAAAATATTTGCTCCTATATATTAAAATCTATTTTCAAAGGTAAATTATCTATACATTTGTACCCTTAACCGTCATCATGTTCTTCATGAAAGAATAACACTTTTTGCCGCGATGGTCTTTAGTTCTATGGTCATTAGTCCCGTTATTGTAGTAAACGATTTATCTTGGAAGGTGGCAGTGTTCTTGCCCACTGGATGGTATGATACGCCCACGATCTACACGTGGCGTGGAACTTTTGGAGTAATCCTCCTTTAATTCAAGCATCGTCCGTCGTAGTCAGTGATCACCGTGTATCCCATCGGCCAAGATCTCGGCGCTATTAGAACTCAGCCTTCCCAGACGATCACACAACCCAGAATCTGAAATGTCTCGAATTGCTCTATCTCCGTGACTTCACGGAGCATAGTTAAGGAATTCGGTTAGCGACGGTAAATCCTTTAATTGTTATTAGATAATCTAAAAATTAAAAAAATACAGTCATTGAAGAAAACTAGCCAGAAGACAGACATAATATAACTTAATTATATCATAAATAATATGATTACTTATTTCATCATACAAATATTACAGACACGGGGAACTCTTTTGCAGAGGTCAATTTAAAAATATATTCTGATTAAGCCTATTGTAATTGCATCCATCCCACTTTGTTATTTTTTATTTTATGTTATTTGGCACACACTATTTAATGAATATTCGCTAGTTTTCACTCAAATGTTTATTTCAATTTGTAAAATATACTAATTTCTTTTAAATTGCTTCTTCTTACGGGGAGGAAGAAAATTTTCTTAATTCCTTCCCCCCGTAAATAAAACTTGATATGTAACAAGTCGTGTTTGTGTCACACGTTTCTTGCTCAGTTTTTTCCACAGTCCTATCATTTCATCTCATTCAACTTCACTCTGAAGCAGCTGTTTTGTTTGTTGGACTTCACGGTCACTTATTCCCGCTTGCATGGATCGGTCGAAAAAAAATTATTTAAGTAGATTTGAAAGTTTTTGCCGAACGTTTTCAAATTCAAGAGAAGTACACTGTAATTGTATTTCTACGAATTTCGAAATTTATGCTTATTACTTTCGTTAATTACCTTTGTTGACTGCATTATTTGTTTATATACACATGAGATTTCTTAAAATTATTCATATTTCCCTTTCCTATCCTTTGAGGCAAGATTCATGGGAGCACTCTGTCAGTTTTTCGCGAATATTTCCAAAGCCGTAACCAAATTAATTAAAGTGAATTAAAACTTTCTTAAACCCATTATATTCCCAACAAAATACATTTTTATTCATTTCATCATTGAGAGTGCAATTCGATTTTGTCACACTGAAGATCAAAATTGTTACTCGAAGTTCGCCAAGAGTTTGCAAAAATACATATGTTTACAACTGCCCAGCATTGTTTATAGCAAGAATGATGGTAGCAACAGTAATCGTAACACACTTGCCAGGGGTAGGATAGGGCAAGTTGCGCAGCACGAGGCAGCGTGAGGTAGGGTAAAGAGGATCTGGGCGGTTGGGACGGGACAGGGTGAAATCGGACGGAAAGGGTGCTGGGCAGAGCAAGTGAGCAGCTCGTCATTATTTATTTGAATATTTTGTAAATTTAATTTTTACTAGATATTTAAATAGCGTGGGCTCCAGTTGACCATTGCAAAGATGTGAATCTGTAATTTTGGGAAGGCAGTGTAATGCCTCAGTATTAGATGGAATTCAAAGCCAAAAGGAAACTTCAAAAATTTTCGACTTATTGACTGTATCGCTCGTAGGTAACTATTTAGTCACTAGTTTATCGAAATTCACTTCCTTTCAACATGTTACGAGTAGTATACCTTGGGTCTTACAGATACAGCATTTTGATTGGTGAGGACGGGTCAGGCAGGCTAGGACGAGGTAGGAAAAGTCGCGTGGGATCCGTGACCCGTTTGTTAAGTTACTGCTCCGGCATTCGCCTGGTGTTGATCAGAGAATTCATTCCTTCTCCACAAATAGATGTTTATGATTAATTGATTGATTGTTAGTGATTGTGTGCGCGTCAACTACTGAGTTCATTTGTCTCGTAAGTAGTGCATGTTTTTCACCAGGACAAGGAGGAGGTGGCGGTGATCTTCCCCCGCTTGATGGCAAGATCCGCCGCCGACCTACCGTCGACTAGCGAGGTTTTCCCCAACCAGGTACCTCCCACCAGCTGGGCCTCGCCCCAGCGGGGACAAACTCTACGCCCCCGACCGGTCTCCCGGCATGTGTGGTAGTGTAGTGCGTGTGTGAGTGTGTGTAAGGGGTGAGGATAGGACAAAAAAGAGGAAGGAAAAATCGCATGGGATCCGTGACCCGTTTGTTAGGTTACTGCTCCGGCATTCGCCTGGTGTTGATCAGAGAATTCATTCCTTCTCCACAAATAGATGTTTATGATTAATAACAACTTGGGCAATGCAACGTACTTCAGATAGTATTACGTACAATTAGGTGGAACTAAAAGTTATGAGATATGTGCTAAAAAAGCGTAGTATTCGCATAGATGCTAAAGTCACGATTTCTTAAACGCAATTCCATTAAACTTCGTGTGGACGAGGAAAAAGGAACTCCGAGTTGCTGCCCCTCCAATAAATCTTGGCCCCGTCGTTGTTTACCGGTTCCCCGCCAACAGCCTCTGGCCGCCCGCGCCACCACCACCGCCACCACCATCACCACCACCTCCGCCGCCGCCGTCACAGCCACCGCCGTCGCCGCCACCGCGGCCGCCGCCGCCATCAACACCACCGGCCAATCAGGGGAGTTAATAGGCTATGAGTGGGCACTGGCTAAAGCTCAATAAGGTGTAAGGAATAATGGGAAAAGCTAAGTATTTTTAGGCTTGCTGTATCGGTTTCAAAATTAACCCCGACGTAATTTCAGTATTAACCCATTAATGTAGCTTCACCTTGCGCACATTTTGTTGAGACCTATTGTAGCCAGTTGAAGGAGAAACAGGGCGGGTGATGTATTTTTGTTTTACCAGCAATGATATAAAATAAAATGTCGTTCGTTTGGCGATGCAAATACTATTTTATTACTCAGATGTGAACATTTTCGCGCGTAGTTTCATATGTCAAAGACGCTCGTTGGTAACTTACTCATAATTTCAGCAATGTACTGTAAAAGAGTGGGGTAGAGATTCTGGAGTTCCAGAAATCGTTCGTAGATTATACTTCTATATCATAAGTCACAGAGATTTTACTGTTTTTTGTAGAATAAATAAATTAATAATAAATTATCATAAATAAATTGAAAATAAATTAAAAATCCGTTCTTCCAACTTCTAGCCACGTTGCTCCAAACCATCAGAAAACCAAATGTTATCAGCAACTAGGGAATTGTTGTCTAGTGGTATCTAAAATGTAGTGTTTAGTTAGCCTAGCTCTTGTCCTAAAACCAAAAATACTCTGGAAGTCCTTGGAATCATTTCTCTAAGCATAGAATTTCTCTCTCACCTTTCTCATTTTTGTGAAAAATAATGTGAAAAAGTAAACATCCAATTATGTACCTCAAGAAATTTTCTTTGCGTAGACGATAATTTTTCGAAATTTGTATGTAGACCTGTTACTAACGAGGGAGCAAACCACAATACCATGAAAGATATTAAATGTTCACAGGTGTTGTCCTTCAATTGTCCATTGTCCTCCAATTGTCCATACCATTAAAGTAACTTGTTTCCAATCATAAGCCGATATGTCAAATTAATATTAGTGAAATGTCAGAATTTTTTGAAAAAAGGATTTTGTAAATGTTTGTTTCATTTAATATTGTAAACTTATGGTTATTTCTATAAGTTTAAGACCAAACAACTAATTTTTAGTGAAATTTCATCCACAAGTTCATGATACCAATTATCATAAATATTTACTCATTATCCCTATTGTCTGCATGCGCCATTGGGATAGAGGAAACACATTACGGACACCCGTCTTCCCTCTATGGCATTGGCTTCATCTTACCTTATTCCATCTTTCATCCCGCACTTCCAATAACGTGGTCTCCCTCGTCCGGCTCGAGGTTGTGGATATCTTTCCCTCACTTCCTCGTTCCACTTTTTCCTCGTAATCCTTCTCACTCTATTTCCTCTCGTGTCCCGTCGTTCAATCTGGTTACCTCCGTTTGCCCCTCCTACCCATCCCTCTCCTCGCGGCGTGGACCCGCTGTTCCATTGTCCGAGCAGGGCGCGCGCCGCGGCGGGTGTGGGCGGGCGCGGACGGGACGGGGCAGGCGGGGGAGGGGGGCGAGCGTGAGGAGAGGCCGCTGCTACCGCCGCCGCAGCCAAGAGCCTCAGAGAGCGAGAGAGCAGGCGGCCAGACGGATGAGCGCGGTTCGGCCGTGGCCTTGACACTGACCCAGTGGCTGTCGCGAGAAACTAAAACAAACTGGAAAGGCGTCCTGTGCGATGGAGGGGCGGCGGAGGCGGAGGCGGTGAAGCGCGCGCCACTGGACGTGGGCAGGAGGCCGCTATCTGCTGGGAGTGTTGATATTTCTGATCGACAGATGAGGCGTTGGGTGTAAATAATGGGCTCTAATATTTCGGGAGAAACCGAGGTTGTTGCCTTTTATGAATGAGGCTCTATTTCAGTATTGTAAAGGTCGATGCCACGAGCGGGAGTCCGTGGCACGAGTGCCACGACGAAATCGTCCCTCCATGCATTTCATTACTCCGCCACTAGAGACAACGCTATCCCTATTGTAAAACGGCGGAGTTACTAATAGTTTCCTTTCCCGACGCTAGTTGCGCAGAGAAGCTCGTGGCATTCCACGGTGCCACGACGCGTGCCATTGCCACCAGTAGAAGACTTTGACACTACTGCTCTATTGAATCCAGATGCTTTTAAAAATAGCCAAGAAAGACAATTCACTCCTACATTATGAAACAATTATTATTGGATTTATTTAAAGATGCATTTGAAGTAAATCAGCTGTTCATGATTTCATCCAATCGGGAGCTTCAAGGACGTCACTGTGGTGACGTTCAAGCTTCCTATTGGATGAAACCGTCATCATCTGATTTACTTCAAACGCATGTCTAAATAAATCCAAGTATAAGGAGCTTATTTCCAAAATGACGTACTTCCATTTTCGTTTCTTTTCTAGTTTTACAAATCAATATATTCTTAAGACGCTTCTCCGTGTTGCCAAATATTTTATTTAAAAATTGTTTTTGTCTTATGTTAAACTGTATTAAAAAACAGTTGACTTCTATTTTGAATTAAGGATGAATGAGATTACTTCCTTTTTGCTGAAAAATTATTTCGTGGAGGTCTTAGAAGTAAGTTCTTATTTATGCATACGCGCAGTTGGCGTCGTGTAAACAATGTCACATTACGAAACAGAAATGTTATATTCCATTATTTTCACACAAACTGAATCCCTGATATAAGGAGAAACGTTTTAGTAGTAGTGAGCCGAGACCTTGAAATATCTTGTCAGAATAGTGTTGTCCCATGAAAAGTTAAAGTTCTATATTGAGGATAATGCTATGGACATATCAGTAGCGCAGAAGCGATATTCATTCTTTTGCATTGTTCGTTTTATTTTGCAAAGAAGATAGGATTGGTCATTGTAGTAGTTAATTGACCATTTTTCGCGCTTGCATATATTCTCGACAGGATGATTCAGGCCTTGAATAATTGCGATACAATATAATGCATAATATATCAGAATACCATATAATGCATACTTTCACCCAAATTGTACGTTTTTGTGCAATACGAAAATGTAACCGTCATTCTGAAATATCATTCAATGCATCTACACTCTGAATTCAATGATGGCATTTATATAACTATTATTTTCTTTTATTCATTTTAATATTTGAAGAGTTGACAGTATCACATTTCTCCGATTTTTTTCAAAAGCGAAATGATACGCAGCAGTAAGTATAATGTGCTTTTCTCCCTAATTCAGGAATTCAGGATTTAATATGTCTTTCAAATCTTGGAAAACAGATATGATTTTGGGGGACGTGAACGTTGCTGAACTACAAATTTTTGAAAAGCTCTCCTGGTATTACATCATACATAGTGCTGAGCGCACGAACATTTTGTGAAGGTCACTGATTATAAAATAAAATATTTTTACTAGGATTCATTAAACCGTAACAAATGTGTTGTATCACGTTTTTTTTTATAATCTAGCCACAGTAAAATATTACCCACTAAAAACTTTATCTCTAAAAC
>JAHLJT010008446.1:52864828-52905665 GCA_031308135.1 Acheta domesticus
AATCTCCTTCTTTACACCCTCCGTATTCCCCATCCCCCTCCTTCTCCTCCTCACTTTTTCTCTCTTCGCAACTTCCCCAGTCTTCCATTGTTTAACGTGAAGATCACGGACGGAGATTGACTACTGTGGTCATAAACGGAAGAACTCCACAAACGGCTTGGAGTCATATTTATAATAATTCAATAATGAACATGTTGATGAAGTGATGTGCTTCTTCTATGATGCGGCCATTTGTTTTATGTAAATATATGACAAAATTCACTTATCAACATTTGGTCAGATGTTATGTACATAAATTTATTTCGCTGATAATCAATAAGGTAAGGTTCCTGATCTAATACTTTCTGCTTGCTTAACATGTTTTTCTCATGTACAACATCTAAATAATTTTATATTTCAATATTTAATTGCTATGTAATTTGATCTAATTTAGTTATGTTTTACTCACTAGATGATGGAGACGCAAGAGTCCTCCGAAACGTTGTGTACATTCAAAAGGATTTTAAATAAACTATTTTTGTGACCTTTAACTTGATTCCAGTTTAAATGCATGATTGTCTATATGTCAGTGAAACCTGTTTTAAGAAAATAAGTTTTTTCTTAATTTCCAACTTCTGTCATTTTTAACGTCGTAGAATGGAAAACATGATGCCGCCAACTAGCTGTAGGTTGTTCCACAACCTACTAAGGGGCGCTATTGCAGCTTCGGAAACCAGCTGACAAAGAAAAAGAATCGCGACGGCGATGGGGGGCGGCGGCGACGGCGACGACGCGGGCGGGGGGCGGCGGGTGCGCGAAAGAAATGCGCGCGCGCGCCGCTGAGCGGCGGAGGCGACGGCGGTCGCGGCGCCGCCGGCTGCGCGCTGAGCCGGTTCTGCGCGCCAGAAGGTCATTACAAGTCGCTTCCACGCCGCGCCGATAATTACTACGTGGCCGCTGCCGAAGTATCGAGGGAAGAGGAGGTGCGGCGGTGGCGGCGAAGGCGGCGTTGGAGGAGGCGGCGGCGGCGCCGGTGGCGGCGGCGGCGCCGGTGGTGGCGGTGGTTGCGGCTGTCGTGGTGGTGGTGGCGGTGGTGGCGGTGTTGGCGGTGGCGATGGCAACTACACGGGAGGCGGCGGCGATGGCAGCGGTGGCAGCGGTGGCGGCAATAGTGGCAGTAGTAGGAATCTTGGCGGTGGTGGGGATGGCGATGATGTTAGCGGCGGTGGCAGCGGTGATGTTAGCGACGGTAGCGGCGGTGGCGGCAGTTGTTGCGGCCGTGGCGGGGATGTTGACGGCCGTGGCAGCAGTGGTGGCGGATGAGGCGACGGTGATGGTGGTGACGTCAAGAAGCAACGAAGGCGCCAGGGCGACAGTAGAGAGTTTGGGGATGATGGTTTTATGAATCTACTCGTCCCCTATTCGTGGGGTCAGCGGCAGTGGTGTTTGTTGGGGTATTCGTTGAGTGGTGTTTGTGGTGACTTTAGTAGTACTAGTCGTGGGCTGGTTGGGTTCCTGTGGTTGATAATGATAATTATGATTGTGTTTGGGGTTGTTGGCGCCTGGGGTTGGTAATGATAATGGTTGTTGTTGGCGTGGTGATTGGTGCTGTTTCTAGGTGGACATGGTGGTCGCGGTGTTCGGGGTGGTGATGTTCGTGATCGGGGTAGTCAAGGTGGTGATTGTCGTACCACAATTGTGATTGTGGTGGCTCTGTTGTGAAGTTGGTCGTGCTGCTGATGAATAGAAAGCGGATTTTTATGTAATCACATCTTTTTCTTTCTACTTATCACTTAAAAAATTGTAATCTTGGGGAATCGTTACTTCTCTAATACAATATCAAAATTTTTCGTTACATATTTTTACATGTTTAGTACTTTATTACATATTTTCCATTTTCACGAAATATTCTTTTTATTATATCAATTTTCTTCCATTTCATTACGTATTTTTATGAAAATAAATAGTTTTAAACAGCAATTTTTCCTACATTATTGCTGCGTGTTTACTGAAGGTATGCTACATGATGACGCGGTCGGGTGTTCACGCAGTTCGGCGCGCCTGCTTCAATTTAATCTCAGTGTGGCGAGAAGTGTGCGTCAGTGACTGATATCAGTTTCACCTTTAGATGTAAAAGTATCACTGACGCCGGGTTTTGTGATCTCTAACCTGAATTTTCAAACGTATGTAGTATATTTCTATATTTCTTTAAGAATATTTTTAAAATATAATTTCGTATTATGGAAATGTTCGTTATATAATTAGAGTATTTTAATATTACATATTATATCCGATTTTACATTATAACATATTCTTACTGTTTTCATTACATATTTATGTACATATTTTTACCTCTCATACTACATATTCTTCCGATCTTTGCTGATGAACATCGTGAATGTAAATGGGGGTGACACGGAGATGGCGGTGAGAGCGGGGGTGGGAACTCAGGAGCGATCCACGAGGTCCGAGGAGACCGCTTGGAAAGGAGCAGCCCTCCTCTTCTCAGTACTCCACATTCCTCACGTGCCCCTTGCGATAAGTGGACTGTTCACGTGCCTCATTTAGCACGTGGGTCATGAGCAGAGGGTTCTTAACGATATTGCATCTAGTGGACGATGAATTTCCAGCAGCGACTTTCGTGCCAAACCAGAATTTCGAGAAGTCCGCGATTTTAATAGCAACATATTTGGTCGTAATTCAATAAGTCCTTTTATCGATTTTTCTCCCATATCTTTTACGGAGGTCAGATTTTCATTTAAATATCTCCATATGACTGAAAGAGCATATGTGAGTTATCCACGAAGATCGCCAACTGACAGGAAGGAGAGTACTATGCTCTCAGATTCGAAGCATCACATCGTCACACTTCTTCCGTATGTGTGCATTTTTTAATGAATAAGATGATGGTAAGTTAAAGAACTCTGCACTGGAATATGCTGTTTACAATTTTTCAGCTTTTCTAATCTTAACACCTAGTTTAATTACATACTTTTCCCGAAGATTTCTTTAATACAATTAAAATCCCCACATGAATGTTTATTTTTCCATTTTGTTATTAGACCTCTGATTTCTAAGGTTCATTGGGTTGGATCCTCTTTGCAGACCTCGCAGAACAATTCTAGCTTCAGGGGTTGATTTCTTCCAACGTGGAGGTCTAGTAAACGTGGTCTTGCTTCCACGAACAACTTCAGCTTCCCCACGGCAGGATAGAATCAAACCCGCGAGGAGGAAACCAGAAAACCAGGCGCTGGAAAGAATATTGGATAATCACTAGGTACGGTGCCTGCGTTCACAGGAGAGAATCTTAGGGGCACTTTTTCCTCCTGTACTTTCAGGCAGCACTAACCGTAATCGCGAGACGTGTGATGTGTGTGTCGGACGTGAATGTCGATAATACCCCATAAAATAACTGATGGTTGTTTGATAGTTAATAACTCACTCACCTCAGGTTTAAGAAATTAAAGGTACTTGATGAGAGGTGAAGTTGTAAGGAACTTTTTTTCAAGTCGCTCCCGATACGGAAAGCCCGCATAACCGTACTAAAAATAATCGAACTTCTCTTGCATTTCTGTGAGCTTTCAGAGATTGATATTTCATAATATCAGGGAGTTGGGTGGCCATACATTAACGCAGATTTCACAAATAACGTAGAACTAAAACCGAAGCTTAACTCACAGAAAAAACGTTAATTGTTTCACGTCAAACTCGTCTTTGTAATCAATGCCTCATCCGCAAGATACTCTGGACATTTTTACCTGCTTAGTACATCTTAGAAACACCCTAGGCAAGTAAACTCAATACCCTCCTATAAGAAGAAAACTTCATAAGGTACAATGCTTGGAACGAGGAAGCTATCTCGCCAAATTTATCTGTTCTTTCATTATTGATTGTACAGAAACGAGAAGAGAGAGAACACGGTGTGTATTAGAGCAGAAGAATACTAACAGTGTATCGTGTGAAAAACTACCACAATTACGTTTTATGAGCCTGGCACTTCATTCAGAAAAGGAAAAAAAGAATATCACATTTATACATCCTTTGTTAACTCCTAACAAAGAATAATAAACCTTGATAAAAACTGTAAGCTAAGTCGATACCCAATATTCGGAACTTGTTATTTAAATTCATATCAGCCAACAACATTTGATAGTGTCGGGTAAAGGAGTTAAGTCAGCTTTTATGAACATGGAGTGAAACTGCAGAAAACCACAGAAAGTCTAAAATTTCATGACAAATTTACTATTAAAATGAAGTGAATTTGATATTTTTGATTTATTGTCTGATGCCAAGACATTTCATTTCCACTTTCCTAGCAACTCGTTTCTATGACTTAATTCTACCCAATACCATCGCATTATTCTTTAGTATGTATGACGGGTTCTCATTTCGATGTGATGAAATAAGTTCACTCTAAATGCAATCAATAAAAAAGTAATAATGATAAAATAATCCAGTCCCGGAAAAATATAAAGAAGACTAAGGAAACTGTACTGAAATTGAAACTCAATATTGAGATGTCCAAAGCTCGAGCAGCGAATAATACGTCATGGATTACCTCTCCTCAACACCGTAAACATTTTTATATCACAAAGCCCAGTGGAGAAAAAAAAACTGCTGGCTGGCGGCTTGCTATCGTCTTTCTGTGCCGCTCTGTGTTCCACGTTCAATCGCGTCCATTCCATTTCCATTTGTTTTGCTCGGCGCATAACAAACGAATCGGCGCAGAGAGCGAGGCAAGGGGAGGGGGGAAGAGGGAAGGGGGGCGTGCGCCGGCGGGTACTCGCCAGAGGCTTCGCCCGCGGGGTCGCGGGGTCGCGCCCGCGTGCCAGATCCGCGTGCTCAGATTCGAGGCGGTTGAGATACGGCCCGCTTACGAGCGCTGTGCGACCGCCCCCGTACCAACCCCCATTGCGCGCGTGATAGCTATCGCCCCCGCGCGCTGCTCGGATTGTCTCGGCGAGGAGGAGGCGGCGGCGGCGGCTGTGCCGATGGCGGAGGCGGCAGCTACGGCAATCGAAGCGCCCGCGGGGAGGGAGGTGGCAATGAGGGAGGGATGGTGCCGATGGCGATAGAGGCGACGGTGGAGCGATAACAGCGGTGGGAGTGGTGTGGGCGGTGGTGGCTGCGGTTGCGTCATAGTGTGTGGAGGCGAGGTCAGCATGCATCGGGGGCGGTCGGACGACGGGTTCACAGGGCGCGAGGCAGCGGGACTGTAGTTCGGGGAAGCAGGGGTTGACGTCAGTGGTGGTACAAGCAGTGCAAGGCGAAGGGTACAGATATGGCGAGGGTTGGGGGGGCGGAGGTGCAGAGACATGGTAACCCTGTGAGGGCAGAGGCGTCGGTGGTGGTGGGGGGTAGTGGGGGCTGTGGTGGAGAGGGTGGAATGTGGAAGTAGTGGGTAGTGATGGTGGTGGCGGTGCTGGTGATTGCGGTGGGTGAGGCGGGGACGATAGGGATGATGGGGTTGGCGGGGCAGCGGGGGGCGGCGGGGCGGCACGGACGGGGCGGGCGGCACGGGCGGGGCGGGCGGCGGGGGCGGCGGGGGCCGCGGGGGCGGCGGGGGCGGCGGGGGCGGGCGGGGGGCGGCGGGGGCGGCGGCCCAACGGCGATTGCAACGGCGGCGGCGGCGGTTGAGGGCGGGGACAGCGACGCGGCCAGTGCGGTTGGAGCCGCCCGCGGGCAGGGGCCAGCGCCCCGGGCAAGCCGACCATGTTGGCGCCGCGGGCGCGGGCGCCCGGGAATTCGTGGAGGCCCGTGTTTACTCAAACCCCACAACTCTCCTATCATTTGCGCTGAATGTATTGCGTGAATATCGCAAGAATCCCCCTAGTGGTGCACGAGAGGAGTTTACTCTCGTGGTAGAAATACTAACTCATTGCTTTGGTTTGGACAGTTTTGAGTTCTGGATAGTTCAACCCGTGCTACGCAATGATAATAATACAGTTTATTAGACTGGCAACCTGCGGTCTCATGCGAATAATTTTGTCGCTTGCGGCAGTCTGCAGTTACCGGAAAATTTTGACCTTTACAAATGTTGCACAATTATTACCTTGTACTGAAAAATCAACAAGACTGAAACAATGATGAGTATAACGAAAATATATTGTACAAAAATTAAAGTGTTATACAGTACAATGTGTTAGACAGTATATTTTTTTATTTTGGTACGTGGCAATATCGTTAAACTTCAATTTGAACCTTGATTTGATAGAACATTGATTAGAACATTAATATGATAGTCAAATTTAAGACAGAATACACTTTACACTAATATTGACATATTATGTGTTACGTAAAAACAAGGGTACTTCGAAATATTTCATCGTATTTAAAACGACTTTTTGTCAATGTTTTCATCGACATCGAACACTTTTTGGTGATGTGTCAAAGTATCGATGTATCGGTTTTTGCTAAACTTCCCTATCCCTACCCGCACCACATCGTCCCGCCTTAAACTTTCTCGCTGCCGCGCTGGCCTGACCCTGTCCGCACCACTGCAACGCAGCACCATAATATATAAACACAGGAACAAATTTTTTTTTAATTGAACATTTTTGCCGGTGACATTTTAAATTGAAATCCCGCTATTGTAATTCTGGATCGTTTTTAAGTATTCGTTCCAAATTCGGAAGCAATTACCTTACTGATTCCAAAGTGTTTGCGGTGCACACTCAATAAATTTATATAAATAGAGTAAGTTACGTAACTTTCGCACCTCCTGCAATTTTTGAATGGTTGAAATTATTGCAATGCAGGTGTCACAAAAGTGGATGAGGGAATGGGGATAATTGATGTATGTATATATTTCTATTTTATCACTTGTATTTTACGAGATATTGAGGTAACTTTGTTGTTGTTTTTCAAATGGAACTATACATATTTTTTAGTCTATCATGACGAGCGTTAAAAGACGAATCCAATGAAATACATCCGTCGCATGTTACAGAAACAGTTTTTTGAGTAACTTTGAAATTTTTGAGACTAGTATTTAACGGATATTTTGATTGTAAGAGTCCAGCAGCCAAGGGCATGCAGTGCTCTCCCTGCTATCGCGTGCTCGCTTAATTACAATGTTCATTAAACAAAATAAATCAAAATTACACAAAAAAATGTATTTCTAACATTTGACTTTGTCTTTTTACGCTCGTCATGATAGATTAAAAATATGTATAATTCTGTTTGAAAAAAGTTTATCAATATCTCGTAAAATACAAGTGATAAAATCAAACTGAATATAAGCATAAACTAGCTCCATTCCTTCATGCACTTCTGTGAAAACTGCTTTGCAATAACTACAAACATTCAAAACTTGCAGAGGTACTAAAGTTACATGACTCATCCTGTACAGTATCAATACATATTATATATAATGTATATATACACAATATAAAATGTCACTGGCAAACGCAATCCATATGAGCTTGAGAGCAGGAGCAACGTCATCTTGCCCGCCATCCATCTTCCGCAAAACCCACCGTCGAGACCGCAGACAATTTGCTGCAGGTGTGCTTAGAGGCTATTGAGAGCGGTAATAAAAGATGCGCGTCCTTATAGCGGGCAACGGTGGAGATTGTAAAAGAGATTTTAAAAAAGTCGTTATGTTGTAATCTCAATAGGTAAAAGAATACGCGCGCGACCGCAAGAGAGACACGAGGGACTGGAAGGTGGGGGCGGCGGTCGGGATGACGGCGGTCGTGACTCGAGAGACGGTTCTGAGTGAGAGAGCGAAAATGACGATACCACCACCACCATCGCTGTCGCTGCTCCTTCCCCCGTTGTCATCACCACAATTGCCGCCGCCACTACCGTTACTGCTAGTCACAATCACTGCTACGGTTAATTCCATACGGGCTTAGGTAGCTCAGTGCATTAACTAATGCCACTGCGGTGCTTCTGACCACGAGGTCTAAGGGTTCCAGTCTCGACGGTGGCAGGATTTTGGATACTAGTTACTTAGCTTCTCGAGAAGCCGCTGTCTGGAGAAGAATTCTAGCAGCCGGCTGCTCTGATCGGTAGATTTCCGAGGTTTCTCGGATCAACAACAGACGAATGCAGGAGCAGTGTCCTAACGAACGAGCCACAGACCGCGCGTGATCTTTCTTTCCTCTTCCTTGTCCAAACACACACACACACACACGCATGCACTACACTACCATACTTGTCGGGAGCTTAGAGCTTGTCCCGACTGGGGCGGTGCCTTGTGGCGGAAGATACCAGGTTGGGGAAAACACCCGCTAGCCGAAGTGTAGATCGGCGCTAGATCTCATCATTCATCGGAGGAAGATTACTCGTGATAAAATATACCCTGCACTTACGGGACTAATAAACATAGCAGTTGACAAGTCCGGGAACACGAATCAATCAAGCAAGCAAGCTCACTCCCTCTTTGCATCCATCGACACCACATTCGTCACAACAGGGAGCACAGTCCTGGTCACAGCCTGGTCTTGTCGAACGTCCCGAACCCTAGAGTGTTTAAGTGTGAGAACTAAGTTGCAAGAGCGAATCAGTTTTCGTTGCAGGCGGTACTAGAGTTCAACTGAGCTCCTTTTCGGAGCAGTGGGGGACGGCTTCGAAACGCTTCCCGAGGTAAGCGAAGCCATACTTTTTTTTTCTACGTGGTCGAGCTATAGCTCTGCCGCTGCGTGTAAAGTGACCGTTTGCTGCAGATTCTGATATGGATTTATTGTATATGATTGTGGAACTTTAGTGTGTGTGGCCTAACTTTCAATCGTTTTAATGAATTTAACTAAGCACATTGATTAGCTGTCACTGCTTGACGCAACCCGCTTGACGTTTAGGCGTTACTCCGTTTTTCAGCGACCTGTGCATCGTGATGTCTCATTAATATTAGTAGGGACACCGAAACAAGGAGAGGAAAGAAGAGAAAAGGGAGGTGTAAAGGAAGAAAAATTTAGAACCTAAGAAAATCAAGAAGAAAGAAAAGAGGGGAAAATAAAATGAAGGACCAGAAGGTGATTGATAAAAAAGGATAGAAAGCGAAGGATAGGTATGGATAGAGAAGCGGAGGAAAGAGAAGAAGAGACGAAGAAGAAAGAAGAAGCTGCTTGCTTTATGGCTTTCCTTAGGAAGTCCAGATACCGTGAAACCCAAATGGTATTCGTAAACAAAATTGATGCTTATATGGTAATACTGATAACATGATATGAATAAATCATAGAACAAAGGTGTAAGGAGGCAAGGGAAGCTCCTGACCCTGACAAAAATCTAAGAATCTAATTCTATCAAGAATTACACATGGAACCTGGTAGTCCTTGCAACGACAATATCTTCCACGCTAGCCTCATAGATTTGGGACCAATTTCCACAGTTACTATTCTAACCCACGGCACCATACCGGTTCTTCCTCATCCTGCACCTCCTCCACTTTCGTTGTCTTTGTCGCCACTGGCTCCACCCTCTCTGTTGCCTGTGCGATCAGCGCTGCCTCGGCTCGCTTCCGTCGCTGAGGCAGCTTGTCAGATGGGAGCAGACGTGGCAGCGAGGGCGGAGGGACAGTGGCGCTGTTCCCCCACACAGAGCGCACCGCCACCGCCACCGTCGCCCGTCGCTGCCGCCGCCTCCACGGCACTCCTGCGGCTACCCGCGCCGCCGTCGCCGCTGCGGTCGCCGCCGTCGCTGTCGCGGCAGCTTGTCAGACGGTAGCAGTGGCGGCGGCGGCGGAGGTGGAGGCTGCGAAGTCCATTCTGGGAACTTCTCTGCGACAAAGGCAGTCGTGGACCTACATGATCAACTCTGCGGACTTCGGATAATTAGGTTCGAGAGGCTGGTTTCCACGAAGAGCACAATATGCGCGGACGGCGGAGGCGGAGGTGGGCGACAGGAGGAAGGAGACAAGAGGCAGAGGGACTAGAGATGAGCGTAGGCTGCGAGGAAATGTCAATAGCCATGGCGGTAGCGACTACCGTGGAAATGTCAATAGTGGTGGCAGAGGTTATATATAACGGATAGCGAATTTGAAGCGGGATTGAGATTGCGGTGATAGTGGGGGCTTCCTGCGAGTATCCCTAGATTGCCAACGTTCGATCATATTGACAGTTACCTTGTGTACATTCACGCACAGTAGATATCGCGTAATGTTCACGATTTTTATTTTCTCCCCTAATGGGCTCTTTGCACCCATTCCACGTTTAAAATCAAAATTTCTTCTAAATAAGCTACATATTATTGTAATTCTTTCTTTATATGGGGTACATAATATATACTTTTATGAAACTGTGGCGTGTGATAAATGTATCTACAACGTTTCGCGAATGTCACAGATAACGTTAATGCAAACATTGCAAGAATTTCAAAGAAACAGTATTTAGTTTGCAAATATAGCTTTAAAGAAACCTATTGGAATAAAACAGATGGAACATTTATTGATACTGAAGTCTGCAATCTGCGTTTTATAGTATTGTGACTGATTGTACAATTTATTAGGACAGATTTATTGTCATATCTTATTCTCTCTCAGTACTTCATTTATAAGATTATGCTAAATCGGTAATATCTGAGTCAAATCGAAAGTTGCCTGTGATGAAATAAACGAGGAGTGAATAAGAAGGTAGAATGTGGGGGACGTGATTAGAGGAGATACGTGAAAATAGGAGGAAGGGAAAAACATGTACTACTCCTTTCCAGACAATACGTCGTGAGTGAACGAAACTCCTCACCGTGACAATGGTAAGATACACAGATACTGAATTGCAGAGAAATAATGGCCCACCAAGTGACATCGGGAGTGCAGTAACGCACGAATTTCACGCGTGAACCGAACCCGGCGCTCGCGTGCGCGCTGCAAACGAGGAGTCACCGCGAGAGAAGCACAAAATGAATTCAAAGACATGCACGGCCGGTTCTCGCGAGGCTGCGACCCCGGCAGGCGCTCTGTACCCGTTTGCCGATCAGATATGCACCGTAATAGCAACACACTGCAACAGATACCACACATGGTAGAAACATCCCGAGATCGTATTATGAGGTACATACTTCTTGTTTATTTCTCACAAGTGAGTATTTATCCTCTAAACCAATCAAAGGAATGTACGTGTGTATTTTGTACATTATTGTTGTGTTGAACGTGCTTTTTCGATGAACTTTTCAAAGATTTTATTATTCAAACAATATATTACTGCTTGTCAACTTATTACGCACCTGGAATATAATGTTTGGATTACTTCCTAACTCCAACTCAAGAATAAGTAATCATATGTTTTACATCTCAATTTTAAAATAACGTTTTTGAAGTCATGTTGAAGCTACGGAATGTCTGTGGAAAAATTGCTGAGGAACAAATTTTGCTTGAATAATTTCAATTACACTTTATAATCACCTACGTATTCATTTTTATCTGCGCACACAGCAACGTACATTATATCTTCATCTTACGAATCCCAGACAAGAATAGCAGTAATGAACATTTATGATGAATAACAAGCGGAACAAGTTGCCAACTGAATTCAACGAGATTCAAGGCACTGACTTGCAGCGAATAATGCATTCGAATAAAAAAAATCATCTTCATTCGCCTTTTGTCGCGTTTTAACGATGTAATCGTTCTCGACATCCCTTCGATCACAAACTCCACGTCAACACTGCAACACGTAAACAGGGCAACGCGAATTCACAGCTGCGTGACTGCAACGTCTAACAAGGCTGCAAGCCTTACGTCATGCCGAGAACTAAATCGAGAAAGAAATATGCATTGGAGTGCAACGTGAGTGAGTGTGTGTGTGTGTGTGTGTGTGGCGGCATCCGCCGGAGGAATGGCGTTCCGCTCGGCCGGCCGTGGCCTCCTGCAAAAGCTGCGCTGTGATCGGGGTTAATGGCGGGTGACAACGGGCTGCAGTGGTCGGCTCCGATTTATCACTTCATTAGGCGCGATGGCGGGCGGCCCCGGGCCGCGACACTCCCGGCTCTTCCCCTCCCCCTTCTCCGGCCCCATACCTCTTTTTTATTTATTTATTTTCTTTTGGATAGACAAATACTCAGATCAGTGTTTATGGTACACTACGTTTCTTATGATTGCTTATATCTACTTACAATTAACTTACACTAATCTTAAAATACAACTTACAACACTAATAGGGTGGTAGATGTATCTTTATATAAATATGTCTACTTTGGGTCAATATCTGAGAGTTTATTCAGACAAATATGGAAAGGAAATTTATTCTTGATGCGGGTTCTGTGCACAGGATTTTGACAGTCTTAGAGGGGTTAGGTTGGGTATGTTTAGGATGTTTTGGAAGAAGTGGGTGTATAAAAATATAATGTGGTTGGTTATTAGTTATAGCTGGAATTGTTAATTGAGTTGTGCGTTGGAGATGTACCAGAGGGCATTCGTGATGGTGCGGAGGAACTGATTTTGAATATCTTGGAATTTTTTGGTATTAGATTTGGCTGCGCTGATTCATACTGGGCATGCATATAATAGTAGTGCTTGTACGATCATTTTGTATAGCAGTAAGGCAGTATTGTACGGTAGCTTTGCTGATCTATTTATTATTGGTTTTAGTTGGTATAATTTAATTTTTGCTAGTATAACTTTATTGTCAATATGGTTTTTCCAGTTGAGACTGGTGTCTAAAAAAAGGCCTAGGTATTTTATCCTTCTCCATACCCTACCCGGCCTTCGTCTCTGCTCGTTTCCTTTCCCTATCATTCAACACGTCTTTGCGTCGTGAAGAGCATTCTTTAAGTTTGAAGAATTGGGGTTTATAACATGATAACAGAAATGTTTTAGAAATTTTTGCAAGATATTTTCGTTTCATTGGTTTCAGTGGGTTACATAAAAATTAGAACAATCCATGGTCAACTATGAGCAACACATTGAACAAGGTGATTATCATATCGCACGGATAACAGATGACAGATGCCGAAGATAACATCACTAACATTGCAGTTATAATCTGTCATATTTTACCCCGAGTACATCATTTCAAACTAAAAAAAATGCGTTCGCAACAAAAAGTTCGCATTTTTTGTTTTAGTTTATTAACTTAAACTAAAATAAAAAATGCGTTCGCATATTCTAGAGAAAAAAGCAAGGAATCAGCAAAAATAATGTTCCAACACATATGATATTAATCTTCATTTCGCCCCACCAATCGTTCTAAGCTGACGGGTCAGCCATAGCAGTGGTACCGTCTTCATTACTGGAGTAACGCGAATTTCCACAGCCATCCCGCGACGCACCTGAATACTTCTCTGCCTACGCCAGCGCGATTTTAAAACCTCGACACCGCCCTGGGCGAAGAGGTGTGCACCACCCTCGCCGCTCGCCCCCGTCGCGCCACTGACGCCCCTCCACTCACATAGCCCGCGCTGCCATTGCAAGCTGAGCCTCCCTTCCCGCCCTCACTGCCATCCCGTTGATACCACCCTCGCCACCCGTGCCGCCTGCACCCTCATCCCACCCTACACCTACCTCCATCCCCGCCCAGATCCGACTCCTTTCCCAACTCTTGTCCTACCCCTGGACCTTCTCCAAACCTACCCCTCGTCTGCCCCGCTCCATCCCTACCACACCATTCCCTGCCATTGCCCGCCCCGTCCCGGCCCCGCCCCTGCCCCGCCCCTTCCCTTCCCCGCCCTTACCAGCCCCTGCCCCGCCCCGCCCTTCCCTGCCCCGCCATCGGCCCCCACTCTTCCCCGCCATTTCGCCCTGCCCTGCTCCTTGCCCCACCCTACCCGCCCCCTGTTCCCTCTGCCCACTTCTTCGCCCTTTCCTCTTGCCTGCCGTCTTTTACCCTCTCAGCATGCTCCCCCCGTTTGCTTCTCCCCCTCTCACCTGCGCGTGCGTGCGTGCCCCTCTCATCCGTCACTCAGCGCCTCGCCGCGCGGCAACGCCCTTTCCACCCCTTCTGTCGCCGACGCCGTCGTCGTCACAGCCTCCGGAACTTCCTCTCCCCACCCCCTGCCCGGCAGCGGTGAGAAGCGGCGACCGCAGGGTGGAATCCTCTCTTAATGAGAACTCTCTTTCCAGCCTCCCCTTTCCCCTCGGCCTCCCGGCACAGTCTTCCCCGCCTCCCTCGTCGCCCCGCGTGCCCTCCTCCCTCGCGCCCGGTGTCCCCGCTCTTTCTCGCGAAGGGCCTCCGTCCGTCTATCTCTCTCTCTGTCTCACCAAATGCGAAGAACTGAAGCTCTCTGTAGATTCTATTATCCCCTGTCTTTGTTTCATTTGCCCCCAGGGATTAGAGATACTACACGGTGCGCATTGTCCTTGAGAACAATAGTTTTCAACAAATTCCATGGCAGAAACCGTTTAAAAGCCCGAGAGCTACGCGGGAGACGGGCGCAGGTAGAGAAGAACCCGAGGGGAAGTCCCGTACGCGCCGCGGGCGCCCCAGGCGGCGAGGACGGGAGGCGACGGGCGAGGGCGACGAGGACGGTGAGGACGGCGCTGCGAGGGCCACGCAGCCAGCCGAGAGCCGCAGCAGTGGTGACTGCACCGCAAGAGAATGAAGGGCTATGGACAGAGGCGTCGCCAAGGGCAAATATAAACCGGGCCAAATATGAACTGTTAATTTGAATCTACAAATTACAAATATACGGGGTAAAATGAATACAAACACAGTCGGTCCTCCATGTAAAACTACACAGAAAACATTATTTCGTAGGTTTTGCGAATAAAAGGTTGTGCATGTATATTACTTAATGAGATGAGATATGTGTTTTGACCATGACTCAAGTTGGAATGTTTTAGATCTGGTCGTTTATTGAACAATGGTGAGTAAATTTGCGAGTTCTATTCCCTTTTTTTATTCTTACAAATATGTGCACATGTAGAGACGACTGTTACTTTCACACGTCACGCACACACACACACACACACACACACACACGACGCACACACATGAAGTGTACCTACGAATAATTGATATAAAGTCCATGAAAATGAACAAAAAATGTTTAATTCCGATTTTGATAAATATTTATTTTGGCAAACAGTCTATTCACTGCTTTTTATCATTGATATAATATGCTATAATAATTGCTATAATAATGCACACTCACGACAAATGACAAAACTGAAAAATTTGGTTACATAAAGAAAGTGAGGAAACTACCCAAACCCCAGAATTTGCTAATCAGAATTACATTGCATACTGGTTTGCAGACCCTATGTCCAAAATACGAAGTAGAGTGATCTTGACAATGGAAAATATATCCGCAAGGCCGTACGTTGCAGAGACAAAATCGTACGGAGTGACCACTGCATTTGAATTTTTGGTGTGATCTTATAGATATGCCACAAGATTTGGTATATAATTTTGTCGAATAAGATAATCGCATCTTCGAACCATAGTAAAATTCTTGAAACCGGAAGAAAGATGTAGAGAACAAGAAACCAGAAGGGAATGGAAGGGTGGATTTTATATGCGTCGGCAATACCACCAGCAAGCATGACAAAAAGACAAGACGGTATTGGCGGCGACGAGACGAAGAGGGGCTCGTCACGAAGGATACTTCTGCGGATAACTATCTGCCGCCGCCCGTCACCTCCGTCACTACGCTGCCACGCCCGCCTCCACCGCCGCCGCCCGCCGCCGGCCTCCGGCCGCCGCCGGCGGAATTCGCGTCGTGTTCGATACTGTATGGATGGGAAATATGAAAGGCATTTTTATTACAAAAACCAGGGCGGCGGGAGTACGCGGCATGTTGTGAGCGCAGTGGACTCATGTTCATTGCATGCGGGGCATGTCTACATGCGAGGCGTGTACAACATTTTATTTGCGGGTAAGGGCGCGGAGCGGAGATGGTAGCGCGATAGACGGATGACAAACGTGCCGCGGTGTAGATGGGGCGGGGGCGGTGGGGGCGGCGGTGCGACCGCGGTAGCAATGGCGACGACGGCCACAGACAAGTTAGCTTGGCAAGGTCGTACGTTGCAAAGACAAAATCGAATGGAATGACCACCGCATTAGCATTTCGGTGGGATCTTACAGATACGCTTGGATATTTCACTTTCAGATTTGGTGTATGATTTTGTCGTATAAGAAAATTGCATCTTTGAGGTTAACGGTAAAGATACTATTGATAGAACCTGCAAAATTTTATTATTAACTATTCAATGTAAAGAATATGAGTTTGCAAAGTCTATATACAGGGCACTATAAACAGATGCAGTTACTAATGAATCTTGCACGTTTTACCGTTCATAATTTGCGACAAATCTGTCTGGAATTTCGGCTTCAAGTAAATAGGCTTCATATATTCAACATTTGATGGAACTTTCCTGTTACATTGCGATTTTTGACTAAAATTTACTAGTATATTTTGACCTCTACAGTATAATGAATGAAAATGAAGGCTATCTTTGAATGTTCATTGGATCTCCGGCAACTGTAATTACGATGCTTACGGAAATAAGACAATCGAGAATGCAGGTGCTTGGAAATCCAGTGTCAGGCGAACATCAGCAAGATCGAATTTTTAGTTCGATTTACTTCTTTCAGTGGTTTCTGTAGTTTCCTTGATCTCTTCTAAGCGAGTGACGGAGCATCGTATATAAGGAACCACAGAGTATGCATGATCTCCTGACCCATTCCCTTCCCATCTATCACCCTCAAGCCGCGGAGGGGAGGAGGGTAGTCATACATCCTGCTCAGACGAGGAAGAGTTCATATCCATTAAGGAAAGGATTAAGTAGGTAAATGAGATGCATTCAATTTGAGTGGTAGATATAAGAGAAGAATAATGTGAAGTTAGAGTAATCAAGAATCCTTTTTTTATAAATTTTGAATTATTAAATTGTTTTAGGTTCTAAGCTTTTGCAATAATACATTAACACACAGTTAATTACTTATTGGCCACTGGTATTTTATTGAATTACTGCCAATGTTTCGGGCTTCATTTGTGCCTTCGGTTAGTCTAAATGATACAGTGCAGAAACCACATTAATAGCCTAAAGAATTATAACTCGCATTTTCAACATTTACATATATTACACATTTTATGCACAGTAATTAATTTTTCATTAACCCGGCAACGGATGGGTTGAGTCTGTGAGACCCACGACGTTACAAAATCTTCAGCCAATCACTTACAGACAATACCAGAAACCTGTTCATCTCTCTACCTTTCTTGTAAATGCATTCTTGTATGTTTAGTGTGATAGTTATTGCCGTATAGTTTGTATAAGTGATTATAGGCGTAATTTGTTTCCTGTTTGGTCTCTCAAACCCAACCCATCCTTTCGTGTAACTGTAATCAAGTAGGTACCTATTAATATTTTAAAAATTATTTATTATTGCGATAGAGATAATGTTATTTTTAGTAGTATTACATACAACTAAAGTCAAATTGAACTGTAATGTCAGAAATGAGTCAAAAGTTTCTGTGGAATGACGAAGATGGTAATAGAGAGACTTTATTATGCTCCTTCTTAAATTTACCAAATAGTTTTGATAAGAATAAAATATGCATAATATATTAAGAAGAATGTTTTCTTTTATGTCAAACTAACATAATGAAGTCCTCTAACAACGATATAAACTAAGTATTAGATATAAAATTCTTGTTTTATAACTGGGTCTCTCAAACCCAGCCCATCCGTTCGTGTTTGCATTTTTGCACCCATCTGTCGCCGGGTTAAATATCTGCTAATCATAAGGCTGTGTGTTGTTTGTAGCAGGAAGTCCTGGGAATACGATTTGACAGTTGACCGTAATTTAATAAAATACTAATTTGTCGCAGATAATGCAAGAACCATGTGTTAATTTAATATTATAATGATGCTCAAACACACTCTATGAAAATAAGGCACCAGATGAAGCACGTTTTGCCTTCCTTTTGTTGGTCGACCAGTGTTGGCGGATACTCACGACATCAGACAGCCGCAATATGGGCGCGGCCTTGCACTTGATCGCAGATTTGCGGAAGCAGCTACGACGCTGCGCAGATTGCGGAACGAGAGTGGCACAACAGCCCAAGAGGGCGTGGGGGGAAGACGTGGGCAACAGAGGCGGTCAAATTAGAGGACTGGAGAGAGAGAGAGAGAGAGATGAGAGAAGAGAGAAAGAGAAAGAGGAAGAGAGACGATGCACAGCTGAGATGACGAAAGTAGCAGAAGGAAATGCGCTTTAAGTAAAAAGAAAACCACTTGAATAGTGAACAGGATCCGACTGGTGATTTGGCAGTGAAGAAGCTTATGTGAAGAATCCTCCAGTGATGGATGGGACGTGAAGATGTCTCCATATAAAACACGAAGTGAACGTAGATAGGGAAAAGATCATAGGTGAGGAGTATACGTAGCCGGGACGGGACATTATGACTTTGTGGAAATTAGAGGCCCACAGTAGAAATGCGTTTAGAGATACTGAGGATTTCGAAACATTCGGAGACATATTCGACGGACATAAACAATGGTCGAAGCAGGGCGGACACAAAAGACGAAAATGAAGATTAGATTTACGAACACATGGGATTTACGAAGGCACGTGCTGCTGGAAACTCAACTACAACGACACAAACCACCGCGATGAAATCTTGAGAAGCGAGAACAGAACGCCGCAAGAAAGCGGAAACCAAGAGAGCGGAAAGGAGGCGGCGGAGGAGCGCGGGCCGCTGTGGGTGGCGCAGACGACGTTCTTGGCGGCGCGGGTGGCGTATCGCGTAATAGAAGATATTGGAGCGCCCAGTTATGCTTGCACGCGTGGCGCTGATAATTGGAAAGATAAATGTCCGTAATGGCTGAGGCAAGGCTTCGCCGCCCGCCGCCCGTCACCCGCTACTCGCCACCCGCCACCCGCTCCCGACGCCCAACACACAACGCTCACCACCTCCCCTCACCCGCTGTCTGCCTATCGCCCGTACCTTCCCTACCGTCGTCGGCACCAAACACAATCTCTACACCTGCCTACCGCCCGCCACTCGCGACTCTCCCACCACCCACTACCACCCGCGCTCTACACACACGCTCTGCTACCCACCGCGCTCTACCCACTGTTCGCCACCCACCGCGCTCTACCCTCTACCCGTTATCCACTGCCCGCTACCCACCGCCCGGTAACCAACACCCGTCGTCCACCACCCTCCGTCCAACACCCACCGCTCACCGCCATCTGCCCACCTCCCTCACCCGTCGTCTGCCCATCGCCTCCACTGTCCGTACCTTCCCTACCGCCGCCAGCACCACCACCATCTCTACCGCCTGCCGTTCCCTACTCGCCGCCTTCTACCAACCACACTCTTCCCACCGCTCGCTACCCGCCGCGCTGTAACCACTACCTGCTATGCACCACCTGCTACCCATCGCCCGCTAACCACCACCCACCGTCCAGCACCCTCCGCTCAACACCCACCGCTCACCGCCCTTCTGCTCACCTCCCTCACCAGCTGTCTGCCCGTCGCCTACATTGTCCGCACTTTCCCTACCGTCGCCAGCACCACCATCATCTATGCCTGTCGCCCGCCGTTCGGTAGCCATCTCCCGCTACCCACCGCTTGCTATCTACCGCTCACTACCCAACGCGCACAGCTTGCTATCCACCGTCCACCCCCTACGCACACTACCCACCGTCCGCTACCCACCCCTTTCTTCCCACCGACCGCTACCCAGCGTCCGCTCTCCAAGGCCCAACGCCTAGGCGCCCCACCCCGGGGTGAATTCATCGTGGTAAGTTCGAGTGCGAGGTGGGTTGCAATACTCACCACCCACTCCCCACCGTCCACTATCCACCGTCTACTCACCCCGCCCACTCCCAATACCCATCGTTCACCGCCTTCTTCTCACCTCTCTCGCCTGTCTGCTGTCCATCGCTTACACCACCGCCCATACCTTCCCTACAGCAAAACCCATCGTTCACCGCCTTCTACTCACTTCCCTCACTCGCGGCCTGCCCATCGCCAACACCACCTTCTTCGCCTTCTTCTCACCTCCCTCGCCTGCCTGCTGTCCATCGCTTACACCACCCGCCCATACCTTCCCCAGAGCAAAACCCATCGTTCACCGCCTTCTACTCACCGCCCTCACTCGCGGCCTGCCCATCGCCTGCACCACCTTCACCGCCTTCTCACCTCCCTCGCCTGCCTGCTGTCGCCATCGCTTACACCACCCGCCCATACCTCCCTACAGCAAAACCCATCGTCACCGCCTTCTACTCACCGCCCTCACTCGCGGCCTGCCCAACGCCAACACCACCCACACCGTCCCCACTGCCGCCAGATCCACCACCGCATTCCACCGGCCACCCGCCGCCCACACGTCGGCGCGCTGTCGGCGGAAGCAGCCGCCCGGTCGCGCTCCGCTGGCTTCCTGCGGCGCCGGCCGCGCCTCGCCCACCCGGCGCTCGCTCGCTCGCGCGTTTTCAAGACGCGCGGGGAATGCCACGCCATAAACCATTTACTCCGACTGGATAAACTGGAATTTGTGCAAGGTTGGGGGAGGTTTCCATCCTGGTATTCAGTAGTAATTGGAAGCAGGAGAATCGTGTCCCACTAAAAATTTGTTCTGTAATATATTGATGACATTATCAAAAATATACCGAGCTTCTTTCATTGTAGTGTTGCCATTTAAAAGTATACGAAAATAATATTGTTTTACCTGATATTTTACTCACAATGTATAAGTGTTTTAGGTTGCTTCTCGGAAACCTGCAAATGAAAAACAGTGAATTTAAATTACTGAAACATAGCCGTCCCGTAATCAATACACTAAGGGCTACTTTTCTTGGAATAAGTATCCATTTGAAATTCCTAATTCGTTTCATAAGTCGATAAGGTTTTAATTATTAAACGAAATAAATGTCTATATCAATTCAGATTGCTAACGTGAGTCATATTTTGCGTCGTAATTCAAACCAATAATTGTCTTATTCTCACCCAAATTCCTTCACATTTTCTAACAGCTTATTATTTACATCAATGCTGTTATTTTAACAGCACGTACATATAGTATATAGCATGTACATAGTGTGTATACTTTGTACACTGTGTATTGTACAGTACAACAGTGAGCGATTACGTTTCTCGCTGTACCGCTCCAAAGACATCTATAGCCGACCAAACTATCATCCAATGTCAACAGCGACATGCCCGCATGGATTATTTGTTCTGAGTACAAATCAGCTCGAAGAAGCGATCAAGCCCGGCCGTCCTAGGGGAGCTGCGTCTGTGCGCAGCCTCGATCAAACACCATCCCCTGCCCCGCACGCCAACGACGCGTCCTGTTCACGTGCGGCGGCGTTAATCTCAGCCTCCCGGCTGGCGAAGCCCTCCGCCGCCTCCGCCGCCTCCACCCCCGGCTCCGCCTCGGCAACCGCCGCCTCGGCCGCCTTTGACATCCGTCACGCACCCTTTCGATCGACGCGGCGCGGCGCGGCGCGTCCCGCGGCGAGCCAAGTGTGTACTAAGGGCCGCGCTCACACGCGGGCAAGGCGAGGTCGACAGCGACTACGAGACACACACCGCCGCTAGTCGCACCCGCCCCCCGCCCCCGTCCGCCTCTCGGGACGCCGGTTGTCGCACGGCACCGCTCCGCGCCGCGCCGCTTCGGCCGGTGGCTGGTCGCCGCGTGCGTGAGCGCGGGCGTCTGTGCATCCCGGGAGGGTTCCTCCAGACGGTTCACGTCGGCTGGACGAGCGGCACAGGACGGAGGCGGCGGAGGCGGGGGGTGGAAATTGAGACCTGGACGGGGGAAACGGCGGCGGGGGCGGGGTGGCGAAACCGTTGGCTGTGGCGACGACGTTGCAGGCAGACGTGGGAGTTCGGGAAGCGCGGAGGTGGAGTTGGCGGTAAAGGCGAGGTGGAGGAGGTGGTCTCTCTGCCTTGCTACCCATGCCGAAGCTGCCTCCCTCTGCAGAGGAGTTTCTACTGACGCCCCCCTTCCTGTGTGCCACCGTTACCGCAGTTATGCTCATCTCTACGTTGTCCTGACCCTCAGATTATATTGCTGCCTCATTTGCCTCTATACACCCCGCCGACGGGCCTATTGACACAAACTCCTACTGTAGCGGCTACGCCACCTAAGTCGCGTACACAACCCGCACCAGCTACGTAACCTATGTCTCCTGTGTCAACTACACAACATTTAGCACCGTCATTAAATTGAACCCTTCACACTTTCTTAGTTTTAGTTTCTTAATCGCATTAACTGCCCAACAACGGCACATGCTTTTACGTTCTTCTTCTTTCGCGATCATTTCACCGTAACAATAATTTTTCTTCCACCCGCTTCGTTTTTCGTTCACGTCGTTTTTAGAAGCGACATATCGCATCTAAAAAACTTCTTCCTTATTATCTGTTGTACTCTTGTCTTCCATTTCCTTCAGAGATTTAGGACTTTTACTCTTCTAACACATCAACTAAACTTTATCCACCTAAAAGTGGGCTTAATTATATTCGTGTTGTACCTCTACTTCTTTGCATGAATTCATTCAATATCTGACGATATCGCATTCAAGCTCTAAAAACTAAAACAAAATGCATCGTCACGAACGACATTTTCAAGAACTATCGGTATCGCTATCGTGCCGTCTCACGTCTCCTCACCTCAATTTTTACATTCTAGCTACCGCTTACGCAGTAGAGAAAAAGTTATGTAATGATTCGCGATAAACGGATATTTTTGGCAGAAAAAGTTCTTTATTACTGGGCCCTGGCAATCAAAAAGTGGATAAATCCAGTTGCTCAATAGAAAACAATCTTCTATTACGTGGTGTAGCCAGAATTCATATTTTGTGAGTCCTTGATACCGAAAAATCGAATTACGTCTAAACGTCTCTATCTGTATCCGTCTGTGAACAACAGCGCCAAACCATTCAGCCTATTTTCTCCAAAACAAATATTCTCCAATTGATCCGGATGATGTCGCAGACCCTTAATTTGAAACTGATATTTTAATTTTGGGGAGTATTTTACATGAAGCCCATGGGACATTTTCAGTTTGTTTAAAACTGACTCCATCGCTTTTATTAAATTTGTTGTTGGCTAGTATGAAAGACGTTTAAGGGAATGGCGCAAATCTCATTTTCGTTGAAAACTGATTTTTTTGAAAATTGCAAAAATTCAACATTTTTGCGGGCGTCTTCCTAGATTTATAATTACGAAGATAGCGATTTTTCCCTTAAGAAATCTGTTTCTTAAGATAGATTTTGAAATAAGGTCATGTACAATTTTTCGCAAATTTGAATACTTTTTGCGTAATTTTGCACGAAAATACGAGCGAGAAAGTACGTGCTGTTTTAACACTTAGGTTATTTTATTTCATTTTCATTTCGTTATTTTTTATTTAAGGCCGTATCAACTACTAAGTCATTAACGACCAGTATGGATTTACCGTTATGGTAGGAGGATGAAAAGAGATGGTGATGATAGGGGATGAAAGGTTAGAACACGCACAACGCCCGAGGCAGGACTCGAACTCGCGGCCCCTCGGTACGAGATCACTCGACACTACTGACTTAGGATCTCGGCCACGGGACGACAGTGATAGTTAATAGTGGTCTTGAACTCCGTAACAAATGTCGTTCGAACTACTTCCACTCCATTCCCCTCTACCCGATCCAACCTCACTACTACGAACGTCGTTACGATCGACGTCACCAACAACCCTCAATATCACCATCACCGTTGTCGCTCCCATTGCGGCCGATGTCTCCTCGACCTCCTCCACCTCCGTGCCGCCACAGCCCGCCGCCGCCGCGCCCTCGACACGTGTTGACTGAGCCCACAGGCGCGCGCGCACTGAAGGAGAAATCAAAGACAAAGCTACGGTCGCTGCGCAAATATCATCGCGTTTGCTCACGTTTATAATCTTCGGGAGCCCGCGCTGTCCGCGGAGGCCGGGGAGCAGGGATCGGGAAGGGGGTGGAAGGCGGAAGGGGGGAGGCAGCGTCGTGGCGAGGCCGCGCGCGGTAGCCACGTGCGCCCGGCGACGCCTGAATGGGACCGCCTTTTGATGAATTACCGTTTGCCGAAGCAAAACACACTGCGCTGTTAACTCAGGCGTCCGCCGTCGTCGAGGGCTGGCGGTGGCGGCAGCGAGGGCGGAGGAGGCGGTAGGCGCGGCGGAGTGGCCAAGGAGACGTCAGCAGGAGGAGAGCGTGAAACTGAGGGAATCGCGTCGTTGGCTTAAGCTGGGTTCTTGAAGCCGTGGATGGAAGTGACGTCGATCAATCATGTCTATCAGTTAAAAAACCGTAAAATATTTTGGAAAAATTCGATCGATTCATTGATTAGTGGTTCCGGGGGCGTCAACTGCTATGATTGTTCGACCCATGAGTGGAGTGTATGATTTTCCCCGGGAGGTGGCGGTGATCTTCGCCCGCGGGTGGTGAGATCCGGCGCCGATGTTCCGTCGGCTTGAGCGGGTTTCCTCAACAAGGTATCTCTCACCAGCGGGGCACCACCCCGGCCGGGGCAAGCTCTAAGTTCCTGACCGGTCACCTGGCATGTGTGTCAGTACACAGGGAAGAGGAAGGAACGATCGCGCGCGGTCCATGGCCCGTTTGTTAGGGTAGTGCTCCGACATTCGCCTGGTTCTGATCGGAGAAACCATGGAAAACTACCGATCAGAGCATGTTTTGACAAATTTTGATTTGCTTTTTTTTGTACATCCATTTTCTTGTAATTGCAACCCTTAGTAATATGTTGGAATATTCTGTGGTGGTAACGTGGTCAATAGCAGAACAAAGTATTTAGCATGTGATGCCACGTGTACTCAAGAAGCATAACTCTAGGCCACGGGGGAACTTTTCACTGGGTCCCCGTGCGAATTCACTCACTTTTTCCGTCTAGGCTGGCGCGTGGGGGCATCGTTAATTTTTGTTAAATAATAAACATTTTTGTTATTCTATTGTATATTATTTATGTACTGTAGATACGATATTATTGTTTAAACAATTACATAATTCGAACATAAATAAATATTTAAATTAATTTTAACAACTAAAGGAAGATAAACGAAAACTCTAGGCCTTTTACCATGCCCCCTCCCCCGGATCCGCCGGTGGTGTTGGCGCGGTGGCAAGGCAGCGAGTCGGCGCTTTCCCAGGCACCGGCAACGCATGGCGAGGGTGCCAGCGAGCGGCGAAGGAGGCGAAGGAGGCCCCTACTCACAAAGGCCCCGCTGCCGCTTCATTAAGAGATAGCACGAACATTCTCGGGAGCTGCCGCCGCCTCCGCCTCTGCCTCTGCCATCGACGCCGCCAATAACGACAACGCACAGTGGTCCGAAATTGGGGTGTTCATCTGCAGTGTAGTCGTCGCGATCGTAATCGATACCAGGTCAAAGCCGGAGTACTACCTTCACAAACGGGACTGTGTCCATTGGGATCTTTCCTTCCTCATCGTTGCCCTCTCCGATCCTGTTACAAACACTCTCTCAATCCCTCTCTCTCTCTCTCTTTCTCTCTCACACACACAGTACATACATACACAGAAAACACACACTTTCATGCACCACACTATGACGGGAGACCATTCAGGAGTTCAGAGCTTGTCCCTGCTGAGTGATCCTCGCTGGGGGAGATACCTAGAGGGAAAGCTACGCAAGTTGGCAGGTAGATCAGGGCCGAATCTCTCGTTCCGCTAGGGGAGGAACACCGCCACCTGCCGGATGTAACTTGCAATGCAGTTACATGACTTATGAACATAGTCGTTGACGCGCCCGGAAAAAGCAAATAATCACACAATTAGTTGGCCTTATTGCCGCAGAAACTTAGAATAGACTTGCACATGGTCTTGTAAGTTTCACGAAATGCGTGGTAGTGTAGTCGATATGTGTGTGTGTGTGTGTGTGTGTGTGTGTGTGTGTGTTTGAAAGAAGAGAGGTGGGGACAAGGAGGAGGAAGGAAAGGAAAGATCCAATCCATGCTCCATTTGTGGAAGTTCTGAACCGGTATTCGCCTGGCATTCGACAAACCACGGAAAACTACCGATCACAGCAATTGGCCGCCAGAATTCTCCGGACAATTGTTGAATACAACTATGTATTACTCGTTCACTTTACATTTGCAGACGGAGCGCTGCGATCTGTTTACATGAGGTCACCGCCGACTAAATGAGAAACGCGCGTCTGCAGTATATACTGACCGTTTAATATGATATAGATGGCGGTGAGCAGCACACAGAACCCCAGCGTGGCAAGAACACAACCATTAAGCAGTAGATAAGTGCAAAGAAGAAATAAAAATATTGTACGTGAATGTTGTGAATAGCGTGTGGTGTGATCTTTTTTATTGTATATTGTCTTAATCATTTAAGAGCGCGACACCAGCTCACTGTCAGAAAGGCATAATTCGTCAGCTGTGTCCGTAGCGCTTGTGCTGCCTTCGGAGACAGCTGATTGGTCAGGTACTGATTGACATCGGGGCCATTCCTGTATTCTCAGTTGTGAATTCGGGCCTTAACTTTCAAAACATTTGTTCCTAATTCTGCCGTCTGCAAATGTAAAGTGAACGAGTAATAGCTAGTGTCTAATGTCCGTCACTATCGGGATTGCGCACGAGTGCCGAGAGTTTGACGTTGGCGCGTGGGTCGTGGGCCATGGAGATGATGGATGGGCGCGCCAACTCGGGGGAACAGCCGGTCGAGATCGCCAGTGGAACTTAAAGGGTGCTGACAGGCGCGAGCGCACGCACTCGCTGGTACTGCGATGCGTACATGTGTTGTGTCATCATTGTTCTTTTAGCTTGGCAGACCCGAGCTATCGGAACTGTGACTATCGCTCTCAATTGGGGAGACAGGCGCTGATACCCCTTTCTGCGGTACTTATGTAGGTCAGGATGAACAACAGTACGGAACGATAGTCTGACTTGATTTTATTTCGTGAAAGAAGAGTGAAAACTATGTGTGACTGACTATAAGAAAGAAGTACAAAGTAGGTAATGGGAGAGAGCGTGTCTGACTATTCATTTATCATTAACTCTTGAGTACTCTCATTACTTTTGCAATCTGTTACTTTCGTTTGCCCTCTTTTTATTTTTCTCTCTCCCTCTATAACTCTTATTTTGGAGCAACGGGTGGCTTTCTTCCTCTAGGTACGTCAGTAGAAATTTGATTTCATTGATTGATGATTCTAGGCGCGTGCCGACATGTGTAGTAGTGTGTGTATGTAAGGGGTGAGGATAGAACAAGGAAGAGGAAGGAAAGATCGCGCGCGATTCGTGGTCCGTTTGTTACGGTACTGTTCTGGCATTTACCTGGTATTTATCGGAGAAGCCACAAAAAACAACCGATCAGAGCAGCGGGCCGTTAGAATTCTTCTCCAGACAGCGACTGAACTAGACCTAGTTATCTAGCTAGCTAGTGTCGAAAATCCTATCAACGTCGGGTGCCACTCAGACCTAGGACTTCCTCAGAGGCACTGCAGTGATATCAGTTGATGTCCTGAGCCACCTCTCCCAGTTTGGTTTGATCTATGCGGAATTCGTCGTGAACAAATTCGTGGTAGGCTTTGCTTATTTCTCCTACTCAGTTTGCATTACATCGTATCATCTAACTTAATCCTGCTCATATTAATGTCTTGGCCGTGTTGAGTCGTGTCTTGCCCGTGGCTAAGCAACAGTAATGTGCGCCTCGCAATGCACGAGGTGCATTAAATGTATGAATAAAACCCTATTACCATATTTTCTCTCCATCATTCTATTTTTTGTATGAATTCAATAGTGGACCTGGCAATGCTTTGCTATTGCAATGTATTAAATAAACACAATTCACGTTCAAAATCAATTTATTCAATGAATTACTTCGTATTAACTACACTTTAACTACATATTAACTACATTTTCCTCTATTAGATTACACCTTAAAAATCAAATATTTGAATAATGTTGTCCACCGCCAGGAATTGGTTCAGACTACTGCATTCTAAATCGCAACTTCGATGTTATTCTTTATTATGAGTCGAAGCAAGTCGTTCACTTCAAAAATATATTCATAAATCGCACATCGAACAAAGTCCTGTGGGAATGGCATAACGTCCAACTCGTCGATTAACTTTTCAAAAAAAACGCCCCAACATGTTCAATTTAATTCCAATCACTCTTTAAATACCACCGATACAATTCGGAAGAAATTGTGAACATTTCAGTGAAATCGGTCGAATAGTTTTTGCGTCTGTATGCGACAGACATACTCACATTGCCTTTTATTTATATGTTGGTAGATTTCCATATTCAGTATAGCTATCGTACTCATCTTCTGCTTTTCTTTCCTTCTCTTCCTCTCCTTCCCTCCAGCAGCAGCTGGCCCAGCTGCGCACCGCGGCCCTGGCGCTGACGCGGACGAATGCGCCAGGCTGTCGCCGGGCGGCCTTTATTACGTTGCGATGGACATTTGCAAATTTGGAAGTATAATTTTACGTCTGCTTGATTAAATAAAGATAGATCGCGACGAAGTAAGATTGTAGCCTGACTTCGATATGTAACATTCATCACAGTTAAAGTAAGTTCGAACCGATGCAAATATAATTTTAAGCAAAACGTCTTCGCTAAAGATGTAAAAGCTGGTTTTCATCTTCACTCGTCCTGACGTAGCGAGTTCCTTTCTCGCGGCGGTACTCTTGAGGGGCGTATGTAATTACAAGTGGCAGGATGACTTCAACGGTTTTGCAGACCTTATGGCCCCCACCGCGCCATCGATACACATTAATTATACGGCTTAATAAATAATAATATCATAACGAAAAGCAGAAGCCCCGCCAACGTTCGCTGCCTGCAGAAGCGATGACCTAACCGCGGGGACGCCTCGATGAAAATGGCGAGCAGGCGAGGCCGGTTCGTGCAGTGGCGTTGGCGGCACGAAGGCGCGGGCGGGGTGGGGTGGAGAGGGGAGGGGCGGGGCGGGGCGCGAGGAGCGGTGCCACTGCTCCCCGCCCCTCCCCCGCCGCCCACCGCCCCCGCAGGCGCCCAACGCGTCACGCCGCCGCCTCCGCCTCACTCAAAAGCGCGCGCGTGAAGGCGAGTGAAAGGTTTACACGATGTAACACCGCGGATTGTCCGCCGAGCAGACGGAGGAGAACGGAAAGGTAGAAATGAAGACGGCGGTGGAGGCACGCCGCGGCAACGCGACTGGGCGGCGGGGACGTCTACTAAGCTTCCAGTTTCTTCGCAGTTTTTTTAAAGGGTTTTAGTTTCAAAACATCATTAGGAAGTCATATATTGTGCTCTTCACGCCACGGTGTCATTAACCGTAAACAACGTGGTAGACAAGAAAGAATTTCATAAAGAGGAATACAACACATTATCATTTAAGCATAAGCATGGATTTCAAGGCAAGTAAACTAACAGAAGAATTCCTTGCTGTGTGTGGTCTCTTACCAAATTTGTCTCTAAGATGAATTGGACTTCTATCTCACTCAACCTATTATTTCTACTTTTACCGTACTCCCCAAGTGTAAATCGAACTTCAAACATTTTGATATTAGATTTTTACAGTAAACGATATGTAGTCGGGAAGAATATCATTGAATAATTGTTTCCGGTATTTGTTTTCATATATTCTATGTCCTATTTAAATTTTCAAAAATTTTCTGAAAGTCTATGAGCTATCAGTTAAGCAAAATAACAGGCACACATGGGGCAAGCAACGTTACTGGTAATTTATGACGCTGTAAATTCTCTTGACACTGAGGCTTCCCGAGTCTGTCGCAATGGAAATCGATACCTCGACTTGAAAGCATAAAGAAGCTTTGTCAAACGAATGCTTTACATCACTATCTTACGTTAAGATTTCTCCTACAGTGTCATTCAACCTCTTCCGAAATATACATGATCATTCGCAATGGCATGAAGGCAAATGTTTGAGTTATTATCATTAAATGACATATCGCAGTTTGTTTCGATTTCCATGATATGGTATGACAGGTCGATTTTCGACAAATAATTTTCCTTTTTGTCGTATTTCAAAATATATTTGGTTTGGCTAACTTTTATATTTTACCTCTTCAACATAGTAACATTCGTTCAGATATGATTCATATAGTTCAGATTCATTTACATTCGATATTGCAATTGATTGACTGAAATGTTCCTTTTTGACGAAAGAAATGACCAAAAACGTTTGACATTATTATGGACGAAGAAATAATTTTGGAGCAAGAAAATAGAGAAAACATTAACGCATGTCCATAAGTTTGATATGATAATGATTCTTCTTCTTCTTTCGTTTGGGTCATCTAGGGACCACGCACCAATTTCGTTGCTTTCTTCCTCTGTCCTTCTTTCTTCTTCCTCCAGTACTCTTTCATCTTCTTACTGCGTATTACTTTCCTCTCCTCGGACCTTTTTGATCCTGTTTTCTTTTCCTTCCTGCCCTGGAATCCTTCCATTTCTAACACTTCCTTCTTAAACATCTCTCTTTCTGCTGCTTCTCTTTCATATATATTGTTTCTTTCTAAATCTTTCCTAAATTCTTTTAATCCAGACTATTGTCGACTTCTTGTTCCAAAGGTAGTTAAAAATCTCCTTAGTTCATCTGTTGTCGTCCATTCTATATAAATGTCCAAAAAATAGCAGTCGCCTCTTCCGTAATGTTTCGGTTATGTTTTCTATAGTACGATCAACTTCTTCATTACTTATTAATTTCCATACCTCTGTGTTTCTTCTTCTTATTATTATTATTATTTCATTATTTTTTAATATTATTTCATTATTATTATTACGTATTATATATTAGAATTCGCTACAACTTTAATTGAAGTGCAGCGAAACGGGATGGTCATAATATTTTACGAGAACGTACAGCAATGAACTTTTTAAATGTGATAATTATGTATCTATCAAGAAACAGTAAAAATATCAACATTGTATTTCTGTGAATGAATGTCAAAATCTGAAAATGTTACATTGCTTCAATCCATTTTCTACTACAATATAAGTAACATATATTTTCAAACAAAAGAATAAGCCTATGTCCAAATTATAAATGTCTAATAATTATATTTAACTTCACTCGAAAATTCGTTTGAATCATATCACCGTACTTTAATTCATGTGCTAATTGTAGCTGATTATATAATTTTGTCAACAAACAGATTAGGTGTGTGGCGAAAGAGTACTACTTCAACAAACATCGTAATACAAAGAACTAGCTTATCGTGGCACCGTCGGTAGGTATTTCCATATTAAAAGTTTCGAAATAAAATAATTTTTACACATATTAGTTGCCCGAAACATTCATTTTAGGGCATAAAAAGTTGCATAAAAAGCATAAATTAAAGTACCTATTTAATTTTTTATTTCATTTCAAACTTTGGTATAATTATGGACATTACGATCCATAAAATCGTAACGATCTTTTAAATGACGGAAAGAGAATATAGACATTCATAGTTACAACAATGTTCTCGAAGATGCAATGAAACCATGAAAAACATATTTTTCTAAACTTCTACCAAATATTCTAGAGACAACCGTCGAAGACTTGTGTCTTTTTCGATTGTATTGGCGAGGGAAACTCAGTGAGATAAAGATCACCTTTGTAGGTGCTGTAAAACACCAAGAATGCATTTTACTTGCTTAAAAAATACACGTTTTAAAGAATATAAAAAATCTTAATAGATACGCAAAAATTTATTATTTTCCGAATTAGGAGATTGAGACGCGTTGAATGACACCACATTTGTCGCAATTGTTTGTTCAAAAATGGTCTAATCTCGAATAACGACTTGGGGAACTGACGCGGGTTACTCGAGTCTTATACAAGGATTACTGCACAAAAAATTATAGTTTGAATGAATATGTGGTTTCTACAATAGTTGAAAAATATAATAAAAAATAAACTGTAGTGAATTGCAAGTGTCAATAAAATAATATCACACTTATGACATTCACCACTTATACACCTTACACACTTACGTTCACCTTCTTTACGCCTTGCACAAGTAACTTTTTACTTCGACATTTCAGTTCCGTAGAAGAAATCCTCTTCCCTCCTTTGTGCAACAGTTGCTTTCATGCTCGAAGGCACTTAACAATACCACGTGCTTCTTAACCCCCTTCTCCTCTTCACGTCGAGATTATGTCGCGACACCGTGACCTCTGCACTGCAACGCGATTTGCGACTGCGCTCCATCCTTGAGGGGAAGGAGGGATGAACGGAAGCGGGGAGGGGATCCTCACCCCTTCTTCCCCCTCCTTCCCCCCGACGTAGCGCCGGCGGCCGCCGTGCCCGCGCCCCGCCCCCGCCGCTCAACAGAGGAGGCCACCGGGCCATTGTGGACGCACGCCGCCGCAGCGGTGGCTTGACACCCGCCGCGCCGCGCGACCTGCTTGCCAGCGGCGCGCACGAGCCGCGCGCACAGTGGGCCGAAACGACGCCAAAAAGCGCAAGCTGGCGATGTTTTCACATTAACAAAATATCGATAATCCCTCATCACTTTTTAGATAGCCATTTTGTGTGATTTTCTTTAGTAGTATTTTTGCCGCTGCAGGCCACTATGTAGTTAATAAGTGTAGTGCGCTATGAGGCGAGAGGTCATATCACACAAAATGGTTATCTAAAAAGTAGCACTCACACTACTCAAAAACAACAAATAAAATACTCTTGTGAAACATTGCAATTAATAAAATATTTTCTCAAAAGTCTTTCCGAATACTGCAATAAGATAGTCTACAACATATTTGTACAATACAACAGTACAGTACACATTTCAGGAATATTAAAGAAGTGCATGTTCCATAACGTAACTCGTGATCAGCAAATGTCTAATAGCTGACAAACTCTTCCTTCGAGAATTGCTGTCAGCAGAGTGTAATGTTAGATTTGTTGTCAGCAGTGACGTAACTAGTATAAATTCTCCTCCAGACAGCGACTGAATTCGACCTAGCTAACAAGCTAATGTCGAAAATCTTGCCACATCGGGACTCGAATCTAGGACCCCCTCGGTTGAAGTAACTGCAGTGACATCAATCGATGGCATGAGCCATCTCTCCCAGTCTGTGCGTACTGGATATTAGTAATATAATGACCATAGCAGTTGACGCGCCCGGAAACGTCAATGAGTCAGTAATGTTGATCTTATTTTATAAGTAGCACATATCACAAAAGACTAATACATTGTTTTTTTTAATTCCCCAATTCACCTGAAGTAGGTACATGAATCACAGAGTCCCCACAACACGCGATGAATACGCCTCTGACCGATTCTCGCGATCGCTAGATGCAGAGAGAGCGCTTCAGATCTGTTTGCTCCGTGCATTCGCACGTGTGTGAACGATTTCTCTCTTTCTGGGTTTGCATAAGGCGAGTGTGCTTTGGCGAGACGGGCATGCGCATAGCCCTCCCGGAGCTCAGCCACGCGTGTGCGCCGTCACGCATATTCGCGACCACGCGCGCGCGCGTGACTTTGTGGAGTCCCTCTCACGCTCAGTCACGCCCCCTCGCAACAGACGGACCGGGGGAGGTGGCTCAGGGCAACAACCAATGCCACTGCAGTGCTTCTGAGCGGGAGGTCCTAGGTTCGAGCTCAGACGTGGAAGCATTTGTAGCACTAGTTAGATAGTTAGGTCGAATTTAGCACCTGTCTGGAGAACTCGAGCTGCCGCGGCTCTGGTCGGAGTTTTCCGTACTTTCTTCGATCAATATCTGGCGAACTCCGGAGCAGTACCCTAACAAACGGAAACGGACCTCACGCGATATTTTCTTCCTCTTCCTTGTCTTATCCTTACCCTCTTGCATAAACACACTTACACTTGCACTTACATGCCTAACACTTCCACACCTGCCGGGACACCGGTCGGGAGTTCAGAGCTCGATCGGTGCCCCGCTGGCAGGAGATACGTTGTTGGGGAAAACTCCGTTTGCCGACTAATAGCCGGGGAAGATCACCGCCAGCTCCCGAGAGAAATGCACAGACTTACGGGAATATTGACCTTAGCAGTTGACAATGACCTTGGAAGTACCAATTGGCCTGACAAGGCATACCATTCACACAACGAAATCCGTTATTCAGAACCATCTATACTTCTAGCAACATCCCTTTTGCCCCAATCTTAACGTCTGCAACGTTTTTGTAGAAGCTACGACTTTCCTTTACATTACCATAGAATCGAACCCTTTACCATGCTTTCGGAAAGTGATCACGCTGATCATAAGTCGTCCAGAACACATTATTTCTAATCTTCAAAGGATTGTTGCAGATGACATGGACATGCGTTCATATTTTTCGTAGATGGTTGTGTATTTTTGGTACTGTTTTATGACAAATATGGCTGTATTTCTAATACTACTAAGCAAAGAAAACCCCGATCCTACAGAATGCTAACTTATTACTCACGGTTCTCGGTAATATGAAAATATATAGTTCCTAATGTAGTGGCGTTAAAACAATAGTTGTGCCCAGCGCCACTCATACCCTCGGCGGCACCACGTCACCGCCGAGCAAGGAGCTCCAAAGCCACGCTGGAGAGTGGGATGGGTCGTGAGGGAGGGGTAACGTGAGGTCCCATCCGCGAGGGCTGCTGGGTGGTTGCCGAGCCAGCCGCCGCGCCGCCGCGCCGCCTCAGATTGGGACTTGCGCTTGCGAACGACAGACTGTCAAGTTGAGATAGTGATTGACGCTGCCCATTCGAACTCTTCATTTCTCCTGGTATTTTATGACGACCCCTGCTACGTTAAGGTACATCTTGTGGAATATTGTAACTTCGCTATTTCATGATACATCTCCTGGAATTGTTGTTGAACTTGGCAAATCTGGCACGATTTTGGATTTTTGTTTCAATGAATTTGTTTTCTTCCAATACTGAGTTTATTGCCATTTTCCCCGGTCACATCACGTCAACGTGTAAGTCGTCAGCAAATCGTCAGCAACGTTGTGCGCCGTCACGCCTCGGTAATATGAAAATACCTAGTTCCTAATGTAGTGGCGTTAATAGTTGTGCCCCCCGCCCTCATACCCTCGGTGGAGCCACGTCACCTATTCTACTTATTCTCGCAATTGCGCGCAAACGGAGCAAAGAATAACCAGGCACCTGCGCAACTTCGCTCGTGCGCAGACACGCCTCCCGCTGCGCGCCTCTCGGCTTCGCGCGCAGCGCTCGTCGTCTTTCTCGCCCCACCCCTACCTCCGCCCCTGTCCTCGAGCCCGCCCCATCCCCGTCCCCGTTCTCATTGCAGCCACCGCCGTCGCCGTCGTCGTCGAGGCGGCGCCGAGCCAGGCGACGGCTGCCTGCATACATGAATAGCCTAAACGCGGCGTTTAAGCAATTCTCGTTAGTGCGCTTTGCAAGGGGAATTCGTTACGCGGAACGCGGGGAGATGGATGGTCTGATAGGAACCGCATAATGCGGAAACATTCGTCACTTTGGGCGAGACAGGGCGGGACGTTGGAAAGAAAGGACGTCTGGACAAACGCGCCAGCCGGGTTTTGAGAACGAGTCGTTGGCTTTTTCTTCTTTTTTTCTTCAATTTTTATCCCTTTTTTAGAAGTTCTCAATACACCTTCTGGTTGTACTTAACTAGGGGTGCGTCTCGGTTCACTCCTGGATTTGTCAATCGCAGTTGTGAAACCGTTTCGTCGACAAGAACGGAATTTCACGTTTCGGAAACATTTCGCCATGTGACATTTATTAGTTTAACTTACGTGCACTCCACATACATGTAGTACAAGATCTGGTGAATTATCTCAAGAATTACAAGGATTTCCTTCGTTAGGTGTACAAGAAGGAGCACTGTATTGACTTCAATAGAAGTTCACATGGCGGGCTCTTAGAATGGAAAGGTGAAAGAAATGTCGACATTTCTGAGTAACCAAAGAGATTAAATGATCCTGAAGACATGGAGGAAATAATTTTTGTTTTACAGATTGATTTCTGGTTAAGTTGGCACTTTGTGACCAAATTAAATCTTACTTAAGCGAAAACTAACTTAATTCGACAGCCAAGGGAAAGGCGAAAGCGTACTGTTTTGATAACAATAGCAGTTCCACAATAATCAAATATAGATAAGTCTTTAAGTCTTCAGATGTAATATAGTATGTACCCGCTTTGTTAAAATTTTCCCTCTGTAAACGTTTTAGGAGATTTCGTAACAAGTAAATGCTCCTGATGCAACACAATTACCTCTAAATCTTGCCTCTAATAACACTCTCAAATTTCAGAACTCTATTTGCGCAAACAAAATAAAAAATTACCCTGTTGGTTAGCAAGTCGTGAACTCGACACTTCAGCCTTCTCCCGATTCTGTCTCTGTTTATAGAGGGCATTAGAATGAGCAGGCGTTGAATGCCTCTCTGGCCATCCGTTTGCGGCTTGTTATGCACCTCGCGGATTTTAATGCACATGCTGTTTGACGTTGCTTCCTCGCAGGGTCGTGCAAAGGTGAGAGGGTCGTGCAAAGTCCGGGTGCGACAGGTCTCAGAGTTTCTTTCATCCGACTGGAGATACAGGGGTCATTAGTCCTCTAAGCGTAGTGCTCGTTTTATCCTAGGAAGACGGCGCAGTACTTCCACATCTGGAACGTTCCAATCTACTCGAGTTTTACCTCTTCAGGTATCTCACTTAGAGTGATACCAGCCAAGATGAAACTTCAGGCTGACATGCAAGGGGAGTAAGTGTAAGAAAAGAGAGGGGACAAGGATTATGAAGGAAACAGCGCACGCTGTTCGTTGCCCGTTTGTCAAGATACTGCTTCCGCATTCGTCTGGTAGTTTAAAAAACAACAACAACACCACCACCACCACAACAACAACAACAACAACAACGAAAACCTACCGATCAGTGCAACGGACAGGTAGATTTCTTTCATACTGCCTGAATTTGACCCAGCAACCTTGGTGGTGTCCGCCACCGTGCGGATCCGAACCCGAATTCCCGATTAGCGATGCTGCATATACAATGATGTTGCCGTTGTGCTATCGAAGTCGGCCAAATAAATGCCCCTGCCCACTCTCCACTGCCCACTATCAGTGTCCTCTCTCTCTGCCCTCCTGCTTCCCGCTGCACGCCCACTGCCCGCTTCCTCTGCTCATGCCCTTGCCCAATGCACGGTGCACGCTCCTTCTTCGCGATACCCACGCGGCTTCCAAAAGTCAATGTTCCTTCAGAGATTACCAAATACATAAAATTTCAATGATTAATTATAGCACAAATTTATTCTAAACCTAGTATTGCTCCGATATCAGCCTATTTTAGGTGGCCGAGATCGCTATGGTAGTAGTGCCGTGGCGATCTTGGACCGAAGGATCGTGGGTTCGAATTCCGCCTCGGGCATGGTATGTGTTTCGTGATTGGTGTGTGTTGTCTATGTGTATTGTGATTGTGCGTCCTTTGTGGTTGCGTCAGCGTCAGGAAGGGCATCCGGCCGTAAAAACATTACCATATTTGTATACAAATGGAGTGATATTAATAAAATAAATAAAAATTGAGTCCTCACCTATTAGCGGCCGACCCCTTAGTAACGGAAAAAAGGCAAAAAAAGAAGTGTGGCTCCGATAGCACATACATTTGTTATGCATAGCTCATACACTTGCATTTTCATCATTCAAAATTACGCAAAAACCACTCACATTAAAAAAAAATCATAACATTATTTGAAAATCTAATTTTGAATAACAGACAGAGAAGAACAATTTAATTAGAAAAATCCCGAATTTCAATATTTTTGTAGGAAGACGTCGAAAAAATTTTATTTTTTTCAATTTTTGAAAATGTAGAAAGTTCAACGAAAATTGGAGCAGCACCACTATTACAAGGAAATTTTGCTCTATTCAAGAAAAAAACATTGGGACCGTTTTTGGAAACAATGGGAACAATTGGAAACAAAAATGGAGCCGTTTTTGAAAAAATTAAAATGTGGCATCTGCCAAAACACCTCTCAAAAACAAAATATACGTTTTAAATTCCCAGGGCTTGGAGTTTGCAGATCTATTGGAAATACCAAGTTTGGAGAAACTTTTAAGAATGGTTTAGGCACTAGTGTTGTCCGCAGTCAGACAGATGGACGGACGGACGGCTCGTGCTAGAGGACTGACAAGCAAACAGGAAAGTGTATTGTCTTAAACCAATTTTTCGGTCTCAAGGCCTCACTAAATATGAATTCTGACTAAACAAACAGAGGAAATAATATGTAGGAGCAAGAATTATGCGTCTTTTTGGTACCAGGGACCCCCAATACGGGACTTTTGCGTCGAAAGATTTCCACTTCTGCTGCAGCATTACTTAAATTCTCGTCTTATCGAAGTGATTAGTTTTCCAGAACTACGGAAGGCAGACAGGCATTCCGACTAGATGAACTCTTTTCACGGAGCAGAGCGGGTTCAGCGCGGATTCTCGTCCCGCTGATTGATTTATTGATTGTTAATGATTCCGGGTGTAACTACTAGGGTCATTACCCCGTAAGTATAGTACATGTTTCATCGTGAGTTGGCTGTGATCTTTCCCCACTGAATGACGAGATCCTGCGCCGACCTACTGTCGACTAGCAGGGTTTTCCCCAACCACGTATCTTCCACCACAGGGCACCGACCCAGCTCTGAGCTCCCAACCGGTCTCTCGGCGTGTTTGGCAGTGTAATGCATGTAAGTACAAGGGTAAGTGTGTAAGTAAAGGGTGAGGATAGGAGAAGGAAGAGGAAGGAAGATCGCACGCTGTTAGTGGCTGCCCGTTTTTGAGAGTACTGCTCCGGCATTCGCCTGGTATTGATCAGAGAAACCACGGTAAACTACCAGCGATCAGCGCAGCCGGCGGCCGCTAGAATTCTCCCCCAGACAGCGACTGAATACGACCTAGCTGATAAGCTAATGTCGAACATCCTGCCGCCGTCGGGACTCGAAGCTAGGACCTGCCGGTCACAGACACTACAGTGTCATCAGTTGATGCACCGAACCACCTCTCTCGGTAACGCACTCGCCTCAGCTCACTCCCCCATCTAACTCACTCCTCTTTACTCGCCCCATTTCACTGGCTCCATCTCACAGACGCCGCTCACCTCGTTCTGGCTCCCTCACTTCCCTCCCCCGAACCGCCGACCACTCGGCTTGGGATTTGCGGTGCGTCGTGTCGCGGTTTTTCTGCCCCGCACGTCCTTCAGCCGAGCGAGAGGACTCTCTGCCCCGAAAAACAGCGCGGCGGCGGCGGCGGCGGCGGCGGAGAGGCCTCGTTGCGCTGCCCAATGCCCAATGCCCACGCGGCATCCTACGTTCGGCCTCTCCGCGGCCGTTTTTCCGCCGCTGCTAATGAGAACGAGAGTGAATGGGCGCCGCCCGAAGATTAGGCCGGGGAGGTGGGCGGGGCGCGGTGGCTGGTGGCGGGGGGCAGGGAGCCATTCCGTTCGGAAATTGCCTCCCCACGGCCCGCGAAAAAACGACGCTATTTCGGTGGGGGGCCTCCGCTGCTGGCGGCCCGCTCCGAAATAGAACCTCTGCGAACGGTTATTTGAAAATGATAATCATATCGAGTATGCAGCATAATATGATTATTGTGGGGCAAGAAAATATATTTCTTCGTCCTTAATGCATGTATCGAGTTACAAATACTACACTTCGATAGCTCAAACAGCCTTCGTCACAAAAGGTATGGCGATAATTAGAAGGCGCATTCTTTGGCACATTTGGTGCCCTCCAAATGTCAATTCTAACACATGAAGGGTGTCCATCCATCTCGACTCGTGAAGTAAATGACGTTATTCAGATATATTTAAATGTAAGAGTGCTTCAACCAGGAAGGTAGTTATTAACCAGTTGCGTAACGTCCATTTCGCAAAATGAAATAAAAACACTACTTTTGCAAAACGAACCCGATAAAAGTAAATTTCATTCAGAAGAAAACGCTATACAAATATAATGCAAATATAATGCTTATACAAAATTTAATGAGTAGGTCCATGTAGAAGAAACATTTTTTTATACAAATTTAGTTTTATTCCGAGCTTTTGAACACATGTCCTTCAAAAGACGAGAAATATTTGTCTGCATAAGTTTCGTAGAAATTACCTCCATTACTGTTTCCCAACCCTTAGAGCAAAATTATAGATTTTCTTGAGTATTTCGAAAACGTTGAGTTAATGAGACAAAGTGAAATTATACTTTCCTAAAACTCATAGAATTTCTTATTAAATGCATTTACATTTATTACGATGGCGCCAATAGATTTTCCTAAATTGAAGGTCAAAATTGGTCTTGGAAGTTGGCCGGAAAAAGCGCAACATTGCATTTGTTTAGACCTAACCAAAGCAACGATAGTGGTAGCAATAATGATTCCAGGAAGCGTGGCAGGCTGGAGAAGAACTGGGCTGAGGACGCAAGAGGTGGGTTAAGGCAAAGTGAATGGAGACTGGGTGGTGCTTGGCGGGTGGATTCGGACCGTGGTGAAATCGGACGGAACGGGGAAGATTCAAGGCAGGGCCGGGCAGGAGATCCATCAATGTGGCCAGCCCTCCATAGCAGAATCAAACCAAACTAGTACCAAAATTTGTAACTATTTTATTACTAATTTATTACCGCAAAACCATTTTTTTTCCACTCACATACAGAAGAATACATTACAGAAGAATTCATTCCTTTTCTTCTAATAGATTGTAATTATATGATACCTCTGCAACGCTGGGAACTTCAGCACGAATTGTATAAGAGCACGTGCAGATCCAGAAAACGGGCACAGATATAACTACTCGCCCCATACGTCACACACAGTTTTCAACTTTATTAGTTTAAATAAATCAATAGTCACTCCCATCTCTAGCATTTCTTTCATTGCCATCGCTCTGAGCCCGCCTTTTGTCACGACCGTATTACCGAGTGCATTCTGACGCAGGTTGCCAGGGGAAGCCGTGCGCAAGACGTGCGTCGGCGTTTGCTGCCGGGAAAGCTGTAAAACGAAGGTAGTAGGCATGAGGAGTCTGGGACGGCCGACGGGGTCACGCAGGGCAGACTCAGAGCCCAATATTAAACCAAAACGTGGCGGCGGTG
>JAHLJT010008446.1:52905765-52991896 GCA_031308135.1 Acheta domesticus
TACCGATCAGAGCAGCCTGCTGCTAGAATTATTCTTTGATGACAACGGTTAAAAACCGACCAGCTATGTAACGATGTATCAAAAATCCACTATCATCGGAACTCAAAACCTAGGACCTCCCGGTCAGAATCGCTTTTAGTGACAGTGGCAATGCTGCCACTGAGCTAAACTCAGCCGGTATGATGAGGTGATGATTATGCTGATAGTAAAATACTGAAACGCAACATGTTTTGGCACAGAAATTAATCACGCGCTCGCCCAACGCTTAGCACCTTGCATTGGCTCCGCGGGGAGCTTCCCCGCGGGTCAAAGTGCGGCTGTCGGAGACTGGCGTCGAAGAGCGAAGACAGGAGCGAGGGACAGCGGCCTTGCGGCGGCAGCGATATAGTCTGGACGGCCGGCCCCGTCGCGGCGCGCCGCCTCCGACGAGAAACGTCTTTATGCAAAGTACGCTATTTTACTACGCGTTGCATTCGCTGAATCCGCCCATCCATCTGGCTGATGGACGCGTGGCGACGGGCGTCGCAATCAAGCGTAATTAACGAAAGCGGATAGAGGGCGACGCGGCCAGGCGGGACGAGGTGCCGGAGCCGGGGAAAGGGAGCTCGCGGCCTCGGCCTGACACTCAGCGCGCGGGACGCCGCCGCTGGCCAACCGCGCGGTGACCTGGGAGGAGTGCGTTTTTCTTTTGTCGAATTGTTTCCTACGGCAAATTAAGTTTGCAAAATAGAATTTTAATACTGGTATATGTAATTGTATTAGCAATGGAATGTAGACCGGAGGGAAAAGATGAGCGCGTTGGTCGGCAAGAGCGAAATGGTCTCTGGAAGAAGTAGATCGTAATTGGGTCAGGGAAATATAATTCTGGAAGACGATGTGGAAGTGAATAATTCACGAAGCTTGGAAGGCAAAGGGCCTAGAAGCTGACCAACAGTTTTTAATTCTTCAAAACAATTTATACATAGTGAAATATGTTTAAATGTTTTCATTATTATTATTATTATTATATTATTAATTTCAATTATTAATAATTTTACAATTACTGTAGTTACCACTGTTATTATAATCCTGGCGATTCTGACGTCGACGATGAAACAGATACTATTTTATTTTAACTTACTAGACCTAGGAATCGGGCCATCGCCCTTCAAGAGCTCGTTAATATTTTCCAAATATTAATATTTTTATTTTTAAATGATGCTCGTATTATTCTGGTATTTACGGTTGTCAGATACGGGATAGTTTCAGAATTATTTTCTTTCAAATGAGGTTTTATACTAATGGCTGTTAAATATACGAAAATTAGATAAATTCTCGACATTGAATGTAAAAGTTCGTTTTCCATTAAAGTAAAGAAAAATAAATCTCAGCATTTCGATGAGACACAACCAGAAAACTTTCATTTAGGATTAAGCACAACTAAAACGAGAATAGTAAATACCTAGATAAAGCGTTAAATATTGTAATAAGCTAAATATCTTATACTGTTTCTTCCCAGAACTAACCATAACTAAAATAATCAAAACTCAATTTTTGTTTTTATAGAGAAGGAAATTCAAGATTTAAGAAACATTTCGTTGAACATATTTTGTATGACCCTTATTATGTTTCGCTATGGCGCATATATGCTCGAGCTGATTATCCCCGTACCTTAGGTGAAAGGCCGTTAAAAATCATATTGCTCAACGAAAACGGTACAGAGATTTCTAATTCCGCAACTAATTTAGTATTCTTAAGCCGAGCATTCTTCCTGTAGCAAAAACGCCAAATAGTTGCAATGGGGATTGAAGTTACGGTCGTAAAAGTGAATGTAGTTGCGAGAACACGTTTTGAATTGATTAGGAGTTAGTGCGGAGCGAATGATGTTTGAAATGGTTCAGATGAATAGTTCATATTGAGATCATTACACGAGCGAAAGGTGAAGGTGATTTTACTTCTACAGCGCTGTTAATGTAGCATCTTGTATTTAACTGTTTTCCTCCACGATATACGGTGTCCATCGCCATTCGCAAGCGGAGGCGGTTATGTCAGCAGCGGCGGCCGGACGGGCAGCGCGGGGCAGACGTAGCCACAAGATCGCGAGCGCCTCTGTCGTTACTGGATTGTCTCGTCTGGCAGCGCTAACAAGAAGGCGCGGGAAAGCCGATTAGAAGCTGTGTTCTGCTGATGACTCAAGTCCAGATTTACATCTCATGCATTGATTTTAATACTTGGCGGGGCCGCAGTTCGGTGCGCCTCGCCCGCCCCTCCCCCGTCCCCCCCCCCGCGCACCCGACGCGCACGAGGGCAACGCGCTCGAATATTAAAATTCCGTCTATCCCGTAATTACTACTTTCGTACAAAGTACAGACTCGCGTAAGTTGGCCGTCGTCGACCGCAGAAGACGAGCGACGCACCTTTTTTTCCCCTCTCTGTCGTCGTGTTTCTTTTCGTCTGTTTTATTTTTTTCTCTCTTTTTCCTTTTCTTCGCCGCGTCGCCGGAGTCTCGTCCGAATATTAATGAGTACAAGCCAGTTAATGCATAATAAGTGGCATATGAGGTTAATTAAGTAACAGCCAGAGGCTGGATTTTAATCTTTCCAAATGCACTTCACAGTTCGATTATGGCGACGGTGCTTATTAGCACGTTGGAGAAGGCAAGGCAGCTAGCGCGTGCGCGGTGGCAGACGCGGGGGCGGGGGCCGCGAGGAGCCGGTGACCGAGGAGGGGCGTGGGCGAAGAGGACGCGGGGGCTAGTAGTCGGCGGAGTGAGGGCGAAGGCGGCGAGGGGACCAGGGCCGGACAGGAAGGAGATAAAGGGTCAGGGATCAAGGGGTGCGAAAAGATGGGTGGGGTAAGCCAGGTGGGAAAAAGAAATAGGGATAGGTAAAGGGCGAGAGACGACTGGAGGAGGGGACGATGAGGCGACGGTGATGCAATGTGCGGCGAGGGGATACAAAGAGACACAGCCTCGAGCTTGGCTCCCGCCGGCTGCCAGCTCGACAACAGACCTCCCTCGACCCCGATGCCTCCCCCGATTGCTAGCCATTCATGTTTCTCCGCCAGTTCCCCCCCCTCCTCGACCCCGCCTTCTTTTTCCAAGTGTCCCCTTCCACTTCATCTTCTTTAATCTGGGATTAGGTAAGTTTTCCTGTTTCGTTACCAGTTGCTCGGCCTCCACGGCGACTTCCAAGACTTCTTTTTCGTTTCTGACGGTAATGAATACCGTCTTTCGGACTGTAACCACCCACCTCGGAGACCTCTTTCAGAGTTTATCATTCCTAAACGGTGTTGCTTCTATTTTTTCGTTTGACCTTTATGAAGTGCGTCATTTATGGCACGTCCATACAAATTCTACTTAACACCTTCATGCCAGATATTATCTATTATGTTTCGTCCTTTCACGGATCTTAAACTTTTCATTTGCACTGATGCATACTCTGCCAAACCTTTCCCCGTCATTACTGCCCACAGATGGCCATCACTCTATCGAACGAGCCAGAATAAAAGGAAATTGTAAATATTATATGAGAGCTTGTGATATATTCAGCGAGCAAGCAGTTAGCTACGCGCATGCACGTTCGTTGAAAAATACCTTTTTAATGGATGTTTAAGAGGGTTAAGAGCTTAAATGAAAATGGAAGTGTAATTGAATATTGACTACGTTAACAAGTCGATATTTTTGGGAATAGTCGGAAATTTAGGAAATATTCAGTAGAGATACCAGGGAGCTTTAAACATGCAGGACAGAGAGCGAGGGAGGGGCAGAGGGAGAGGGACAGGCGAGGGAGAGAGAGAGGTGCAGGATAGGTTTACACAAAATGTTATCTCGTTGAAACAAACGGTATTTTTGGAACATTCACCGCAAGATATAGAGTTTGGATATTATTTTCTGCTCTGCATTTCTGAGACTGCATGACAAAAAAAACAAGTAATATAATAATTAATCAATTTTTAAACAATAATATCTACTTATGTTTTTCCCATTAATATTTCTACTGGAAGACAAGTCTCTACATTAATAAAAATATTATTTTCGTATTTCTTGAGGTCGCGAAAAAAGTTGCCATGAAGGCACCAAAAAACTGAACAAACCTACTACTGTCAACTACACATTGTTGAATAGCTTGTATCGATATTTAGGTTAGCTAGCTATAATTATAAGTCAGCTCTATTTTTTTTACCTATAGTAATAAAAAGTGCTTATTAAGAAGAAAAAATAATATGAAAAACTGGAAACTCATTCTGAGCCGATTTGAATGTCAATTTATAATTAAGGGAGTAAATGGAATTTTTTTAGAAAACGCAGAGGCACAAAGTAAATTCGGAGGTAAATATTTGATTTATTAAGCTTATGCACACTCATTTTGTGGTTTACATTTTCTTGATTTTCCGAATAGAATACTGGAATTTTTTGTTGATGGTATTGTGTTCCTGTAATCTTGCGTTGCTCAACAACAATACCTTGTAAAGTGGGAGAGTACTCTAATAACGGTTAATTTGTCAAGAGCGTACGAGTGAATGTTTTTTATGTATTAATTGAGCACTAACATTTTCCAAAATTAATGTAAAAATATAATAATCTTATTTTGATGGCAACAGTGCCGCTTTTATGCAAGTTAATGACTTTACTTATTGCAAATGATTGTTTGCCTTCTCGATAGAAATTTCAAAATCATGTTCTGTCATTTGAGTAGTTGGAATTAACATCTACATTTTGTAAACCCGTGCATAGTTTAATGAAAGTAATTAATTTCCCCGGGTCAATGTTTAAGCCGGAATGGGTTGAAAGAAACATTTACTCTGCGACAACAATTTTTCTCATTCTTCATTCCTCATTACAAAGATTATCTCCTCTCACATGTAATGCTGTTATTTCTGCGAATTAAATTCTTGGGATTTTGATTACGAAATATTCCAGCCTCTCAGATCATCATCTCTCCGAGTTGTAAATTCCTACACAAGAGATTCTATTGCACTCAAGTGCTGCGAACTCTTGACAAAGACATACCTTATGTTCATAAAGTTACGTAGGTGGTCAACAAGACGATGCTCACGTCATTTTGGAATAAGACTTTTGCTTACACCTCGGTACTGGTTAATTTTTTAATACTTATGTGTGATATAGGAGTCTCAGAGAAATATTTATTACCACCTATGATTCCCATTGGGGCCTTGTGATTATTTACTTTTTTTTTACGTTTCGGATATTTCGAAACGGAAATGCAAGTAGACACTTCTTCTCTCTGTGCTAGTAAGCATAACAAATGGATAAAAAATACGCAGCTGTGAAACTTGATACAAAGGCACTCATGAATAATTCATACATCAGATATATTTTTGTAAGGCGGGTTGATTACATATAATGTGAATGTGTGTGAAGAAAGTGTTGTAATACTTGGGAACCTGAGACAAGAGTTATTTCCTATTGGATACTTAGTTAATTGATCATCTGAGTGTAAAGTTGAACTCACTGAGTTTTGGAGCACAAGAAAAGAGTGAATTTGCATTTAGACCTAATGTTCTCATTGCTACTATCTACATTAATTTATAACTTTTTTGTGTAAATGATTCAAGAACGACACACTTTAAGGCAGCAGCGTTACATTGATTAGAACAGAGATTCGATCTCCGCCAGGTTCACGGGCAGAGGTGGCTTTGGGCATCTGACGGGGAGGTCCTAGAATTCTAGTCCACATCTTTCGAATCTAGATAGATAGCTGGTAATGCGTAGTACGTCTAGACCTCAGAACTAACGATCGTAATAGGGAAAACTTGGCGCTTGCATAAAAGAAAAATAGAAGAAAAGAAATCTATTATAAACCATCTGTACAGCTCTGGACTGTGAATATAATATTTTAAATGCATCTGTGGAGATTTTAGTATTATAAAGCTATCTTGTTTTTCAGCCTATTTCACTTCTATTTATTACTAACCATAACCTAAGACGACATGTCAAAATCATTATTTACAGACCATTGACACCACAAAGCTCGGTATTCATGCGAAATTAAGAAACTGTAGACACCATGGGTTTCTGGGCGTGTGGACTGTCTGGAAACCCGATTACTAACGACACCGAGACCTTGGCCTAAGGCACTAAAAGACAAGGCATAAAAGACACTGACTGCGACGTGACGAGACGAAAAGAGATAAACCTCCAGGCGCTCAATACACAAGAAAAAGCGTAGAGCGATGTGCTGCAAAGTCGCAACAAGTTAAAAAAGAACTTTTTTCGATTTATATTTTTCCAGTTAGTCTATTATTTTACAAATTATATACTGAGTACATCGGCATATTGGGAACGAGGAATGATATATCTGGAAACATATTGTTAAATTATTTTAAATATAAAGCCACGATCCGTATGCATTTGAGACATTTTGGAAAAATGATGTTCAATCTTCAAATGTTAGAGCATGTATTACGAATCTTAAAGCCATTTTTCTTCCTTATCCCATTACGTGAGGAAAACCATTATTAATATTTTAAAGCCGCATCTGCGCCATTATGGGAGTACGCCACACGTACGTAGACGTGTAAGTCCTCCAAAGGATTTTCTGTGAAAGAACAACACTCTTCCTTTACGATCTCCTCCGACGATCTTCGATCGTTTAAGAAACTACTGAACATCACTGTCATCACTCGTACATCAAACGCCTCCTCGAGGCGTACGAGTACAATTTTCCCATCACAGTACACCCTAACAATCGCATCTTTCTTTGTACCCAGCCATCATTTCCACTGCCCACCATCGTAAATTCCTTTCTTCTCCCTTCCTTCCCGTTCCACAAATCCTGAACCTGCTGCAAACCTCGAACGAGAGGCGCCGCGCGCCGCGCGGAGGGGCGGCGAGGGGCAGGGGGCGGGCGAGACAAGCGGAGAAAGAAATGGCAGCTTTGCATCTCGCGATAAGCGATAGCATTCTGCGGGGCAACGCCTAGCGCCCGTGTCGTAAAGAAGTAAGTGCTGTGGGGGATTCGTTTAGTGGGTTACGTTCGCACCTTTTGCGCGGCGCGCGCCCGCGCGGTTGGGACTGCCAGCATGGGCGGCGTCCGCCGAGGAATTCGACACGTCCCTGCGGACGGGACGGAAACGGGCCGCCCCGCGCGCCGATGGCCGAGATTGCGAGGTGGCTTACGATTGTGTTGACACGATTCGGGCATAAAACGCTGCTGCGGTCGGATGGGGGAAACGGAGGGGGAGTAACGGGGCGCGGCGTTGTTTGCTCGCACGGGGCCTCTCCGGAGTGGAAATGCGCGCCACTCAGCACCAGCGCCCGGCTTCAGATAATATTTAGAGGATGGCCGTTTTAAAAAATTAAAGGAAACACATTCTAGAAATATGAGTTTATTTGTGGTAGCAATTGTATGATTTATACATTCGTGTTAATTTGTGTATTTTAATTTGTAAACGGTTTGAAAATGAAATTTGTAATCGATCATTTTAATAATTTCTTCAATAATTTAACTTTTTCTACTAGTAACAGTTTGAATTTAAACTCAATGCCGTTTAAATTAATGAATTGTGAAACCATTTAAATTGTTTCAATGCCGAATTTCATTTTAACTTTAAAACTTAATTGTTTTAACGCTAAAATATTCACGAATAAATTTGAAGAAATATTATACTTTTTAACAAAATATTTATCACTAATACAGAAAATATATATCACCAATATACGGAATAATTTTGCTCAAAATAAAGCAACCATAATTTGTGCATCCTCCGACAGCTTTTTAATACTATCAAGTAAACCATTGCAAACATCAAGCGTTTAATGGTTAAAGTAGATGAGATGTTGGAACTTCATGACGATTCGAAAAGGCGATCTAAAAATTATACATTTTACAGTATAGTCAATCGATTTATAACACTAATATAACATTACCTAATACTAGCAAATATTATTTGAAAATAAAAATAAACCGGTCTCCATAGATGATCAATCCACTGAAACAATCTATAGTCCATTACGGTGAGAAATCCAAAATCGACTACTTTACTTAAATACAAATGAGAGAAATCAATAAATGCATAAATATATTTTCTAAAACAATTACACAATGTTTCATATTGTGTGATTAATTTTGGGCAATGATTATTTTATTCTAAAACTCCTATTGAAATTTTAAGTTATGACACTGTTAAAGTATGTTGTATAACTTCCAATGCACAAAGTAATAGAGAACTCCCTTCATAAGTATTGGTATCATTTGTCTCAAATGACAAATGAAGCCAGTCACAGGTGAATTGTGGTATACACATACCCTTATAATATACTTCATAGACTGAACATCATAAACAAGTCAATTTGTAGTACTGCAAACACGCAAAATCTGTTAAACGGTTCCATTTATCAAAATTCATTTTCACAAAAAGTCCAGTAAAATTCATTAATATTGCTTGTCTTTGCACTTCAAACTTAAAGCATGATATAAGAAAACTAGGAACTCGTTATTTTGTATCTAGTTTCATATGAGCAAGGCAATAGAATTTGTATGTGATTGAACTAAAGAAGGTACAAAAGTGGTGGTTTGTTGAAACGATTGTATCACAGCAAAACAACAAACAAAACGAAATATCCTCTGCGATTATCCTGAGCGGAAACGTTGAGACCACTGCAAAGTAACCCACCTCCGGCAAAAACATCGCTAGCCGAATCGAAGAGACCTCTTCTTACGGACCAACCACCACAACGGATGTTCAAAGATGTAGGCGATCCAAACTCCCATCATCGTCTCGAAGCTCCCTGGCCTATATCGGCGGTCCAAAGACGAATCCGGTTTAACAGGAGGGGCCATCGTCTTGGAACGACCTTTCCCGGGTAATCGCGAGGCGACTTTCACTAGATTACACGACAAGCTTCTACTCCACTCCCCTTCAATTGGTGGCCCGACTGCGGAAGAGGGTAGGTGCGAAACGGTGCGCGCGGCACGGCGCGGCACGGCACGGCACGGCGCTGCGCGGCGGTCAGCCGTGCAGCCACTGACATTGAAAAACGTGTGCCTTCCGCGGCCGCATGAAAACTCAATCAAACGCTCCGAGATACGGGTTCTGCCGAAACCCCGGTGCGGCCACAGCGTCGGCACACACACAAAAAAACAAGCCCAAAAAAAAGGATCGTGATGTACAGAAACCCGACTCGCTTGACTGCGGCAAGATAACAATTTACTGAGTACTTACTGAAAGTTGCAGAACTGGTAGAAGGGACCAGCCTCACTCCGGTCGTGTCGTCCGCTACAACTTCGGCGGCAGGGACTCTACTTACGAATCTATTAGCAGACCGGGCCGAGATTTGGAAAGGCTCAGGCGGGGAACGAGACATTCAGGCCGAGAAACGACTCCCGAGGAGGCAGCTGCGAGATGTGTTCATGTGAGTTAAATTTCGTTTCTCAAATCGAATAGTTTTATTTCTTCCACTATTTGACAGTGAATGGTCATGCAAGATAATGTTGGATATTTTTTAGAATAAATGGGAACGAATAGTTCTAATCTACTTCGAACGCCCAATTAATACAAGCAAAGGAATATATATTCTAATACTTATAATATTAGTCGCAGACCTTTTTATTTTTTGTCCTCAGAATTCGCAATAAGCACGAAGAAAACTAGGAAATCTTATATTTTAATACGTCCGAAGGTTGTTTTTTTTAAATAATATACTTCTTAATGGGAGCTTTTCTTTTTTAGTGGGCTAAACTACAAATTTAACAGGTGAACATTGCGGATTTTTTGCGCGCTTGAACATCCTCATATGTGCTAATGTCTTACTCGTTACCTATATAACTTGCTAAAGCAATAAAACTGCACAAAACAAGAAATACTGATCCTCAATAAACTCGAATCGGATAATCGATTTCGTTACAAGCCGACCAATTCCCCAGTGCCCTGTGTTTATCTTAATGAATCTTCACACCTTAAATCTCATATTATCATCCATCAAAGTCTCTTCTAATCCTTTATCTCCACGTACAACTGATCATTTTAGTTCTCCAAATGTACCCACTCGGCAATTTCACTTCATTATTGATGCTATCGTCCTACCAGAACATTTTCTTAACATAATTGGATAAAACACTTCTATTAAGAAAAGTAATTACATTAAAAACTTCCTTGGGAAAAATTTTCGCAAGCAAGAAAAACAGACACAGGGGTGAGTGAACTTACAATCAACAAGTTATCGAATTAAAACATTCCCTTCCCGTCGCCGGAGCAGACGTCTGGGAATTTATTTAAATATTCTCCGGGACGAGGATTTACGCTGAAGGCTACAGGAACCGGCAACACGCGAACAGACTTCCGTATCCCGAAGGGTTTCCGCCGCCCCGCCCCCCTCCCGGCCTGCATCCCCGCGTTGCCCTCTCGGCCCCGAGCCGCGCCGCGCCGTCTCGGCGCCCGAGCCCGGGGCGAGCGTGTGAGATCGGCTGTAATTTATTCGGAACACATTCTCGCGCGATTGCCATTGTTAGCGTGGCGGTCGCGGGCGATGGAGCCGGGGAGGGGGGCGTGGCGAGGGCAGGGCGGGCGCCCGTGGGGCGCGGGCGGCGGTCGAGCAGGCGCGGCGGCGTCGCCCAGGGCGTTTGGGCCAAGCACCGTTACTCTCCAGCGCGGCCGGCCCGCTGGCTTTCCAACAGGCGAGCCCGGGCGCCGGCGCCAGCGTCGACGCGGGGCAATGGACACGCTCAGTTCTAAAAAAATCGATTTATTTATCGCCAAAAACATTAACAAATGGATGTGACGTGCGGGTATGTGAGAAGTGTAATTTGCGCTAGTTTTCTTGAGTTCCAGAATCCCTGCCCTACTCGTTTATTATACCAATCTGAATTGTGAATAAACATACACACAAGTGTTGTTGACATCATATTTGAAAAGTAAAACTGTGGAGAATTCATAACGACCATAAATACAATACTGAAGTCAGGTTTAAGGGCCTTGGTCAATAGGAGAAAACAATGAAAACATGGTTGTTTGCTAACGTTTTCGAAAATGTGTTTCCATTATCTGGGCATACAAGATGAAAACAAAAAAGAAAAATATCACAAAACCAGAATCACGTGTCCTTATATTTTTCATTTTTGTTCATATCTTGGATAGCCTTGATGAAAATACATTATCCGAAACTTTCACAAACAGTCATGTGTTAAATATTTTGCTTCTATTGACCAAGCCCCGTAAACCTGACTTTAGAAAAGTAGAAATATTAAATCCCTAGAAACAGAAAACATATTTGTATCGGCGAACGAACTACCAATTTGATTCTATATTATTGTAGACAAAAACCTCACCCCCGGCCCTACCCCGCAACTAGCAAACACGCACATTTTGTGAGCGTATTGGTTTAATTTCACGAGTGGAATAGTTATAATAAAAAGTAAATAAAATGTTAATTAATCGCATAACAAGAAATTGTAATAAGAACTGATAAATCTTATCAACCCGTTTCATTAAATCTATTATTCATATAAAATGTTTATTATTTATTCTTCCTTAGGACACAACTTATTTTTTGTTTAAAATCGTCCACCTACAGAGACTGACCGTGGTCATCAAATGTTTGCACAATTGATAATATATTTCTTCATGTAGAAAATTACTTTGCGATGTATTACTTTCAGTTACAGAAAATTACTTTCAATAAAAAATATACATTTCTTCTTTTAACTTAGAAATACTTCTACAAAAATTGATAGTACCCGCAATGAATTCAGGTTAAAATTCGGATTATTCTTTGTTATAGATGTAATCAATCAAACATTTGAGAAACGCCACACAAGTAAAGGAGTCATATAGTGCGCTCGACCAGTAACTAACGCAGCTTTTACAATCCTTACATTGCATTTATCCAGCTGATCTTTGACGTAAAGAAACCTTTAATCATAATAAATTTAGATCCCAAGAGCTTAAGCCAAACAAATATGCTGGAATGGCCAGAACTACTAACGATGGAAGCAGTCTGTTGAAACTGTTTAAGTCGTCTCTGTGTTGAAGGCGGCGTTGTCATATGTCGTAACTATTTCTCGGTGATCGCATTATATTAATTTAAAAATCAGCAATCGTACTCAAATAACATATCATAATTATGATAACGTACCACAGACGATAATGTAACCTGGAATTTGCAGGTTCAACTTTGAAACTTCAAGCTTCCGATTTTCGACACTTGGATTGGAACTGTCATTCTTTGGATGATAATCCTAGCTGCTGCTTGCTCTGGTCGTTCCCATAGTTTCTACCGAACAATTTCAGGCGTATGCCACACTAGTCCAATAAACAATAGACCATGAATCGCGAACACACATTACTTGCACATTACTTGTTGAGTCCGATATCTGGCGAGGAAAGTGAAGGTCCAATCCAGGGTACGACAAGACACGCCTCCAAGATGGTTGATGCTCCTCTTGCTTGAACGAAAATTATCTTGGCCTATGCCGGGACGTAGATTTAAAGAAAGCGTTGTCGAAATACGGGAAACTATCACGTCTATATTATCGTAGTCATTCCATATATACGCAAAATTAAATAAATAAATAAAAAATATACATTGCTCCGAACCTTCATCCCAATACTGTCCATTCTATTCCCAATGATCCCGAAACACTCAGGTAGAACCGCGAGTACATAGGTTTCGGCACAACTGACTGTTGGAGATTGGCTGTTGTGATAAAACCGACTGTGCAACCTAATACCCTTAATCTCTTTGTTCAATTTCACGACCATTCCGTCGGCAGGAACCGGCGCTTGCCCTGTGGTAACCTTGTGCGTCCGGCGGCCCAGCGAGTGCCCAGGAGCCCACCTCGTGGGCGCCCGGAGGTCGCAAACAGAGGTTCGGTCTAGCGTGGCGCACCTGCGGCGCGACCGCACCCGACCAGCGCCTTGGGCGCGCTGACCGCAGGGTCCGGCTCGGCCATGGGCGCCGCTCGCCACCGCCGCTCCGCTGGCTTTTGCCCTTTGGTCCAACCTCCGCGTCGCCCCGCTCCTCCCGCCGCCACACGCCGCACCTCCGCCCAGCTCTGCAACGCTCCGCCCCCAGATTGCCGCGGCCGCTTGTGTGTTACACGGAGTTCGTGTTGCAACCCGTCGAACACAAAATGTCAACCTTTGTTTCCCACACGAACTGGTTCGCGCAAACAGGTAATTGCACTAAGCGTTAATTAGATCGCTTGGAACGTGCACGTCTGCTGTCCGCGGTTTCTCGTGAACGACCCACGTTCGATGACTCGGTCTTGTTGTTAGATTCTTTTACTTCTCCTCCTTGTCACAGACACATTTTTTTTGTTTTTTTAATGTAACTGCTGTAGTCGTTCGCAAGTTTTCGCACTTATAGACTTCTATAACCATTCATAGCTATCATAATTATTGTAATTTTTTTGTTACATTCATGTTTGGGGTTCAGTCAAACATTGTAAATTAGATTCCAAAGAAAACAAAAAAGTCAGCTCTTCTACTTCAATAGAAAGTGTGCAAATATATTACGAGAAATAAAAATAAATTATATTTTATTTGTATAATTTTATTCATATTTAAAGAAATCTTTAATTCGTTTAAAATAACGGAATATTCTGCATTATTTGATTATGTTTATGCAATTACAGCTGCAATTAATTTTTAGGGCAATTCCATTCTTATAGCTACGAACCCTACGATTTATTTGTCTGGTCATTATGTATCCCCACAATTCTTTTTTTAGTCCGAAATGGAATGTGTGGTTCTTTATGTGAACTCAAAACAGTTAATAAAGACACAGACTGACACATTACTTCCGACTGTTCCGGTCGTGAAAATAAATTTCCATCCCAGTTTATTCACCGCAAAGTGATTGTGGTTATATTTGTAATAACGGATGTTTCATTCACAAGTTTTGGGTGTCGATCCGCCTCACCACAGAAACCACTTCATAACAAACCACAAAAAGGAACTACACTCCAGAAAAGGAGTGCAAACGCATTGAACACACGAATCAATGTTTTATGCCGTACATAAAATATAGTTCAAACTAAACATAGTACCTATATCTCTCAAGAATACCCATTGGAAAATCACAATATCATCTTTTGATCTTGTAACTCATTAAATAAATATTCATCCAAATGTCAACGTGAATCCAAATCATGGTTCTCTCTTATTGTAAAGCCACAAACTAATTGACATTCTCCATTGTTCAAAATATCCATGGAAATTCACCTGAACCCAGCCTATTAAAATGCTGTGAACGAATTAAATCACATATGTATTTAGTTTATCTGTACTATTGTTTGCAAGATTACTCCCCTTGATTCTTGCACCCACAGTTTCAGGCGAATTGTGTGTATTCCCACTGTCTCGAGTATCGCCTACAATACACACGTCATCCATGCTCTTAGTTAACTACAAATACCGTGTCTCTCTCTGCCCCTCACCAGTTGCCTCAACTACTGCGGCAGTAACTTCAATGGGTATGACAAATTGCCTACCACTTGGGGCAACCATTCATATAGTTAATTCGTTCTTGGTCAAAATCGTTCACGAAAACTTTCCATTTCTATATAGAGGGGTCTCAACATTAGGCATTTGTAAGCTCATTCAGTTCAAATCGGTTCCTGGGTACGTAGACGCCATTCCTCTAACCCTTCGCTTCGATACTGTGTGAAGAAATTTGCAGATATACTAAATCAGCAATTACTTGAACATTGCGTTCTCAAGTCAAATTTGTGTGTAGTGCTGATAATAAAAAAAAATTGTCAAATATAAAATCAATACAGTCGTATTATATCTCCAGAAATGTGTAAAAATGGAGCAAAAATCCAAAAAAACGCTACACAGAAGGAAGTAGATAATAATAATAATAATAATAATAATAATAATAATAATAATAATAATAACAACAACTCCCAACAAATTGAAACTGATCACACAATAGCGGCAAACAAACCAAATATTGTTATCCGGGATATGGAGAAATAATCGTGTCTACTTGTAGATGTTACAGTACAATGGGATCAAAACGTCGTAATCAAGGAGACAGAAACGTCTTAAATACAAGAGTTTGGAAATCGCGATTAGCCGAATGTGGGGCTTAAAAGCACAGGTCGTAGCGATAGTCATCGGAGCTCTGGGACTTGTTCCGCAAAATTTGTATAAGAACTTGGCTAAACTTCCAGGTGATGAAAAAGACTGGGAAGTGCAAGAAATTGCTTTTTTTTTGGAATAGCCCACATTTTGCGCAGAATATTGTAGAGACACCGATAGTCCCTAAATCTACTCCTTAAGAAGCTAGTTGCAACCCGGGATAAAGTTTATAATCAACCGACTCATAACATCTCTAGTCGTGAATTAGAGGAATATTATTATTATTGTTAATATTATTAAAAATAATAAAAACAACAATATTATTGCCAGCTAACCATACAAATCTGTTCCAATTTTTAATGATAATGTAGAATTCATGGTTTGGGGGATGGCAACGTGCTGTACCGACACCAATTAAACACATTTACTAATGAATGAAAAATGCAGAACTCGTGCTGAATTCCGAAGATTGATTTGTCCTATGTATAGGGTTTAAAATTACAACGTTGTAGTTTTACTTATAATAAATTCGTGTTTTAACATGTATGGTAATGATTCTTATGATCGGAATGTATCGTCCATTTGAGCAAATGGGAGGATAAAAACTTAATTTGGCTGCGGGCGGCAACTGTTTCTCCCTCTCTGAAACAGCTCACAGTTTTAACTGTCATTTGACATGAATGAAAATCTAATGTGCATTAGGCAGCTCCAATGAGTCACGCCACACTACTTCATATGGTGATCCTAGGTGATGATAGTAATGATATGAAATCACCATCGATATGGTGTAATAGTGAACTAAGAGGCCGGGTAAGCAGGAGAACTTCCAGAAAACCTCCCTTGAACCCACTTTGTCCACTACAAATTTTACAAAAATCCATAAAAAATCCATACAGGGATCGATGGTGACGAACCGGCTGAAATGGCTCAAGGCAATTACTGTTGCGACTGACTGCGATTCACTGCATCTCTGACTGGAGGTCCTACGGTTGGCGGGTTGGCGACCTGACACTAGCGTACTTTCAACTCTAGCTAGATACTTGAGTCGAATTCAATCGCTGTCTGGAAGAGAATTTTAGCAGTCGGCTGCTCTGATCGGTAGTTTTCTGTGGTTTCTCTGGTAAATACCAAGAGAATACAGAAGTTTAAAAAACGGGCAGCAAACCGAGCGCAATCTTTCCTTCCTCATCCTTGACCGTTCCTCTCCAGAAGTACGCACATAAACACACACATGCACTACACATTATGAGAGGTCAGTAGGCACCTTGGCACTTGCCCTAGCTAGAGGATGTTCTGCTGACAGAGGTACCTGAGAAGGAAATTCCTGCAAAGCCGATGTGTAGGTCGGCGCAGGATCTCACGTTGAAGCGGGAGGAGGAACATTGCCACCTCCCCGATAATATAACGTGCATGACACTAGGAGCTACCATTCACTAAGTTATGGGACCAAAGACCACAGCAGCTAACGTGCTCGGAAATCCAAAATAATCAATGGATAGAGATCTGAATCCCGATAACCAAATGAGCGCTGAGCACTGGCCACTTCGCACCGGGAGAGATGGCTCTGATCGGTAGTTTTCCGTGGTTTCTCCAGTCAAAACAGGCGATTGCCGGAGCAGTTCCCTAACAAACTGACCACGGACCCGCGCGGGATCTTTCCTTCCTCATCCTTGTCCTATCCATACCCCTTACATACACTCACTTTTACGTGCATACACAACATTACATGTCGGGAGACCGGAAGGGAACTTCGAGCTTGTCCCGGCTGAGGCAGTGCTCCGCTGGTGGGAGCAACCTGGCAGGGGAAAACACCGCCAGCCGACTGTATGTCAGCGCCGGATCTCACCATGCAGCGAGAGAAGATCACGGCGACCTCCCGAGAAAAAACATACACTACACATACGGGACTAATTAACTTAGAAGTTGACGCGCCCGGAATCAATCAATCAATAAAAAAGCTCGCCACTTCGCTACTGGGCGTCCCAAGCGGTTTAATTCTCGCCACTGGGACCTCGTGAGCCACGACCCCATGGCAATTGGAGCAGCCGCAGTCCTCCCTCGCGATATTTCTCTGCCGCCGCCGCCGCCCCTCTCCGGCCAACGGCTGCCGCGGGGCGTTTTCCCTTTGCGGTTCCCGCCTGCGGATCTGCGATATCCGCGCCGCCCGACAGCGCTTTCAAAGAGCGCCCGGGCAGCGTTCGCCACGCCACACTGCGGTACGCGAGCGTGGTCCAGCTCCATGCTTCTTGCTGTTTTGATTTGATATCCGGCAACGGGTATTCGTTGTCTTGACGTCTCTGGTGAATGGAGTCTGATATTCGTAATTGTTTAACTGTACTTTATTTTTCAATTAGCGTTTTCTGTTTACTATCGACAACGTGATGTACATAACTATATTTAGTGTACAGAAGCAAAGCAAAGAATCATTTCAACGCAATTAGGATCACTGTTGAAGAGAAAGTGAACGAAAAGCGCATTTGAAGAGTGATAGAATCTGATTTTAATATTTGTTACAGGTTAATAAGTCCTTTTTTCAATTACTCGATGGTTTTTTTTCGTATTTGAAATAAAACGTTAACACTTAATTATGATTAGAATTCAATTTTCGATAAAACACAAGAAATTTCTCCAGATTTCTCTCATTTCTTGATCACTTACCTCTTGATTTCTTACGGAAAATGTGTGGTCTATCGACACAAATCGTCATTCATTTGTTCACTTACCAAGCAACTTATCAATATTTTTGAATTTTTTCTACATCTCAGTATATAATTTGTTGATTTGGACTTTCTTGTACCCAGTGTTCGATTAGTAGAGGATACAATGTAGAACAGCAATTGTTATTCACATGCTAATTTGAGTGGATCAGGATATTTTGAAATAAGAATTAATTTACTTTTCAAATAGAAAATTCTAGAAGAACATTTTAATTTCAAAATGCTTTGTGAATTTCATATAATCATTGATAACGGCCAGATAACCTTATGTCTCAATTTCGCAAATTAAGATATTACGATTAATTCGTCCTTCAGTATTCCAGTTTGTATTTTTGTAAATGTTATTACATTATGTCAACAAATGGTAAGTAAGTTATGGAGTAAATTTTACAATAGATTCCTTATAGTAGTAGATGCGTGATGTGACAGATTTTGCCTTATAACTCAATTTCAATCGAAAGTGGTACGGTTATCTGTTCCCGAGCTCTTCAATTGTATTATCAACACTTTTGAATGTGAATTTTTCATAAAACGTACAGATTTTATTAAAGCAATCACGACGATGGAATAATTTTTCATCTGGTAATTGCAAGGGGTTGTTAAACCGACGCTGGCTCTCCACCAACACCAGGATCACATTCGCGAACAATTCTGTTGATGTTACGGGTGGGAACAGTGTCGTCTCGCCCATACGCCCGACCGCCGCGCACCCATCCACCAATCCACGTGTCGCATTTTCCGCATGATCGTTATTGCGCACGTTCCGTTGTTTTTTTCCAAAAATATAATTGTAGGCACAATCTGTTTTACTGTTGGTTGTAAATTTGAGTTATAATTGAAGCATTAACACATCCTGCAATTAGGATCACATCTGGCATCCCATTAAAATCGCGGGCGGGTGGGCGGGCGGGCGGGCATTTGTTTGAATTTCTCTGGCGACACAGGACGTTTTCCAGATTTGCGAGAAGGGAAAAGGGCGCCAAGCGAGGCAGAGGGGAAGAGCAGACGAAAGAGACGGGGGAGGGGAGTCAGTCGCTCTGGTTGCGCTGGAAGCACCCATCATTAGCCGAAGAGGAACCGACGTGCACAGGGTGGTGGGTGGAAAGGGGCGGGTTTGGGGTAGAATTGCGAGGGATCATCCCCTGTGACCGGTTTCTGAGCGTTTCTGAGCCGCGGGCACTCGTCGTTTTAGCCTCGGAATTGCCAAGTGCGGAAACGCTCCCGGTGCACGATGGTCGATTGCTAGGGACGATGACAAGCACGATGGAAGCGTGGTCCGCGATCTGGGAGACGCGAACTTTCGTTTTTTTATTGATTGGTGATTCCGGGCGCGTCCACTGCTAAGGTCATTAGTGACGTAAATATAGTGCTTGTTTTATAGCGCTGGAGGTGCCCCCGCTGGATAGCGAGATCCGGCGCCGACCTACCGTCGGCTCGGGGGAGAGTTCCCCAACCACGTATCTCCCACCAGCGAGGCACCGGCGGGTGTCCCGAGCTGTCTCCCGGCATGTGTGTTAGTGTAGTGCATATAAGTGTAAGTTTGTGTAAGGTGGAGATATGACAAAGAATGGGAAAGAAAGATCGCGTTAGAAAGATCGGTTCATGTCCCGTTTGTTAGGGTATTGTTCCGGCATTCGCCTGGTATTGATCGGAGAAACCAAAGAAAATTATCGATCAGAGCACTCAGCCGCTGCAGTTCGCTTCCACACAGTGAGAGGATTCGATCTACCTATCTGGCTAATCTCGAAGATCCTTCCCCCGTCGGGACTCAAAGCTAGGACAACCCGGTCAGAGGCACTGCAGTTACATCCAGTTGATGCCCTGAGGCACCTCTCCCGGTCGCAGACAATCATAATGATATTGTTGTCCGCATAAGTCATCGTTCTAAGTGTGTTAGCTGGTATGTTTAAATCATCTCTGTACACCCAATTCAAAGTTGTTTCTGTGAGAGCCCGATCCTTGTACTTGCAAATAAACTCTGAGAAGACACTTCTACGAACAAACATCTACAACCTAATTTTTTTTATTTCTGTTTTAAGAAGAAATTTCTATATGAAATATTGTAAAAAAGAGGGGCATACCGTCAAAGCTTTTTCCTAGAAAAATACGCACAAACATGAATCAACATATCTACCCTTTCTACGAAATATTTTCAAAATCCATGTCTGATTCTGAAGAAATGCAATTTCTTTTTGGATTTTAATTTTTCTATAATACACGAAATCCACTAATACAGTACTGCATGTAACTTTTTTTCGAATACTTTTTAATTAATAAAATTTTGTACATGGCCTGCGAAACCTTTGTGGTATCCCTATTTATAAATTTTCCCATTTAGTTTCAATTATATTTTCTTGTGTTCAGTTCATCTTATGGAATGTCAGAACGCAAATACAACATCTCCCCCTTTGTCTTCATCTTAAGCGCTTCTCACCCTCGCATAGCACTCGCCTCCCTCCACTTCCTTGATGATTGCCCGGCGCCCCTTGGCCACCCCCCCTGCCGCTGTCTCCCTTTCTCTCTCTTGCTGTTGCTTTGCCTTCCCTCACCACTGCGGTCTCCGCCCTCGCAAATGTCGTCATCCCTTACCGCTCACACCGTATCAGACATCAGAGCAAGCCCTTACGCTCCCGTCACCCCACTACCCCTACCGCCCTCGCAGCTTAATTCCCATCGCCCCCCTCTCTATCCCCTTTGCCAGCCCTGCTGCTCTCACTGCCCCCACAAGCCTTTACAGCACCCGCCGCAGCCCCAAACTTACCGCCTCCTCTCTTCCTTTCACCGCCCTCTCTGCCTCCGCCATCTCTGCTGCCCTCAACGCCCACACCATTGCAGACACTCCCGTCAGCCCCCATCGCTCCCGCCGACCTACTATCCCCACCACCCGCTCTTCCCCCGTAATCTCACCTGGCCTCACTGTCCAGCCCTTTCAGACACTCCATCAAGCCCTGACCGCTCCCACCACACCCCCATCCCCACCGCCTCCGCAGCTCTCTAACACTTCGCCCTCAGTGACCCAACCACCGCCACTTTCACCACTCCCGCCTTTCAACCAACCCCGCGTCTCTCACCGCCACCGCCACCTCGCATCACCACCACCCTCATAGCCCCCTCCCCACTGCCGTCTCTCTCCTCTATCTCCTCCGCCGCCCTCACTGACACAACCCCTCCTCCCACCATCGCCTCTCGTGCTATCCTCAACGCCTCCGCCAACACGCGTCCCCACCACACTTGCAGCCATCCATCACTGCCGTCTCTACTCCCACCGCCACCATTACCAACATCGCTTCCCTTGCCACCCTCGCCCCTCGCGCTCTCCTCACCGCCTCCGCCGTCTCTTTAGCGCGCTGTTTGCCCCTCGAGCTCATTTGGAAGCGCGTGGGAGGGGGCATGGCGACGCCGCGCTGCACACGACATTTTTGTCGATAATCGGCGCGCGGGTTCCAAACGGTCCCCCCTCCCCGCCTCCCCTGCGTCCTCGACTACCCTCTCCCCCGCGGGCAGCGTCTTCCCACCCTCGCGCTCCACCGCCGCCGCCGCCGCCGCCACCACCGCTGGCGCCACGCGGACGGTCGGTGCTCGTGCCTGCAGGCGCTCCGTCCCCACGCGTTGTCTCCGCCGCACCCGTTGCCTGCGATGCTGCGGAAAGCTTTACAGCGCTTGCCGTTTCTTTTGCCCTTACGGTAATTGCAGTCTTTTCTGCGTATTCCGTGGTTGACTTTCCCTGCCTTTACTCTCACTGTTTTTATCTGCTTCTTATTCGTACGGTTGGCGTCTTAGTACTGTTGCGAAGCTGGATGCATGTCTTGCGGAATTTCTCAGTATTCAGTTTCCTGTTTTTATTGTAATACAAAATATATTAACAGGCTTTAAATCTTACTTTGACTTCAATGTTTGATGATTTTGTGACCTCACTGATCAATGTTTTTCACACATTTGCCGTTATAACCACCTTTGTATACATAATCGTGATCGCCTTCAAATTTTATTCCCAAATGGGCTTGTTTGGACCTTGGGGACATATTTCAGTCAGTCATCCCTCTTTCAGTAACAAATTCATCCCTTTCTTCATTCGTCATTCGACCAAATTAAGTCACCGCTCCTACATGTCCATTGTCTTTGAAAGTCTAAGTTTAGCTTATTGCCGCTGTTTCTGCAGCGATTCCAAGCGGCAGATGCTAGGGTATGACTGCCGACGGGGGGTGGCAGGATTTTCGACTTTACCTACATAGCTAGATGAAATTCAGCGCTGTCTGGAGGAGAACTCTAGGGGCAGGCTGCTCTGATTGCTGGTTTTCGGTGGTTTCTCTGATAAATACCCGACGAATCCGGAGAAGTACCCTAACAAACGACCTATGGACTGCGCACGGGATCATTCCTTCCCCCTCCTTGTCCTATCCCCTCCCCTTTCGCGCACACTCGCACGCAAGCACATACCACACGTATATGTACTACACATCCACTGGTGTCCGGAGGCCAGTCGGGGGTTTTAGAGCTTGTCCTGGCTGGGGCGCTGCTATCCTGGGAGAGATACTTGGAGGGGAAATTCCTCTCAAGCCGACGTCGGTTCGGATCCAGCCATCCAATGTAGGAGGAACACCGCCACATCCCGAGTTAAAACATCCATTACATTAAGGAGTCTAATGATCATAACAGTTGACGTGTCCGGAAACAATCAATCCATTGTCTTTGTTCTTATTACATCCCCTTGCAATCCTCACTTCTTAAACGACCTCTTGTTGCGTACTTTCCAACACGTGTTCTTTGTTCATCCCCAGCGGCGCTGTTTCAATCGCTCTCCCGGTTGTCGTGGCAGCCGGCATTGATTCCCCTATCCCTCCCCGCGCACTGCCCTCGAGATCCTTGTTGTTCTCCTCCACGCAGCGCCCCTCCGCCCTCAGTAATTGTCCGTCTCTCCTCAAACAGAGATAAACATTCTGATGCTCAGCCGCCGCCTGCGTCCACCATGATGAAAATGCATAGATAAAAATGAAGATTTAAAAAAAACAACTTAATTTTACACATATTAATAAGTTAATAATAAACCGAATCTCATAGAAATTCCCCTATAATCTACATAATCCCCTATAAACTACATATTTTATTTTCCGAAGATCAATGAAATACTGTATATTACATGGTGTATTCCATACATTCTTTAATTTTAGAAGTAACTTAAATTTAAGTTTGTTTCATACATTCCTTAATTCGGGACGATTTAGAAACTATCAAAAGAAGTAATTTTAACAGTGGCTATCATAGTGTATTTTAGGGAATAACACGTAATTTATATTTCGTAATTGTGAAATACAGCATTAGTATTTCTCTTCTATTTAGTATAACAGATTATAGATACTTTTTGTGTGGAATGTTGCAATATTAGTACATAGCTGCTCTATGAGTTCAGGTGACAGGCAGAGCTCCAGCCACCTTCTGTGCTCCTTCTCTCTCTTCTTCTCTCACCATCCATTGATAGCGTTTACCGCTGTGTCCGTCTATTTACAGCCTCTCTTGTTGACACCTCTCCCTCCCAAGCCGCTGACTGCTTTATGTACCTCATATTAATGAACTCCATAACGCATGACGACGTAATATTACATTCCGCCTACGGAAAATTTATCAGGGAGTTATGCAGTGACGTTCAGTATCAACAGATAAAGATTTGTCTCGATCCGAGTTCACTTTGATATAGGCGAATAGACCAGAAAGTAGTTCTGTATCTGTAAATAAGGTACTGCAACTGTACTCTTTTTAGGCAAATAAAAGTCTAATATTTCGATGGAAATCATGCCATTTAAAAAATAGCTTCCAATGTGAATAGCAGCCGCCAATATTTTTTCCGGCCGGTACTTTCCGTTCCAAGAAACGCGTTTGTACCGGCTTTGCAAATAAATCCGAGAACGCATCGCCTTTGATCCTCAAGGGACACGTGTCACCTTCCTCGCCTTCGCGTCCTCTCCGTCTGCCGCCGTCGCATTGCTCGGTTCCCTTGTGTCCGCCCCACGACGCCACACAGCAGTCGTCGGCGCCACCGCCCGCCACCGCCTTGTGTGCCGTCGCAAGCCGTATCACACGCGTCGCTCCCACTCGCTTGCGCCGGCCGCACTTGGCTCCCTCGGCGCGCCCCCGCCCCTCCCACCCCGCCCCGCCCCTCCCCTTCCGCTCCACGCGTCCGCTTCGCCCGCACAACCCTGCGTCGCCGCACCGCTTGACGGCCCGCCGCCCGCCGTACCGCGCCGTGCCGCGCGGCCGCTCGCCCGGCCGGACGACGGACGGGCGTCCTATTTTGCGCGAGCGCGTCTGATGGACGCGCGGCGCGGGCGGCGGCGGCGGTGGCGGCGCCGGCGGAAGGCGGCACAGGCAGACCGCGGAGGCGCAGGCGGTGGCGGAGACGAGAGACGAGCGGCGGTCGCCGGGCGCACGAGCGCACGGGCGGGCGGGCGGGCAGGCGGACGGGGCGCCGTCGCTCGGACGGTCGGGCGGACGGGCGCCCGGTCGGCGGCAGCAGCGCACTGGAGCGGCCGTCGGCGGCGGCGGCGGCATTGGCGTCGGCGTGGTCGCTGCCACCCTTTTGCCCCGCAGCATGCGACCTGCAGGAGCCGGCGGTGCCGACGCAGCGGCGATGTGTTTGAGGAACTCAGCACACAGCAGCGGGCAGTAGTCATTAGTTATGTGTCAACCTCATTTGCGGGGCGGGGACAAACACGGGGGAAAGGGGGAGGCGGCGCCGAGCGCGCGCGTTCAAACACACGACACATCAGCGCGGGCTGGCGGCGCCGGGGCCGCCCCTTTGCCCACCGCTTTTGTGCAAGACCACGGAAAAGGCGCGGCTGAGGGCGGGGGCGGGGCGGGTGCGGTGCTGCGGCGGCGCCCGCGCACACACCGCGTCCCCTCCACGCCCCGCCCCGCCCCGCCCCGCCCCACGCCGCTCCACACGGCCTCGCCCTACCCCGCACGCTCACGCGCGGCTCGCGCAGCCCGCCGCCCCCGCACACGCTCACGCGCATAGGCGCGCGTGTACACACGGGCCCTCTGCAACGCCCGTTGCAACCGAGCGCACGCACCCTCCCCCCTCTGCTCGCCCCTCGCGTCACCACGTCCGGCGCTGGCTTTCCACTGCGGCTCGCCGCCCGGGATAGGGCGGTCGCCCCCGCGGGGCCCCGTTGTCCTCGCACAGCGCGCCCTGCCCGTCCTCTGCCGACTCCCTCCCCACCCGCGCCACCCTCCCCGCCTCCGCTTCCCCCGCCGCGCCGGGCAACAGGTCTTCCCGCGCCGCGGCGGCTTCCAAGACGACAAGGGCGGGAGGATGGGGCGGTGGACCGCGCTTGGGGTGGGAGATGCTCCAACGCCGCTCGGATGAGATGCGAGCCCTTTTCTTTTGTACAATGCAGCGTTTTTGCTCAGCATGACGACGGCGTGGACATTTTCATCGTTTGTTTTTCACGGTGTATGTTAAAAGTAATTCTTTATGCACAGTTTCATTTTCATACTTATTGAATAAAGTATAAAAATATAATTTAAAAAATATAATTTTAAGTGATTAGCGCTCAAGTTGATAACCAACTGTCATATGGAGTTTTCACGAAAAGACCCAAATCATATTTTGTACCTAATATCGTATCTTATAACTTATTTTTCAAAACAATTGTCGAAAAATAGATGATGTCGGACTTTTTATCTTTTATCTTTATTGTCAATATACTAAACATGATTACAGAAAATAAATCTACAATAATTATTATTTTCTAGTACGTTAGTAACAGTCGTGTTAAGTCAAATTGAATCGATGAAATTGTGAGGAAGAATTGCTTCCAGGTATTAATCTTTGTTTCAGAATGTCATTCGTCCCATCGTGTTGGAAATGCCGCTCTCTAGCATTTGCTCCCGTGCCGGTCATCGAAGCTTGCTCCCCTGCCTACGCTCTGTGCAGCGCACGTAGACTGGTTCTTTGTGACGTTGGAGAGTTATGAAGTTGTGAATTAGAGCATTTCTAGATATGATGATTTATGAGCAACTCTTTAGATTAATATTGTGTACGAGAGCACGTCTGTTTTAATGATCATAAATGCAGATGAAATGTGCAGATACAAGATTCACTCATGGTACTAAAGGGATGCAAGAAACTGCTCATTATATATGGTTTAGGATAGTTTCCACACAAATAGCATACGCAAATCAATCTTTCAAAAGAAAATATTGTTGAAAGTACTGAACAATATTGAAATAGAAAAATAGAAAAAAAGTATTCCGTACAATGCAAATACAAATATTTCGCGAGTAACATAAGTTACGAGAGATCAATACAATTATGCCGTTCAAAAAGCTGACATATTTACACGAAATATCTACCTATTTTATATCCAACCAATGGCTTACAGGGTCAAAAATTCTGCTGAGCAAATTCGAACAAAATAACTCGAGAGGAGCTGAGTTTTGTTGTCAAAATAGGAACTGTTTAATTGTTTTTTGGATTTCTCCCAAGTTGCTGGGTATATGGCGGAACCATAGACTCGTCTCATGGCCGGAAGTGTCGTAGTTTTCCTTTTATTTCTCCGCGCATTGAAATTTAGTAATATAGTTTTGGGAATAAACTTGTGTACTGTTTGGGCGTGTCTTCACACACAAATGTTTAAGAAAACACTATTATTATGTCATCAGGGAAGACTACAAAGTTTATATCCGTCAAAATCTCTAGAACGATTGTTCAAGTATTACATTTCTTTTTCTCTTCTACGTATATATTAGTAATGACAAAGTAAAGGTGATAGATGTTTGCAATTGTATAGCATCCATTTCACGAAATTTCTATCCGTGTTATAAGTTGCGAATTGAGTATTCTTGGAAATATTTATTATAATGTAGAATGTTGCATTTGGAAACATTAATGCAACGTAAGAGACAGGATATCTTATGATATTGTGTTAGAAGATGCCGCTGGCGTTGTTCACAGACGGAACGCACAGACGTTTTGTTGTCATTAGATTTTCCGGTATCAAGGACCCACAATCATGGATTCTGGTGAACAAATCCACACGTTTACAAGTCGATTGCGACATCAATGCGTTTCTAAAATCGCCTTGACCGTAAACGTAAGAGTAACGTTTACAGTATTATATATTTACCATGTGTTAAAGGATATTTTTCTAAATTTAATAACTGTATTTATCCACTTTTTCGTTACCAGGGCCCTGAAGTAAGTTTTTCTGCCAAAAATTAGCCTTTCTTCTGCGCAACATTACATAACTTTCTACTCCGTAGCGAGAAAGTAAAAATGGGATGACTGAAGCGATGACTCACCTGACGATTGAGTTGACGGAAAATTATTTGAAAAAATAATGTTTTCAAAGAAATGTTGGATACAAAGTAGATCGTTATCGTACTTATCCTCGCTCGTTTATTAATGATACTATTAAGATAGTTTGCAGTGCGAATAAAGATTTTTTTAAACAAATTACTTGCAAAATTTTGTTGCTCATCTACATATGAAAAGCCTATATACACGCATGGCTAACCGCTAGTCTCGCCGAATGTAAGCGTTGTCTGCCTCGTGACCTGCAAATGTTAAAATAACGTTCACAATTAATAGTAAACATTTTAAAGAAGCGTACTTGCTTAAGAGAAACCAGTTATACAGTTAATTTATCCGCGTCCCCTTTACTCGCTATAAAATTAATTGTACAGCTGTTTCGTCGTTCTATAAATCCGTTTCAGTGTGAACTACTCTCTGTGGGAAACACTTAACGTAATTTCTTCGCTGTGTTTTGTTTTTATTCTTCTCAAGGATAGATACTCGAGGCGTTTCTAAAATCGCTTTTACCTCCGCGAGGGTCGGCGGGGCAGGGACGAAGGAGTAGATGGCGTGTTCGGGGAGGAGCCGAGTTTCTCTTAAGATGCGTATCGCCAGGCCTATCAATTGTTGGCACGCGCTGCCTGACGGGACGTACCGGACGCGATGTAATATCTGTTAAACTCTAAGGAAGAGTATAGCATGCGTGGGGGCCATTCTTCACATGGAATGCTAGAGTAGCGTTATGGATGATGTGTGTAGATAATTTATCTTGTGTAATGGAAGTATGGACTCTCCCACTAATCGTGTATGTTCTCTGTATTTACAGTATTTTAACATTGAGGAAGTGTGCATCAATGAGATACTAGTTTAAGCAAAAATATTCGCACACATACTACTCAAGTTTTAACGGAAATATTGGTAATATGTGCCAATGGATTTGAAACACTTCTGCAAAGACCGGAAATAATAAAATCATCGAAATGAAGTAGTGAAATAATCTAGTCTAAAAATATCGGAACACAAAATACTACGTAGGCCCTAAATAAAAATTATAAAGATTAGATTTACGATACATAAAACGTTAAACAAATATATTTTGTTGGCTCCGTGGCCGAGATTGCTAAGGCATTGCTAAGGTACTACTGTGTCGTAATGATATGTGTAAATTCACTGCGAAATAGTGAAGTATTTTCAAACAATTTCAGTGATATCCAGGGCCAGCGCTAGTTTATTTGGCACCTCAGGCAAAATGAGATATTTGCGCCCCTCCCCCATATAATTTAATAATAATGCGTCTCCCAGATAATAAATACTTGATTTAGAGAAATAATGGACACACACTTATTATTGTTCAGAATATCAACATAAAGACAATAATGATAAATAAAATCAATTCGATAATTATTGAAGCAATAATAAATTATGCATACCGAAGCTTTCTTCTTACAAAATTAATAATTATTTTATTAATAATATGATCAGTAGCAATAAGAAAAAATAAAATAATATTTATTATAAAACTGTTCCAATATTTCCCCGCCCCCCCCCCGAGTTTGCGACCTAGGCGATTGCCAAGCTAACTTTTAGGTAGCGCCGGCCCTGGTGATATCTATACGGTTATAATGGTCCAAACGTTTTACAATCGGTAAATTAATTGTTATAACACAAAATATCCTTCATGTAAGACATATTTCACACATTAGAGATACCTATCACATTATCAGTAGATACATTATCAGTAAGTTTGGTCCAAAATATCGAAAGTTTTATTATTAATTTTGTTAGTTTCTATTATTGTAATTTAGTACATTTCATTACGCAATCAATATCTAATGCGCGCTACAGACACTGCAAAAATATATTTACATTTTGATTACTAATTCATTAATAATTAATTTGTTTTTATTTATGGTCATAAAACCTGTATGTGTCGTGAATGGTAATAAGTACAATCTGCGTTCTCTTGAACTCCAAAATACCTATCCTCTCTCTTGAAGAACAATTAGTATAAATATGAATAAACGTAGTAAGGAGGGTTTTTGGCAATATTTGATAATGAATAATTACTTGTTACGATTAATATAAATTACTTCCAACGAGCTACAGAGTTTATTTGCCAGTGTTCGTGATGAAGTAATGTTTCGTGGTCCGAATTAAATTGTTTGCAGCATCAACACCAGTAGCGGCGATCTTAAAGGCAACGTCTTATGACTTAAGCGTGCTAGTGATCGGAAAGTCGATCCCGGCAAGGTGCCAGAAATTTACTTGACGAGTTTAACGTCGGTGCGTTTATGGCGCTGCCGGGGACGAATTTGTCGGCTGGTTGCTCTGATCAGAGGTGTCCGTGATTTCCCTGAATACTTTCAGATGAATGCCGGCGCAGCAATTCACTCAACGGACCACGCGCGATTTTATCTTCCCATGCCCTTCCCGTCATCATCATTCTAATCTGCGCTGGGGAGCCGTGAGGGAGCACGCCGTTTTAACCTATTACGAGTACAAAGGGTGTATGCCGCCAGGGTAACTTGCGTGTTGACTGCCCCTGCACGAGACTAACATTGGGGAAAAGAAAGAGCGAAAGAGAGAAAATTTTCGCTCTTCCATCGCGCCGTAGCCAACCCTAACACTCTCCTCACACTTCATGATCTCCAACATTTTCTGTAGTCTGAAATGTTTCATTTCATGTCCGTATGATTATCCTGAAATGCAAACGACTTTGCAAGCGGCGTCAGGCCATTAAATTATTCAGAAGATGTGCAGGAGAGTGCTCTGCTAACGCTTAATCTTTGAAACACCGCCGTGATTAGCAATAATCAACCTGTTTTATTACAATGTATTTTACATACTGATAGGTTTTCAAGCGAAATATCGATGACTAAATTTTAACACGTATCTAATATTTGGCCGTTTTGAGATAATAACGTCATTCAATAGATCATATCGTTTTCTGCGGAAGTTCAACGAAACGTTTCACAGAAATGAGCTGGAAATTTGTTAAAATGGCACATTCGTATTCTTTTGTAATGGAAACTTTGAACTTTTTTCATTCTCCTGAAAAGTCGCAATTTTTTAAAATATATATTGATGCAATTTAGCCATCGATATATCTTTACATCACAAGAAACAAGCGAACACGTTCGGAGGGGTCACGTGTTTTAGGATCGGGTTGCCCTCTGCGGGGCACAGCCCTCCCCCCCACACTTCACCGCAGGCGGCGATGCTCGCAATGGCCCATCTATCACTCGGGCCCGTAATTTAATTGATGGGGGTGGAAGGCGTCAAAACTGACGTGACTCGCTGGGGTGGGGGAGGCATCGCTGATCATTGCCCATCAAACGTTGACATATTTAAAATTTGCACGTAAAAATGCAATAAAAATGAGGGTGTGGTCAACAGTTAGCCGGGTGACGTCGAAAAATTGACGGTGACCTATCGATGCGAGGACCAACCTGCTCTCTCTGGGTTTGCAAAATAGTTTCCGAGAGGGGCTGAATACGTAGGCGGTACTTACGGCACGCGTTGGAAGGTATTGTGAACGATTATAAAATATAGTCGAAATTTAATAGAGACATTCTTTATCCTGAGGTCTTGAAGGGTTAATTAATTGTAAGAGAATTATAGTAATTACTAAACATGCGAATTTCAATTATAATTGAGGCTCTCAGAATAGTAACGGCACATACCAACCGAAGTTCGTTTCGAGAAAAATGACTTTTTTTGTTTTATTTCACGTTCACTTCTTGTGAACGTGAAACGTTCTATTTCACAACGGACAAATCTCGAAAGGTGAAATTTAAAGGTTTTGCCGTCTCCCAATTCATGATATTTCAACCTATGATAGCTATATGGCAGGAGTTTTACCGGCGTACTTCTAACTGAAATTGCGAGGTCGGGTGAGGTCTGTCGTTATTATCCTGAGCGCCTCAGTTATAATAGCACGTTTTAATGCAATGTGCCTCCCCTTATGAAAAGCACTTACAATATATTAAAAATTGAACAACAATAATCAACTTATAACATGTATAAATCGATTATTGTTCTATAAAAATAATATAAATAGAAAATAATATAAATGTAAAAATAATATAAATATAAAAGAAAGTTTAAAATTCTTTATTTTTTTATATACTTCAGTTTTTCTGACATGCGATACTCATTGTACAGGAGAAGTTGCAGCGGCGTGCCGCATCTCGGATCTTCGACGACTGGCGGAGATTTTGTGGATCAATAGAGATGAGAGAAAGGATATTAGAATAAGATCAGCTCTTCGCTCCACCCCTAGGCATGAGAATGATTACTGGATGGCGAGGAAAGGATCTCGTACGATTCGTGGCCCATTGCTTGGGGTCCTGTTCCTTCATCTTCTGGAATTGATAACAGAAATTAAAGGAAACCACCGGTCAGCCAACTTGTAAATTCTAATTCAAGCAGCTATTGGACTCGGCGTAGCTATTTTAGATGGTGTCCGAAATCCCTCCACCAACGGGATTGAAACATACGCTCTCGTCCACGAATCTTCAGATGCGGATATAAACCTTGATAATAGCGAAAGGTTTCATTTAAAAGAAGTTATGGTGATGAATGTTTAATATTCAAGTAATTCGACAAACAAAATTTGTTATGAAAGCAATTGCATTTATCTCATTCTAATCTGCTAATAAAAATTATATTTGTATTTGTATGTACGTTAATTTTTTGCAATCAAACACAATGATATTTTTTTATTCGAAACTTGAAATTTACATTTCCCAAAATATATGAAAGGCATGTGTGGTATTGTATGGTATGCATAATACCTTATCAATTATTTCGCAATATTGAGTCTGTTAACTTGTCGATTTCATGTACCCTGTACATTCAGATGTTGCCTTGCCCTTCGACTCTTCCATACATTTTACGTAATAATAGAGGAATTTAAAATGATCGTCTAGAAACACTCAACGAGAAAGTTGTTCGAGGCATTTGTATTTATATAGCGTTCCAAAGTACAGGTGAGTGACCCAGGAATGGCATCTCTGCAAGCATTTTCCGAACACTCGCCAGCGTGAAATCAATAATTCTGAAAGAGTACTTCCCTGCGTTCTTCAACATCGTTTTCAAGCGACATTTGGGGCCAAATGTCATTGAAAGTTCTGTCACTCAACCGAGAAACAAAGTAATCAAAGTATAATGACACAAAATAACTGTTCTTCAGAACTTCACACCATAACTTTCTATGTTTCATAACATTTTAACTTTTCCTAACATGAGAAACGATTGGCATGCTATGACGGTGCCGATTTCCTTTTACTAAAATGCTAAGAGAAAACGTAAATTTAAGACATTTTCTTGAAAGAATATGGTAATTTGGTGCTCAAGCAAATTCACTATTCACAAGAAAATATGGTAATATTTTAACTATAATTTCATTTAGAATAACAACATTATAAGATAAAATCTCTAAATTGGAAATGAAATGCATAAAAATAATCAATTATGATTTTTTACCTATGAATATGCATGTAATTATACTATTTATATTGCGAAATAAATATTCAGGTTACAATTATAACAAATGTTAATATTGAATGTTTTTAAATTTCAGTACATTTGATAATACAAAATTATCATTTGTATTCGTTGGTGAATGGTTTTCCGTAAATATCGTAGTAATATATTTTAGTGAGTAATGATACTCCCTGCCCTAAAGAATAACGATATGCAGAAAACACATAATTAAATAATATGTACGTTTAGTGGGCCCTTTTCAAAGAACGAATAATTCACTAATCGTACCACAGGTACATCTTTTTGAAGAATCTTACACAAGGAAATGGGACAAATAAAACGATTGTGAAGTAGTAGGTTAACTCCTAGAGAGGCAATTTTGCAATATGTTCATCGAAATCATTTTCTCTGAAGAGTAAACGTTACTGTTGAATCAGTACTGAGCAATATTTCAGAACAATTTATAGCTATCCGTAAATAAGCTACAAGCAAAAGGACGAAAGAGAATTCGTCCATGAAATCATCTGTGACCTCCCCAGATGGAAATTTCAAAGAACTTCAAAGAGTCAACGTTACTGGACATGGGATAGAGACGTAGTTTAGTGACAAATTTTTCACGCAGAAGAAAAAAAGACAAGATTATTATGAATAGGAACAAGGTAACACCCCCAGAGGAGAACAGTCGTCACGTGACCTCCTCAATGAATAAACGTTACTACTTAACATACGGACACATTCGTTTTGGAAAAATCTGACACGCAAAAAAACAACCCAATGAGTGTTGGTACCTTCCCAATGGGTGACTGGCATCACGTGATTTTCAATCAAACAATACTGCTCAACCCAACACGTACATCTAGACAAGTGACTAGACATAATTGTTCGTGTTGGGTTCGTTTTGGATCATAGCTGAATTTTCCTGATTTACGAATTTTCAACGCAGCCTCCAAAGACCCACAAAAGCAACACGTTAACAAAATCATCATCTCCCTCCCCAGACGGTGACACTGGCCACGTGACCTCTCGGAAGAACGCAACCGCGCATTCTCCACGCGGCCGCCCCGCCCGGTGCGCCCGCCCGTTCGCCTGGGCCGCCCGGGGCAGAGGCTGCTGCAAAAGAAGGAGTCGTCGTCCGTGTTTCCACAGCCCACTGCGCCCCAGGAAAGCGCGTCGGGTGCCCAGCGCCGCGAGCGGCTGCGCCAACGCTCGCCGCCGTGAAATCCGTAATCTCAGCGGCGGCGGCGGCGGTGCTGGAGGTGGCGACGGCGGTGGCGGTGTTGGCGGTGGTGGCGGCGGTGGTGGCGGTGGCGACGCTGGTGGCGGTGGAGGCTATGGTAGAAGCGGTGGCGGCGGAGGCTGCGTTGTTGGCGGTGGCGGTGGAGGCGACGGAGGCGGCGGAGGCGGCGGAGGCGGCGACGGCGGCGATAGCGGAGGCGGCGGTGGCGGTGGCGGCGATGACGGCGGCAGCGGTGGCGGTGGTCGTTGACGGAGCAGGGATGGGAATAACCTACTGGATATAACCGAAAACCTGTTTTTTGTTTTCGTTCAATGTTTTTTTCGGTTATTTTTACCGGAGTTATAACTGTGTTTTAATCAAATAACCGGGCAAAACCGGCTTTGCAAAGAAGGTATATTAAATAAGTATTTTGTACCGTTTTTGAGATATAATTTTCAGTTAAACCTCTAAATTTTCTCAAATTGAAAGTATTTAAAAATTTTTTGACCCCTCATGTAACTACACCATTGGAGATAGATATTTATTAAGTCTGTACTTCAAAATAAGGTCTTTAAACATTATCATATAGTTTTTCTTAAACATGAGTAGTTTTTGCGTTTTTTTAGTGAAGAAAGATTTTCTCAAAATCGGCTTCAAAGTTTTTCTTTAATTTTTGTGCTCAAATAGAACCAAATTCACTGGATAAATTGATATAGAACCGTTTTGTAAAACCTCTGGAAGTTTGTATATTGAAAACGTTCAATACAAGGTATTTGTTCGATACAGTTCTACAACTACGTTATTAAAGAAAGATATTTATTTTTTTTGAATTACAAATTCAATTTTTTCTCTTCGTATAATACAAATTTTGAATGGTCTCCATTTTCAAAGGGGCAGACGGAATTTTTATTTGATATTAATAAAAAATACATTTCCTTTTATTCATTTTATAAGGTACTTAAATCTCACGGTGTTTTTAATGAGCTTTTCAATCTACCGAAAAAATGTTTATTTGTAGAATGAGAGTATGATGAGGAATCGCTTCTAAGGCTTACGGTTATGGCTGTGACGGGTGCGGCGGCGACTCAATTGCAATAACCCCACAAGGAATACAGCGCAATAGGGTAATCGAAACATGACTGCAGGCATGGCGAGGAAGGCGGCGACGGAAACAGCGGGGGCGCGCTGTTGGCGGCGAGGGATGGGCGTTTACGCTTGGCGGCTTCCCTCGACGACGCGGTGGACGTGGCTGGTGCGGAGGCGACTATTGTGATAGTGCCACAAGGAACACAGTGTAACAGAGTAACCGAAACTTGGCCGCAGCGGCAACGGACACGGCAGGGGTGCGCCGTTGGCGGCGAGGGTCGGGCGTCGTCGCTTGGCGGCGTCGCTTCGCGTCGCTCGAAGGCGCGGTGGCCGTGACGGGTGCGTTGGTGACTCTATTGCAATAACGCCACAAGGAACACAGCGCAGTAGAGTAACCGAAACATGACTGCAGCGGAGGCGTGGAAGGGGGCGACGGAAACAGGGGGAACGCACTGTTGGCGGCGAGGGATGGGCGTCGTCGCTTGGCGACGTCGCTCGACGGCGCGCTGGACGTGACGGGTGCGGTGGCGACTCTATTGTTGTAGTCTCACAAGGAGCACAGTGCAACAAGGTAACCTAAACATCATCGCAGCGGTGGCGACGACGGACTCAGCGGGGGCGCACTGTTGGCGGCGAAGTTTAGGTGTCGTCAGTTCTTGGCGTCGCGGCGCGTCGCTTCGCGTCGCTCGACGATGCGGTGGCCGTGACGGACGCGACGGCAACTCTATTTTAATGCCACAAGGAACACAGTGCAACAGAGTAACCGAAACATGACTGCAGCGGTAACGACGACACCGGCGACGGACACGGCGGGGCCCGCTGTTGGCGGCGAGGGTTGGGCGGCGTCGCTTGATGGCGTCGCTTCGCGTCGTTCGACTGCGCGGTGGCTGTGACAGGTGCGGCGGCGACTCTATTGCAATAACGCCACAAGGAATACAGTGCAACAAGGTAACGGAAACATCACCGCAACGGTGGTGACGACGGACACGGCGGGGGCACGCTTTTGGCGACGAAGGTTGGGTATCGTCACTTCGCGCGGGGCGTCCCGTCGCTTTTCGTCTCTCGATGGTGCGGTGGTCTTGACGGACGCATCGGCGACTCTATTGCAATAGTGTCACAAGAAAAAGTGCAACAGGGTAACCGAAACATGAGCGTAGCGGTGGCGACAGCGGCGACGGACACGGCGGGGGCGCGCTGTTGGCGGCGAAGATTGGGCGGCGTCGCTTGGCGGCGTCGCTTCGCGTCGTTCGACTGCGGGGTGGCCGTGACGGGTGCGGCAGCGACTCTATTGCAATAACGCCACAAGGAACACAGTGTAACAAGATAAAGGAAACATCACCGCAGCGGTGGTGACGACGGACACGGCGGGGTCACGCTTTTGGCGGCGAAGGTTGGATATCGTCACTTCGCGTGGGGCGTCCCGTTGCTTTTCGTCTCTCGATGGTGCGGTGGTCTTGACGGACGCGTCGGCGACTCTATTGCAATAGTGCCACAAGACACAGTGCCATAGGGCGCAGCGGTGGTGACAGCAGCGACGGACATGGCGAGGGCGCGCTGTTTGCAACGAGGGTCGGGCGTCGTCGCTTGGCGGCGTCGCTTCGCGTCGTTCGACTGCGCGGTGGCCGTGGCGGCGACTCTATTGCAATAACGCTACAAGGAACACAGTGCAACAAGGTAACGAAAACATCACCGGAGCGGTGGTGACGACGGACACGGCGGGGGCACGCTGTTGGCGGCGCGGGGCACGCTGGCGGCGAAGGTTGGGTATCGTCACTTCGCGCGGGGCGTCCCCTCGCTTTTCGTCTCTCGATGGTGCGGTGGTCTTGACGGACGTCGCGGCGACTCTGTTGCAATAGTGTCACAAGGAAACAGTGTAACAGGGTAACCGAAACCTGACCGCAGCAGTGGCGAAGACGGCGGCGACGGACTCGGCGGGGTCGCGCTGTTGGCGGCGAGGGTCGGGCGTCGTCGCTTGGCGGGGCCGCTTCGCGTCGCTCGACGGCGCGGTGGCCGTGACGGGTGCGCCCTGCCTTTGCTTTCCGTTTAGCGCCTGCGGAGCGCGCGGCCATTGTGTGCGCGACGGAGATCGAGTGGGGCGTAAGTGGCCGTGTAACGCGACGTCTTAATGAACGCTTCCCGCGGGCGCCGCGCCGTGCGCTGCGGTCGGCGGCGGCGCGGCGCGGACGAGGCGAAAACGGAGACAGCGGCTTGGGTGGGATTGGTCATAATGGCACTGATGTTGGTGCAAGTGGAACAGTGTTGATGGAGAAATATAATGGTGCTGGGGGCTGTTCTAAACATTCAGCTAATGGGGAGACAGATTTGCTATGGGAAGTATATAATACACGCTGCGGAGTCACTATGGTCCGATTAAAATAAGTAGGTGATTGACAGTTGCAAATGGAAGGAAGCGACGTTGACAGTTTGCGTATCACTGACCACGTGCTCCCGGGACACGAAAATGAACATTTTAAATAAATACTTATTAAAGTAACCAAATCACACACTGATTTTGTATGAAGCTACAGCTTCAGAACCACAATTTGTCAATAACCAACTTATTTTAATCGGACCATAGCAATACTTGTTCTACATACATACTGCATTTTGTATATTTCTTGTTTTACATTTCAGAGAGAAAGACACATAGATGTAAAAATGAGTTTGGATTTATTCTTTTCAGAACTAGGGTAATGTGAGAAAGTGGAAATTAACATGAAAAATGTAAAGTAGTCTTATAGAACTTTAAAATGGTGTGGTTGAATTTTGAAATAGTGTGAAATGGTTTTGATCACGAGCATCATTTCAACGCATTTTTATGTAAGCATTATATTTAGCTAACAGTTTTCCCGGGCTTATCAAAATATTTGAAATACAATAAAAATAAAATATTTAGTTATGCGTAATTATTTACAATAATACTGAATTTAACGTGTTTTAATAAAAGAACTAAGATTATAACCTACTTCACGTTATTAAGTAACCCGTACTCATTCTCACATAAAAAAATTGTAAGATTGACAAATTCTGAAACGGTACCAGAATATTCTTCGTAATATTTGCTTACTTGTTGTGCAACAGCGAGGAATGTGGTTCTAGTTCACATTTGATCCTCCCGCTCCGTTTCCCGCAACGCATGTAGCGTTGTAATTATCGTTACGGCCGTTTGTGCATTTGAATTTAAAAGATTGGACTGCAGTTAGCCTTTACCCTTACCACATAAGTGTAACGTCACTATGAGCACTTTTGTTGAGCTCTCCTTTTGCTAGTTGTGGTAGGAGTAGAGCCGTCGATATGGGTAATTATTTTATCAATTCTAAAAAATCTAATCTGTAGTTTGTTCGATGCAAATACGTTTTCTATAATTCGGGAGCGAAAATATATAGTTTTTGAAATTTGCTAACCTCACTTTCTTGGTACTTTTATTCATCATTCAATTATTTATGGTTAAAATTGGGGAACAGATTCTGATACTGAAGAAAACATGCGCAGAGTTGTACTACTCGCTTATACAACACATAGTTTTTACTGTTTGCCGAAAAATCAAATCAGCCCCATCCTGTGATATTTCAGGGTTACTTCATTACGTTCGTTTATATTCTTTAGCTTGTATTAAATGTAGAAAATGCTTGTGGTCAGTTGTGACGCGGCACATTTTAATATTTGATATTCTGACAACAATATTTAATGACAATGTAAACAATTGTTGAGCGGTAAAGAAACTCCTGTGATGATAGGCGAAAGCAAATCAGTAAGATCAAAAAGGCAAAAAATATGTATTCAGTTGGTTCAAAATAAACTTGAAATATACTCAAGACACAAAAATGGAGGAAACTAGTTGAACCAAAGAAGTCTCATAAATCGTTTATACTCCGAATTTACAAGATAATCAGGAAACAAACTAAATATGAATCATATCTTTAGAAAATGTTGCTAACAGCTAGTATATAACTGAGTGGTATATTCGTCCAAAGAATATTTAATTATCGTAAAATAATCTTAAGAAATAGTTTATAGTGAAATTATATCTCACCTTTCGTTTACATCACAGAAGAAACATATTAAAACTCATTCAAAATACATTCAAATACAGACATAAACACATTAAAATCAAACAGTTGTTTAGTTTTAGTGTTTTCAATATTTAAAATCGTTTGTTGTGTGTTGACAGAAGTAATAAAATACAATAAAATATATCTATTCAACAAAAGATACAAATCACTGTGAGAATTCCTGAGTAATGAGAACATTAAGTGTGTAGGCCTAATTAATAAACTTTATTACATTTAATTAATACTTGAAAACGTTTAAGAGCTTTAAAGTAACGAAAACATAACGAATAATTAGATAATCTCTACAAAATGTAATATGAAAATCTCGCCACAGAAAATCCTACTTTCGTTCATGAAGAATTCCGGCTTGATTCTTTAAGTTCCCCTTACGAAACGTATACGATTCACTCATTTTAATATTTGATGGCTTACGAGAATTTTTAACTAGAAGGCAAAAAGTTTTAGAGCTGCATAAAAAGCATGGACAACGCTACCAATGAAAAAAAAAAGTAGGTAAATATAGGGATTTTTCCTTTCCCACCCCAAATATTTTCCTTCCCAGCGCCACTACTGGCCGCGCCGCAGATAAACACTCGCACGTGTGTGTGCGTATGCGAACGCCTGCCTCTAATCTCGTTTGTAAATCGTTACATTGTCAGGCGCCAGTGTTCCGGCGGCCCCTCCGTTGTCCGAGCTGTCCGCGTGCGTAGGATTTTTTCCCGGGAAAAGGGACCGCATACATAATTTATAGAAAGACAATGCCGCTCATTGGTGGTAATCTTTTTATAAAACCTCTCTGCCACCATTGCCCCCAAAGCTGCCCCCACGAGGAAACGGGCTTGTGTACGCATTTGCTTTGAGAGACGAGAGACGGCAAGTACTTTTTTAAAAAGATTAGCCGTGCAGATCAGGGCGGTGAGTAGAGTACCACTCTAGAGTACACAGTCAATGTGTGGTTGAATTGAAAGGTGAGGAAGATTATATTATCGAAACACTCTAGAGTTATTTTCAGTTGCTTTCTAAAATATATAAAGACCGATATCGTGATTAAAAAATTGGCAGATTTTAATAAAATTGTATTTTGCGTGAGACAAAATAAGTAATTAAAAGTACTTGAACATATCAATATTCAATTGTCAAAAATGAATATACATTTAAACAGAACGGTATTTATATATTAACACCAAAGAATGTCAATTATGACTTCTAGTACTTGTCCCTAGTGCCACAAAATTTTAAACTGTTTTTTGGCATCAAATAAAACTTCTTTCAATTTTTACTTCATTTATAACAATATTTTGTTTAATGTTGCAATAATTCCATTCATGAACACTACTATTTTTATCACACCTATTGAGAAATTCAAAAACTGATTTTAACAGGCGTTGACACACCAGTGAGGATATTTAAAGCATGTATTTTAATTAAATATGTTTTCTACAAACGCGTCGTATTTGTAACATCGGATTCTAATTGTTTAGCAAGATACTTTGAAAGTACATAATTATACAGATTTTAAAGATATTTAATAAATTTTCTCAAAGTTTTGTGTTAAAGAAAGCAAAACGTATGAAACGATTTTGAAGAGAGGGTTGTTGTCTTGTGAAGTAAGTCCACACGTTGTGTAATAGGAGCTGTGCGGCACTTATTTTCCTGGTCAAGTATGCACAGGAAACAAAAACGTTCATGTTCTTTAGAGATTGTCCTAGCAATACACAAATGATAAAAATCGCAACTTGATATGTTTCATAGGAGACACAGAAATGATCCGATCAGTCCGAGCCTTTGGGATTTATCGTCTGACTCGTGAAGTTTCAAATTCTGTGACTTTCAAACGAAAAAGGTTTGACTGTCAAAAAAAAAATCCAAGCTGTGATTTTTAAAATAAACAAAAGTAACTATCACTCTGTTTCAACTGATGCAAAAGTAAACGATGAATAGAACGAGATGTAATATTTATAATACAGGTCACTAACAACGTCTAAAATATTAAGTGCTCAAGGAAGTGTCTGGAAAGATATCGTGCAAATAATTCTTTATCCTAGAAAGTAGAATATATTTTTTTACTCTACAAATGTTTTATGATTTTTTCCGGGAAAAGGGGTCGCATACATAATTTATAGAAAGACAACTTGTACAACTTATAGAAAGACTACATTTCTAATTTTAGTTCTACCGGGCATCGCTTCCAGAGACACGTTTTTTAAACAAATATGGATGTCAATTTGTAAAGAAATATAAATTTCAAGAAGTCAGTGATATAGTGCCAATTTGTTGATCGTACCTATTGGATATTTGTTAATAATTCTTTTCAGGTACAGTACTTCTTCCTTATTACGACCTACAGAAACAGCTACAAGTATGAATGGAATCGTCCCATCGATTTAAACCACCGAACGCACAATGTGCGGACACACCGCGCCCCTATAAATATTTCTTGCGCATTACCATCCAATACTTCATCACATCCCCTGCCCGCAACGTCCCCGGGGGCGAATGCAACCCGCTGAGCGGCGCCGAATGAGTTGCATATCCGGCAGGGCAGGCGGAGGGCGACAGTCGCGCGCGCAGCACCTCCCCGAGCCCGTCATGCGCCGCGCGCCACGCGTGGCGCGGGGCTGGCGTGGCGGGCGGGCGGGCGGGCGGCCGGCGGCGAACGCGGCGCGGCTCGGCGCAGAGGCCCGACGCAACGCGGCGTTATTGCCCTTTCACATAATGAATTTCTTCTGTTCGTGTTTTGCGCGCGGCCTGTGTGTATGAGCATGTGTAAGAGCCTGTGTTGGAACAAGGGAGGTGAGGCGCAGCTCGGCCAGGCGGGAGAGGAGGAGGGACGGTTGGCCCGGCGGGGAACGGTGGGGCGGCGGGTGTGGGTGGAGGGAGGGGGGGAGGGGAGGGCGGCGGGCGAGCTTTTGCGCGGCGGCGGCGGCGCCTGCCAGGGGCGGGAGCGGCGGGGGTGGAGGCGGGGCGGGCGAACGCCAGTGCGCTTATTTAGCCGCAGCTGTGGCCGCGAGCCATCGCCCCGAACCCCGCCCGCCCGCCCCGTCACTCCCTCCAGCGACGCCCCGCTCCGCCTCGCTCCGCCTCGCTCCGCCCCACCCTGCGTCGCGTTCTGCCGCGCCGCTCTCTCGCCCTCGCCGCCGCCGCCGCCGCCGCTGCCTCTGCCTACGCCGCCCAAAGTCCGGGGCCGCCTGCATGACAACCAACCTGATACGAAATTCAATGCAGATATTGTTTGCTGTATTCACCCAGCGACCGGTGATCCGACAAACAATTCCGTCTGGGCCTCTTTTTTTTTTTCGCTCTTTTATATCTGGGAGGGGGACCGAAACCAAGTGCATTGTGTCTGATCGCACATGCCCATAACAATTCTACGCTCACTCTTTCGCATGGAGGACGGAGAATAAAGGAGGTCTAGAAGAGCTATTTGCAGGCAGCGTGGATTTCCGAAGCCCATTAGCGGGGGCTTCTCTGCCCATTAGCGGCGCTGCGCGGGCTGTGCGGGCGCTGCGCGGGCTGCGCGGGGCCTCGGGGCGAGCGCAGAGCTCTGCGCGTAGGCCGGGACGAGCCCTGGCCGCGGCCCCGGGCGAAAACCCGACGAGCGGGTGGGCGCCGCGGGGGATACCGTCCGGATTTGAAAACACTGCTCGGGCAGGCACTTGCTCGCGCTGAACAGGACTCCAGCGTAAGATTCCTTTTTTTGTTTATTTTGCTTTTCTTTCAAAGTACTCATTAGCAGATCTGCATAGTACGTGACGGAAATGTTTAACTAATTTCATTCCGAAGCTGTGAATGCACTGGTAAACGCCGCTATAAATCGTCTGTAAGGAAGATGTTGCGACATTCTGCCATCGATGTCAATCAGTCATTTCGTGATTATCCAACTTGTTTTTGTCTATTGGCTAAATATCAATAAATGTAGCAAATCGTTTTCGTGTTTGTCAACAACTGATGTTCTGAAACTGCTCTCAATGTACCTTCATGCATACACCCAAAACCTTGCGTTATCATAGCTTCAAAAATAAATGCGAATTAAAATAATCAGAAACATGTCATACTAAACATGTTATTGGTAGTTTTCCTTATTTAACGGTTAAACCTCTTCATTTCATAATCAAGTAATGTTTTTTTCATAGAAAATATTATTGTCGTTCTATTTTACTTATTTCAGTTACTATGAATCCAACTATTCGATAGCTACCAACATCTTAAACAATACTCGATGTAGTAATCAAGAACCAATCATAACAATTCTGCGCCCACACTTTCGCATGGAGGACGGAGAATAATGGAGGTCTAGAAGAGCTATTTACAGGCAGCGTGGATTCCGAAGCCTATTAGCGGGGGCTACTCTGGCCATTAGCGTGGGGTTCGATATTTTTATTTGAAAATGTCATGTTTTTTAGTCCAATCGAATATTCTTGATAGCTCATTTGACTTCTTTCGTGTGGATACTTTATATGGTAACAACTGCCTTTCTTCTGTTTTTTTTTATTACTTATGTTTGAATTTCTGTATGTATAATGTGGTGATTAATAGTTTGATGCTAATAATAATAATGTTAATAATAATAATAATAATAATAATAATAATCATAATCATAATCAATATTCAACATTTGATTTGGTTTTAGTAGATATTCACTGAGGAGAAAGATGTTATTGATTTTTCGCATACGCCCATATCAAAGGAACAGCATAGAATCCACTGGAAATGCAACAGCAGCTTTGAATATATTGAACATTGTTACAGCCATCACCATAAACTATGTTTATTTCGTGGACGTTTTCGTCTCTAAAATAGTAAAATATTTTCAAAGGTAGATAAATTATTTATGCAACAAAGTCCTTTGAATCGACACAAAAGGACTGAAATAATGTAAAACATTCAGAATTTAATTTACTAGTTAAAACGAAGCCTGCTATTCTGCGTGAAATGTCACTGAATATCCAACGTCACCGTTGATGAAACGCATGCAGATATATTGTCCCTTTGTATCACGAACAAGTGCATAACATATGATGTTTCGATTGCATTTGCAAGAAATTATTATTGTTCTTTTAACATCAGTGAATTTAGAGAGTTCTGTGGACCTATTTCGACAGTATATTTTTATATATCTCGTTCACAAAAGTTTTGTGTATGATGAACATCTTACTTTTCAAAATTTATTACGCGAATACTACAGTCTTTCATATTGTTTCGTGAATCTCTCTTACTAATATTTTGTGAAATGCCAAGAATCATTCGTTTAAAACAATGATGATACCATTTTTTATTTAGGATATTCATGTAATGTGGCTGTAATTATAGGAAAAATTAACTATATTAAAATAACTAGGTACATTCATACGATATTTGCGACATTTTCTTCATAACCATATTTCTCCTTTTATAATATTGACATTACATTCAAGTAAAAATATACAGACGATTTGTACCACGTTGGCAGTTCGTAATTACAGTTGCAGTTCTGAAATTAAAAGTGTTCACGCAAAATATGAAACTAGATTATTAATTAGGCTTAATTGGCATTTGGCAATGAACTCCTTAGTTTGGTCAAATCTCGATCTCCATCATTAGACAATTTTGCACATCAGACAATTTTACTGTGAATTGAATAAGATAATAAATGGAGTCAAATGAGGTTCTAAATAAAATACTATCTTGAAACTCACTCTAAATCCGACTAACATGTGGTATTTCTAGTTTCAAAAAAACGAACTAGATCTCTATATGAAACGATCCAGAAAAAAGCGAACTAGATCTCTATATGAGAGCACATCTTCAGAAAAATTAATAAAGAAACTTTGGTGTGTCCATTCTCCGCAGCTCTTAAGTGTTATTGCGATGTTATTGAATAATCGTTAAATAAAGACCGACAGAGCATGTTCAGAGGCTTTCACAATCTTCTGACTTTCCATTTACACATATAATCACACTACATCCAATCTGAGCAGAGAATTTTCAAACCTCGGCCTCCTTAGCTGAATTCGCACCCAACTAGTGCATAATGCAGCTCTGTCGTAATGCTGAACTCCGCCCCCCGAATAAGCCGCGGTACCCAAGTTTTTTTATTACTATTTTTGGGGAAAGTACGCGGCGCTGGCGGCGTCGCTAGGGGGGCTGTGGGCGTGTGCTTGACACGGATGCCGCGAAAACACCAGCGACAAAAAAGTCAAAGTTGTTCTTGTTTTGCGTGTTTTTGGGATGCAAAAAAATGTTATATTTGTGCCGAGTTCTACGTACTACTAGCCGGTTGACAGGAACCGAAAATAAAGAAAATTACACGTAAATAACACAATTGTCGCCGGACCGTAGGAACAAAAGACGCTGTGGCAATATTTTTTATTATTTTGTTTTAAAGTGGAGAGCTAAAGATTTTGAAACAAAATGAAGCGCGCGCGCGCATTATATTGAAATTATAAATTAATTAATCGTTAATTTTATTATTTCACATTTTTTAATGATTATTAAACATTTGATTCATGTCTTCAGTTACGTTCAACTACATGAAAGAAATTGCAAGCAATAAAAATACAATTAATATTTATTTTGCAATGAGTTTCCTTGACCGCTGTATGGAGTGACCCGTCTGTTACGCCAATTTACCCTTCCGATTCGTTCTGCAAATTAGTTACACTCACGGACGGTATAGATGCGCGACGCATCTCTTCCACTTTCACAAAAGGCCTCCTTGGCACAAAAACCCATCCCAAGGGGAGTTCTTCGCGAGTCGCCTCCCTCCTCCTTCGACTGCACTGCTCCTCTTGTTATCGGGAGCTTCAAATTTATTACCGGAACAGTATAGATCAATAATAATTGTATTAAAATTCCAAAAACTAGAGATGTATTTTCCTTTATTTTTATCATGTTACAGAATCTGTACAGTTTACAATTTTGCGAAATATTATCTTCAATAATGAATATCAGAAAGAACGTTATACTATACATAGTTCGTCAGCATTAAGAAAAGTTAAATTATTTAGCTAGATTTCAGTCAGTAACATAATGAAACGCCGTTTATATTACATTCGCTCATGAATATGTTCAGGAAGAAATTGTGAAGAGTATAGTTTTGTCACAAATTAAGTCTCTTCCATTGGAAAGAAACCCTGGCTTTGACATTTAAATTTGTTTATGGCTACTAAATATAAGTCCTAAAATGTGGACTGGTCTAAATGATTTTGGCTCTTCACTTCTTTGTAAATACTTTTGGTAATTGTCTTTTTTTGACACTTTCTTGTTTTCTTTCCCTTTCTGTTCCTTTAAAATGTTTCAAGTTTCCATATTAACACTGATATGTGACGCACTAAACCCTTCAGAAGAATGACTTCGTTTACAGCACATTTCGATTTTTAAAGGCGAATGTCTAGTTTTACTGCTAGAGTTTATGATTCTAGAAAATTACAAGAGAATTGACGATGAGTATTTTTGCTGTCTGAAGATCCAACTGGCTAGTTTACTCAGTAACTCGTTTTCTTACACGAAAACAGAACCTTCCAAATATCGTTATCTATATTTACATGACATTCTAAATGTTATTCCACTAACAAAGTAGCACGAGTGTCCTACGCATTTAGCAAGATGTGCCAGTGATAAAATACGTTATTTTTACTTTAATTTTATTGTGAGAAAAAAGATCTATCAACAAGATATTTTCTTTATTATGCTTATATGCATTTTCAAGAAAATAGTACCAGAAAATTCTATTTTTAATAATTATTTTACATTATTTCTGAATATTCGGTATATTTCATAAGCTAACCAAAGTCTCTATTATGATATCAGGTAAATAGTTACAGAGATTTTTTGTGTTACGTTTGTAACACTCGTACGTATTAATCTAAAAATATCCAATGAAAAATCCCAGTACATCACAAATGTAGCAAAGAAGGGCAAGAGGCCATAATAACGCTAATATTCCTATTGTCACTCATTGTAGCCAAACAATGGGACCAAAAGCAAATGAAAGAGGCAGTGATAGCTATAAAAAACAAAACGCGATGGTAGACGATAATTATGGAGGGATTATAGCCTTCAGTCAAAATTTTAGGGCAGTGAAATGTCTTCTTCTATGCAGTTCAGCTGTAACTCTGCCTTCACAGAAAGACATCTTGTCAGTACTGGTATTATCGGTCAGTACACTCCTAAAGCAATTAGCTGAAGGAATTGATCGGCTGCTCTGGTTAGTGGTCTTTCTTTTTAAAGCGATCTTACGGAGTCCACAAACACATCAAAGTAAAAGAATTTAGTCTGAAGACATCAAGTACACAAAAGCAAAATTGAAAATTAAGATCAAATCCGAAAGTACAGAAATGAAGATGTTCAAAGACAAGGCGACGAGATCTTTCTTCACAGAGTTTAGGAATGTAAAACCTTGTCTTTTGGTTAGTTTTTAAAATTATTTCGTACTGTGACAGAAAATAAAAGCAATTTTTCAAATAATCATGACACTTTCTAATTTCAGTGCAGTTCAACCACAGATTACTTTATACCTCCACCTTTCAATTTATCACAGAAATATAGCAGCCAAGTACGGTTTCATAATATGACAGTTTTAAAGATTGCTGAGAATATACGTATAAAAGGCTGAAAGTAAAGCGCGGAATGTAAGGGAAAGTATCACGTTTCGAAAGTATTCGTTTCACCCCAAAATCGTAATTACATACATTATTATATTTCATCTGAATGTTTCTAATAGAAACTTCGGTGCGGCATTGACATTATGGGATGAATAACTGAAAAACGTGGGAATAAGTAGAGTCATTTCCAAGATTCTTCTTCTACAACAGCCATTTCTTCGTTTTGTGAGTAAGACAAATGAGTTTCAGATAATGTGAGCATTTTGATTAAGGAAAAGCTCAGTCCTTTTTTAAAATCAAATTTCTTACAAAAATAATAGGAAATCAAGACGCGAAATATGTTTTGAGATTAATTTATACAGTTGTTTTCATAGAACAATACATATAGAGCTGTACATTATAAAAATTTAACTTTTATTGACGTTAATGATCCCTCGGATGATTCAGAGGCAGCGCGTTAGCATTTTCTGATGCGGTCTCGAGTTCGATGCCCGTCCGTGGCAAAAATGAAGCTGTAGCTTTCAAATAGAAATCGTCTTAATTTGTATAACTGTATGACGAAAGTAATAAGCTCGGGCAGAGTAAGTGAGCTTTGTACGGTGATGGGAATACATCATGCTCGCCACAACTCTCCCTTACTCCTAAAATAAAAACAGGTTAATAAATAAAAGCAGATCACAGACCTGGGAACACCGATATGCACACGTTGTTGAAATTTTAAAAAAATTTAATTTGTTCAAATAATTGGTCGGTCCGACCGAGATTCGAACCTGGGCCTTCTTTTTATTCTTATAGAAATTTTTAAACCACACTAGAGAAATAATTGCAAAGATTTTTATAATATCGAAGATATTCAGTCAAGTTAAAAAGTCAGAAATAAAATACGAACTTTTCATAATCAAAGAGTTTTTTAATTGACTCTTAACCGACATTTGACGTAGGTACTCTAGAGGACTATTTTTAAAACTTGTAATTAGAAAACGTAGTTGAGAAGTTGACAACGATGTTGAAGGACTAAATTATACCAAAAAGGCATACCAACATACATTTTCTCCATTAATAACAATTTTTTAGTGAAATTTCCCACGGATTTCTGTTGATTCATTATTATCCTGACCCCCAGAATTGTAATATCTTCGCATTTTCACAGGTTCTGAAATCACTAAATAAATAAATAAATTATTATTCGAACAAACGCTACATTACTGTGATATGATTCTCTGAAGATAATATTATTCCATATTTGATTTCAAAGTGCGCCAACAAAAAAAGTCATATTTAATTCCACATAGCATATCTGAAAGACATCATAATGAACAATGTAATTAGCGTTTTTGGTGGTTTTGCGTCAAATGAAAACTTGTAGGCTTCTAGGAATATCAAAGAGTAAATAAGAATATAAAACACGGATTGAATTCCAATTCAATTTTAAACGTTGGTGGTGTGCAAAAATTGGGCATGGAGTTAACTACGCAAAAAATTGGGCGACGAGTTAACTACGCAAGGAGTCTATTTATACGTTAAATAAGTCACTTGTTAACTTTACATTAGTTATTATTCTTATATACTTATAATAACAATTTTGACACATTATAACACTTTAACTTGCTATAAAAGCAGAAGTAAAAGTCTCTTTTTAATTATATTTATTTTATATTTATTGTATTAAATATCTCAGCGTTCAGCGGGGTTACTATAATTACTAGGTGTCTCACAAAAAAAGAACAACACATGTCAAATGGTAGGTTAAAAGATTTACTTCTTAGGCACTCATCATAAAACATGAAACATCTACAATCAATTTCAAAAGCATTAACCCAGACGTTTCAAATGCGTAACTTTCGCATTCCTCTTCAGATACAATAAACGATATTTTTTATGTAATAGTAATTAACTGCCAGGGGGTCATACCCAACTGCGATTGAAATAAATTGGAGCGCGCGTGCACATCCGCGGGAACGCAGGCGGAGACCCGCAGCGCAACCGTCTCGCGCGGGCGCCTCCCGCTGCGCGGACGGCGGCGGCGGCGCCCAAGCGGGTGCGCGAGGCCGTCGAACGCGGCGCTAGCGGTCGGCCGGTGACGATGGCGGCGGTGGCGGCGGCGGCGATGGTGGCGGCGGCTGTGGTGACGACGGTGGCGGTGGCAGTGACGATGGTTGTGGCGGTGGCGATGGCCGTGGCGGTGGCGGTTGCAGTAGTAGTGGCGGTGGCGATGGTTATGGCGGTGGCGGTGGCGGTGGCGGTGGCGGTGGCGGTGGCGGTGGCGGTGGCGGTGGCGGTGGCGGTGGCGGTGGCGGTGGCGGTGGCGGTGGCGGCGGTGGTGGCGGCGGCGGCGGCGGCGGCTGCGGCTGCGGCGGCGGCTGTGGAGGTAGCGGTGGTTGTGGCGGTGGTTGTGGTTGTGGCAGAGGGGGTGGCGATGGCGGAGGTGAAGGCGGAGGCAGAGGCGGCGGTGGCGGTGACGCTGGTGGTGGTGGTGGCGGGGGCAACGGTGGCGGCGGCGGAGACGGAGGCGGCGCAGCGCCCGCGGCGGACCGCGCGGCTCGGGTTCTGTCGCCGGGTGGATGCGAGGCGAAGGCGGCGGCGGCGGCGATGGCGACGGCGGCGGCGGCGGCGCTGCAGGGCTCGGCCGCGCTGCTCTCCGGCTGCGCCGCATCCGGCGCCTCGGGCGGCGTCGCGGCGACGCGGCGTCCCGGCGCCCCGGGGCGGGCGCGCGCGCTGACGCGGAGCCCCCGGCGCCGCCGCCGCCGCCCCCGCTGCCGCCCCCGTCCTCACCGCCGCGTTCGGAACCCGAAGGCACTTCGCTCGCTCTTCCCACCGCCGCAGACGCTCCGTTTCCCATTTTCTCGCAGCCGCGATCGAGTAAAATAACGAATTCGTAAATGAACGAGCGATTCTCCCGGCGCTCTTGCGTTCTCTGCGGCGCCGCCCGCCCTCTGGGAGCGCAGCCGAGGATGGAAGTTGGCGAAGAGGACGGACGCGCAGAACTCAATGCGGTGGCTGTTTTAAATACGAAGCACAAACTATTGTGTGTGTGCGAGAAACTAGGACACATGCTGTGATATTTTGACGAGAGACCGTCTTTGAAAAGCTTCCCGTACTTTAATCCGCCGGAGTTAGCACTGCAACTCTTTTGTTGTCTGCGAATATAATTCTCCCAAGTGTTGGCACGCCCTGAAGTGAATATATTCTGAGAAAAGACTGTCGTCCTCTACTAAACGTGTGCAGGTTGTATGATTGTAGTCTTTCGTCATGGAAAGGAGGTAGATTTTTGGAAATTCCTCTTCAGATATTCTGGTAATTCACTCCTCGCAATCAGTTGTAAATCCGTAACGGAAAATACTAAACAAAAGATTTCGGTGTCGACACGTATATTTTGAAGTAATTTATAAACTTCGATAAGCTAAAACGTTTTAAATTTGTAATGTGAAATTTTGTGCTCGCTGAAAATAAAATAGCGTTAAAAACGCTGATTTGAGATAATACCGCATAATTCCAAAAGTCGCAGATGTCAGTAGGAACAAGAGTATGCCCTGAACGGGCCTATAAACCCAAGAACCCCAGAAAATGAAAAACAACAACAACAACAAACTAACAAACAAAAACGCATGTGTGTCGTGGAGCACACGCACCATACAGCAGAAGCGGCGGGGTCCGCTGTTGGACCGCCATCGCGTCGAGTGCAGAGGCTAGGGCGCTTGCGATTTACAAATGCCACTCCCGACGAGTGAACGAACTTTTCACTCAAAAAGATGACAATATTTACGGTCTTCGGTGGTGTAACGGTTAGCGTATCGTACTAATATACCCTAGTTTGCGGGTTCAATTTCGATCGTAGTCATGAATTTTTAAGGACGAAAAAATCGCGAAAAATCCTTCGTACGACTTCCTTCGAAAGAGAAGTAATGGCGGATGTCCCATGTTGTAGGTTAATTGCATGTAAAAGATCCTCAAGCCTAAATAAACCCTCTGAACAGATTCAAATCGCCTGTTTCGTGGATCGAGAGATTCCTCCTTTCTTTGCCAGACGGTGAAAGCTTAGCGAAATTTGTGTGGTCAGACGGAAGAGCAAGCCTCATGGCCTGAGCCTCGCCACGGCAAATAAGGTATCATGAAATTGAATTGAATATTGTAATGATTGTAATACTGTATCCAAAACCGGACGCAGAATTTCAACAAATGGTTACAGAAATACATGAACCCAACATGAACCCATTGAACCCAACAAAAACAAAGTTACGAATTCAGTATAACATAAGAATGTGGCAACTGACTCAACTATTAGCTACGTGAATAAATAAACTTATTTTAGACAAAAAATATCAGTAAAGAAGAACAACAATAAAGAATAAAAAGAAGGATATGCCTGGTTTGGGGAAAATTTCATCGCTGAAGTTCATATTTGAAAACGAACATGTCAACAGAAAGTTAAAATTTCAACATTAAGAGAGCAGTGTATTTCCGATGTTATTCTGCGGAGTTCAGACACAGTGTTTTACGTAACGGGGTATGTAATCACAATGGGTCTGACAAAGAAAAATGGAGAGAAAAATCCTAAATATCCAATAACAGCCAAGGATCAAAACTAAAATGAAAATGGGTAGGTCACGAGGCGAGATTACGAGAATAAAGATAACGTTAAAAAATATACATGATTACTGAATGGAACTCCAGAGAGGGGAAAACAAGCAGAGTTGTCTGATGTCTTCTAGGGCGTTTATGACATTGTCTAGGGCATGTATAGCAATAGCAATAGGCAGGGAAATATAGAAAAAAAAACAAGTTAGAAGAATGGGACGAAATTTTAGCGAAAGACAATGTAAAGTATTAACAGACATGTAATGACAGTGAAAGACAGTGTAAATTTTAGTGAAAGACAAAGAAAATAAAACTGAAAACTGCTGGTAATTGTACGGTTGTATACATAACAGTGAATGTAAATGATGAATATATCAGTGATAAAGTAAGTGATAAAGTAAGTGATAAAGTAAATGAAACTGAAAACTGATAGAGGATAGAAATTAAGATATTTCTATAATGTAATGTAAATGTAAAACGATAGTTATTACGAAGGCCAGAACCTCATTGTTACAATTCAAAACTCTAAAGGTCGGACTCACCTGAAGAGAGAAACAGAGCCACAATGGCGCTGGCAAGAAGCCTTAGCCTTTAGGGATCATATGGGCTTAAATCAATCGATCAATCATTTGTTCCAATTTTTCCTTGCAATCTTTACACGTAGAATAGAGGATTTTGGACAATTTTTAATAGAGTGCAATAGAGAATTGTGGACAAGAGTAATTTGGACAATTACGAACTCAGATCAAACACACATTCTATTTGTGTTTGGGATGGATATTTAATATATTTTCCACAAAATAGTATTATATTGTATTTTCGAAAAGCTTGTTAAATTATTGTTTCATTGCACAGATTAAGCAATAATTTTCCAGCTGGATTTTTGTAGATCCTGTGAAGAGAGAACTGAAAGAACAAGTCCGTGTATGAGTATGGTGCCTATTTTGTTTTATTTTTCAATGTAGTATGTCTTTCGATCAATAGTTTTTTGAAACACATTGGAAGTAATATTTTCATTATAAAACTTTGTAACTTTTTCTACAGTCACGTTCAATTCAATAGACAGATTTATAACACAGTTCTCGTTCACAATATTTCAGAAAATATTTATCACCGATGTTTTCTCTTTTCTCATAATTAACGACCACAGGGTCAAACGGCGGTCAGCTCTAGAATCAAGTTATGCAATAAGCCCACCTCGAAAAGGTAGAATTTAGATATCGCACCAAAAACAGCGTGAACGCAAATATGGTTTGCGTCATTATTAAAATGCTGCCACTGTCTATAAAATTAAGGGTTGCCTTTCTAAAATGGTTCCTCTGATACTATCTTTCCTCCGCAAAGAAAATTGATCCATCATGGGTTGTATGTGAGTATGAGTTTATCTACCAGTATATTTATATATCTCAGTATATACTAGATACTTTTATAAAACAGCTCAATTAATATTAAAACAGACTGAAAGTGAATGAAGCATTTCTGTCTTTGCTCTATCCTGATATTATTAGTTTTATTTTTTTTGTTTCTATATTATCTGTCGATCTATCACTCTTTTGCACATTAGGGTCGCCAACACATTATTATTATTATTATTATTATTATTATTATTATTGTTGTTGTTGTTATATATTTGTAAGACTCTCATCTAGCGAGCTGTACAACAACAGACACCGGGACCTTTGGAGAACCAAGGTGCCTGCTTTGCTTGCAAACTCGGGCGATCAGGATTCGACGTGAAGTTACATCAATAAAAACTTCATGACGGGTGCAGTTGTTGTTGTTGTTATTATTATTATTATTATTATTATTATTATTACTATTATTAATATTACCACTACTACTATTACAACTACTGCTACTACTACTACTACCACTACTACTACTACTACTACTACTACTACTACTACTACTATTCTCGTGGTGCATAACGTTTTCGCATCTCTCTTAACAAACAGCAAAATGTCTACATGTAATTACCTAAACAAGCTTCTGATCTTCATGCCAAGAAGCTTATGTTTATTTGTACACAAGTCGCGGTATGAATAATCAAGTTGTTTTTGAAGATATAATAGGTTCGTTGAAGTTTATTTCTCATCCGACTAACAATGGATGTGTTGTCAAGACTGATGATTATACATCCCACTCTCGCCGAAGTTTAATTAAGACGTATAAATAAACCGTACGTTCTCTTGAATTTAATGCACTTTATTTAGCATATTTTTACATTCCATACAAATATTAAGATTTCTCTATGTGGAGAGTAAATAATCCTTGGATTCATTACTGCTCATGAGTTTTCTTTTGTCCTTGCTGGTTCTATAAAATTAAATAGTTGATGGATTTCAAGCCTCGATAATCATGCAAATAATTATAACTTTTACAAATAAAATATTTATTTAGTGAATTTTGTATTACGAAAGCATCAGAATAAGATCGTTCAAATGTGATAAAGAGTCTTACTTTCGAAGTTATTCATGGTAACATAGAAACATTTATAAGTTCTACCAGGTCGTCATTGAAAATAGTTTTAAAAGTATGCACAATGTTGAATAAATAATTTTATGGTAATATCGTAATACTGTAGAATTGTGAACCATTATTTTATCCACGAGGTAATACTTGTTTTAATCGTAGAATTGTCCAACGCAATATTACTTTCGATATTGTTTACGCAAAAGTCTGGTACTTTAAGTGTCAGTTTAAATGTAATCTGTAAGCAGTAATTTAAGCAAAACTTTTTTGTGGTTGATCAGTATCCGAATAGTCATGATAAATATTGATGATTAATAAAAAGCTAATGACTTTTGGAATATGTTTTCAACAACAAAATAATTGTGGATAACAAAACCTCTTGATTAGATTGAACTGGAATCTACTAATATTATGTCAATTTCTCTCCCACAAGCAAGGAACACAGTAATTGACAGTCAATACTTTATCATTTCTAAAGCATTCGATATCTACAATTGCCGTACAAAAAGATTCAGAGAAGGAAATTCACAAGAATTGTAAGCACACAAGTACATCATTGTATTATTATCAGCAACGCTGTCAGAATCCTATACTATAAGAAGGGTTAATCCATAATTTACTAACATATTAATAGCAATAGAAACAAATTCATCATAGATGTTTGATGAGTGTTCTTTTCATGCATATTTAAGTTCAATATTTTAAATAAAATAAATTGACATTATACTACCATGTATTTTTGCTACGAACAAAACAATTACTCATAGCGTACAATCCTTGAGTTCTGTTTTACCAGTGAATGCATTTTAATGAGTCTAAGAATAATCTACCTAACGATGTTGAAACCCTCCGAAATAACTATCAAATTCTTTATATTATTAATTCTATCTATCTTATCAAGTGTTTACACATTTCATGTTAATTATGGTATGCGAATTCTTACGTTTGACTAGTAGAAGAATGCAAAAAAGGCAATGAGATTAATAGTATTTCTTTTCCCTCGATTTTGACCATCTAATTCACAACACACTATGGTTTAAAGTTTCATTCAATTATTAATCTTTATGCGAACTTAAATTCATATTTCATCCGTAATTATATAATACAATGTTGTGATCGACGTTTCAAAAGAATTTCTCCACTCTCACCTCATGTTCGCAAGAGACGTGTCACGCATCCCAAAATTCTTATATTGATAATATAATATATTATATTGTATACATAATATAATATAATATATAAATTGATAATAAGGGCCGTTCGCACACGTCGTTTATGCCTTTGCGTTAGGCTATACGCGGTATGCGTGCGGTTCGATGCGCCGCGGCGCGCCACGGCAGGCCAGTGCGGTACGTCGGCGGCGAACACGCATCCTTCTATGCGACACGCCGCCGCACCCGCCACCGCGGTCGGTGCCGTCGACGTCGCTGCCACCCTCGCTATTGAGAGATTCGTTTTTTGTAAGATGGGACCGCTTTGACAGCTACTTCTTGGCTACTGCTGACATTACTCCGGGTTATGTCCATGCTCTCAATTCGGCAAAGCGTTCGATTAGTTAGCTCATAAGTACATGGTTTTCATCACCAACTCTTCCAATGCCATCACTCTTTATGACATTTGTTTCCTGATCTGTCAGACTGATCCCTTCTTGGAGTAACTTCTCTATCCCTCTATCAACCAACTTTACGATCTATGAGTATCATCACAAAAATGTCATTTTTTGGGGATGGCGAATATCTTGACAATGAGTCTCAAGAAAGATATCTTACCATCCACAATTGGAATATCGATCGACGATATGTACTAAAGTTTAATGGAAGAATTTTCAACTTCATAAAGACCTGTAACCGAATGAAGAAAAGAGAAAATAAAAACATTGATCGTTCGTCTCCTCTGCCTTAAGAAAACAAACTAATCTTACGTATTGTTGCTGTGGCAATATCTGGAGGCTACCGAAACTATCCCACGCAATGTCCCTTTCAATTATGGCATCAGGATGAAACGACGAAGAGATCTGTCGAATAGCGCGAGTACTCAACTATTTCGCACACAAAGAGTTTGAGAGTTTGCACACACATTCATGAGGAAGTTTGGTGGCTTACACATTTTTGGCAGCGTGTGATGAAGTCTTTGGGAAAGTACTTCTCAAAATTATAGGTGCTTGATCATAAATAAATAAATAATGTACGTATATGTGAACGTAATTTACAAACGTGTGGATGGTAAAGGATAATAGTCAAACTGTGTTCCTCAATATTCTCATGCGAATAGATTTTATTAAGCAGGAGCTAATATTTCTTGCTATGAGGTTATACCCAAAACTCTCGATTCTGCCTTTATTCATAATTCAACTGAGTAAGAGCGTGGGTTAGTATCCCACGCTTAAATAAATAATAAAATAACAAATAAGGAATTGCCTTGGCAGGAGATTGAAAATAAAAAACAAAAGGTGGAAGAGACGCCACTAAACATGTTAATTGACATGATAATAACGTGATACAACATTCTTAGCGGTAATAAGTAAAATAAATTTCGCATACTGACCCGGCAATAAAACCTTGTTACTCAAGATGATAAATTAACTTCAAACAAATTACACAAACCAACATAATATGAATTGTAATGGTGAATCTGGTAAGAATAAATTTCATGTTTTACATTTAAAGTTAAGCAAGTGATATGTTACCGTGAGGCATCTGACGTCCCTTAGTCGAGGAGCTTATATTCTCCAATTCGGTCTTAAAAATAACATCTAGAAGAATATAATGCTGAAGATGATTGGAATTTTCATATGAAAAATGTTGTACACGTAGACGAATCATGTAGGGGAATGACAGGCATGTAGATGTACTTCGTTACGAACTGTCGTCAACTAGTTTTTTTAACAAGACATTCCAAATGGAATAGTCGTCCCTGGTTTAAACCACGGTTCACGTTGGGGAAAGCAAGAGCATCAACTGTTCAGCGACGACTTGTCACGCATCTTCTCATAATAGCGGATTTTACAATATAAGGGCATTTTCTCAGTACGCGATTGCATCGTTTAAAATAACATTCGTATTAATTAATGAAAATATATAAAATCCATCATGTTTTTTCTAATTATTCTTCCTTCCACTATTCTCTACAGAAACCTCCTCTACAGAAAAGACCTCCGCTATAATGAGTTTTTAAGAATATTGTATTCGTTTAAATTTCTTCCTCCGGTTTACCTGGGTCATCGATAACCAAATTTTTCTTCTTGAAATTATTTTTTGAGTGCATTTTGCGGTTCCCGAGTAAAATTATAATATTAAACATAAAAATGATAATAATTTCATGTTTACAAGTAATTTATACTGTATTTGACGTTGGGATAGAAGCAGCGGAACATGCATTACCTAAAATGATAAGGCTCCTCAGTGTTGTCTCAAATGATCGCTGTGAAACTAAGCCAAAATTACATAGAGTCCTGAACCCAGGAGGAAACCGACGTATTAAATAGATTAATAATTATATATTGGAATTGTTTTAGAAAAAATAGCACAAGTTTTTTATTACAATCGATTTAGAAAATCATCGAAAATGCTTAGACATAAATGTATTTAAAATAGTAATAAAATACAGTAGTTAAATTCTAAAGAACACGAGGAAACCCAGGAATCAAAAAATCGTTTTTCATAATAGAAGTTAGTCCAATAGTTTATGAAAGTGATCATAGACTCTGGTGCCAAGAAATCATTGATACAGCAGAAAAATATTTACATCTATTTTTAAATGTATCCAATTTGGTAGAACATATCCGATAATTTTGTTACCACAATGTTGTGATGAATTTGTTTTGTTATAAGTTTATGGTAGTACAAAACATATTTTGCAACACGTGTGTGAACCTCATTGCAATGCTCGTCATTTGCAACCTATTCAAACCAACTGAAATTCCTACGCTAAACATGTTAATTTTATAAAAGGCGGCTTTTATATATTTATTTATTCGTGTATAAATTCAAAAGAATTGTCAGATTTGTTGGTTAATTAAATTAAGCGTTTGATCTTATGATACAAGTCCTTCGTACAAGCGAAAGCAACAGCTCTATTGAGTCCATCCGTTAGTATTTTTGTAGTATTTTACTTGCAAATTGCTACATAGAAAGTTTGTAAATTTGAACAATGGCATTTGCGATCGCGCCGATATGTCGACGGCGGCGGCGGCCGCGCTGGTAGGGCGTGCAAGCGTGCATTCGTGCGGTCGGGCACGCAGGAGGGCGTGATTCCAACGTCGTGTTTACGAGCGAGCGTGGGAGGATCCCCTCGTACTTGCCCTCGAATTCCCGCGCGCCCGCCGAGGCCTAACGACGCTGTTACCACCGACAGTACCCGGCGCAGTTACAGGTCCTTAAACGCACGCTGTACGCTGCGCGAGCGTGGCTGTGAATGTTTCGAGCAGGGCTTCGGCCGCGGCGATAACGGTCTGGGGAAATACGGCAAAAGTACGTTGCTGCTTTAATAAGTGGGGAGCTGAAATACTGGAAGATGTTAAGCGCCAAAAAAACACTTGCCATTGATCGAGAGAATAGCTGTCAATTAAATATTTGGATTTAAGGATTTGGGTATAATGTCATTATCGTATACCGTACTTGCGTTTCCCTATGATAACGATCTGTGATACTGATATTACTGTTTGTCAAAATATTTAATTTTAGCATATTTTCTTAAAAATTACAAGAGCATTATAGATTTAACGCATATACAAATTTCAGACTTCAGTTCTATTCACTTGTTTATTTCTTATAAATACAATGCGATCTAATTGCATTTTTTTCAGAATAATAAATAATATAAAAAGTTATTTATGTTTGAACACAATAAACTGAATGTTTCTTATTTATTACAAAACCTTTTAAATATATTGGCCGAAGGAATTGAGAATTTTAAACTGTAAGAGTAATGTATACTTTGGGGAGGATTGTTTTATATTTGATATAAATACATTTTAGCATAATTGCAGATGTAATTCAGTACAAGCAAGGAATTAGGTATTTAATTTTAAAGTGGATTAATAAAATATTCTTTTTTGCTCCAAATTTAAATCCTTTTAATTAAATAATGTTTCATATGTTAAAAAATGCTGGATACTAATTATTTTGAAATTTCTGTATAATTGATAAAATCATTTTAATGAGCACAGCAAATAAAAGTACTTCGCAGCAAATAAACTACTCTCGAGATGGTAGGTTGCTGTTTAATGAAATGAAACCCTTTATTTTCTAAGAAATATTTTCGCGTAATTTATTTCTAAATGTGTGTAAGTTAATTTTAATAGTACAGGAAATTTTAGAAGTATTGCTGTAAGTAAACATTTTATTAGATAATGCATGAAAATGAATGGTGATTGTAAAACTGACACGTTCTAGTAAGTCAAATTAAAATTTGGAAGTTTGGGAAGATAATGGGAAAATATTGAAATAGTAAGTTCGAAATCATGTACTTAAATCTTCGAAATTTAATACGAACAATTAGGTAGCCATTTGGTCGCGATGACACTTTGCATTACATTTTGCTGCTTTAATATTATATTTTCAAACAGTATTTCAAAAATCTTGGAAAATTTCACTGAAGTTTGTAAGCCACATAATTTTTAAAACGGTAGTTTTATATATTTCCGATACATTTTTATTGCATTTCAACGATTAAATAATCTTCTGGTTCCGGGTATAATTACAACCATTTCCATGTCAATCGTACAGACACATCTTGTTGATTTATGTCATATTTAGTAAGATAAGAAGTCAAATTGTTATTTTTAATTCCCTAACCAGAAATATATTCACAAACACGAAAATAAGTATGAAATAAATAGTCGTGCAAGGTTGTCAGCTGATCAGCTGCCAATATCTGTCCCATTTCCAGCGTAAAAATTATTCATAATTGCCCCAGGGCCAATTACGTACATTCGTGTAATTTTCCGCTCAACTACACGTTCTCATATTCTTCTCTAATTCAATAGAACCCGCTCCTCCACCCGCATGCAGCGCGTCATCCACGGGGCGAAGCGGGGCGTTCACGGCGCCGCGCCGCCCGGAGAGGAAGGGGCACGTGCGCGAGGGTGGCGTGGGGGCGGCGGCGGGGACGCAATGACGACGACGACGACGGCGCGTCCACCTGGGCCCATAACTTTATCATATCCCAGGTGCCGCCGTCGCGCCGCCAAAACGAACGTCATTGTTGCAGCAGCACTGGCAGGTGGGGAGCGGGCGGGTCAGCAGGTGGTTGTTGTCAGGTGTGCTAGCGGGAGTCAAGTCGTTACACCTGGAGGGCGAGGAGGGGAGTTGCCAACAACGTGTGGCGAGGGGAAGTGAGTCAAAAAAGGAGGGGAAAATGTGGTGTTCGAATGGGAGAAGAAACTTATTATGTTTTGGTTTCTGCTTGAGAAGTATTTTGCAGCGTAGGGTGGGGGATATGAAGTTCGTATAACAGGCAGCCGTGAGGGGAGGAACCCGCGTGATTCAACGCGTTCGTGACGAGGGAAACACGCGTGACGTCGACCCGCCGCCGAAACAAGCGCGAGGGATTCCGGCCGGCCGGCATGTGCGGCTCGCGCGCGTGGTATGCTCGCCACGCGACGCTCGCCACGTGAATCTCGGCGACGGCCGCGCAGCGCCGCCCCGCCCCTCTTGACCCCGCCCTGCGCCGCGTCGCACACGTCACGCTCCCGGACGCCGTGAGGTGACACACGACGAGCCCCCACGCCTTCGACACGCGGACACAACGCAGTTCGCTCTGTCGGTCGCGATCGCCCCGCGAGAGCGCGGCCGGGTCGCCGAGGCGCGTCGCGTCTGTCCCCGTCGGCGTGGCCTTACCGTTTGTGGCACGTGGGCTCCAGGGTGACAGCGCCTCTGTTCTCCACGGCGACGGATGGGATGCGGATGAGGTCGTGCGGAAAAATTTTGGCGGCTTTTTGGTGCACTCGACTCTCAGTAGGAAGAAACTACAGCGTGAGAGCGAAATAACAGTGACTGGAGGATGCTGTCTGATGGGTTGTCTCGTCGAGTGGGATCACCAAAACGTTTTTTGGGGGGTAGATTGTCTGTGTTTGCTTGCTTCCCGCGTGAAGGGCCGAGCGTGGCGGTGGAAGTCGCTGGGGGGTGACAGGCGTCGGCGACGTGCGGAGAGGCGTGGGCGAGGGGCGTCTGCGAGCTGAGGGTGCCGGCGACAGGTGGCGGCGAGCGCGTTGCCAGTGACAGCGGGCTGCGGCAGAGCGGCTGCGGTGCGGCGTGTGCGGCGTCGGCTGCTGCGGCGGCTGCTGCGGGGCTGTGGCTTCGACGACGAGCGGCGAGCGACTGCCGGCCTAGCGGCGGAGCGGCGGTGGCGGCGGAGGCGGCGCAGGCGGCGGGGGGTGGGGGCGGCGGCGGCGGCGGCGCGGCCGTGGAGCAGGCGTGGGGCCGCGGGCGGCGCGCGCTGGCGCGAGGACGGGGAGGCGGCGGTGGCGGCGGGGAGCGAGCGGCGGCGGGGAGGCGCTGGCGGGGCGAGCGAGCGGGAGGTTGTGTGGCCGCGTGCCGCTTGCACTGCCGTTGCTGGCTACTGGTCCACCGCGTCTGCGAGCCGAACACGTTGTGACCGGTGGAGGCGCGCGCGTGCTCCGGCGAGAGGGGCCGCCCCCTCCGCCCCGCGCACCGCCCCCTCCCCTCCGCGCCCCTCGCGCGCGGACACGCGCGCGCGTCGCGGCGGCAGCGGTGCTGCTCGCTCTCTGTCGCTCGCGAGGCGCCGCGGGCAGCGCCGCTCTTTCTCTCTCGCCTCCGCAGCGCTCTCTCTCTCTCTCACTCCCGAGCGGGCCGCGCGCGCGCAATCCGACCGTCGACGCCGCCTCCGCCGCCGCCGTCGCCGCCGCCGCCTGTGCCGCCTCGCCGCAGATGTGGCAGGCTGGCGACGCCGCCAACCGTCGCCTCGACACGTTTTGTTGGAGGCAAAGTTGGGTTAATAATGCCCGCGAGCACAATCCAACCCATTCTACCATCAAAGTTAAGCCCGATTTGGTCGGGTTCCCCGTCTCGTTCCCCGCGGCCGTCCCCGCCCCCGCTACCCCCCTCCCGCAGTTCCTCGGCCGCCTCGCTGTCGGCGTCGGTGCACTTCGTTTCGCTTCGGTAAAGTTCGTGGAGGGCGGGGGCGAGCAGAGGCAGAAAAGCTAGGCCTAGACTAGCCCGCGGAGATTTTCGCGTGCGAGGCGGCCCGCTCTTTCTTGGCGGGCGCTCGCCGGCCGGCCGGCGTCGCGACGCCGGGCGACGGTGCCGGGTGGTGGGGCGCGCGTCGGGTGGCGGCGTGGACCGCGTGGGCGGCTCGCTGGCGCCGGCCGCGCACGCAACGCGCTGCGTCTCCCAGCGCCGCCGCCCGCGCCGTTGCGCCTCCGTCGCTAGCGCCCGGGGCGATCTCGGGCGGTTCCCCTCTTCGCCTCTCCGCGGCGCATCCCTTCTCCGCCCCAAGCGCCCCCCGAGCGGCGGCGAAGGCGCGGGGGTGGGGCGGAGGCGGCGGTGCCTCGGCCGGGCCCTGGACCAGTCTGGCCGCCCCCGCGGGCACCGCCGCCCCGCGCCGCGCCGCCGCCCGGCCGCCGCCCGGTACGGCACGCCCGGCGCCGCAGGCCGCTCTCGAGAAGCCGCCGCCGCAGTCGTCGAGGTGCGGGTGGGCGCGGGGCGCGGCGCAAGGGCGAGGCGCACAGGCGGCCGGTCGGCGCGCGCCCGCGGCGGAGGCGGTGCAAGAGCCGTCGCGGCGTGGGCCGCGAAGAGGAGGGGGGAAGGGGGAGAGGAAGGGGGCGGAGGCGAAGATAGTGGTAGGTAGTGGTGGAAGGCGGGGGCGGCGCGGCGGGGGAGGTGGGGGACGGGGGCGGCGGGGGTGGCGGAGCGGCGGTTGCAGGGGCGGCGGGGCGGCGGGGGCGGGGCGGCGGGGGCGGGGCGGCGGGGGCGGGGCGGCGGGGGCGGGGCGGCGGGGGCGGTGGGCGGCGGGGCGGCGGGGTGGCGGGGCGGCGGGGATGGGGGGCGGCGGGGACGGCGGGGGCGGCGGGACGTCGTGAGCGGTGGGGGGTGAAAGGGGCAGTGGCAAAGTGGTGAGCAAAGGGGTGAGGGCGGAGATAGTGGCGGGCAGTAGCCGAAGGCGGCGGGGGCGGCGTTGTAGCCTGCCAGGACTTATGCCTGGACTTAATGTGATCTTGCGGAGGAGCCGCGCCGTGATCCAAGCGCGATGTGGGCGACCCTGAAGGAGAGCCACTGGGCCAGCGCGCGGCCCGCTGCGGTGCTCTACTGCCGTCGAGGAATTTTGGGCGGCGCTCCTCTTACGGGCAGACTTACAGGCCGCTTTCTCCGTCAGAAACCGCTGGATGATGACTTTTGGCGGACACAGAGTATTTAAATGTGCATGAACGACATATTTACAAAGTGACGTATTTTTACTTCCGTTTGTTTTCGAGGTTTACGTATCAATATATACTCCTCCATAATGCTGTCAAATATTGCCTTCAAATAAGGGGTTTCTCTAAAGTTAAATAGTATCTAAAAATCATTTAATCTATTTTTAAACTATGAGACTGAATTTGAATTCTTCCCTCTCAGTAAACTCTATTTCTTAAATATACGTCTATTTTCTTTATGCTGTGTAGAAGATTCTGGTCTGGGATAAGAATAGGAATTGTTACAATGTTGAACTGGCTGACTAATTGTGCAACTTTCCAGTTTTTTTGAAAATGAGTTTGCAAACGGAAAACTCCATATCCATTCGTTCAAACGGCAGAAAAAAAGTTTTTCAAGAAGTGAAATATAAAACCATGGGGGTGTAAGGGAAAGAAAGGAGAGGAAAATCAAAGCGAAAGAATTGAGGAGAAAAGAAATAAATGTAAAATTTAAATAGAAAGCATGAAGTCACTGTGGGTTAGTTCTGGTAAAAACTGCTCCGTTACAGAGGCGGTTTCTTGAAAAAAAAGAGAGAGAGACACTCATCTGGTATTAACTCATTTCTTCTTTTGAAACGCGCTAGTCCCAGCTTCACTCGCTGTGGCGGTGAAGGTTGTTCATGACGTTTACCACACAGTGAAGTTAATCACCAGTATTGTGTCATGTGAAACTGACAGGTCTCTGAATGATAAGCGATATCGAAGAATTAATAGGCAGTGGTCAGTGAATCACAACTGTTTTCTTCATCATGATTATCGATGTTCTCTTTTTACAGGTAAGAGTGAAGTATTGTAAATAGTTGTTGTATGAGGAATGTAAGTGATTGGTGAGAAGTGATTTAGTATGTCACCGACGTTCCAAAACAACTAGAGAGGAGGAAAACACAATTTCTTAAAAATAATTAATGTTCTGAAATTCAAATAACAGAAAAGAACGATTCACTGTAGAAAACCATTACATTACAATACTAATTGAGGTGTTGACTCAGAGATAATGGTAAACGTGAAACCAGAAAATTGTGATAAGTCAGAAGTTTCAAATGAATGCCGAAAATTTTACCTGGAACTTCCTGAGTAATTTTATTAAACATTTGAGATAGAATAATATATATGAAATTAATGTCTAAGTTTTACCAAAAATCATGTTAATTTGTGTATAATATAGTCTGCAAAGTGGCTTGTGACTTTCTGGCCGAAAAAAAATAAAATTACGACTTTTTGCACAGCAGAAAACATGTTTAAATGCATAAAACGTAAATGAGTTAATAAATATTAATTAAATTTAATACTTCATAAGAACATGAAACAATCTCCAAACCATTATAATGAAATGTTTAAATTATAAGAAGTTTTACATATGAACATTATTTTAATTAAATCATGATAGTAGCGATGAGGTATTGATGTATTAACGATACTGAAAAATAAATGATGATAGAAAATTGTTTAGGGTATAGATTTTTAGTCATAATGACTTGATTTGAAAAATTGAAAGACCTTATCTGTTGAGGAAATGTTTGTTGTTTTAAAATGTAATTCTTAGTGAACCGTACTTATTACACATTAAGCCTGATGATGAGCCGAAGGTGATCCTCGGAAAGTTGCAGTTAACAAAATGAAGTGATGGTGTGATAAATGCAATAAAATTGTTTTTAATGTGTCGGTCAAAAATGTAGCCAAGAATATCCTGAATAATAGAGATTGACAAACAATAAGTGCGATGATACAAACTTGTTTCTCTCTTTACACATTTTCAGCCCTCAGATCTAACCAGTCTACACCTAGTGTTCGTAAGAAATTGTTACGACGTTATTCATCTAGTATTTTCTTGTTTATTTTCAAAATTCCTTTCTATTTCTCAGGCAGATTGAATGTATTTCCAGAGGTTTTTTGTTATTTTTTAAGTCACTTCTGTATAATGATTAATTTTTTGATTTTAGATTTGAGTATGTTTGAAAATATACGGATTACCCTGCTCAAATTTGAAAGTTATCAAAAGTATGATATCAGACAAATGTAGAGGTGTGTGATTACTGTATTTTTGATAATACCAGTCTATGGCATCTCTCACAGAAAAAAATAGAATCAATGAGAGAAATTGATAACAATACTGCCTTATAATTCCATATTCAGTCACCAATAGGCAGTAAACTATTTCTCGTTAGAGAGGTCTAGTGAGCAACTACTAATGTAGGACAATATCTAGTACTTTAAACTATAAGTATCTCTTATGTAGAACTTTAACATACATGTATTCTCTTATAAATTATTCTCGCAGATATTCTAAGAAGGTGAATGAAATTCAATTTACCTTTATTTGTGATACTGTTTGGTCGGTAAAGTGTGTGGTTCTATTTTAATACTTTTGACGAAGGAATAATACATTCCGAATCTTTGAGGAACTTATATAATTTTTCATTCACCTGACAAGACACCTTGTCCATAGTGAAATCATGAATAATTTGGGATATTTCATAATCAGGCACTGTCAACGCGTGATGCTGGACTTTTTGATGCTCTATGCTGGACCTTTTCTAGGTATAGTACACAACACAACAATGGTACACAACCCTCCCCCGGCACGCTTGGCAATCTCTCATGAAAATTGCAATTTATTGCAATAACGCAAAACTACAAATCATAATGAAGTTAACTTGAACTAATATACAAATAATATTTAAAACTAATATAATCGTTCTGTTACATGTAAGATCATCGCTTCCAAGAGGTTGTGAAACGATGACAACCATTCATCGAGAACGGGTTGGAATATCACACATCACACGTTGCGGGGGCGGGGAAGTCTGTGCTGCATGGACTCACCTGTATTTATAAAAATGTATATTTCCGCCGCCACGGCCTCCGCCGCCGCGGGCGGTGGGGCGCGGGGGTGAGCTGTGCGCGGAGGTGCATCAGCGCGCAGGTCTGCCGCGGGGGCGGCGGTGCAACAGATGAGCCCGCCACGCTCCCCGCTCCAACTCGGCCTTCCCCTTCACGCCAGGGAGCCTTCCCCTCCCCAGCGGTGGGCACCGCGTCCGCGCTGGCGGAGGGGCGGCCGGCCGCTCGGCTCCAAGCAGGCGACGCATGGAGGGGAAGGGGAAGGAAGAGGGGAGGGGTGATCCCGCCCGGTAAGAGAGGGGACGCGTGGAAGGACCGAGTACTGCCACCGACCGACCGGCCGACCGACCGACCCAAGAAGATCGAGGCGAGACGGAGTGGAAAGCGGGAGCGGGGTGTGGTGAGAACAAGGGGGCGAGGCGGGGGTGAGAAGGTGGGTGGTAGCGCGGGGGTGGGAAGCGATGGCGGCGGGGGGTGCGGGGCGGGGTGGCAAGTGGGAGCGGGGCGGGTGGGATTGGGTGGGGCGGGAGTGGGAAGTGGGAGCGGGGTGGAGTAAGATGGGGAGGGGGCGAAGTGGGGGTGGCGCGTTGCCCGCGGTTGTGGCGACGGTGGTTTCAACGGAGGGTCTGGATTCCGCTTTCAAGGGCGCAGTTTACCAAGCCGAAAACACGTAGCTTAGACGCCGCGGAACATCGACGGATGCATTCAAAAGCGAGGGAGTCACTGGAGAAATTCTGTTCGAGATCTACGGGATTTGCTGGTAGATGGCAACTCCGCGATTGAATGCCATCCGGTGAATGAATTGAGACATTCAGTCTTAGGAACAAAAGTCTCTGAGGAATAAGTACGACAATGGGTGTGAATGGAGATCTAAAATCATCTTGACAAATGTTTTTGATCGCTGTATTTCAATTTTCTGCGTTTATGAAAATTCTGTTTTATTCTAAAAAGAAGTTCCAAAAACACAAAAACCAAGTGTTATTTGTTCTTGTTGATAATATTCTGTATACTTCGTATAAATAGAAATACATCTTCAAATTTGTTTATTTAACATAACCAAAAATGTGCTTATCTAACATAACCTAAAACCTGTTTTGAAACTAACAATGGACTTAACGCATTGCAGGGAACCAAGGGTTTTGACTTGGCCGATTTTGAAATAGGTTTGATTTTCACTTATTTTGAAGATAAGCACTTTCAGTTTACATTGTGAATTCAGCTCATTTAACAATTAGATTTGTGAACTTCGTCGTTTATCACAATAAAGAGATAGTCTTAGCAGTTTGAACATTAAAATTGGCTACACTTAAAAATTGAAAAAAAAAGACTAATGTGTCAGAAAATCGTTATAATCGGTCTTCCAATAAGAGTGAACAGAAAACCTAATTTGAAATCAATAAAAAATTGAAAAAATTATTTATTAACACCAAAATCAATACAGGTCACTATTTCTGATCATAGCCGTGCGCAGTCCAAAATAAGAGGGGCAACTACATTTCTAAATTCTCTTTATAAATTACGTATTTTACTTGTAAATGAACATAAAATACTACTAGAAGTATGAAATTAAAAGATTATTGTAATGAAATTATAAGAAATTAAAAAATAAATGAATAAATACAATTGATTTTGTGCTACAACATTTACACAATTGCCAGCTCTCTCGGAGAGCCTCTTCCCTCGAACTTGCATAACAATTTCTCAAAGTGCCGGGTTGAAGATATGGAAATCACCGATTGAACGAATCTAAGGAAATGAAATATTTTGTTAAGTAATTTTACTGTACGTTTGTCGCAACAACAAACGAATAATGTCTGCCGACGCCAGAGGAAAAGTTTCGAAAAACAATTTCCATTGGAACATAGTCTATCAAATCGGAAAACAATAATAATTCCCCTCTTTTGATAGCTTACTTATTATATGTTCAAGTCATATTATGATTTAAACTTGACATAAACTTATAACTTGAAAACCTAATTTACAATATTGCAACGCCAGTCGCTCTCCGCAACACCGGGAGCGGCAGACTTACCTGCCGGGCTAGCTCAGATGGCAGATGGTTCGGCTGAAACAGAACTGACGGATGGTGAAGGTGACGTTGCATGCGAATGAAATAAAAAAGAGTTAGTTGAGGTTTGATAAAAACTAGAATTTAATTTCAAATAAAATAACATGTAAAATTTCTCATGAAGAGACCTCACTCACGAGCTCGTTCCCTCAAAACATCAATTACAAAGACCCTTAAATCTAGTGGTTTTTAACAATCTTTTTGCTGTTTCTTTGAGGGCCAAAGCGCGGCCACGAACCGTTCTTTGCAATTACACTTAATTGAGAAAACTATGAATTTTGGATAACTTAAAGTTCTGATAACAAAAAAAAATAGTTTTCTCGCCTGAAGGGCTGTGGCGAGCGCAGGCTGGCTCGGAAGAAACGTCACCCTCAAAGGTCAAAGTCTTCTATTCAGCTGGTCGACCGTCCGCGAGGCACTGGGCGGAGAGACATGAATGGTGTCCCTTTTCTCCTCCACGCAGGTATGCGCCGGCTGTGTTGAACTCTCGTGGCGGGCGACGGCAAATCCCTGGTTCACTTCGCGTTAATGAAACCGCCCCAAAATACGGCGACTTAATGTCTCGTTCAAGTTCGTTTTTTGATAATGCAAATTTCACTGTCACCAATTTTTATGGCCAAGCACGGTTCAGAAAACAAAGATAACACTTCAGCCCCAAATTCTCTAAGTGAAATTAAAGCACTTCTCTTCTGGGTGCTGCTACCAGCAGAAGAAATTCTCCAATGAACAATAATAGTCCAATTCGGCGATTATTTTCGCCGAATCGGGAAAAATCCCGAAGTGCGCGAACCCCCCAGACACGAAGCTCCACACTCTCCAACGTTCATCATTTGAGTCCCTCTTGCTTGTTGTGTCACGAAGCAGCTGCCCTGTTTCCCCACATCAAAACTCACTAAAGTTTCTGGAAATTTCCAGAATCTGGAGCGATCTCATTTTAGATTGATTGACACTCATTACGCAGCAGTAACCCTTACGTCCAATCAAAGAGGGCGGTCCTCAGAAACTGGATGGAAAATTTCCATTTGCGCTCTCTGTCTAATTTGTTTATGGAGTGGTTGGTTCGAGCGGCTGGCAAGCGGTGTATTTATGTATTTATATATATATATATATATATATATATATATATATATATATATATATATATAATGACCGTACTTACCCTTATTGGTTTCATGAGTACACATATCATAAATTTTTGTGATGTTTATTTTGGGCACAGGGGTTCTTTGAGGGGGGTACTTTAATCGTCATTATCTGAATTCAAAGAATCTACCGTCACAGAAACAGAATTTATTAAGAAAAAATTAACAAAACATCTTCATATTACTAACATAATTTACATCCTTGACCTGGTCGCAAGTTCTTACAGAATACAGACTAAATGGTTTATACTATACGTCTCCGAATATTCCTATCATTACATTTATCATTTCCATTTATGCAACCTCCATTTCTCTGGAAACTGCATGCCATTCGTGTACCACTACAGACACCATTGCTCTCCTTACTACTCAGTGAGCACCCTGAACCGGCATTCCACTCGATTACCCCTCTATTTTGTTCATAATTATTGTTACATATCTGCCCTCCACAACCGTCGTCTTCTACGCGACGCGATGCCGCGTGCTCCGTCCGATGCCGAGAGGTGACCTTGGCGCCAACGATGTTCTGCCTGCCCACGTGTCACCGGCGGCCCGTTCCCATGCACCGGCGTCGCCTTACCACAGTTTCCTTCTTCACACGACGAATTTACTGTCTCAGCTCACACGGCTCCACCATATAATCCCGCATCCGCACAGCTACACCGACTGTCACTGAACAGCATTGCCCACGTGTCCGTGCACTATCCCCTTCTCTCGTCAAATTTCATGATTATTCCTTCCCCCTGAGTTTACCACAATCCTTACTCGCAATCATCATTAAGTCCACCACAATTATCCTTCCTTTAGTACCAGCCGTTCCGATTACTCTCGATTTATCTGTTCGTTACCACATCGCTCTCTTGTCGCCATCACACACCTGTCCTCACCTCTCGCTGCTCAACTCCCAACCGCCCTTTCGCGCCGTCCGACCGACCAATTCACCACCTTCCGGGCGCTCGTTCACGGCTCGGCCTGATTCGTTCCGCAACGATTCATCAACCTGCGCGCCACTTTTGAACGTTGTGGAGCGCCTATTATTTACGTTTTGACCAATACGGTCAAAATATATATATATATATATATATATATATATATATATATATATTGAAATGCCCTGAAATTTTTGTAAATTCCAGACAGAGACTGTGTCATAGTGTCCTTCCCGCTTTGTTCCTGACAGAGACTGACGATAATAGCAGCAAGCGTACCTTTAGATTGTAAGATAGGCTAAGATATTTATTTATTTAGTCAAAAAACAGTAAAAACTGTATATGACGTGTGGGGAAAGAGATTATCTGCGCACATTTTCTTGAGGCTCAGAAAAAAACTAGGAACAGGAATTTAGAAAATAATAACAATTTTAGAAAAATCAAAATTTGAAAAAGAGTTACAGAAAATCAATTTCAACGGTAAATGAACTGCTGATATGATTTTTCTGCATCGCTAACAAAATAGTAATGAATCAGTTCTACTCCTACCATTACAAGCAAAGGAGTGCTCAACAAAACGTGCGCACAGAGAAGCTACATTTACGTCCAGAAGCAAAACAAGGGGCCATCTCAGCATTTGCTCCATGGATCAGGGAAACTGGACAAAAACCTGATCGAGATGGGGGTCATTGACCCGGAAGCTGAAGTACATTACTTGTTACAGGCGTATTAATTATTTTTTAAATGTATACAATGCAAACGTAAACTAATTCATTATATATCTTTGTTTTGTTACGATAAACATTATTTTTCTTTTTCACGATCAGTATAGTCTCTGTTTCTATAGAAACAGTTTTGCAGCAGAAAAGATTTTACTTTTAACTTAAATTTGTGTACAAACTTTAATTGTTTAATATCATCTGGCAATGCGTTGTAAAGTAACGTACATGTATTGCATGTTGATTTCTTGTACTGAGCTGTTGATACTGACACTTGATTTCTACGGCGTGTGTCGTAATTATAAATATCAATATTGCATGAAAATATGTTCCCTTCGTTAAGTAGGTCATCTTTGACAAATATTACAGATTCGTAAATAAATAGACAAGCCAATGGCAAGATTCCAAAATCAATGAAAAGAGGCTTGGAGGGATCACGTGGAAGGCATTTTTTCATTATTCGAATAATTTTCTTTTGCAATCTGAAGGTCTGAGTACTACAGGATGAGCTTCCCCAGAATATTATGCCATATCTCAGGCGGGAATGTACATTTGCAAAATAAACGCAACGAGCTGTATGAAGGCTGACAGAATTTGAAAGAATTCTGAATGCATAGCATAATGAACTTAATTTAGTGTTTAATTCTGTTATATGTACATTCCATTTGAGGTTTGATTGAATTGAGAGACCTAACAATTTTGTTACCTCAACATCAGCCAATTGTATATTGTTCATTTTCAATGGAACATGCGATTGCCGATTTGAAATGCAAAAATGCATTGAAAAAGCTTTTCTTTCGTTAACAATTAATTTGTTGTTATTAAACCAATTTGAAACTTCTGAAATCGTACTATTTTCTGCTTTTTTGCAAAGAACATTCATGCCATCAGCAAACAGAACCGTTCTTTCATTTTTAATAGACGAGGGCATATCTTTTACTCATAACAGAAAGAGGATAAGACCTAAGATCGATCCTTGCGGGACCCCATGCTCAATTGGCAAAGAATTGGAAACATAGTAAATGAGTAAACATAGTAAATGAGACATAGTAAATGAGTAAGCATAGTAAACGAGAATTGGAAACATAGTAAATGAGACTACTTTAGTATCCCCTTTTTATATAAACCCAATATAAAGAAAATAAAAATAAAAACTTTTAAGTAATATTCAGTTAAATGTGAAAAATGCGGTGCAATTGACTTGAAGGTTGAAGATGATCGAAATTAAATGACTCACACGCATTGTACTGACTTAAAATGAGTGGTTCATTATATTCTGATATCGGATTTTTTAAAAATAAAATGGAAATAAATCTAATTTAATGACCATATAAGGTCAGAAATTTCCTCATAATATGTACTGAAACAGTGACACAGAAACTGAACTTTTTGAAAAGAACGTACCACATTACGTAACTACATACTCAAGACTTACTTACGTAAGATCACACTCGGGTGTTCTTTGGTATTGTATACTGATTCGAGGACATTGAATGCTGTTAGTGAAGACTTCTAAGAAAAATCGAATCTGAAAAGGCAGAGAATGTTAAAGAAACATGAGTCTTGCCGGGGACAGTGGAATATAGAGACACCGGAGAATAAATGCATTTAGGACAGATTTGGTATTAAGATACGTGTATTCGAGCACAAAAGGGAGTATTGGAATTGTTAATTGTTTCCTTCTTTGTCACGTGTATTCTCCGCGTGCGAACACCAATACGCATTTTGTAAGGAAGAACATCTGTGAAGAGAAAGGATTAAAAAGGATTTTTTATTTTGATACTTCCTGAGAATTTGTACGAACAGTAAAAAAAACCTGTCATCCTCTAAATGGCAAGACACTACAAGATTAATAATAGAAATATATTTCGATTCAAGAAGAATGTTATCACATAAAGGTAAAAAGTAATTGAAAGTGACTGATTGCTTTTTCTAGGAAAATGTTTTATCCCGTTTATTTCTGCACCTCCTTGTCGTCATCAACCTCGTCTTGAATTTCCTCATTTCTTTTTAAACTGCAATTTCCCTCTCCCATCCCTGCTCACCCTTCTGTCGCGTTCCAATCTCTTCCTCTATTGCGCTCCATCTATTTCTTTTCTAGTAGGGACAAATCTTCACTCTTCTTCCCTTTCCTCTGATTAAGTTTTCAATTACACTTCCTCGTTTTCGACGAATGCAGTGCCTGATATATCAGTTTTGGAATACCGTTTCCAACCTCTCGCCCCTCACATTAACTCAAGCAAATGTCTCGCTCGCACTCGGGGGATAGGGTTGGGGCGGGGTCATTGGGGTCGGTTGGAGGGTATCGACCGGGGCGTCGATCGGCTGTTCTGGCGCGTGTCGCCCTGCTCGATGCAAAAATCGGGTAACTCGTTTGAAATGTAAATACGCCGTCGGCCGTCCGCCCGAGGCCAGCCACAGGCACCCCGCCGCGTCACGCCCGCCCTCTTCGCCGCTGCACGACCTCTTGCCTCCCGCAGAGCTCTGTCGTCGGCCTCGCGCCCCGCCGACACTCGACCGGCCCTCGAACGACCGGTTGGGCTTCGTGCCTCTGACCGGAAGGTCCTTGGGTTCGAGTCCTGACGTTAGCGGGATTTTAGACTTAAGGTACATATAGCTAGGTCGAGTTCAGCCGCTGTTTGAAGGAGAATTTCTTGCGGCCGGCTTCTCTGATCGATAGTTTTCTGTGGTTTCTGCGTTCAACACGAGGCGAATGCCGGAGCAGAACCCTAGCAAACGGAATGGGAACCTCGCGCAATCTCTCTTTCCTCTTCGCCATCCTATCCAATTCCCTTAGGCTACGGTCAGAGTGGATTCGTATTCCGACGAATTCGCGTTTGGCTGAACACGGCCGTTTACGGTCGAATATTTCAAACACTCACTATAGCGCAAGCAAGGTCACAGTACATCCGACTAGTTCTGGCTAACATGGCCAAACTACGAAGTCAGCAGACATATATTAAATGAATTTGATTTATTCGGCCGACCTGAGCTCTCGGAGATGGATGTTGAAAAGTTGGTTTCTCTTGTACACGAACGAGATGGTCTGTGAAAGACAACGAATTCCAGATATCATCAAAAGCAGGGAACTACGGCATAAAATCGCAGAAGAAATAAGTGAAACTAGTACAAAACGTGTTGTAAACATGGAACATAACTTCACATACCCTTTGGTCATTCCTCTGTTGTAATACATTTTCTAAAATTCGACCTTCTTTTGTGTCATCTCTAATTGCTCCAAGTATTTAAAAAAGTATTAGGCAACATTCTTGTGTACTGTAAAAATTTCACTTGTGATTTCAGTAATTCGTACTATAAAGTATGAAATTCACCAGTATTCTCTCGATCGTCAAAAATAGGGTTCACCCAGTAATCTTTTTGATTTTCAAGCAGAAGAAATTTAAGAGCAGAGCTCCCAGCAAGCAGTTGTAATATTCTCGCTTCCATTACATGCCATGCCCAATAATTTAGACAGATTTGTATTGCAGTCGGAAGCAGTGTCACCAATCAGGTCGGCAGAATCAGTCAGCCGTTCGCGCCCGAACTTTTATTCGGCCAAAAACGGATCAACTCTGACCGTACTCTTACACAAACACACTTACATGAACTACACATGCTGGTTGGATATATCTGGAATGGAAAAGCGCCTGCAAGCCGACGAATAGGTCGGCAACGGATCTCACAATCCGATGGGAAGGAACACCGCCACCTTCCACGATCAAACATCCACTACACTAACAGGACTAACGACCATAGCAGTTGACGTGCTCAAAAACATCAATCAATCCAACCCCTCCGAAAACCGTTCCATCACACCCCCAAGGACACTGATTACATGACCACCTTCACAATCACCTTGACCAGATAATGATGAATTAAGGAATTTTAGAATGGCCGTGAGCTTGCAGAGTTGTTCATATTCTTCATTGCAAAGTAGAATTTAAGAAAATTCCATTCATTAATGAATATACTGAGAGATATACAGAGGTGACCAAATTATTAGTGTAAATATTTTTCCTTAAGTTAACTTATTACAATCTGTTCCGGGAAGCATCTGAAAAAGGTAATGGTTTGAAGTGTAACATCTCTTAATGGTACTGGAAATCTATACACAGTTAATGATATGAGACACGATCAATGCTTACAAGACGTAATGAACCAATGATTACCTTAAACAAATGTGTGGTTGGGAAAAACTCCGTGCATATTCATGCTTCTTGCAATAGGAAAGAAAGTTGGAACATTAAAGACATTGAACACTCTGGGCTCCAATGGGCTGCAATAGCCCTGACATGAATCCCACAGAAATTATTCACTCTATAAATAAATGTCTTTATTGTTGGCGAGGCTCAGTCCATTTAGCCTGCTCTTTCGCCTGACCACTTTCAAAAAATTTATTGCAATTTATATAATTTGCAAAAAGGGAGATCATTCAATGAGAAGTGCGTACGCAATTTAGATGAAGGGTTTCTCACATGGGAGGCAGGAGTGAAAGCGAGGGAGGAAGAAATTGATAGAACAGGAAACGCAATCACAGCATTTGTGTGATTAAGTTTATTAATTTCACGTTAGGGAGGTATTAAAAAATTAGGCACAAATATCAGATTGAACACTACAAGATTTTACTTAAATTGAGAGAAATTGTTTTTTGACTCGTAAGTTAGGTACAGAAGAAAATTAGAAGGAACTTGTTGAAATCAGTGACATGTTAATAAGTACTACTAATTGTATAAGAGAGCGTTTGAAGAAGCTAAAATTACATACGTATTTTTGGATTACTCCTAAAAAACAGAAAGGGAGGAAAACTCGTCAGCGTACAAGCGAAAAAACATCAAGGGTTCAAGTCTTGAGTGAAAGGGAAAACAAATCTATTCGGTTATTAAATTAGGTAAAAAAATGGATATAAACGTGGATAGGATCAATTCAAATCAAGGAAAAGTTTAAAATTTAAAATCTTCCTCAAACTGAAAAAGTATAAATTTTAAAAATTTAGGAAGTGTTTGCCAATTAGAATATTCCCAAAACTTGAAAACCCCACCCAAAATCTTTCATCTGTAAACCAACGATTTATGCTACATTTATTCCTGTGACTGCAAACAAAGGGACCATCCCGGCATGCGCCTTAAGCGATTGAGTAAACCCAGGTAAACCTCAATCAGGATGGCGGCTGAAGGCCAAGACACAATACTCTGCCAAGATCATAAGACAAGTAAAAAATTACAGTGCACACAAAATACAAAAGAGAAATGAAAATATTTTGAATTTAATAATAGGACTTAAGATATAGCAAAGGTTGTAGGAAATGATGAACTGAAACAGAAAGATTGCAAAGAAACAGAAAGATTGCAATGATCTGTAGTTGACAAAAACTTTAAAAAATGAAGGCCTTACAAGTTAGTTCATAAAACAAATTATTTGCCTTTTGTAAAAATATTCTGAAATTGAAAAAATGGATTAAAAATTGATTTTCAACATTATTTTCAACAAATATGTTAATTATGAACAAGATTATGTTAATAAAGCATTATATACTTGTACGCACAGTTTATTGTCAAGATCTATGGTTACAAATACATTTTGTCTCATTCAATAACTAATAATTCGACCACCTCTGTGGGAGCCACTTGCAGCTCTAATCACGGGTGTATCGATTAGGTTATAATCAATATTCTTGAAACTACATTTCAGGAGCGTACATCGACCATGGCATTTCGCATCTCAGTCACACTTCTCTGCGCTCGGAAAATCCGCCTTGGCATCGCGTTAGAAAGACAAGGAACGGCTCTCCGTTTTGCAGCCATGAGTGCGGCGGTGCGTCTAACCGGAATAAAACCGTCGCAGAAGCCGACGAAGATGAATGCGGAAGAGATAAAAAGGAGAGCAAGCAAGGCGAAGCAGAGGACGCCCCAAAGTAACCGCATGCGAAGAACACGGAGACAAGAGGAAGCCGAGGAGAAAAGAACGATGATATTAAGCTTTTGGCGTTGAAGTTTGGCGTGTTAATTTCGTGGCCCGCGCCTTGGATGCTATAACTTGATTTGCATAATGAGGTCTGTATAGGCTCGCCTTCTCTTCTTGTTTGCGGGCGCGGGCGCAGACGAGGAGGGCGGAGGAAGGGCGGAGAGGGGCGTGGCGGGGAGAGGGAGGGTCGGGGCGGCGGGTCCTCGGGCGGGACGCTCTACAGTGTGCCGCGGGCGCCGCTTGGATACCTCAAAAGAATCCATCATTGCTAGGGCGTCTCGCTTGCTGGAGCTCGTGGCTTGAGCCGGCGGGCAGACGGGGCGTGGCGAGGCGGGGCGGGGTGGGCGGGGCGGGGCGGGGCGGCGCTCGGCTGAGCGGAGCGGCGCGGGGCGAGGCGAAGGAGTGGCGGGGTGGAGCGTGGAGGCGGACGGAGATCTTTCCGCTGTGTACGGCTGAGATGCGTTCGTCATGTAGTATTCATTAAGGATGTCCCCTCGGGGGCGGTGAGAACGGGTCTGGTCTTTCTAGATCTCGCAATTTTTTCCAGTTTCCGTTTTTAGTGGCCAACCGTCTATGTTCTAGTACCTGGATGAATGGTTAGATTGTGGACGAATTGTTGCATCAATGTGCTAGCGTGCATGTTGATGTAATGACTCGAAGACAACGCGTCATTTCTACACCTATAATTCGTGAAAATTAGTGTAGAAAATAGAGGCAGGCTGATTAAATGAAGGTGTAAATCAACAACGGTATATCATGAAACCAATTTATAAGAGGAATATATTAATAATACACATTATAGCTAAGAATTTATTACAAAGAAAATGTTTTCGTGTCTTAAAAAAGTATGATCCTTGTTGTGATTGATGGACATTGCGAGGGCAATAATGCATTACGACATAGCTATTGATTGCTACCGATGTATGAGTGTCTTCTTTTGGCTATATAATGCATCTTCGTAATAATTACTGCAACGGATTTCGGTTTTTCTTCACGTGAATTACTAATATATTACTATAGCAATTGAGTTCCAATATTTTTATTAAAAATATTGTTTTGTTTCTTATCATTCATTACGATATCAATGTACGAATAAACGATTTATTTTTTGAGATCGTTCCCCCCGTCGGGTTTTGAAAAAGAAACGATTATGCTTTCAATGGATGCAAACTAGCAGCTATTTATTTGGTTCACGCGCAACCAGTTCCTTTTCTATGCAGACGCAATAATTATACTACAAATGTGTTGTCTCTACATTTGCTGAAAGACTTGACATATTTATTAAGGAAATAGTTGTCATCATCACAATTATTTTCAACAAAATTACTGTTTTATAATAATTTTAATGTGTGCAATGGAGCAAACTGTGCCAAAAAAATTATGGAGGGAAATGAAAACATGAAATTCTTTAAGAGTAAGGTACCTCTTATTAATAAAGCAATCAAATCTCTTTCAAAATAAGGAGGTTGCGCCACAATATTCAATTAACGAGAAAATGCATTTGAGAGCATTGACGTTACATTATGGAAATGTAAGATACTCATGAGTAATTTTCAACATTTATTATCTGCAAACAGAATAAACACTTGCTCTCAAAATATTAAAACTCCAGTCACAGAAGTAATTTGGAACAGGTAGCAATAGAAGTAACAATTAACAATTTGTAACACATTGCGAAGTAATTTGAAGCAATAATGTCTATGGTTGTAGCGTCAATGACAGCAGGCGTTTATTATCTGGAAGAACTGGACTAAACTGCATCATCATGACGAGAAGGCAATCCTAGACTCGTAGCTGTATCTCTCATTTACCGTTTCGATTTGCTGTACTATGTTAAACTGTTGCAGTAGCCAGAGGCTCTGCATAGCTTTCGAATGGTGTAGGATGATGAGGCAATAGCAGTTCACCTTTGAGATATTAAAAATAAAGAAGAGGTATTTTCCACAAACGATGATATATTATAAGGAAACTATCATATTTTACTGAAATATTAAATTAAATGAAAATATAAATGAAACTATCAACATGTTCTTGTAAACGATATTCTTCGACCCAATATTTACTAATCAAAATGTCTTTATTTGATATTTTTGAAGCGTAGTTCAAAGAAATCTAGCGATCACCTGCACTACTGAATAAACTACAATAGTAAAGGTTGATCAATTTAGCGTCAGAATGTGTCATTTAATCAGTAATCTTTTTATGAAAATAAAAACTCTTGATTATATTACAGTTTATTTACGCCTCCAGTTTCCTTTTTGAAAGTACAGTTATTTTCAACATTAAATATGGGAGGCATTTTTAAAAAACAATAACACGCTCCGACTTTTTTCACCTTTTGGCCAATTATTTTTTAAATGCGTTGAGATTATGAAATATAAATCGTTACATATTTCATACTCTTGAATCAGCATTCATGCCGATCATCATATACCGAACCAACGTATATCCGTTACTCTTGAGATATCACTTTTGACACTAGTAATAATTTCACTAGCGTTTTGATGTGGTTCTCTACGGAAAAAGAAGCTGAGAAAATTCACTTTCAAGGAACAATTGCTAGTGCAGCTCACTGTCTTAAAACAGTACCACACTAATGTCAAGTTAGAAGTGTACATGCGTATATGCGGAATATCTCCTGCAATAGCAAACATGTTACGAGCATCTATCAGGAGTAAAAATTCATTATATGGTAAACGAAAGGTTCCTTTGTTTTATTTTGACAGTCATACATTTGTAATATTTCTACAATTGTTCACGATTATTGGACGGGCGATAAGCTTCCTACAGTGAAGCATGGTAGGCTGTACAATGAACAAATTTTGTTGAAAACTTAATTGCTTTTAGTATTATAACATTCTATTTTGATACCTACCATAAAGAAAGAATTACTAAAATAATTATAATTCAAAATAAATAAAGAATTATATTTGTATATTTTCCTCAAATTTGTAGATAAAATGCTAAATGTATTATTCTCCAAGAGCTAAAAATGAGTTGTTGCTACGAGAAAATTATTCGTTTTCTGACTCCTTCCTAACTCAGACATCACAAAAAAAATTTGAAGAACCCAAACCTCAGGCAAACTTAATAGAACTTCAACAGCAACTGAAACGCATCCTTGCGAAATCCCATTCGAAAATAAATATTAGAGATATACTTCTCCCAAACAATCCAACCGCTTTCCCGCTTCTCCGCGTAGGACAATCAGAACTCTGGAAAGAGACTTATTTGTTTGCCCATTTATTCGATTCCCAGCACCTCCCGTGCGGACTAACTAGGCCCGATGCATTTCCAAGGATCAGGGAACTGGTTTTTTATTATTGCCGTGATTTAACGGGAGTCGTGACCCCTTGAAATCAGGCAGCCGTTTATCAGGGGGAGTCTGTATTGAGGGTCGGAAGCGCGCTAATATTTACGACGGACGCCGCTGCAGCCGGGCTTCTGCAGAGGCACGGGAATCCTGGATTACGCGCGCCAGGGAGGTCTGCTATGGCCCAATGCAAGTTGCAAAATAGCACTGAGATTAATGCTTAAGTACAGCTTGGACATGTGGGCATTAAAAATATTTAATGTATCCAAGAGACGCAGACGAAAAGGCACTACAAATTCCAAACATTAGTTTCTAATTAAATACAATCGTACTTAAGTTTTAAGTTTTGAAGTTTTGGATGTACACGTGTACGTAATGCATATCGTAAAGAGTGAGCTCATTTATACTAGAGTAATGTAAGATTCAATGTGTTATTTTCAGTTAAATGGAACCTTAGCAAAAATCCGAGTGCAATACAAATCAGTATTTGCGTCAATTTTTTTCAAATATTTTCTTTGAAAAAAGCTGATTATTGCATTTTCAAAACCTGTGACCATAACAGAATATTCCCTAAGAAATTACCATAAGAATGACCTAAGAAAAATGTTCCGCAAATTCTGGATTCCAGTTTCGAGAGCTTTTACTGTAAAGATGAAGATTTCACAAATAATGAATTTATTGATTCTTTGATTCAGTACCTGAAACTTATTCAAGATGAAAGTCATTGTTCGATATTCCTCCTCCCGCATGTAAGTACTAATAAGATTATTTTGCTACAAGTGCAAAGATTTGTGTAGAGGTGGTGTGACCTTTTTCTTATTTCGACAGACGACATTTTTCTTATTTTGGAAGATGTAGCATAGTTGCCATGATTTCCGAAATCATATTCCTATGTCTCTAATAAATATACGTATTCACGTGAAGTTTGCTCCAACAAAAAGGAGCATCACTACTTCACATGCGCTTGTGCAATCCCTGTAAAGTGTTCTAAACCCTTCCACTGTCCTAATTCTTTTCCAATTTTGGCGACTGGGTAGTGACGTAGAAGCGCGTGTAAAGATGCTACGTGGAGACGCTATCTGGCGGTCCCCTTAACAACTGACTACTCTCGGAGACACCCTACGGTAAATCAATACGCGTCCCTAATGACTTCGAAGTTAATGCGACCTTTAATAAAAATAAGAAAAGGTTCATATGTAACAATATTAATGTGAATTGTATTCTGCATAAATGTCTTTTTAAGTGATGCAATTCTATCACTTATAGGTTGAATTCGTTTTTGTACATTTGATTGTATATTTTAAAAAATATGCAAGGCACTCGAGCTTGCTAATGTACCGTCTTTTAGGATGAAGATTATCATTTCAAAATGAGATTCAAAATTTGATTCCTTTATGTTTTTGTCAGAAATAGTATCTAATTGCTTCTATTTAAAATAATTAAATTGCTGCATGTAAATCGACGAAATTGACTTTGTACATTCGCAAATCGACGCTGTGATTTTCAGAGATAAATAAGTTACGTTTTAGTCTGTTACAGTTCAAAATTACTACTTAACGCAATAGATCAATATCACTCTTGATATTATTATCTTGATTTCTCTAAACGTAAAAGTACAGTTCATGCCAATAGGAAAATAAGTTGTATGATATTACCAATGTGTTTCAAAACGACAACCATAATATATCTGTATTTTTTATTGTAAATGGAAAATTTGAAACGTCAATAGAATGAGAGAAGATTATTATACCGATTTTTTCAGAGTAATTTGACGAGGCTGATGAGTAATCCATAATTAACACACAGAATAGATGGAAAAAATAAGTGTTTGACGTCTATTAAATAAACACTTAACATTCAGATGTAATTGTCATACATTCCCTTTTTCGTTATGCTGACGTTTCGTCAAATTGAATTTGACCTCTTAAGAGTACACATATGATTTACATAAAATATTTACTTATTTTGGGCATCAATTTGGAAGATCTGGAAAACTTAGATCAACATGACAGTAGTTGATGTTAAAACGTATTGGAAACAGTAAACAGTTGAATATTACATTTGTCACAGTCATGATAAAACTTAATACAAAAAAGTGTCTAAAGCGAAAACAACTCGACCGGAAAAATGTTGTGGACATGTGTGATAGTGAAGTACATGTGTGTGTTGTGTGTGTGTGTGTGTGTGTAAGGGAAGAAGGGGAACACGGATGAAAAAACAAATATGGCTCTCAATCCGTAGACAATTTTATAGAGATGTGAACCGGCATTCGCGTGTCATTTGTCCGAGAAATTACGGAAAACTATTGATTAAAGTAACCCGACCCTAGAACTTTCCTCCCGACAACGACTGAATTCGACCCAGCGATTCAGCTAGTGTCGAAAATCCACCACCTTACGTCTCCCAACACTAGGTCCATACGGTGAGCGACGTTACGGAGAAGTAGTAACGGCTGTCCGGAGTCGCCGCGTCCTAGTCACAGATACCATCGATTCAACCACCATTCTGAGACATTGTAAAATGGCATTTCGCCCTTAAGCAGGTCGCAGAATGGCGGCCGAAACATTGGCACCTGTGCCTATGACGCGGAGACTCCTGGATTACCAAGTAGCTGTTGACTCCGGCCGTGGAAGCCTACTCTCTCAACGGTAACGCTGTCACTTAGCCATTCAGTTGCCCCCAGAACTTTAGTTACGCAGCACGCATCCGTATGTTCTACCGGATCCGGCCTTGTGATCGTGACCTGAAATTGAGTTGTCGTGCGGCACGGGCGGAGGGGAACGCAGGAGGGGCCGGACGGGGAGGCGAGTATGGCCCCTGGCCTCCGTCTCCTGTTCCCGCGCCGCTGGCCGCCAACGCCAGGCGCCGCCGTACACGCTTGTAATGGACGTGTAACGGAGATCGATCGGATTCTTATGCCGCTCACGTGGGGGCCTGATTGGAAGCTGCGGCCATCCGCGGGGCAACCCAGAGGGCGAGGTGCGAAAGGCAGGAATCGTTGAACGCCCGACCGCCGGCGGAGGTTCTCAGATCGTGGAGTTTATTTATTTATTTATTTGTCAAAAAAACAGTAAAAACTGTATATGACGTGTGGGGAAAGAAATTTATCTGCGCACATTTTCTTGAGGGCCAGAAATTTTATTAAAAAAAAACAAACGAAAAAATGAATTTAGAAAATAATTATTTTAGAAAAATAAAGATATTTGAAAAATGTTTTTTCCGAGTTATAGAAAATCAATTTTAACTGTAAACGAACTACAAGCAAAAGGAGTGCTCAACGAAACGTGCGCACAGTGAAGCTACATTTACGTCCAGAAGCAAAACAAGGGGCCATCTCAGCATTTGCTCTATGGATCAGGGAAACTGGACAAAAACCTGATCGAGATGGGGGTCATTGACCCGGAAGCTGAAGTACATTACTTGTTACAGGCGTATTAAATATTTTTTAAATGTATACAATGCAAACATAAACTAATTCATTATATATCTTTGTTTTGTTACATTAAACATTATTTTTCTTTTTCACGATCAGTATAGTCTCTAATTGTATAGAAACAGTTTTGCAGCAGAAAAGATTAACTTTAAACTTAAATTTGTGTACCGACTTTAATTGTGTTATGTCGTCTGGCAATGCGTTGTAAAGTAACGTACATGTATTGTATGTTGATTTCTTGTACTGAGCTGTTGATACTGACACTTGATGCACGTGATTTCTACGGCGTGTGTTGTAATTATAAATATCAATATTGCATGAAAATATGTTCCCTCCGTTAAGTAGGTCATTTTGACAAATATTACAGATTCGTAAATAAATAGACAAGGCAATGGTAGGATTCCCAGCTCAATGAAAAGGAGGCTTGCAGGAATCACGTGGAAGGCATTTTTTCATTATTCGAATAATTTTCTTTTGCAATCTGAAGGTCTGAATACTACAGGACGAGCTTCCCCAGAATATTATGCCATATCTCAGGCGGGAATGCACATTTGCAAAATAAACGCAACGAGCTGCATGAAGGCTGACAGAATTTGAAAAATTCTGAATGCGTAGCATAATGAACTTAATTTAGTGTTTAATTCTGATATATGTACATTCCATTTGAGGTTTGATTGAATTGAAAGACCTAAAAATTTTGTTGCCTCAGCATCAGCTAATTGCATATTGTTCATTTTCAATGGAACATGCGATTTCCGATTTGAGATGCAAAAATGCATTGAAACAGTTTTTCTTTCGTTAACAATTAATTTGTTATTATTAAACCAATTTGAAAGACGTTGAAAGAGTTCAAAGACGGTAGAATTACGAACAGATAGACACTATAGCGACATAGCTATAAGTTCGACCACTCGACAAAAAAAACCCTGGACTGCGCATTGCGAAAATGGCGGAGGGGAAGGTTCCCTCTCTCAGAGGCTCGACTTCCCGCCTTGAGTCACCACCACCGCCGCCGCCGCCACGGCGAGGGCGGGCGGGGAGGCGACAGCCTGGCCTTGAACGTCTTGAACCCTAGGGCAGTGGTGTCAAGATCTGGTGGAAGTGGCACGCGTGGTGGCACCGTAGTATGCCACGAGCTTCTTTGCGCAACTAGCGTCGGGGAAGGAAACTGTTAGTAATCCCGCCGTTTTGCAATAGAGATGGCGTTGTCTCTGGTGGAGGAGCATAGACAAAAAATAGAAAGGTGGGAGCAGGGAAAGAGGTTGTTTATCACAGTATCACTTCACACAATCGCACCTTGACACACCTAACCACAAAATGAAAATGGCCGATTACCGTCGCGTCGTGTAACCATATCCGTTAGTGAACGATTCTGCAACGAGAGGCACTTGAGTCAAGCTGTACGATTTCTGCATGAACTCTGCATGCTCAATGTTTTCATGCGGAAATCGTGCAGTCTGACTTCACGTTTTTTGTACGTCCAATCTACAAGAAACTGTACTGTGTATTTCAGCCTTTAACGTAGATTCCTTTTACTAATTGGAGGTAGATGTCGGAGCGTATTAAACGAGCCACGAAACGGAACAAATACTTCCTTCCTCATTGTGCCACTCTCCCAGCCACACAACGTGGCGATGAGGACCTCATCCCACATTCCAATGTGAATCTTTTCAACAATTTCGCAAAACTCCGGCGATAATGTGAGGACCTGGATGCCAAACACGACCAGAGAAACAGTGCCATTAGACAAACAAATGGAGACAGAATTTCTGGATGCTACTACAGCATATATTCGGAAATTTAAATGCTGCAA